>OY804585.1:82084025-82710470 GCA_963680875.1 Bathymodiolus brooksi | reverse complement strand
AGTCAGTAATCACTGTTTCGATACCTCTGCTGGTGGACTATTAGTCTCCTCGGATAACATCCAGCCAGTAGTCAGTGTTACTATCACTGTTTCGATACCTCTGCTGGTGGACTATTAGTCTCCTCGGGTAACATCCAGTCAGTAATCACTGTTCCGATACCTCTGCTGGTGGACTATTAGTCTCCTCGGGTAACATCCAGCCAGTAGTCAGTGTTACTATCACTGTTTCGATACCTCTGCTGGTGGACTATTAGTCTCCTCGGGTATCATCCAGTCAGTAATCACTGTTTCGATACCTCTGCTGGTGGACTATTAGTCTCCTCGGGTAAGATCCAGTCAGTAATCACTGTTTCGATACCTCTGCTGGTGGCCTATTAGTCTCCTCGAGTAACATCCAGTCAGTAATCACTGTTTCGATACCTCTGGTGGTGGACTATTAGTCTCCTCGGGTAGCATCCAGTCAGTAATCACTGTTTCGATACCTCTGCTGGTGGACTATTAGTCTCCTCGGGTATCACCCAGTCAGCAATCACTCTTTCGATACCTCTGCTGGTGGACTATTATTCTCCTCGGGTATCATCCAGTCAGTAATCACTGTTTCGATACCTCTGCTGGTGGACTATTAGTCTCCTCGGGTATCATCCAGTCAGTAATCACTGTTTCAATACCTCTGCTGGTGGACTATTAGTCTCCTCGGGTAACATCCAGTCAGTAATCACTGTTTCGATACCTCTGCTGGTGGACTATTAGTCTCCTCGGGTAACATCCAGTCAGTAATCACTGTTTCGATACCTCTGCTGGTGGACTATTAGTCTCCTCGTGTAACATCCAGTCAGTAATCACTGTTTCGATACCTCTGGTGGTGGACTATTAGTCTCCTCGGGTAGCATCCAGTCAGTAATCACTGTTTCGATACCTCTGCTGGTGGACTATTAGTCTCCTCGGGTATCACCCAGTCAGCAATCACTCTTTCGATACCTCTGCTGGTGGACTATTAGTCTCCTCGGGTATCATCCAGTCAGTAATCACTGTTTCGATACCTCTGCTGGTGGACTATTAGTCTCCTCGGGTAACATCCAGTCAGTAATCACTGTTTCGATACCTCTGCTGGTGGCCTATTAGTCTCCTCGGGTAACATCCAGTCAGTAATCACTGTTTCGATACCTCTGGTGGTGGACTATTAGTCTCCTCGGGTAGCATCCAGTCAGTAATCACTGTTTCGATACCTCTGCTGGTGGACTATTAGTCTCCTCGGGTATCACCCAGTCAGCAATCACTCTTTCGATACCTCTGCTGGTGGACTATTATTCTCCTCGGGTATCATCCAGTCAGTAATCACTGTTTCGATACCTCTGCTGGTGGACTATTAGTCTCCTCGGGTATCATCCAGTCAGTAATCACTGTTTCAATACCTCTGCTGGTGGACTATTAGTCTCCTCGGGTAACATCCAGTCAGTAATCACTGTTTCGATACCTCTGCTGGTGGACTATTAGTCTCCTCGGGTAACATCCAGTCAGTAATCACTGTTTCGATACCTCTGCTGGTGGACTATTAGTCTCCTCGTGTAACATCCAGTCAGTAATCAATGTTTCGATACCTCTGGTGGTGGACTATTAGTCTCCTCGGGTAGCATCCAGTCAGTAATCACTGTATCGATACCTCTGCTGATGGACTATTAGTCTCCTCGGGTATCACCCAGTCAGCAATCACTCTTTCGATACCTCTGCTGGTGGACTATTAGTCTCCTCGGGTATCATCCAGTCAGTAATCACTGTTTCGATACCTCTGCTGGTGGACTATTAGTCTCCTCGGGTATCATCCAGTCAGTAATCACTGTTTCAATACCTCTGCTGGTGGACTATTAGTCTCCTCGGGTAACATCCAGTCAGTAATCACTGTTTCGATACCTCTGCTGGTGGACTATTAGTCTCCTCGGGTAACATCCAGTCAGTATTCACTGTTTCGATACCTCTGCTGGTGGACTATTAGTCTCCTCGGGTAACATCCAGTCAATAATCACTGTTTCGATACCTCTGCTGGTGGACTATTAGTCTCCTCGGGTAACATCCAGTCAGTAATCACTGTTTCGATACCTCTGCTGGTGGACTATTAGTCTCCTCGTGTATCATCCAGTCAGTAATAACTGTTTCGATACCTCTGCTGGTGGACTATTAGTCTCCTCGGGTATCATCCAGTCAGTAATCACTGTTTCGATACCTCTGCAGGTGGACTATTAGTCTCCTCGGGTAACATCCAGTCAGTAGTCAGTGTTACTATCACTGTTTCGATACCTCTGCTGGTGGACTATTAGTCTCCTCGGGTATCATCCAGTCAGTAATCACTGTTTCGATACCTCTGCTGGTGGACTATTAGTCTCCTCGGGTATCATCCAGTCAGTAATCACTGTTTCGATACCTCTGCTGGTGGACTATTAGTCTCCTCGGGTATCACCCAGTCAGTAATCACTGTTTCGATACCTCTGCTGGTGGACTATTAGTCTCCTCGGGTATCATCCAGTCAGTAATCACTGTTTCGATACCTCTGCTGGTGGACTATTAGTCTCCTCGGGTAACATCCAGTCAGTATTCACTGTTTCGATACCTCTGCTGGTGGACTATTAGTCTCCTCGGGTAGCATCCAGTCAGTAATCACTCTTTCGATACCTCTGCTGGTGGACTATTAGTCTCCTCGGGTATCATCCAGTCAGTAATCACTGTTTCGATACCTCTGCTGGTGGACTATTATTCTCCTCGGGTAACATCCAGTCAGTAATCACTGTTTCGATACCTCTGCTGGTGGACTATTAGTCTCCTCGTGTATCATCCAGTCAGTAATCACTGTTTCGATACCTCTGCTGGTGGACTATTAGTCTCCTCGGGTATCATCCAGTCAGTAATCACTGTTTCGATACCTATGCTGGTGGACTATTAGTCTCCTCGGATAACATCCAGCCAGTAGTCAGTGTTACTATCACTGTTTCGATACCTCTGCTGGTGGACTATTAGTCTCCTCGGGTAACATCCAGTCAGTAATCACCGTTCCGATACCTCTGCTGGTGGACTATTAGTCTCCTCGGGTAACATCCAGTCAGTAATCACTGTTTCGATACCTCTGCTGGTGGACTATTAGTCTCCTCGGGTAACATCCAGCCAGTAGTCAGTGTTACTATCACTGTTTCGATACCTCTGCTGGTGGACTATTAGTCTCCTCGGGTATCATCCAGTCAGTAATCACTGTTTCGATACCTCTGCTGGTGGACTATTAGTCTCCTCGGGTAACATCCAGTCAGTAATCACTGTTTCGATACCTCTGCTGGTGGACTATTAGTCTCCTCGGGTAACATTCAGTCAGTAATCACTGTTTCGATACCTCTGGTGGTGGACTATTAGTCTCCTCGGGTAGCATCCAGTCAGTAATCACTGTTTCGATACCTCTGCTGGTGGACTATTAGTCTCCTCGGGTATCACCCAGTCAGCAATCACTCTATCGATACCTCTGCTGGTGGACTATTAGTCTCCTCGGGTAACATCCAGTCAGTATTCACTGTTTCGATACCTCTGCTGGTGGACTATTAGTCTCCTCGGGTAACATCCAGTCAGTAATCACTGTTTCGATACCTCTGCTGGTGGACTATTAGTCTCCTCGGGTATCACCCAGTCAGTAATCACTGTTTCGATACCTCTGCTGGTGGACTATTAGTCTCCTCGGGTATCATCCAGTCGGTAATCACTGTTTCGATACCTCTGCTGGTGGACTATTAGTCTCCTCGGGTAACATCCAGTCAGTATTCACTGTTTCGATACCTCTGCTGGTGGACTATTAGTCTCCTCGGGTAGCATCCAGTCAGTAATCACTCTTTCGATACCTCTGCTGGTGGACTATTAGTCTCCTCGGGTATCATCCAGTCAGTAATCACTGTTTCGATACCTCTGCTGGTGGACTATTAGTCTCCTCGGGTAACATCCAGTCAGTAATCACTGTTTCGATACCTCTGCTGGTGGACTATTAGTCTCCTCGTGTATCATCCAGTCAGTAATCACTGTTTCGATACCTCTGCTGGTGGACTATTAGTCTCCTCGGGTATCATCCAGTCAGTAATCACTGTTTCGATACCTCTGCTGGTGGACTATTAGTCTCCTCGGATAACATCCAGCCAGTAGTCAGTGTTACTATCACTGTTTCGATACCTCTGCTGGTGGACTATTAGTCTCCTCGGGTAACATCCAGTCAGTAATCACTGTTCCGTTACCTCTGCTGGTGGACTATTAGTCTCCTCGGGTAACATCCAGTCAGTAATCACTGTTTCGATACCTCTGCTGGTGGACTATTAGTCTCCTCGGGTAACATCCAGCCAGTAGTCAGTGTTACTATCACTGTTTCGATACCTCTGCTGGTGGACTATTAGTCTCCTCGGGTATCATCCAGTCAGTAATCACTGTTTCGATACCTCTGCTGGTGGACTATTAGTCTCCTCGGGTAACATCCAGTCAGTAATCACTGTTTCGATACCTCTGCTGGTGGACTATTAGTCTCCTCGGATAACATCCAGTCAGTAATCACTGTTTCGATACCTCTGCTGGTGGACTATTAGTCTCCTCGTGTATCATCCAGTCAGTAATCACTGTTTCGATACCTCTGCTGGTGGACTATTAGTGTCCTCGGGTATCATCCAGTCAGTAATCACTGTTTCGATACCTCTGCAGGTGGACTATTAGTCTCCTCGGGTAACATCCAGTCAGTAGTCAGTGTTACTATCACTGTTTCGATACCTCTGCTGGTGGACTATTAGTCTCCTCGGGTATCATCCAGTCAGTAATCACTGTTTCGATACCTCTGCTGGTGGACTATTAGTCTCCTCGGGTATCATCCAGTCAGTAATCACTGTTTCGATACCTCTGCTGGTGGACTATTAGTCTCCTCGGGTATCACCCAGTCAGTAATCACTGTTTCGATACCTCTGCTGGTGGACTATTAGTCTCCTCGGGTATCATCCAGTCAATAATCACTGTTTCGATACCTCTGCTGGTGGACTATTAGTCTCCTCGGGTAACATCCAGTCAGTATTCACTGTTTCGATACCTCTGCTGGTGGACTATTAGTCTCCTCGGGTAGCATCCAGTCAGTAATCACTCTTTCGATACCTCTGCTGGTGGACTATTAGTCTCCTCGGGTATCATCCAGTCAGTAATCACTGTTTCGATACCTCTGCTGGTGGACTATTAGTCTCCTCGGGTAACATTCAGTCAGTAATCACTGTTTCGATACCTCTGCTGGTGGACTATTAGTCTCCTCGGGTATCATCCAGTCAGTAATCACTGTTTCGATACCTCTGCTGGTGGACTATTAGTCTCCTCGGATAACATCCAGCCAGTAGTCAGTGTTACTATCACTGTTTCGATACCTCTGCTGGTGGACTATTAGTCTCCTCGGGTAACATCCAGTCAGTAATCACTGTTCCGATACCTCTGCTGGTGGACTATTAGTCTCCTCGGGTAACATCCAGTCAGTAATCACTGTTTCGATACCTCTGCTGGTGGACTATTAGTCTCCTCGGGTAACATCCAGCCAGTAGTCAGTGTTACTATCACTGTTTCGATACCTCTGCTGGTGGACTATTAGTCTCCTCGGGTATCATCCAGTCAGTAATCACTGTTTCGATACCTCTGCTGGTGGACTATTAGTCTCCTCGGGTAGCATCCAGTCAGTAATCACTGTTTCGATACCTCTGCTGGTGGACTATTAGTCTCCTCGGGTATCACCCAGTCAGCAATCACTCTATCGATACCTCTTCTGGTGGACTATTAGTCTCCTCGGGTAACATCCAGTCAGTATTCACTGTTTCGATACCTCTGCTGGTGGACTATTAGTCTCCTCGGGTAGCATCCAGTCAGTAATCACTCTTTCGATACCTCTGCTGGTGGAATATTAGTCTCCTCGGGTATCACCCAGTCAGTAATCACTGTTTCGATACCTCTGCTGGTGGACTATTAGTCTCCTCGGGTAACATCCAGTCAGTATTCACTGTTTCGATACCTCTGCTGGTGGACTATTAGTCTCCTCGGGTAGCATCCAGTCAGTAATCACTGTTTCAATACCTCTGCTGGTGGACTATTAGTCTCCTCGGGTATCATCCAGTCAGTAATCACTGTTTCGATACCTCTGCTGGTGGACAATTAGTCTCCTCGGGTAACATCCAGTCAGTAATCACTGTTTCGATACCTCTGCTGGTGGACTATTAGTCTCCTCGTGTATCATCCAGTCAGTAATCACTGTTTCGATACCTCTGCTGGTGGACTATTAGTCTCCTCGGGTATCATCCAGTCAGTAATCACTGTTTCGATACCTCTGCTGGTGGACTATTAGTCTCCTCGGGTAACATCCAGTCAGTAATCACTGTTCCGATACCTCTGCTGGTGGACTATTAGTCTCCTCGGGTAACATCCAGTCAGTAATCACTGTTTCGATACCTCTGCTGGTGGACTATTAGTCTCCTCGGGTAACATCCAGCCAGTAGTCAGTGTTACTATCACTGTTTCGATACCTCTGCTGGTGGACTATTAGTCTCCTCGGGTATCATCCAGTCAGTAATCACTGTTTCGATACCTCTGCTGGTGGACTATTAGTCTCCTCGGGTAACATCCAGTCAGTAATCACTGTTTCGATACCTCTGCTGGTGGACTATTAGTCTCCTCGGGTAACATCCAGTCAGTAATCACTGTTTCGATACCTCTGCTGGTGGACTATTAGTCTCCTCGGGTAACATCCAGCCAGTAGTCAGTGTTACTATCACTGTTTCGATACCTCTGCTGGTGGACTATTAGTCTCCTCGGGTATCATCCAGTCAGTAATCACTGTTTCGATACCTCCGCTGGTGGACTATTAGTCTCCTCGGGTAACATCCAGTCAGTAATCACTGTTTCGATACCTCTGCTGGTGGACTATTAGTCTCCTCGGGTAACATCCAGTCAGTAATCACTGTTTCGATACCTCTGGTGGTGGACTATTAGTCTCCTCGGGTAGCATCCAGTCAGTAATCACTGTTTCGATACCTCTGCTGGTGGACTATTAGTCTCCTCGGGTATCACCCAGTCAGCAATCACTCTATCGATACCTCTGCTGGTAGACTATTAGTCTCCTCGGGTAACATCCAGTCAGTATTCACTGTTTCGATACCTCTGCTGGTGGACTATTAGTCTCCTCGGGTAACATCCAGTCAGTAATCACTCTTTCTATACCTCTGCTGGTGGACTATTAGTCTCCTCGGGTATCATCCAGTCAGTAATCACTGTTTCGATACCTCTGCTGGTGGACTATTAGTCTCCGCGGGTAACATCCACTCAGTAGTCAATGTTACTATCACTGTTTCGATACCTCTGCTGGTGGACTATTAGTCTCCTCGGGTATCATCCAGTCAGTAATCACTGTTTCGATACCTCTGCTGGTGGACTATTAGTCTCCTCGGGTATCATCCAGTCAGTAATCACTGTTTCGATACCTCTGCTGGTGGACTATTAGTCTCCTCGGGTATCACCCAGTCAGTAATCACTGTTTCGATACCTCTGCTGGTGGACTATTAGTCTCCTCGGGTATCATCCAGTCAGTAATCACTGTTTCGATACCTCTGCTGGTGGACTATTAGTCTCCTCGGGTATCATTTAGTCAGTAATCACTGTTTCGATACCTCTGCTGGTGGACTATTAGTCTCCTCGGGTATCATCCAGTCAGTAATCACTGTTTCGATACCTCTGCTGGTGGACTATTAGTCTCCTCGGGTAACATACAGTCAGTAATCACTGTTTCGATACCTCTGCTGGTGGACTATTAGTCTCCTCGGGTAACATCCAGTCAGTAATCACTGTTTCGATACCTCTGCTGGTGGACTATTAGTCTCCTCGGGTAACATCCAGTCAGTAATCACTGTTTCGATACCTCTGCTGGTGGACTATTAGTCTCCTCGGGTAACATCCAGTCAGTAATCACTGTTTCGATACCTCTGCTGGTGGACTATTAGTCTCCTCGGGTAACATCCAGTCAGTAATCACTGTTTCGATACCTATGCTGGTGGACTATTAGTCTCCTCGGGTATCATCCAGTCAGTAATCACTGTTTCGATACCTCTGCTGGTGGACTATTAGTCTCCTCGGGTATCATTTAGTCAGTAATCACTGTTTCGATACCTCTGCTGGTGGACTATTAGTCTCCTCGGGTATCATTTAGTCAGTAATCACTGTTTCGATACCTCTGCTGGTGGACTATTAGTCTCCTCGGGTATCATCCAGTCAGTAATCACTGTTTCGATACCTCTGCTGGTGGACTATTAGTCTCCTCGGGTAACATACAGTCAGTAATCACTGTTTCGATACCTCTGCTGGTGGACTATTAGTCTCCTCGGGTAACATCCAGTCAGTAATCACTGTTTCGATACCTCTGCTGGTGGACTATTAGTCTCCTCGGGTAACATCCAGTCAGTAATCACTGTTTCGATACCTCTGCTGGTGGACTATTAGTCTCCTCGGGTAACATCCAGTCAGTAATCACTGTTTCGATACCTCTGCTGGTGGACTATTAGTCTCCTCGGGTAACATCCAGTCAGTAATCACTGTTTCGATACCTCTGCTGGTGGACTATTAGTCTCCTCGGGTATCACCCAGTCAGTAATCACTGTTTCGATACCTCTGCTGGTGGACTATTAGTCTCCTCGGGTATCATCCAGTCAGTAATCACTGTTTCGATACCTCTGCTGGTGGACTATTAGTCTCCTCGGGTATCATTTAGTCAGTAATCACTGTTTCGATACCTCTGCTGGTGGACTATTAGTCTCCTCGGGTATCATCCAGTCAGTAATCACTGTTTCGATACCTCTGCTGGTGGACTATTAGTCTCCTCGGGTAACATACAGTCAGTAATCACTGTTTCGATACCTCTGCTGGTGGACTATTAGTCTCCTCGGGTAACATCCTGTCAGTAATCACTGTTTCGATACCTCTGCTGGTTGACTATTATTCCCCGCGGGTAACATCCAGTCAGTAATCACTGTTTCGATACCTCTGCTGGTGGACTATTAGTCTCCTCGGGTAACATCCAGTCAGTAATCACTGTTTCGATACCTCTGCTGGTGGACTATTAGTCTCCTCGGGTAACATCCAGTCAGTAATCACTGTTTCGATACCTCTGCTGGTGGACTATTAGTCTCCTCGGGTAACATCCAGTCAGTAATCACTGTTTCGATACCTCTGCTGGTGGACTATTAGTCTCCTCGGGTATCACCCAGTCAGTAATCACTGTTTCGATACCTCTGCTGGTGGAATATTAGTCTCCTCGGGTATCATCCAGTCAGTAATCACTGTTTCGATACCTCTGCTGGTGGACTATTAGTCTCCTCGGGTATCATCCAGTCAGTAATCACTGTTTCGATACCTCTGCTGGTGGACTATTAGTCTCCTCGGGTATCACCCAGTCAGTAATCACTGTTTCGATACCTCTGCTGGTGGACATTAGTCTCCTCGGGTATCATCCAGTCAGTAATCACTGTTTCGATACCTCTGCTGGTGGACTATTAGTCTCCTCGGGTATCATCCAGTCAGTAATCACTGTTTCGATACCTCTGCTGGTGGACTATTAGTCTCCTCGGGTGTCATCCAGTCAGTAATCACTGTTTCGATACCTCTGCTGGTGGACTATTAGTCTCCTCGGGTAACATCCAGTCAGTAATCACTGTTTCGATACCTCTGCTGGTGGACTATTAGTCTCCTCGGGTAACATCCAGCCAGTAGTCAGTGTTACTATCACTGTTTCGATACCTCTGCTGGTGGACTATTAGTCTCCTCGGGTATCATCCAGTCAGTAATCACTGTTTCGA
Organism: Bathymodiolus brooksi; assembly: GCA_963680875.1. Lineage (NCBI taxonomy): Eukaryota > Metazoa > Mollusca > Bivalvia > Mytilida > Modiolidae > Bathymodiolus > Bathymodiolus brooksi. Next base: position 82,700,610 of record OY804585.1, on the reverse strand, counting down.
TACCTCTGCTGGTGGACTATTAATCTCCTCGGGTAACATCCAGCCAGTAGTCAGTGTTACTATCACTGTTTCGATAACTCTGCTGGTGGACTATTAGTCTCCGCGGGTAACATCCAGCCAGTAGTCAGTGTTACTATCACTGTTTCGATACCTCTGCTGGTGGACTATTAGTCTCCTCTGGTAACATACAGTCAGTAATCACTGTTTCGATACCTCTGCTGGTGGACTATTAGTCTCCTCGGGTAACATCCTGTCAGTAATCACTGTTTCGATACCTCTGCTGGTTGACTATTATTCTCCGCGGATAACATCCAGTCAGTAATCACTGTTTCGATACCTCTGCTGGTGGACTATTAGTCTCCTCGGGTAACATCCAGTCAGTAATCACTGTTTCGATACCTCTGCTGGTGGACTATTAGTCTCCTCGGGTATCATCCAGTCAGTAATCACTGTTTCGATACCTCTGCTGGTGGACTATTAGTCTCCTCGGGTAACATCCAGTCAGTAATCACTGTTTCGATACCTCTGCTGGTGGACTATTAGTCTCCTCGGGTATCACCCAGTCAGTAATCACTGTTTCGATACCTCTGCTGGTGGAATATTAGTCTCCTCGGGTATCATCCAGTCAGTAATCACTGTTTCGATACCTCTGCTGGTGGACTATTAGTCTCCTCGGGTATCATCCAGTCAGTAATCACTGTTTCGATACCTCTGCTGGTGGACTATTAGTCTCCTCGGGTATCACCCAGTCAGTAATCACTGTTTCGGTACCTCTGCTGGTGGACATTAGTCTCCTCGGGTATCATCCAGTCAGTAATCACTGTTTCGATACCTCTGCTGGTGGACTATTAGTCTCCTCGGGTATCATCCAGTCAGTAATCACTGTTTCGATACCTCTGCTGGTGGACTATTAGTCTCCTCGGGTGTCATCCAGTCAGTAATCACTGTTTCGATACCTCTGCTGGTGGACTATTAGTCTCCTCGGGTATCATCCAGTCAGTAATCACTGTTTCGATACCTCTGCTGGTGGACTATTAGTCTCCTCGGATAACATCCAGCCAGTAGTCAGTGTTACTATCACTGTTTCGATACCTCTGCTGGTGGACTATTTGTCTCCTCGGGTAACATCCAGTCAGTAATCACTGTTTCGATACCTCTGCTGGTGGACTATTAGTCTCCTCGGGTAACATCCAGCCAGTAGTCAGTGTTACTATCACTGTTTCGATACCTCTGCTGGTGGACTATTAGTCTCCTCGGGTATCATCCAGTCAGTAATCACTGTTTCGATACCTCTGCTGGTGGACTATTAGTCTCCTCGGGTAACATCCAGCCAGTAGTCAGTGTTACTATCACTGTTTCGATACCTCTGCTGGTGGACTATTAGTCTCCGCGGGTAACATCCAGCCAGTAGTCAGTGTTACTATCACTGTTTCGATACCTTTGCTGGTGGACTATTAGTCTCCTCGGGTAGCATCCAGTCAGTAATCACTGTTTCGATACCTCTGCTGGTGGACTATTAGTCTCCTCGGGTAACATCCAGTCAGTAATCACTGTTTCGATACCTCTGCTGGTGGACTATTAGTCTCCTCGGGTATCATCCAGTCAGTAATCACTGTTTCGATACCTCTGCTGGTGGACTATTAGTCTCCTCGGGTATCACCCAGTCAGTAATGACTGTTTCGATACCTCTGCTGGTGGACTATTAGTCTCCTCGGGTATCACCCAGTCAGTAATCACTGTTTCGATACCTCTGCTGGTGGACTATTAGTCTCCTCGGGTATCATACAGTCAGTAATCACTGTTTCGATACCTCTGCTGGTGGACTATTAGTCTCCTCGGGTAACATCCAGTCAGTAGTCAGTGTTACTATCACTGTTTCGATACCTCTGCTGGTGGACTATTAGTCTCCTCGGGTATCATCCAGTCAGTAATCACTGTTTCGATACCTCTGCTGGTGGACTATTAGTCTCCTCGGGTATCACCCAGTCAGTAATCACTGTTTCGATACCTCTGCTGGTGGACTATTAGTCTCCTCGGGTATCATCCAGTCAGTAATCACTGTTTCGATACCTCTGCTGGTGGACTATTAGTCTCCTCGGGTATCATCCAGTCAGTAATCACTGTTTCGATACCTCTGCTGGTGGACTATTAGTCTCCTCGGGTATCATCCAGTCAGTAATCACTGTTTCGATACCTCTGCTGGTGGACTATTAGTCTCCTCGGGTAACATCCAGTCAGTAATCACTGTTTCGATACCTCTGCTGGTGGACTATTAGTCTCCGCGGGTAACATCCAGCCAGTAGTCAGTGTTACTATCACTGTTTCGATACCTCTGCTGGTGGACTATTAGTCTCCTTGGGTAGCATCCAGTCAGTAATCACTGTTTCGATACCTCTGCTGGTGGACTATTAGTCTCCTCGGGTAACATCCAGTCAGTAATCACTGTTTCGATACTTCTGCTGGTGGACTATTAGTCTCCTCGGGTATCATCCAGTCAGTAATCACTGTTTCGATACCTCTGCTGGTGGACTATTAGTCTCCTCGGGTATCACCCAGTCAGTAATGACTGTTTCGATACCTCTGCTGGTGGACTATTATTCTCCTCTGGTATCACCCAGTCAGTAATCACTGTTTCGATACCTCTGCTGGTGGACTATTAGTCTCCTCGGGTATCATCCAGTCAGTAATCACTGTTTCGATACCTCTGCTGGTGGACTATTAGTCTCCTCGGGTAACATCCAGTCAGTAGTCAGTGTTACTATCACTGTTTCGATACCTCTGCTGGTGGACTATTAGTCTCCTCGGGTATCATCCAGTCAGTAATCACTGTTTCGATACCTCTGCTGGTGGACTATTAGTCTCCTCGGGTATCACCCAGTCAGTAATCACTGTTTCGATACCTCTGCTGGTGGACTATTAGTCTCCTCGGGTATCATCCAGTCAGTAATCACTGTTTCGATACCTCTGCTGGTGGACTATTAGTCTCCTCGGGTATCATCCAGTCAGTAATCACTGTTTCGATACCTCTGCTGGTGGACTATTAGTCTCCTCGGGTATCATCCAGTCAGTAATCACTGTTTCGATACCTCTGCTGGTGGACTATTAGTCTCCTCGGGTATCATCCAGTCAGTAATCACTGTTTCGATACCTCTGCTGGTGGACTATTAGTCTCCTCGGATAACATCCAGCCAGTAGTCAGTGTTACTATCACTGTTTCGATACCTCTGCTGGTGGACTATTAGTCTCCTCGGGTAACATCCAGTCAGTAATCACTGTTCCGATACCTCTGCTGGTGGACTATTAGTCTCCTCGGGTAACATCCAGTCAGTAATCACTGTTTCGATACCTCTGCTGGTGGACTATTAGTCTCCTCGGGTAACATCCAGCCAGTAGTCAGTGTTACTATCACTGTTTCGATACCTCTGCTGGTGGACTATTAGTCTCCTCGGGTATCATCCAGTCAGTAATCACTGTTTCGATACCTCTGCTGGTGGACTATTAGTCTCCTCGGGTAACATCCAGCCAGTAGTCAGTGTTACTATCACTGTTTCGATACCTCTGCTGGTGGACTATTAGTCTCCTCGGGTATCATCCAGTCAGTAATCACTGTTTCGATACCTCTGCTGGTGGACTATTAGTCTCCTCGGGTAACATCCAGTCAGTAATCACTGTTTCGATACCTCTGCTGGTGGACTATTAGTCTCCTCGGGTAACATCCAGTCAGTAATCACTGTTTCGATACCTCTGGTGGTGGACTATTAGTCTCCTCGGGTAGCATCCAGTCAGTAATCACTGTTTCGATACCTCTGCTGGTGGACTATTAGTCTCCTCGGGTATCACCCAGTCAGCAATCACTCTATCGATACCTCTGCTGGTGGACTATTAGTCTCCTCGGGTAACATCCAGTCAGTATTCACTGTTTCGATACCTCTGCTGGTGGACTATTAGTCTCCTCGGGTAACATCCAGTCAGTAATCACTCTTTCTATACCTCTGCTGGTGGACTATTAGTCTCCTCGGGTATCATCCAGTCAGTAATCACTGTTTCGATACCTCTGCTGGTGGACTATTAGTCTCCGCGGGTAACATCCACTCAGTAGTCAATGTTACTATCACTGTTTCGATACCTCTGCTGGTGGACTATTAGTCTTCTCGGGTATCATCCAGTCAGTAATCACTGTTTCGATACCTCTGCTGGTGGACTATTAGTCTCCTCGGGTATCATCCAGTCAGTAATCACTGTTTCGATACCTCTGCTGGTGGACTATTAGTCTCCTCGGGTATCAACCAGTCAGTAATCACTGTTTCGATACCTCTGCTGGTGGACTATTAGTCTCCTCGGGTATCATCCAGTCAGTAATCACTGTTTCGATACCTCTGCTGGTGGACTATTAGTCTCCTCGGGTATCATTTAGTCAGTAATCACTGTTTCGATACCTCTGTTGGTGGACTATTAGTCTCCTCGGGTATCATCCAGTCAGTAATCACTGTTTCGATACCTCTGCTGGTGGACTATTAGTCTCCTCGGGTAACATACAGTCAGTAATCACTGTTTCGATACCTCTGATGGTGGACTATTAGTCTCCTCGGGTAACATCCAGTCAGTAATCACTGTTTCGATACCTCTGCTGGTGGACTATTAGTCTCCTCGGGTAACATCCAGTCAGTAATCACTGTTTCGATACCTCTGCTGGTGGACTATTAGTCTCCTCGGGTAACATCCAGTCAGTAATCACTGTTTCGATACCTCTGCTGGTGGACTATTAGTCTCCTCGGGTAACATCCAGTCAGTAATCACTGTTTCGATACCTCTGCTGGTGGCCTATTAGTCTCCTCGGGTAACATCCAGTCAGTAATCACTGTTTCGATACCTCTGCTGGTGGACTATTAGTCTCCTCGGGTATCACCCAGTCAGTAATCACTGTTTCGATACCTCTGCTGGTGGACTATTAGTCTCCTCGGGTATCATCCAGTCAGTAATCACTGTTTCGATACCTCTGCTGGTGGACTATTAGTCTCCTCGGGTATCATTTAGTCAGTAATCACTGTTTCGATACCTCTGCTGGTGGACTATTAGTCTCCTCGGGTATCATCCAGTCAGTAATCACTGTTTCGATACCTCTGCTGGTGGACTATTAGTCTCCTCGGGTAACATACAGTCAGTAATCACTGTTTCGATACCTCTGCTGGTGGACTATTAGTCTCCTCGGGTAACATCCTGTCAGTAATCACTGTTTCGATACCTCTGCTGGTTGACTATTATTCCCCGCGGGTAACATCCAGTCAGTAATCACTGTTTCGATACCTCTGCTGGTGGACTATTAGTCTCCTCGGGTATCATTTAGTCAGTAATCACTGTTTCGATACCTCTGCTGGTGGACTATTAGTCTCCTCGGGTATCATCCAGTCAGTAATCACTGTTTCGATACCTCTGCTGGTGGACTATTAGTCTCCTCGGGTAACATACAGTCAGTAATCACTGTTTCGATACCTCTGCTGGTGGACTATTAGTCTCCTCGGGTAACATCCAGTCAGTAATCACTGTTTCGATACCTCTGCTGGTGGACTATTAGTCTCCTCGGGTAACATCCAGTCAGTAATCACTGTTTCGATACCTCTGCTGGTGGACTATTAGTCTCCTCGGGTAACATCCAGTCAGTAATCACTGTTTCGATACCTCTGCTGGTGGACTATTAGTCTCCTCGGGTAACATCCAGTCAGTAATCACTGTTTCGATACCTCTGCTGGTGGACTATTAGTCTCCTCGGGTATCACCCAGTCAGTAATCACTGTTTCGATACCTCTGCTGGTGGACTATTAGTCTCCTCGGGTATCATCCAGTCAGTAATCACTGTTTCGATACCTCTGCTGGTGGACTATTAGTCTCCTCGGGTATCATTTAGTCAGTAATCACTGTTTCGATACCTCTGCTGGTGGACTATTAGTCTCCTCGGGTATCATTTAGTCAGTAATCACTGTTTCGATACCTCTGCTGGTGGACTATTAGTCTCCTCGGGTATCATCCAGTCAGTAATCACTGTTTCGATACCTCTGCTGGTGGACTATTAGTCTCCTCGGGTAACATACAGTCAGTAATCACTGTTTCGATACCTCTGCTGGTGGACTATTAGTCTCCTCGGGTAACATCCAGTCAGTAATCACTGTTTCGATACCTCTGCTGGTGGACTATTAGTCTCCTCGGGTAACATCCAGTCAGTAATCACTGTTTCGATACCTCTGCTGGTGGACTATTAGTCTCCTCGGGTAACATCCAGTCAGTAATCACTGTTTCGATACCTCTGCTGGTGGACTATTAGTCTCCTCGGGTAACATCCAGTCAGTAATCACTGTTTCGATACCTCTGCTGGTGGACTATTAGTCTCCTCGGGTATCACCCAGTCAGTAATCACTGTTTCGATACCTCTGCTGGTGGACTATTAGTCTCCTCGGGTATCATCCAGTCAGTAATCACTGTTTCGATACCTCTGCTGGTGGACTATTAGTCTCCTCGGGTATCATTTAGTCAGTAATCACTGTTTCGATACCTCTGCTGGTGGACTATTAGTCTCCTCGGGTATCATCCAGTCAGTAATCACTGTTTCGATACCTCTGCTGGTGGACTATTAGTCTCCTCGGGTAACATACAGTCAGTAATCACTGTTTCGATACCTCTGCTGGTGGACTATTAGTCTCCTCGGGTAACATCCTGTCAGTAATCACTGTTTCGATACCTCTGCTGGTTGACTATTATTCCCCGCGGGTAACATCCAGTCAGTAATCACTGTTTCGATACCTCTGCTGGTGGACTATTAGTCTCCTCGGGTAACATCCAGTCAGTAATCACTGTTTCGATACCTCTGCTGGTGGACTATTAGTCTCCTCGGGTAACATCCAGTCAGTAATCACTGTTTCGATACCTCTGCTGGTGGACTATTAGTCTCCTCGGGTAACATCCAGTCAGTAATCACTGTTTCGATACCTCTGCTGGTGGACTATTAGTCTCCTCGGGTATCACCCAGTCAGTAATCACTGTTTCGATACCTCTGCTGGTGGAATATTAGTCTCCTCGGGTATCATCCAGTCAGTAATCACTGTTTCGATACCTCTGCTGGTGGACTATTAGTCTCCTCGGGTATCATCCAGTCAGTAATCACTGTTTCGATACCTCTGCTGGTGGACTATTAGTCTCCTCGGGTATCACCCAGTCAGTAATCACTGTTTCGATACCTCTGCTGGTGGACATTAGTCTCCTCGGGTATCATCCAGTCAGTAATCACTGTTTCGATACCTCTGCTGGTGGACTATTAGTCTCCTCGGGTATCATCCAGTCAGTAATCACTGTTTCGATACCTCTGCTGGTGGACTATTAGTCTCCTCGGGTGTCATCCAGTCAGTAATCACTGTTTCGATACCTCTGCTGGTGGACTATTAGTCTCCTCGGGTAACATCTAGTCAGTAATCACTGTTTCGATACCTCTGCTGGTGGACTATTAGTCTCCTCGGGTAACATCCAGCCAGTAGTCAGTGTTACTATCACTGTTTCGATACCTCTGCTGGTGGACTATTAGTCTCCTCGGGTATCATCCAGTCAGTAATCACTGTTTCGATACCTCTGCTGGTGGACTATTAGTCTCCTCGGGTATCATCCAGTCAGTAATCACTGTTTCGATACCTCTGCTGGTGGACTATTAGTCTCCTCGGGTAACATCCAGTCAGTAATCACTGTTTCGATACCTCTGCTGGTGGACTATTAGTCTCCTCGGGTAACATTCAGTCAGTAATCACTGTTTCGATACCTCTGGTGGTGGACTATTAGTCTCCTCGGGTAGCATCCAGTCAGTAATCACTGTTTCGATACCTCTGCTGGTGGACTATTAGTCTCCTCGGGTATCACCCAGTCAGCAATCACTCTATCGATACCTCTGCTGGTGGACTATTAGTCTCCTCGGGTAACATCCAGTCAGTATTCACTGTTTCGATACCTCTGCTGGTGGACTATTAGTCTCCTCGGGTAACATCCAGTCAGTAATCACTGTTTCGATACCTCTGCTGGTGGACTATTAGTCTCCTCGGGTATCACCCAGTCAGTAATCACTGTTTCGATACCTCTGCTGGTGGACTATTAGTCTCCTCGGGTATCATCCAGTCGGTAATCACTGTTTCGATACCTCTGCTGGTGGACTATTAGTCTCCTCGGGTAACATCCAGTCAGTATTCACTGTTTCGATACCTCTGCTGGTGGACTATTAGTCTCCTCGGGTAGCATCCAGTCAGTAATCACTCTTTCGATACCTCTGCTGGTGGACTATTAGTCTCCTCGGGTATCATCCAGTCAGTAATCACTGTTTCGATACCTCTGCTGGTGGACTATTAGTCTCCTCGGGTAACATCCAGTCAGTAATCACTGTTTCGATACCTCTGCTGGTGGACTATTAGTCTCCTCGTGTATCATCCAGTCAGTAATCACTGTTTCGATACCTCTGCTGGTGGACTATTAGTCTCCTCGGGTATCATCCAGTCAGTAATCACTGTTTCGATACCTCTGCTGGTGGACTATTAGTCTCCTCGGATAACATCCAGCCAGTAGTCAGTGTTACTATCACTGTTTCGATACCTCTGCTGGTGGACTATTAGTCTCCTCGGGTAACATCCAGTCAGTAATCACTGTTCCGTTACCTCTGCTGGTGGACTATTAGTCTCCTCGGGTAACATCCAGTCAGTAATCACTGTTTCGATACCTCTGCTGGTGGACTATTAGTCTCCTCGGGTAACATCCAGCCAGTAGTCAGTGTTACTATCACTGTTTCGATACCTCTGCTGGTGGACTATTAGTCTCCTCGGGTATCATCCAGTCAGTAATCACTGTTTCGATACCTCTGCTGGTGGACTATTAGTCTCCTCGGGTAACATCCAGTCAGTAATCACTGTTTCGATACCTCTGCTGGTGGACTATTAGTCTCCTCGGATAACATCCAGTCAGTAATCACTGTTTCGATACCTCTGCTGGTGGACTATTAGTCTCCTCGTGTATCATCCAGTCAGTAATCACTGTTTCGATACCTCTGCTGGTGGACTATTAGTGTCCTCGGGTATCATCCAGTCAGTAATCACTGTTTCGATACCTCTGCAGGTGGACTATTAGTCTCCTCGGGTAACATCCAGTCAGTAGTCAGTGTTACTATCACTGTTTCGATACCTCTGCTGGTGGACTATTAGTCTCCTCGGGTATCATCCAGTCAGTAATCACTGTTTCGATACCTCTGCTGGTGGACTATTAGTCTCCTCGGGTATCATCCAGTCAGTAATCACTGTTTCGATACCTCTGCTGGTGGACTATTAGTCTCCTCGGGTATCACCCAGTCAGTAATCACTGTTTCGATACCTCTGCTGGTGGACTATTAGTCTCCTCGGGTATCATCCAGTCAATAATCACTGTTTCGATACCTCTGCTGGTGGACTATTAGTCTCCTCGGGTAACATCCAGTCAGTATTCACTGTTTCGATACCTCTGCTGGTGGACTATTAGTCTCCTCGGGTAGCATCCAGTCAGTAATCACTCTTTCGATACCTCTGCTGGTGGACTATTAGTCTCCTCGGGTATCATCCAGTCAGTAATCACTGTTTCGATACCTCTGCTGGTGGACTATTAGTCTCCTCGGGTAACATTCAGTCAGTAATCACTGTTTCGATACCTCTGCTGGTGGACTATTAGTCTCCTCGGGTATCATCCAGTCAGTAATCACTGTTTCGATACCTCTGCTGGTGGACTATTAGTCTCCTCGGATAACATCCAGCCAGTAGTCAGTGTTACTATCACTGTTTCGATACCTCTGCTGGTGGACTATTAGTCTCCTCGGGTAACATCCAGTCAGTAATCACTGTTCCGATACCTCTGCTGGTGGACTATTAGTCTCCTCGGGTAACATCCAGTCAGTAATCACTGTTTCGATACCTCTGCTGGTGGACTATTAGTCTCCTCGGGTAACATCCAGCCAGTAGTCAGTGTTACTATCACTGTTTCGATACCTCTGCTGGTGGACTATTAGTCTCCTCGGGTATCATCCAGTCAGTAATCACTGTTTCGATACCTCTGCTGGTGGACTATTAGTCTCCTCGGGTAGCATCCAGTCAGTAATCACTGTTTCGATACCTCTGCTGGTGGACTATTAGTCTCCTCGGGTATCACCCAGTCAGCAATCACTCTATCGATACCTCTTCTGGTGGACTATTAGTCTCCTCGGGTAACATCCAGTCAGTATTCACTGTTTCGATACCTCTGCTGGTGGACTATTAGTCTCCTCGGGTAACATCCAGTCAGTAATCACTCTTTCGATACCTCTGCTGGTGGAATATTAGTCTCCTCGGGTATCACCCAGTCAGTAATCACTGTTTCGATACCTCTGCTGGTGGACTATTAGTCTCCTCGGGTAACATCCAGTCAGTATTCACTGTTTCGATACCTCTGCTGGTGGACTATTAGTCTCCTCGGGTAGCATCCAGTCAGTAATCACTGTTTCAATACCTCTGCTGGTGGACTATTAGTCTCCTCGGGTATCATCCAGTCAGTAATCACTGTTTCGATACCTCTGCTGGTGGACAATTAGTCTCCTCGGGTAACATCCAGTCAGTAATCACTGTTTCGATACCTCTGCTGGTGGACTATTAGTCTCCTCGTGTATCATCCAGTCAGTAATCACTGTTTCGATACCTCTGCTGGTGGACTATTAGTCTCCTCGGGTATCATCCAGTCAGTAATCACTGTTTCGATACCTCTGCTGGTGGACTATTAGTCTCCTCGGGTAACATCCAGTCAGTAATCACTGTTCCGATACCTCTGCTGGTTGACTATTAGTCTCCTCGGGTAACATCCAGTCAGTAATCACTGTTTCGATACCTCTGCTGGTGGACTATTAGTCTCCTCGGGTAACATCCAGCCAGTAGTCAGTGTTACTATCACTGTTTCGATACCTCTGCTGGTGGACTATTAGTCTCCTCGGGTATCATCCAGTCAGTAATCACTGTTTCGATACCTCTGCTGGTGGACTATTAGTCTCCTCGGGTAACATCCAGTCAGTAATCACTGTTTCGATACCTCTGCTGGTGGACTATTAGTCTCCTCGGGTAACATCCAGTCAGTAATCACTGTTTCGATACCTCTGCTGGTGGACTATTAGTCTCCTCGGGTAACATCCAGCCAGTAGTCAGTGTTACTATCACTGTTTCGATACCTCTGCTGGTGGACTATTAGTCTCCTCGGGTATCATCCAGTCAGTAATCACTGTTTCGATACCTCCGCTGGTGGACTATTAGTCTCCTCGGGTAACATCCAGTCAGTAATCACTGTTTCGATACCTCTGCTGGTGGACTATTAGTCTCCTCGGGTAACATCCAGTCAGTAATCACTGTTTCGATACCTCTGGTGGTGGACTATTAGTCTCCTCGGGTAGCATCCAGTCAGTAATCACTGTTTCGATACCTCTGCTGGTGGACTATTAGTCTCCTCGGGTATCACCCAGTCAGCAATCACTCTATCGATACCTCTGCTGGTAGACTATTAGTCTCCTCGGGTAACATCCAGTCAGTATTCACTGTTTCGATACCTCTGCTGGTGGACTATTAGTCTCCTCGGGTAACATCCAGTCAGTAATCACTCTTTCTATACCTCTGCTGGTGGACTATTAGTCTCCTCGGGTATCATCCAGTCAGTAATCACTGTTTCGATACCTCTGCTGGTGGACTATTAGTCTCCGCGGGTAACATCCACTCAGTAGTCAATGTTACTATCACTGTTTCGATACCTCTGCTGGTGGACTATTAGTCTCCTCGGGTATCATCCAGTCAGTAATCACTGTTTCGATACCTCTGCTGGTGGACTATTAGTCTCCTCGGGTATCATCCAGTCAGTAATCACTGTTTCGATACCTCTGCTGGTGGACTATTAGTCTCCTCGGGTATCACCCAGTCAGTAATCACTGTTTCGATACCTCTGCTGGTGGACTATTAGTCTCCTCGGGTATCATCCAGTCAGTAATCACTGTTTCGATACCTCTGCTGGTGGACTATTAGTCTCCTCGGGTATCATTTAGTCAGTAATCACTGTTTCGATACCTCTGCTGGTGGACTATTAGTCTCCTCGGGTATCATCCAGTCAGTAATCACTGTTTCGATACCTCTGCTGGTGGACTATTAGTCTCCTCGGGTAACATACAGTCAGTAATCACTGTTTCGATACCTCTGCTGGTGGACTATTAGTCTCCTCGGGTAACATCCAGTCAGTAATCACTGTTTCGATACCTCTGCTGGTGGACTATTAGTCTCCTCGGGTAACATCCAGTCAGTAATCACTGTTTCGATACCTCTGCTGGTGGACTATTAGTCTCCTCGGGTAACATCCAGTCAGTAATCACTGTTTCGATACCTCTGCTGGTGGACTATTAGTCTCCTCGGGTAACATCCAGTCAGTAATCACTGTTTCGATACCTCTGCTGGTGGACTATTAGTCTCCTCGGGTATCATCCAGTCAGTAATCACTGTTTCGATACCTCTGCTGGTGGACTATTAGTCTCCTCGGGTATCATTTAGTCAGTAATCACTGTTTCGATACCTCTGCTGGTGGACTATTAGTCTCCTCGGGTATCATTTAGTCAGTAATCACTGTTTCGATACCTCTGCTGGTGGACTATTAGTCTCCTCGGGTATCATCCAGTCAGTAATCACTGTTTCGATACCTCTGCTGGTGGACTATTAGTCTCCTCGGGTAACATACAGTCAGTAATCACTGTTTCGATACCTCTGCTGGTGGACTATTAGTCTCCTCGGGTAACATCCAGTCAGTAATCACTGTTTCGATACCTCTGCTGGTGGACTATTAGTCTCCTCGGGTAACATCCAGTCAGTAATCACTGTTTCGATACCTCTGCTGGTGGACTATTAGTCTCCTCGGGTAACATCCAGTCAGTAATCACTGTTTCGATACCTCTGCTGGTGGACTATTAGTCTCCTCGGGTAACATCCAGTCAGTAATCACTGTTTCGATACCTCTGCTGGTGGACTATTAGTCTCCTCGGGTATCACCCAGTCAGTAATCACTGTTTCGATACCTCTGCTGGTGGACTATTAGTCTCCTCGGGTATCATCCAGTCAGTAATCACTGTTTCGATACCTCTGCTGGTGGACTATTAGTCTCCTCGGGTATCATTTAGTCAGTAATCACTGTTTCGATACCTCTGCTGGTGGACTATTAGTCTCCTCGGGTATCATCCAGTCAGTAATCACTGTTTCGATACCTCTGCTGGTGGACTATTAGTCTCCTCGGGTAACATACAGTCAGTAATCACTGTTTCGATACCTCTGCTGGTGGACTATTAGTCTCCTCGGGTAACATCCTGTCAGTAATCACTGTTTCGATACCTCTGCTGGTTGACTATTATTCCCCGCGGGTAACATCCAGTCAGTAATCACTGTTTCGATACCTCTGCTGGTGGACTATTAGTCTCCTCGGGTAACATCCAGTCAGTAATCACTGTTTCGATACCTCTGCTGGTGGACTATTAGTCTCCTCGGGTAACATCCAGTCAGTAATCACTGTTTCGATACCTCTGCTGGTGGACTATTAGTCTCCTCGGGTAACATCCAGTCAGTAATCACTGTTTCGATACCTCTGCTGGTGGACTATTAGTCTCCTCGGGTATCACCCAGTCAGTAATCACTGTTTCGATACCTCTGCTGGTGGAATATTAGTCTCCTCGGGTATCATCCAGTCAGTAATCACTGTTTCGATACCTCTGCTGGTGGACTATTAGTCTCCTCGGGTATCATCCAGTCAGTAATCACTGTTTCGATACCTCTGCTGGTGGACTATTAGTCTCCTCGGGTATCACCCAGTCAGTAATCACTGTTTCGATACCTCTGCTGGTGGACATTAGTCTCCTCGGGTATCATCCAGTCAGTAATCACTGTTTCGATACCTCTGCTGGTGGACTATTAGTCTCCTCGGGTATCATCCAGTCAGTAATCACTGTTTCGATACCTCTGCTGGTGGACTATTAGTCTCCTCGGGTGTCATCCAGTCAGTAATCACTGTTTCGATACCTCTGCTGGTGGACTATTAGTCTCCTCGGGTAACATCCAGTCAGTAATCACTGTTTCGATACCTCTGCTGGTGGACTATTAGTCTCCTCGGGTAACATCCAGCCAGTAGTCAGTGTTACTATCACTGTTTCGATACCTCTGCTGGTGGACTATTAGTCTCCTCGGGTATCATCCAGTCAGTAATCACTGTTTCGATACCTCTGCTGGTGGACTATTAATCTCCTCGGGTAACATCCAGCCAGTAGTCAGTGTTACTATCACTGTTTCGATAACTCTGCTGGTGGACTATTAGTCTCCGCGGGTAACATCCAGCCAGTAGTCAGTGTTACTATCACTGTTTCGATACCTCTGCTGGTGGACTATTAGTCTCCTCTGGTAACATACAGTCAGTAATCACTGTTTCGATACCTCTGCTGGTGGACTATTAGTCTCCTCGGGTAACATCCTGTCAGTAATCACTGTTTCGATACCTCTGCTGGTTGACTATTATTCTCCGCGGATAACATCCAGTCAGTAATCACTGTTTCGATACCTCTGCTGGTGGACTATTAGTCTCCTCGGGTAACATCCAGTCAGTAATCACTGTTTCGATACCTCTGCTGGTGGACTATTAGTCTCCTCGGGTATCATCCAGTCAGTAATCACTGTTTCGATACCTCTGCTGGTGGACTATTAGTCTCCTCGGGTAACATCCAGTCAGTAATCACTGTTTCGATACCTCTGCTGGTGGACTATTAGTCTCCTCGGGTATCACCCAGTCAGTAATCACTGTTTCGATACCTCTGCTGGTGGAATATTAGTCTCCTCGGGTATCATCCAGTCAGTAATCACTGTTTCGATACCTCTGCTGGTGGACTATTAGTCTCCTCGGGTATCATCCAGTCAGTAATCACTGTTTCGATACCTCTGCTGGTGGACTATTAGTCTCCTCGGGTATCACCCAGTCAGTAATCACTGTTTCGGTACCTCTGCTGGTGGACATTAGTCTCCTCGGGTATCATCCAGTCAGTAATCACTGTTTCGATACCTCTGCTGGTGGACTATTAGTCTCCTCGGGTATCATCCAGTCAGTAATCACTGTTTCGATACCTCTGCTGGTGGACTATTAGTCTCCTCGGGTGTCATCCAGTCAGTAATCACTGTTTCGATACCTCTGCTGGTGGACTATTAGTCTCCTCGGGTATCATCCAGTCAGTAATCACTGTTTCGATACCTCTGCTGGTGGACTATTAGTCTCCTCGGATAACATCCAGCCAGTAGTCAGTGTTACTATCACTGTTTCGATACCTCTGCTGGTGGACTATTTGTCTCCTCGGGTAACATCCAGTCAGTAATCACTGTTTCGATACCTCTGCTGGTGGACTATTAGTCTCCTCGGGTAACATCCAGCCAGTAGTCAGTGTTACTATCACTGTTTCGATACCTCTGCTGGTGGACTATTAGTCTCCTCGGGTATCATCCAGTCAGTAATCACTGTTTCGATACCTCTGCTGGTGGACTATTAGTCTCCTCGGGTAACATCCAGCCAGTAGTCAGTGTTACTATCACTGTTTTGATACCTCTGCTGGTGGACTATTAGTCTCCGCGGGTAACATCCAGCCAGTAGTCAGTGTTACTATCACTGTTTCGATACCTTTGCTGGTGGACTATTAGTCTCCTCGGGTAGCATCCAGTCAGTAATCACTGTTTCGATACCTCTGCTGGTGGACTATTAGTCTCCTCGGGTAACATCCAGTCAGTAATCACTGTTTCGATACCTCTGCTGGTGGACTATTAGTCTCCTCGGGTATCATCCAGTCAGTAATCACTGTTTCGATACCTCTGCTGGTGGACTATTAGTCTCCTCGGGTATCACCCAGTCAGTAATGACTGTTTCGATACCTCTGCTGGTGGACTATTAGTCTCCTCGGGTATCACCCAGTCAGTAATCACTGTTTCGATACCTCTGCTGGTGGACTATTAGTCTCCTCGGGTATCATACAGTCAGTAATCACTGTTTCGATACCTCTGCTGGTGGACTATTAGTCTCCTCGGGTAACATCCAGTCAGTAGTCAGTGTTACTATCACTGTTTCGATACCTCTGCTGGTGGACTATTAGTCTCCTCGGGTATCATCCAGTCAGTAATCACTGTTTCGATACCTCTGCTGGTGGACTATTAGTCTCCTCGGGTATCACCCAGTCAGTAATCACTGTTTCGATACCTCTGCTGGTGGACTATTAGTCTCCTCGGGTATCATCCAGTCAGTAATCACTGTTTCGATACCTCTGCTGGTGGACTATTAGTCTCCTCGGGTATCATCCAGTCAGTAATCACTGTTTCGATACCTCTGCTGGTGGACTATTAGTCTCCTCGGGTATCATCCAGTCAGTAATCACTGTTTCGATACCTCTGCTGGTGGACTATTAGTCTCCTCGGGTAACATCCAGTCAGTAATCACTGTTTCGATACCTCTGCTGGTGGACTATTAGTCTCCGCGGGTAACATCCAGCCAGTAGTCAGTGTTACTATCACTGTTTCGATACCTCTGCTGGTGGACTATTAGTCTCCTTGGGTAGCATCCAGTCAGTAATCACTGTTTCGATACCTCTGCTGGTGGACTATTAGTCTCCTCGGGTAACATCCAGTCAGTAATCACTGTTTCGATACTTCTGCTGGTGGACTATTAGTCTCCTCGGGTATCATCCAGTCAGTAATCACTGTTTCGATACCTCTGCTGGTGGACTATTAGTCTCCTCGGGTATCACCCAGTCAGTAATGACTGTTTCGATACCTCTGCTGGTGGACTATTATTCTCCTCTGGTATCACCCAGTCAGTAATCACTGTTTCGATACCTCTGCTGGTGGACTATTAGTCTCCTCGGGTATCATCCAGTCAGTAATCACTGTTTCGATACCTCTGCTGGTGGACTATTAGTCTCCTCGGGTAACATCCAGTCAGTAGTCAGTGTTACTATCACTGTTTCGATACCTCTGCTGGTGGACTATTAGTCTCCTCGGGTATCATCCAGTCAGTAATCACTGTTTCGATACCTCTGCTGGTGGACTATTAGTCTCCTCGGGTATCACCCAGTCAGTAATCACTGTTTCGATACCTCTGCTGGTGGACTATTAGTCTCCTCGGGTATCATCCAGTCAGTAATCACTGTTTCGATACCTCTGCTGGTGGACTATTAGTCTCCTCGGGTATCATCCAGTCAGTAATCACTGTTTCGATACCTCTGCTGGTGGACTATTAGTCTCCTCGGGTATCATCCAGTCAGTAATCACTGTTTCGATACCTCTGCTGGTGGACTATTAGTCTCCTCGGGTATCATCCAGTCAGTAATCACTGTTTCGATACCTCTGCTGGTGGACTATTAGTCTCCTCGGATAACATCCAGCCAGTAGTCAGTGTTACTATCACTGTTTCGATACCTCTGCTGGTGGACTATTAGTCTCCTCGGGTAACATCCAGTCAGTAATCACTGTTCCGATACCTCTGCTGGTGGACTATTAGTCTCCTCGGGTAACATCCAGTCAGTAATCACTGTTTCGATACCTCTGCTGGTGGACTATTAGTCTCCTCGGGTAACATCCAGCCAGTAGTCAGTGTTACTATCACTGTTTCGATACCTCTGCTGGTGGACTATTAGTCTCCTCGGGTATCATCCAGTCAGTAATCACTGTTTCGATACCTCTGCTGGTGGACTATTAGTCTCCTCGGGTAACATCCAGCCAGTAGTCAGTGTTACTATCACTGTTTCGATACCTCTGCTGGTGGACTATTAGTCTCCTCGGGTATCATCCAGTCAGTAATCACTGTTTCGATACCTCTGCTGGTGGACTATTAGTCTCCTCGGGTAACATCCAGTCAGTAATCACTGTTTCGATACCTCTGCTGGTGGACTATTAGTCTCCTCGGGTAACATCCAGTCAGTAATCACTGTTTCGATACCTCTGGTGGTGGACTATTAGTCTCCTCGGGTAGCATCCAGTCAGTAATCACTGTTTCGATACCTCTGCTGGTGGACTATTAGTCTCCTCGGGTATCACCCAGTCAGCAATCACTCTATCGATACCTCTGCTGGTGGACTATTAGTCTCCTCGGGTAACATCCAGTCAGTATTCACTGTTTCGATACCTCTGCTGGTGGACTATTAGTCTCCTCGGGTAACATCCAGTCAGTAATCACTCTTTCTATACCTCTGCTGGTGGACTATTAGTCTCCTCGGGTATCATCCAGTCAGTAATCACTGTTTCGATACCTCTGCTGGTGGACTATTAGTCTCCGCGGGTAACATCCACTCAGTAGTCAATGTTACTATCACTGTTTCGATACCTCTGCTGGTGGACTATTAGTCTTCTCGGGTATCATCCAGTCAGTAATCACTGTTTCGATACCTCTGCTGGTGGACTATTAGTCTCCTCGGGTATCATCCAGTCAGTAATCACTGTTTCGATACCTCTGCTGGTGGACTATTAGTCTCCTCGGGTATCACCCAGTCAGTAATCACTGTTTCGATACCTCTGCTGGTGGACTATTAGTCTCCTCGGGTATCATCCAGTCAGTAATCACTGTTTCGATACCTCTGCTGGTGGACTATTAGTCTCCTCGGGTATCATTTAGTCAGTAATCACTGTTTCGATACCTCTGTTGGTGGACTATTAGTCTCCTCGGGTATCATCCAGTCAGTAATCACTGTTTCGATACCTCTGCTGGTGGACTATTAGTCTCCTCGGGTAACATACAGTCAGTAATCACTGTTTCGATACCTCTGATGGTGGACTATTAGTCTCCTCGGGTAACATCCAGTCAGTAATCACTGTTTCGATACCTCTGCTGGTGGACTATTAGTCTCCTCGGGTAACATCCAGTCAGTAATCACTGTTTCGATACCTCTGCTGGTGGACTATTAGTCTCCTCGGGTAACATCCAGTCAGTAATCACTGTTTCGATACCTCTGCTGGTGGACTATTAGTCTCCTCGGGTAACATCCAGTCAGTAATCACTGTTTCGATACCTCTGCTGGTGGCCTATTAGTCTCCTCGGGTAACATCCAGTCAGTAATCACTGTTTCGATACCTCTGCTGGTGGACTATTAGTCTCCTCGGGTATCACCCAGTCAGTAATCACTGTTTCGATACCTCTGCTGGTGGACTATTAGTCTCCTCGGGTATCATCCAGTCAGTAATCACTGTTTCGATACCTCTGCTGGTGGACTATTAGTCTCCTCGGGTATCATTTAGTCAGTAATCACTGTTTCGATACCTCTGCTGGTGGACTATTAGTCTCCTCGGGTATCATCCAGTCAGTAATCACTGTTTCGATACCTCTGCTGGTGGACTATTAGTCTCCTCGGGTAACATACAGTCAGTAATCACTGTTTCGATACCTCTGCTGGTGGACTATTAGTCTCCTCGGGTAACATCCTGTCAGTAATCACTGTTTCGATACCTCTGCTGGTTGACTATTATTCCCCGCGGGTAACATCCAGTCAGTAATCACTGTTTCGATACCTCTGCTGGTGGACTATTAGTCTCCTCGGGTATCATTTAGTCAGTAATCACTGTTTCGATACCTCTGCTGGTGGACTATTAGTCTCCTCGGGTATCATCCAGTCAGTAATCACTGTTTCGATACCTCTGCTGGTGGACTATTAGTCTCCTCGGGTAACATACAGTCAGTAATCACTGTTTCGATACCTCTGCTGGTGGACTATTAGTCTCCTCGGGTAACATCCAGTCAGTAATCACTGTTTCGATACCTCTGCTGGTGGACTATTAGTCTCCTCGGGTAACATCCAGTCAGTAATCACTGTTTCGATACCTCTGCTGGTGGACTATTAGTCTCCTCGGGTAACATCCAGTCAGTAATCACTGTTTCGATACCTCTGCTGGTGGACTATTAGTCTCCTCGGGTAACATCCAGTCAGTAATCACTGTTTCGATACCTCTGCTGGTGGACTATTAGTCTCCTCGGGTATCACCCAGTCAGTAATCACTGTTTCGATACCTCTGCTGGTGGACTATTAGTCTCCTCGGGTATCATCCAGTCAGTAATCACTGTTTCGATACCTCTGCTGGTGGACTATTAGTCTCCTCGGGTATCATTTAGTCAGTAATCACTGTTTCGATACCTCTGCTGGTGGACTATTAGTCTCCTCGGGTATCATCCAGTCAGTAATCACTGTTTCGATACCTCTGCTGGTGGACTATTAGTCTCCTCGGGTAACATACAGTCAGTAATCACTGTTTCGATACCTCTGCTGGTGGACTATTAGTCTCCTCGGGTATCATCCAGTCAGTAATCACTGTTTCGATACCTCTGCTGGTGGACTATTAGTCTCCTCGGGTATCATCCAGTCAGTAATCACTGTTTCGATACCTCTGCTGGTGGACTATTAGTCTCCTCGGGTATCATCCAGTCAGTAATCACTGTTTCGATACCTCTGCTGGTGGACTATTAGTCTCCTCGGGTAACATCCAGTCAGTAATCACTGTTTCGATACCTCTGCTGGTGGACTATTAGTCTCCGCGGGTAACATCCAGCCAGTAGTCAGTGTTACTATCACTGTTTCGATACCTCTGCTGGTGGACTATTAGTCTCCTTGGGTAGCATCCAGTCAGTAATCACTGTTTCGATACCTCTGCTGGTGGACTATTAGTCTCCTCGGGTAACATCCAGTCAGTAATCACTGTTTCGATACTTCTGCTGGTGGACTATTAGTCTCCTCGGGTATCATCCAGTCAGTAATCACTGTTTCGATACCTCTGCTGGTGGACTATTAGTCTCCTCGGGTATCACCCAGTCAGTAATCACTGTTTCGATACCTCTGCTGGTGGACTATTATTCTCCTCTGGTATCACCCAGTCAGTAATCACTGTTTCGATACCTCTGCTGGTGGACTATTAGTCTCCTCGGGTATCATCCAGTCAGTAATCACTGTTTCGATACCTCTGCTGGTGGACTATTAGTCTCCTCGGGTAACATCCAGTCAGTAGTCAGTGTTACTATCACTGTTTCGATACCTCTGCTGGTGGACTATTAGTCTCCTCGGGTATCATCCAGTCAGTAATCACTGTTTCGATACCTCTGCTGGTGGACTATTAGTCTCCTCGGGTAACATCCAGTCAGTAATCACTGTTTCGATACCTCTGCTGGTGGACTATTAGTCTCCTCGGGTAACATCCAGTCAGTAATCACTGTTTCGATACCTCTGCTGGTGGACTATTAGTCTCCTCGGGTATCACCCAGTCAGTAATCACTGTTTCGATACCTCTGCTGGTGGAATATTAGTCTCCTCGGGTATCATCCAGTCAGTAATCACTGTTTCGATACCTCTGCTGGTGGACTATTAGTCTCCTCGGGTATCATCCAGTCAGTAATCACTGTTTCGATACCTCTGCTGGTGGACTATTAGTCTCCTCGGGTATCACCCAGTCAGTAATCACTGTTTCGATACCTCTGCTGGTGGACATTAGTCTCCTCGGGTATCATCCAGTCAGTAATCACTGTTTCGATACCTCTGCTGGTGGACTATTAGTCTCCTCGGGTATCATCCAGTCAGTAATCACTGTTTCGATACCTCTGCTGGTGGACTATTAGTCTCCTCGGGTGTCATCCAGTCAGTAATCACTGTTTCGATACCTCTGCTGGTGGACTATTAGTCTCCTCGGGTAACATCTAGTCAGTAATCACTGTTTCGATACCTCTGCTGGTGGACTATTAGTCTCCTCGGGTAACATCCAGCCAGTAGTCAGTGTTACTATCACTGTTTCGATACCTCTGCTGGTGGACTATTAGTCTCCTCGGGTATCATCCAGTCAGTAATCACTGTTTCGATACCTCTGCTGGTGGACTATTAGTCTCCTCGGGTAACATCCAGCCAGTAGTCAGTGTTACTATCACTGTTTCGATAACTCTGCTGGTGGACTATTAGTCTCCGCGGGTAACATCCAGCCAGTAGTCAGTGTTACTATCACTGTTTCGATACCTCTGCTGGTGGACTATTAGTCTCCTCTGGTAACATACAGTCAGTAATCACTGTTTCGATACCTCTGCTGGTGGACTATTAGTCTCCTCGGGTAACATCCTGTCAGTAATCACTGTTTCGATACCTCTGCTGGTTGACTATTATTCTCCGCGGATAACATCCAGTCAGTAATCACTGTTTCGATACCTCTGCTGGTGGACTATTAGTCTCCTCGGGTAACATCCAGTCAGTAATCACTGTTTCGATACCTCTGCTGGTGGACTATTAGTCTCCTCGGGTAACATCCAGTCAGTAATCACTGTTTCGATACCTCTGCTGGTGGACTATTAGTCTCCTCGGGTAACATCCAGTCAGTAATCACTGTTTCGATACCTCTGCTGGTGGACTATTAGTCTCCTCGGGTATCACCCAGTCAGTAATCACTGTTTCGATACCTCTGCTGGTGGAATATTAGTCTCCTCGGGTATCATCCAGTCAGTAATCACTGTTTCGATACCTCTGCTGGTGGACTATTAGTCTCCTCGGGTATCATCCAGTCAGTAATCACTGTTTCGATACCTCTGCTGGTGGACTATTAGTCTCCTCGGGTATCACCCAGTCAGTAATCACTGTTTCGGTACCTCTGCTGGTGGACATTAGTCTCCTCGGGTATCATCCAGTCAGTAATCACTGTTTCGATACCTCTGCTGGTGGACTATTAGTCTCCTCGGGTATCATCCAGTCAGTAATCACTGTTTCGATACCTCTGCTGGTGGACTATTAGTCTCCTCGGGTGTCATCCAGTCAGTAATCACTGTTTCGATACCTCTGCTGGTGGACTATTAGTCTCCTCGGGTATCATCCAGTCAGTAATCACTGTTTCGATACCTCTGCTGGTGGACTATTAGTCTCCTCGGATAACATCCAGCCAGTAGTCAGTGTTACTATCACTGTTTCGATACCTCTGCTGGTGGACTATTTGTCTCCTCGGGTAACATCCAGTCAGTAATCACTGTTTCGATACCTCTGCTGGTGGACTATTAGTCTCCTCGGGTAACATCCAGCCAGTAGTCAGTGTTACTATCACTGTTTCGATACCTCTGCTGGTGGACTATTAGTCTCCTCGGGTATCATCCAGTCAGTAATCACTGTTTCGATACCTCTGCTGGTGGACTATTAGTCTCCTCGGGTAACATCCAGCCAGTAGTCAGTGTTACTATCACTGTTTCGATACCTCTGCTGGTGGACTATTAGTCTCCGCGGGTAACATCCAGCCAGTAGTCAGTGTTACTATCACTGTTTCGATACCTTTGCTGGTGGACTATTAGTCTCCTCGGGTAGCATCCAGTCAGTAATCACTGTTTCGATACCTCTGCTGGTGGACTATTAGTCTCCTCGGGTAACATCCAGTCAGTAATCACTGTTTCGATACCTCTGCTGGTGGACTATTAGTCTCCTCGGGTATCATCCAGTCAGTAATCACTGTTTCGATACCTCTGCTGGTGGACTATTAGTCTCCTCGGGTATCACCCAGTCAGTAATGACTGTTTCGATACCTCTGCTGGTGGACTATTAGTCTCCTCGGGTATCACCCAGTCAGTAATCACTGTTTCGATACCTCTGCTGGTGGACTATTAGTCTCCTCGGGTATCATACAGTCAGTAATCACTGTTTCGATACCTCTGCTGGTGGACTATTAGTCTCCTCGGGTAACATCCAGTCAGTAGTCAGTGTTACTATCACTGTTTCGATACCTCTGCTGGTGGACTATTAGTCTCCTCGGGTATCATCCAGTCAGTAATCACTGTTTCGATACCTCTGCTGGTGGACTATTAGTCTCCTCGGGTATCACCCAGTCAGTAATCACTGTTTCGATACCTCTGCTGGTGGACTATTAGTCTCCTCGGGTATCATCCAGTCAGTAATCACTGTTTCGATACCTCTGCTGGTGGACTATTAGTCTCCTCGGGTATCATCCAGTCAGTAATCACTGTTTCGATACCTCTGCTGGTGGACTATTAGTCTCCTCGGGTATCATCCAGTCAGTAATCACTGTTTCGATACCTCTGCTGGTGGACTATTAGTCTCCTCGGGTAACATCCAGTCAGTAATCACTGTTTCGATACCTCTGCTGGTGGACTATTAGTCTCCGCGGGTAACATCCAGCCAGTAGTCAGTGTTACTATCACTGTTTCGATACCTCTGCTGGTGGACTATTAGTCTCCTTGGGTAGCATCCAGTCAGTAATCACTGTTTCGATACCTCTGCTGGTGGACTATTAGTCTCCTCGGGTAACATCCAGTCAGTAATCACTGTTTCGATACTTCTGCTGGTGGACTATTAGTCTCCTCGGGTATCATCCAGTCAGTAATCACTGTTTCGATACCTCTGCTGGTGGACTATTAGTCTCCTCGGGTATCACCCAGTCAGTAATCACTGTTTCGATACCTCTGCTGGTGGACTATTATTCTCCTCTGGTATCACCCAGTCAGTAATCACTGTTTCGATACCTCTGCTGGTGGACTATTAGTCTCCTCGGGTATCATCCAGTCAGTAATCACTGTTTCGATACCTCTGCTGGTGGACTATTAGTCTCCTCGGGTAACATCCAGTCAGTAGTCAGTGTTACTATCACTGTTTCGATACCTCTGCTGGTGGACTATTAGTCTCCTCGGGTATCATCCAGTCAGTAATCACTGTTTCGATACCTCTGCTGGTGGACTATTAGTCTCCTCGGGTATCACCCAGTCAGTAATCACTGTTTCGATACCTCTGCTGGTGGACTATTAGTCTCCTCGGGTATCATCCAGTCAGTAATCACTGTTTCGATACCTCTGCTGGTGGACTATTAGTCTCCTCGGGTATCATCCAGTCAGTAATCACTGTTTCGATACCTCTGCTGGTGGACTATTAGTCTCCTCGGGTATCATCCAGTCAGTAATCACTGTTTCGATACCTCTGCTGGTGGACTATTAGTCTCCTCGGGTATCATCCAGTCAGTAATCACTGTTTCGATACCTCTGCTGGTGGACTATTAGTCTCCTCGGATAACATCCAGCCAGTAGTCAGTGTTACTATCACTGTTTCGATACCTCTGCTGGTGGACTATTAGTCTCCTCGGGTAACATCCAGTCAGTAATCACTGTTCCGATACCTCTGCTGGTGGACTATTAGTCTCCTCGGGTAACATCCAGTCAGTAATCACTGTTTCGATACCTCTGCTGGTGGACTATTAGTCTCCTCGGGTAACATCCAGCCAGTAGTCAGTGTTACTATCACTGTTTCGATACCTCTGCTGGTGGACTATTAGTCTCCTCGGGTATCATCCAGTCAGTAATCACTGTTTCGATACCTCTGCTGGTGGACTATTAGTCTCCTCGGGTAACATCCAGCCAGTAGTCAGTGTTACTATCACTGTTTCGATACCTCTGCTGGTGGACTATTAGTCTCCTCGGGTATCATCCAGTCAGTAATCACTGTTTCGATACCTCTGCTGGTGGACTATTAGTCTCCTCGGGTAACATCCAGTCAGTAATCACTGTTTCGATACCTCTGCTGGTGGACTATTAGTCTCCTCGGGTAACATCCAGTCAGTAATCACTGTTTCGATACCTCTGGTGGTGGACTATTAGTCTCCTCGGGTAGCATCCAGTCAGTAATCACTGTTTCGATACCTCTGCTGGTGGACTATTAGTCTCCTCGGGTATCACCCAGTCAGCAATCACTCTATCGATACCTCTGCTGGTGGACTATTAGTCTCCTCGGGTAACATCCAGTCAGTATTCACTGTTTCGATACCTCTGCTGGTGGACTATTAGTCTCCTCGGGTAACATCCAGTCAGTAATCACTCTTTCTATACTTCTGCTGGTGGACTATTAGTCTCCTCGGGTATCATCCAGTCAGTAATCACTGTTTCGATACCTCTGCTGGTGGACTATTAGTCTCCGCGGGTAACATCCACTCAGTAGTCAATGTTACTATCACTGTTTCGATACCTCTGCTGGT
The DNA here is from genome assembly GCA_963680875.1 of Bathymodiolus brooksi. Classification (NCBI taxonomy): domain Eukaryota; kingdom Metazoa; phylum Mollusca; class Bivalvia; order Mytilida; family Modiolidae; genus Bathymodiolus; species Bathymodiolus brooksi. The sequence goes on along the minus strand of OY804585.1, from coordinate 82,674,559 downwards.
GGACTATTAGTCTTCTCGGGTATCATCCAGTCAGTAATCACTGTTTCGATACCTCTGCTGGTGGACTATTAGTCTCCTCGGGTATCATCCAGTCAGTAATCACTGTTTCGATACCTCTGCTGGTGGACTATTAGTCTCCTCGGGTATCACCCAGTCAGTAATCACTGTTTCGATACCTCTGCTGGTGGACTATTAGTCTCCTCGGGTATCATCCAGTCAGTAATCACTGTTTCGATACCTCTGCTGGTGGACTATTAGTCTCCTCGGGTATCATTTAGTCAGTAATCACTGTTTCGATACCTCTGCTGGTGGACTATTAGTCTCCTCGGGTATCATCCAGTCAGTAATCACTGTTTCGATACCTCTGCTGGTGGACTATTAGTCTCCTCGGGTAACATACAGTCAGTAATCACTGTTTCGATACCTCTGATGGTGGACTATTAGTCTCCTCGGGTAACATCCAGTCAGTAATCACTGTTTCGATACCTCTGCTGGTGGACTATTAGTCTCCTCGGGTAACATCCAGTCAGTAATCACTGTTTCGATACCTCTGCTGGTGGACTATTAGTCTCCTCGGGTAACATCCAGTCAGTAATCACTGTTTCGATACCTCTGCTGGTGGACTATTAGTCTCCTCGGGTAACATCCAGTCAGTAATCACTGTTTCGATACCTCTGCTGGTGGCCTATTAGTCTCCTCGGGTAACATCCAGTCAGTAATCACTGTTTCGATACCTCTGCTGGTGGACTATTAGTCTCCTCGGGTATCACCCAGTCAGTAATCACTGTTTCGATACCTCTGCTGGTGGACTATTAGTCTCCTCGGGTATCATCCAGTCAGTAATCACTGTTTCGATACCTCTGCTGGTGGACTATTAGTCTCCTCGGGTATCATTTAGTCAGTAATCACTGTTTCGATACCTCTGCTGGTGGACTATTAGTCTCCTCGGGTATCATCCAGTCAGTAATCACTGTTTCGATACCTCTGCTGGTGGACTATTAGTCTCCTCGGGTAACATACAGTCAGTAATCACTGTTTCGATACCTCTGCTGGTGGACTATTAGTCTCCTCGGGTAACATCCTGTCAGTAATCACTGTTTCGATACCTCTGCTGGTTGACTATTATTCCCCGCGGGTAACATCCAGTCAGTAATCACTGTTTCGATACCTCTGCTGGTGGACTATTAGTCTCCTCGGGTAACATCCAGTCAGTAATCACTGTTTCGATACCTCTGCTGGTGGACTATTAGTCTCCTCGGGTAACATCCAGTCAGTAATCACTGTTTCGATACCTCTGCTGGTGGACTATTAGTCTCCTCGGGTAACATCCAGTCAGTAATCACTGTTTCGATACCTCTGCTGGTGGACTATTAGTCTCCTCGGGTAACATACAGTCAGTAATCACTGTTTCGATACCTCTGATGGTGGACTATTAGTCTCCTCGGGTAACATCCAGTCAGTAATCACTGTTTCGATACCTCTGCTGGTGGACTATTAGTCTCCTCGGGTAACATCCAGTCAGTAATCACTGTTTCGATACCTCTGCTGGTGGACTATTAGTCTCCTCGGGTAACATCCAGTCAGTAATCACTGTTTCGATACCTCTGCTGGTGGACTATTAGTCTCCTCGGGTAACATCCAGTCAGTAATCACTGTTTCGATACCTCTGCTGGTGGCCTATTAGTCTCCTCGGGTAACATCCAGTCAGTAATCACTGTTTCGATACCTCTGCTGGTGGACTATTAGTCTCCTCGGGTATCACCCAGTCAGTAATCACTGTTTCGATACCTCTGCTGGTGGACTATTAGTCTCCTCGGGTATCATCCAGTCAGTAATCACTGTTTCGATACCTCTGCTGGTGGACTATTAGTCTCCTCGGGTATCATCCAGTCAGTAATCACTGTTTCGATACCTCTGCTGGTGGACTATTAGTCTCCTCGGGTAACATACAGTCAGTAATCACTGTTTCGATACCTCTGCTGGTGGACTATTAGTCTCCTCGGGTAACATCCTGTCAGTAATCACTGTTTCGATACCTCTGCTGGTTGACTATTATTCCCCGCGGGTAACATCCAGTCAGTAATCACTGTTTCGATACCTCTGCTGGTGGACTATTAGTCTCCTCGGGTAACATCCAGTCAGTAATCACTGTTTCGATACCTCTGCTGGTGGACTATTAGTCTCCTCGGGTAACATCCAGTCAGTAATCACTGTTTCGATACCTCTGCTGGTGGACTATTAGTCTCCTCGGGTAACATCCAGTCAGTAATCACTGTTTCGATACCTCTGCTGGTGGACTATTAGTCTCCTCGGGTATCACCCAGTCAGTAATCACTGTTTCGATACCTCTGCTGGTGGAATATTAGTCTCCTCGGGTATCATCCAGTCAGTAATCACTGTTTCGATACCTCTGCTGGTGGACTATTAGTCTCCTCGGGTATCATCCAGTCAGTAATCACTGTTTCGATACCTCTGCTGGTGGACTATTAGTCTCCTCGGGTATCACCCAGTCAGTAATCACTGTTTCGATACCTCTGCTGGTGGACATTAGTCTCCTCGGGTATCATCCAGTCAGTAATCACTGTTTCGATACCTCTGCTGGTGGACTATTAGTCTCCTCGGGTATCATCCAGTCAGTAATCACTGTTTCGATACCTCTGCTGGTGGACTATTAGTCTCCTCGGGTGTCATCCAGTCAGTAATCACTGTTTCGATACCTCTGCTGGTGGACTATTAGTCTCCTCGGGTAACATCCAGTCAGTAATCACTGTTTCGATACCTCTGCTGGTGGACTATTAGTCTCCTCGGGTAACATCCAGCCAGTAGTCAGTGTTACTATCACTGTTTCGATACCTCTGCTGGTGGACTATTAGTCTCCTCGGGTATCATCCAGTCAGTAATCACTGTTTCAATACCTCTGCTGGTGGACTATTAGTCTCCTCGGGTAACATCCAGCCAGTAGTCAGTGTTACTATCACTGTTTCGATACCTCTGCTGGTGGACTATTAGTCTCCGCGGGTAACATCCAGCCAGTAGTCAGTGTTACTATCACTGTTTCGATACCTCTGCTGGTGGACTATTAGTCTCCTCTGGTAACATACAGTCAGTAATCACTGTTTCGATACCTCTGCTGGTGGACTATTAGTCTCCTCGGGTAACATCCTGTCAGTAATCACTGTTTCGATACCTCTGCTGGTTGACTATTATTCTCCGCGGATAACATCCAGTCAGTAATCACTGTTTCGATACCTCTGCTGGTGGACTATTAGTCTCCTCGGGTAACATCCAGTCAGTAATCACTGTTTCGATACCTCTGCTGGTGGACTATTAGTCTCCTCGGGTATCACCCAGTCAGTAATCACTGTTTCGATACCTCTGCTGGTGGACATTAGTCTCCTCGGGTATCATCCAGTCAGTAATCACTGTTTCGATACCTCTGCTGGTGGACTATTAGTCTCCTCGGGTATCATCCAGTCAGTAATCACTGTTTCGATACCTCTGCTGGTGGACTATTAGTCTCCTCGGGTGTCATCCAGTCAGTAATCACTGTTTCGATACCTCTGCTGGTGGACTATTAGTCTCCTCGGGTAACATCCAGTCAGTAATCACTGTTTCGATACCTCTGCTGGTGGACTATTAGTCTCCTCGGGTAACATCCAGCCAGTAGTCAGTGTTACTATCACTGTTTCGATACCTCTGCTGGTGGACTATTAGTCTCCTCGGGTATCATCCAGTCAGTAATCACTGTTTCGATACCTCTGCTGGTGGACTATTAGTCTCCTCGGGTAACATCCAGCCAGTAGTCAGTGTTACTATCACTGTTTCGATACCTCTGCTGGTGGACTATTAGTCTCCGCGGGTAACATCCAGCCAGTAGTCAGTGTTACTATCACTGTTTCGAAACCTCTGCTGGTGGACTATTAGTCTCCTCTGGTAACATACAGTCAGTAATCACTGTTTCGATACCTCTGCTGGTGGACTATTAGTCTCCTCGGGTAACATCCTGTCAGTAATCACTGTTTCGATACCTCTGCTGGTTGACTATTATTCTCCGCGGATAACATCCAGTCAGTAATCACTGTTTCGATACCTCTGCTGGTGGACTATTAGTCTCCTCGGGTAACATCCAGTCAGTAATCACTGTTTCGATACCTCTGCTGGTGGACTATTAGTCTCCTCGGGTAGCATCCAGTCAGTAATCACTGTTTCGATACCTCTGCTGGTGGACTATTAGTCTCCTCGGGTAACATCCAGTCAGTAATCACTGTTTCGATACCTCTGCTGGTGGACTATTAGTCTCCTCGGGTATCACCCAGTCAGTAATCACTGTTTCGATACCTCTGCTGGTGGAATATTAGTCTCCTCGGGTATCATCCAGTCAGTAATCACTGTTTCGATACCTCTGCTGGTGGACTATTAGTCTCCTCGGGTATCATCCAGTCAGTAATCACTGTTTCGATACCTCTGCTGGTGGACTATTAGTCTCCTCGGGTATCACCCAGTCAGTAATCACTGTTTCGGTACCTCTGCTGGTGGACATTAGTCTCCTCGGGTATCATCCAGTCAGTAATCACTGTTTCGATACCTCTGCTGGTGGACTATTAGTCTCCTCGGGTATCATCCAGTCAGTAATCACTGTTTCGATACCTCTGCTGGTGGACTATTAGTCTCCTCGGGTGTCATCCAGTCAGTAATCACTGTTTCGATACCTCTGCTGGTGGACTATTAGTCTCCTCGGGTATCATCCAGTCAGTAATCACTGTTTCGATACCTCTGCTGGTGGACTATTAGTCTCCTCGGATAACATCCAGCCAGTAGTCAGTGTTACTATCACTGTTTCGATACCTCTGCTGGTGGACTATTTGTCTCCTCGGGTAACATCCAGTCAGTAATCACTGTTTCGATACCTCTGCTGGTGGACTATTAGTCTCCTCGGGTAACATCCAGCCAGTAGTCAGTGTTACTATCACTGTTTCGATACCTCTGCTGGTGGACTATTAGTCTCCTCGGGTATCATCCAGTCAGTAATCACTGTTTCGATACCTCTGCTGGTGGACTATTAGTCTCCTCGGGTAACATCCAGCCAGTAGTCAGTGTTACTATCACTGTTTCGATACCTCTGCTGGTGGACTATTAGTCTCCGCGGGTAACATCCAGCCAGTAGTCAGTGTTACTATCACTGTTTCGATACCTCTGCTGGTGGACTATTAGTCTCCTCGGGTAGCATCCAGTCAGTAATCACTGTTTCGATACCTCTGCTGGTGGACTATTAGTCTCCTCGGGTAACATCCAGTCAGTAATCACTGTTTCGATACCTCTGCTGGTGGACTATTAGTCTCCTCGGGTATCATCCAGTCAGTAATCACTGTTTCGATACCTCTGCTGGTGGACTATTAGTCTCCTCGGGTATCACCCAGTCAGTAATGACTGTTTCGATACCTCTGCTGGTGGACTATTAGTCTCCTCGGGTATCACCCAGTCAGTAATCACTGTTTCGATACCTCTGCTGGTGGACTATTAGTCTCCTCGGGTATCATCCAGTCAGTAATCACTGTTTCGATACCTCTGCTGGTGGACTATTAGTCTCCTCGGGTAACATCCAGTCAGTAGTCAGTGTTACAATCACTGTTTCGATACCTCTGCTGGTGGACTATTAGTCTCCTCGGGTATCATCCAGTCAGTAATCACTGTTTCGATACCTCTGCTGGTGGACTATTAGTCTCCTCGGGTATCACCCAGTCAGTAATCACTGTTTCGATACCTCTGCTGGTGGACTATTAGTCTCCTCGGGTATCATCCAGTCAGTAATCACTGTTTCGATACCTCTGCTGGTGGACTATTAGTCTCCTCGGGTATCATCCAGTCAGTAATCACTGTTTCGATACCTCTGCTGGTGGACTATTAGTCTCCTCGGGTATCATCCAGTCAGTAATCACTGTTTCGATACCTCTGCTGGTGGACTATTAGTCTCCTCGGGTAACATCCAGTCAGTAATCACTGTTTCGATACCTCTGCTGGTGGACTATTAGTCTCCGCGGGTAACATCCAGCCAGTAGTCAGTGTTACTATCACTGTTTCGATACCTCTGCTGGTGGACTATTAGTCTCCTTGGGTAGCATCCAGTCAGTAATCACTGTTTCGATACCTCTGCTGGTGGACTATTAGTCTCCTCGGGTAACATCCAGTCAGTAATGACTGTTTCGATACTTCTGCTGGTGGACTATTAGTCTCCTCGGGTATCATCCAGTCAGTAATCACTGTTTCGATACCTCTGCTGGTGGACTATTAGTCTCCTCGGGTATCACCCAGTCAGTAATCACTGTTTCGATACCTCTGCTGGTGGACTATTATTCTCCTCTGGTATCACCCAGTCAGTAATCACTGTTTCGATACCTCTGCTGGTGGACTATTAGTCTCCTCGGGTATCATCCAGTCAGTAATCACTGTTTCGATACCTCTGCTGGTGGACTATTAGTCTCCTCGGGTAACATCCAGTCAGTAGTCAGTGTTACTATCACTGTTTCGATACCTCTGCTGGTGGACTATTAGTCTCCTCGGGTATCATCCAGTCAGTAATCACTGTTTCGATACCTCTGCTGGTGGACTATTAGTCTCCTCGGGTATCACCCAGTCAGTAATCACTGTTTCGATACCTCTGCTGGTGGACTATTAGTCTCCTCGGGTATCATCCAGTCAGTAATCACTGTTTCGATACCTCTGCTGGTGGACTATTAGTCTCCTCGGGTATCATCCAGTCAGTAATCACTGTTTCGATACCTCTGCTGGTGGACTATTAGTCTCCTCGGGTATCATCCAGTCAGTAATCACTGTTTCGATACCTCTGCTGGTGGACTATTAGTCTCCTCGGGTAGCATCCAGTCAGTAATCACTGTTTCGATACCTCTGCTGGTGGACTATTAGTCTCCGCGGGTAACATCCAGTCAGTAATCACTGTTTCGATACCTCTGCTGGTGGACTATTAGTCTCCTCGGGTCACATCCAGTCAATAATCACTGTTTCGATACCTCTGCTGGTGGACTATTAGTCTCCTCGGGTATCATCCAGTCAGTAATCACTGTTTCGATACCTCTGCTGGTGGACTATTAGTCTCCTCGGGTATCATCCAGTCAGTAATCACTGTTTCGATACCTCTGCTGGTGGACTATTAGTCTCCTCGGGTATCATCCAGTCAGTAATCAGTGTTTCGATACCTCTGCTGGTGAACTATTAGTCTCCTCGGGTAACATCCAGTCAGTAATCACTTTTTCGATACCTCTGCTGGTAGACTATTAGTCTCCTCGGGTAACATCCAGTCAGTAATCACTGTTTCGATACCTCTGCTGGTGGACTATTAGTCTCCTCGGGTAACATCCAGTCAGTAATCACTGTTTCGATACCTCTGCTGGTGGACTATTAGTCTCCTCGGGTATCATCCAGTCAGTAATCACTGTTATGAAACCGATGCTGGTGGACTATTAGTCTCCTCGGGTATCATTCAGTCAGTAATCACTGTTTCAATACCTCTGCTGGTGGACTATTAGTCTCCTCGGGTAACATCAAGTCAGTAATCACTGTTTCGATACCTCTGCTGGTGGACTATTAGTCTCCTCGGGTAACATCCAGTCAGTAATCACTGTTTCGATACCTCTGCTGGTGGACTATTAGTCTCCTCGGGTAACATCCAGTCAGTAATCACTGTTTCGATACCTCTGCTGGTGGACTATTAGTCTCCTCGGGTAGCATCCAGTCAGTAATCACTGTTTCGATACCTCTGCTGGTGGACTATTAGTCTCCTCGGGTAACATCCAGTCAGTAATCACTGTTTCGATACCTCTGCTGGTGGACTATTAGTCTCCTCGGGTATCATCCAGTCAGTAATCACTGTTTCGATACCTCTGCTGGTGGACTATTAGTCTCCTCGGGTATCACCCAGTCAGTAATCACTGTTTCGATACCTCTGCTGGTGGACTATTAGTCTCCTCGGGTATCATCCAGTCAGTAATCACTGTTTCGATACCTCTGCTGGTGGACTATTAGTCTCCTCGGGTATCATCCAGTCAGTAATCACTGTTTCGATACCTCTGCTGGTGGACTATTAGTCTCCTCGGGTATCATCCAGTCAGTAATCACTGTTTCGATACCTCTGCTGGTGGACTATTAGTCTCCTCGGGTAACATCCAGTCAGTAATCACTGTTTCGATACCTCTGCTGGTGGACTATTAGTCTCCTCGGGTAACATCCAGTCAGTAATCACTGTTTCGATTCCTCTGCTGGTGGACTATTAGTCTCCGCGGGTAACATCCAGTCGGTAATCACTGTTTCGATACCTCTGCTGGTGGACTATTAGTCTCCTCGGGTAACATCCAGTCAGTAATCACTATTTCGATACCTCTGCTGGTGGACTATTAGTCTCCTCGGGTAACATCCAGTCAGTAATCACTGTTTCGATACCTCCGCTGGTGGACTATTAGTCTCCTCGTGTAACATCCAGTCAGTAATCACTGTTTCGATACCTCTGCTGGTGGACTATTAGTCTCCTCGGGTAGCATCCAGTCAGTAATCACTGTTTCGATACCTCTGCTGGTGGACTATTAGTCTCCTCGGGTATCACCCAGTCAGTAATCACTGTTTCGATACCTCTGCTGGTGGACTATTAGTCTCCTCGGGTATCATCCAGTCAGTAATCAGTGTTTCGATACCTCTGCTGGTGGACTATTAATCTCCTCGGGTATCATCCAGTCAGTAATCACTGTTTCGATACCTCTGCTGGTGGACTATTAGTCTCCTCGGGTATCATCCAGTCAGTAATCACTGTTTCAATACCTCTGCTGGTGGACTATTAGTCTCCTCGGGTAACATCCAGTCAGTAATCACTGTTTCGATACCTCTGCTGGTGGACTATTAGTCTCCTCGGGTAACATCCAGTCAGTAATCACTGTTTCGATACCTCTGCTGGTGGACTATTAGTCTCCTCGGGTAACATCCAGTCAGTAATCACTGTTTCGATACCTCTGCTGGTGGACTATTAGTCTCCTCGGGTATCATCCAGTCAGTAATCACTGTTTCGATACCTCTGCTGGTGGACTATTAGTCTCCTCGGGTAACATCCAGTCAGTAATCACTGTTTCGATACCTCTGCTGGTGGACTATTAGTCTCCTCGGGTATCATCCAGTCAGTAATTACTGTTTCGATACCTCTGCTGGTGGACTATTAGTCTCCTCGGGTATCATCCAGTCAGTAATCACTGTTTCGATACCTCTGCTGGTGGACTATTAGTCTCCTCGGGTAACATCCAGTCAGTAATCACTGTTTCGATACCTCTGCTGGTGGACTATTAGTCTCCTCGGGTATCATCCAGTCAGTAATCACTGTTTCGATACCTCTGCTGGTGGACTATTAGTCTCCTCGGGTAACATCCAGTCAGTAATCACTGTTTCGATACCTCTGCTGGTGGACTATTAGTCTCCTCGGGTATCATCCAGTCAGTAATCACTGTTTCGATACCTCTGCTGGTGGACTATTAGTCTCCTCGGGTATCATCCAGTCAGTAATCACTGTTTCGATACCTCTGCTGGTGGACTATTATTCTTCGCGGGTAACATCCAGTCAGTAATCACTGTTTCGATACCTCTGCTGGTGGACTATTAGTCTCCTCGGGTAACATCCAGTCAGTAATCACTGTTTCGATACTTCTGCTGGTGGACTATTAGTCTCCTCGGGTAACATCCAGTCAGTAATCACTGTTTCGATACCTCTGCTGGTGGACTATTAGTCTCCTTGGGTATCATCCAGTCAGTAATCACTGTTTCGATACCTCTGCTGGTGGACTATTAGTCTCCTCGGGTATCACCCAGTCAGTAATCACAGTTTCGATACCTCTGCTGATGGACTATTAGTCTCCTCGGGTATCATCCAGTCAGTAATCACTCTTTCGATACCTCTGCTGGTGGACTATTAGTCTCCTCGGGTATCATCCAGTCAGTAATCACTGTTTCGATACCTCTGCTGGTGGACTATTAGTCTCCTCGGGTATCACCCAGTCAGTAATCACTGTTTCGATACCTCTGCTGGTGGACTATTAGTCTCCTCGGGTATCATCCAGTCAGTAATCACTGTTTCGATACCTCTGCTGGTGGACTATTAGTCTCCTCGGGTATCATCCAGTCAGTAATCACTGTTTCGATACCTCTGCTGGTGGACTATTAGTCTCCTCGGGTATCATCCAGTCAGTAATCACTGTTTCGATACCTCTGCTGGTGGACTATTAGTCTCCTCGGGTAACATTCAGTCAGTAATCACTGTTTCGATACCTCTGCTGGTGGACTATTAGTCTCCTCGGGTAACATCCAGTCAGTAATCACTGTTTCGATACCTCTGCCGGTGGACTATTAGTCTCCTTGGGTAACATCCAGCCAGTAGTCAGTGTTACTATCGCTGTTTCGATACCTCTGCTGGTGGAATATTAGTCTCCTCGGGTATCATCCAGTCAGTAATCACTGTTTCGATACCTCTGCTGGTGGACTATTAGTCTCCTCGGATAACATCCAGCCAGTAGTCAGTGTTACTATCACTGTTTCGATACCTCTGCTGGTGGACTATTAGTCTCCTCGGGTAACATCCAGTCAGTAATGACTGTTTCGATACCTCTGCTGGTGGACTATTAGTCTCCTCGGGTAGCATCCAGTCAGTAATCACTGTTTCGATACCTCTGCTGGTGGACTATTAGTCTCCTCGGGTAACATCCAGCCAGTAGTCAGTGTTACTATCACTGTTTCGATACCTCTGCTGGTGGACTATTAGTCTCCTCGGGTATCATCCAGTCAGTAATCACTGTTTCGATACCTCTGCTGGTTTGACTATTAGTCTCCTCGGGTAACATCCAGCCAGTAGTCAGTGTTACTATCACTGTTTCGATACCTCTGCTGGTGGACTATTAGTCTCCGCGGGTAACATCCAGCCAGTAGTCAGTGTTACTATCACTGTTTCGATACCTCTGCTGGTGGACTATTAGTCTCCTCTGGTTTCATCCAGTCAGTAATCACTGTTTCGATACCTCTGCTGGTGGACTATTAGTCTCCTCGGGTATCATCCAGTCAGTAATCACTGTTTCGATACCTCTGCTGGTGGACTATTAGTCTCCTCGGGTAGCATCCAGTCAGTAATCACTGTTTCGATACCTCTGCTGGTGGACTATTAGTCTCCTCGGGTAACATCCAGTCAGTAATCACTGTTTCGATACCTCTGCTGGTGGAATATTAGTCTCCTCGGGTATCATCCAGTCAGTAATCACTGCTTCGATACCTCTGCTGGTGGACTATTAGTCTCCTCGGGTATCACCCAGTCAGTAATCACTGTTTCGATACCTCTGCTGGTGGACTATTAGTCTCCTCGGGTATCATCCAGTCAGTAATCACTGTTTCGATACCTCTGCTGGTGGACTATTAGTCTCCTCGGGTATCACCCAGTCAGTAATCACTGTTTCGATACCTCTGCTGGTGTACTATTAGTCTCCTCGGGTAACATCCAGTCAGTAATCACTGTTTCGATACCTCTGCTGGTGGACTATTATTCTCCGCGGGTAACATCCAGTCAGTAATCACTGTTTCGATACCTCTGCTGGTGGACTATTAGTCTCCTCGGGTAACATCCAGTCAGTAATCACTGTTTCGATACCTCTGCTGGTGGACTATTAGTCTCCTCGGGTAACATAAAGTCAGTAATCACTGTTTCGATACCTCTGCTGGTGGACTATTAGTCTCCTTGGGTATCATCCAGTCAGTAATCACTGTTTCGATACCTCTGCTGGTGGACTATTAGTCTCTTCGGGTATCACCCAGTCAGTAATCACTGTTTCGATACCTCTGCTGGTGGACTATTAGTCTCCTCGGGTATCATCCAGTCAGTAATCACTCTTTCGATACCTCTGCTGGTGGACTATTAGTCTCCTCGGGTATCATCCAGTCAGTAATCACTGTTTCGATACCTCTGCTGGTGGACTATTAGTCTCCTCGGGTATCACCCAGTCAGTAATCACTGTTTCGATACCTCTGCTGGTGGACTATTAGTCTCCCCGGGTATCATCCAGTCAGTAATCACTGTTTCGATACCTCTGCTGGTGGACTATTAGTCTCCTCGGGTATCATCCAGTCAGTAATCACTGTTTCGATACCTCTGCTGGTGGACTATTAGTCTCCTCGGGTATCATCCAGTCAGTAATCACTGTTTCGATACCTCTGCTGGTGGACTATTAGTCTCCTCGGGTAACATTCAGTCAGTAATCACTCTTTCGATACCTCTGCTGGTGGACTATTAGTCTCCTCGGGTAACATCCAGTCAGTAATCACTGTTTCGATACCTCTGCCGGTGGACTATTAGTCTCCTCGGGTAACATCCAGCCAGTAGTCAGTGTTACTATCGCTGTTTCGATACCTCTGCTGGTGGACTATTAGTCTCCTCGGGTATCATCCAGTCAGTAATCACTGTTTCGATACCTCTGCTGGTGGACTATTAGTCTCCTCGGATAACATCCAGCCAGTAGTCAGTGTTACTATCACTGTTTCGATACCTCTGCTGGTGGACTATTAGTCTCCTCGGGTAACATCCAGTCAGTAATCACTGTTTCGATACCTCTGCTGGTGGACTATTAGTCTCCTCGGGTAACATCCAGTCAGTAATCACTGTTTCGATACCTCTGCTGGTGGACTATTATTCTCCGCGGGTAACATCCAGTCAGTAATCACTGTTTCGATACCTCTGCTGGTGGACTATTAGTCTCCTCGGGTAACATCCAGTCAGTAATCACTGTTTCGATACCTCTGCTGGTGGACTATTAGTCTCCTCGGGTAACATCCAGTCAGTAATCACTGTTTCGATACCTCTGCTGGTGGACTATTAGTCTCCTTGGGTATCATCCAGTCAGTAATCACTGTTTCGATACCTCTGCTGGTGGACTATTAGTCTCTTCGGGTATCACCCAGTCAGTAATCACTGTTTCGATACCTCTGCTGGTGGACTATTAGTCTCCTCGGGTATCATCCAGTCAGTAATCACTCTTTCGATACCTCTGCTGGTGGACTATTAGTCTCCTCGGGTATCATCCAGTCAGTAATCACTGTTTCGATACCTCTGCTGGTGGACTATTAGTCTCCTCGGGTATCACCCAGTCAGTAATCACTGTTTCGATACCTCTGCTGGTGGACTATTAGTCTCCCCGGGTATCATCCAGTCAGTAATCACTGTTTCGATACCTCTGCTGGTGGACTATTAGTCTCCTCGGGTATCATCCAGTCAGTAATCACTGTTTCGATAACTCTGCTGGTGGACTATTAGTCTCCTCGGGTATCATCCAGTCAGTAATCACTGTTTCGATACCTCTGATGGTGGACTATTAGTCTCCTCGGGTAACATTCAGTCAGTAATCACTCTTTCGATACCTCTGCTGGTGGACTATTAGTCTCCTCGGGTAACATCCAGTCAGTAATCACTGTTTCGATACCTCTGCCGGTGGACTATTAGTCTCCTCGGGTAACATCCAGCCAGTAGTCAGTGTTACTATCGCTGTTTCGATACCTCTGCTGGTGGACTATTAGTCTCCTCGGGTATCATCCAGTCAGTAATCACTGTTTCGATACCTCTGCTGGTGGACTATTAGTCTCCTCGGATAACATCCAGCCAGTAGTCAGTGTTACTATCACTGTTTCGATACCTCTGCTGGTGGACTATTAGTCTCCTCGGGTAACATCCAGTCAGTAATCACTGTTTCGATACCTCTGCTGGTGGACTATTAGTCTCCTCGGGTAACATCCAGTCAGTAATCACTGTTTCGATACCTCTGCTGGTGGACTATTAGTCTCCTCGGGTAACATCCAGCCAGTAGTCAGTGTTACTATCACTGTTTCGATACCTCTGCTGGTGGACTATTAGTCTCCTCTGGTATCATCCAGTCAGTAATCACTGTTTCGATACCTCTGCTGGTGGACTATTAGTCTCCTCGGGTAACATCCAGCCAGTAGTCAGTGTTACTATCACTGTTTCGATACCTCTGCTGGTGGACTATTAGTCTCCGCGGGTAACATCCAGCCAGTAGTCAGTGTTACTATCACTGTTTCGATACCTCTGCTGGTGGACTATTAGTCTCCTCTGGTTTCATCCAGTCAGTAATCACTGTTTCGATACCTCTGCTGGTGGACTATTACTCTCCTCGGGTATCATCCAGTCAGTAATCACTGTTTCGATACCTCTGCTGGTGGACTATTAGTCTCCTCGGGTAGCATCCAGTCAGTAATCACTGTTTCGATACCTCTGCTGGTGGACTATTAGTCTCCTGGGGTAACATCCAGTCAGTAATCACTGTTTCGATACCTCTGCTGGTGGAATATTAGTCTCCTCGGGTATCATCCAGTCAGTAATCACTGCTTCGATACCTCTGCTGGTGGACTATTAGTCTCCTCGGGTATCACCCAGTCAGTAATCACTGTTTCGATACCTCTGCTGGTGGACTATTAGTCTCCTTGGGTATCATCCAGTCAGTAATCACTGTTTCGATACCTCTGCTGGTGGACTATTAGTCTCCTCGGGTATCACCCAGTCAGTAATCACTGTTTCGATACCTCTGCTGGTGGACTATTAGTCTCCTCGGGTAACATCCAGTCAGTAATCACTGTTTCGATACCTCTGCTGGTGGACTATTAGTCTCCTCGGGTATCATCCAGTCAGTAATCACTGTTTCGATACCTCTGCTGGTGGACTATTAGTCTCCTCGGGTATCACCCAGTCAGTAATCACTGTTTCGATACCTCTGCTGGTGGACTATTAGTCTCCTCGGGTATCATCCAGTCAGTAATCACTGTTTCGATACCTCTGCTGGTGGACTATTAGTCTCCTCGGGTATCATCCAGTCAGTAATCACTGTTTCGATACCTCTGCTGGTGGACTATTAGTCTCCTCGGGTATCATCCAGTCAGTAATCACTGTTTCGATACCTATGCTGGTGGACTATTAGTCTCCTCGGGTAACATCCAGTCAGTAATCAGTTTCGATACCTCTGCTGGTGGACTATTAGTCTCCGCGGGTAACATCCAGTCAGTAATCACTGTTTCGATACCTCTGCTGGTGGACTATTAGTCTCCGCGGGTAACATCCAGTCAGTAATCACTGTTTCGATACCTCTGCTGGTGGACTATTAGTCTCCTCGGGTAACATCCAGTCAGTAATCACTGTTTCGATACCTCTGCTGGTGGACTATTAGTCTACTCGGGTAACATCCAGTCAGTAATCACTGTTTCGATACCTCTGCTGGTGGACTATTAGTCTCCTCGGGTAACATCCAGTCAGTAATCACTGTTTCGATACCTCTGCTGGTGGACTATTAGTCTCCTCGGGTATCATCCAGTCAGTAATCACTGTTTCGATACCTCTGCTGGTGGACTATTAGTCTCCTCGGTTATCATCCAGTCAGTAATCACTGTTTCGATACCTCTGCTGGTGGACTATTAGTCTCCTCGGGTATCATCAAGTCAGTAATCACTGTTTCGATACCTCTGCTGGTGGACTATTAGTTTCCTCGGGTATCATCCAGTCAGTAATCACTGTTTCGATACCTCTGCTGGTGGACTATTAGTCTCCTCGGGTAACATCCAGTCAGTATTCACTGTTTCGATACCTCTGCTGGTGGATTATTAGTCTCCTCGGGTAACATCCAGCCAGTAGTCAGTGTTACTATCACTGTTTCGATGCCTCTGCTGGTGGACTATTAGTCTCCGCGGGTAACATCCAGCCAGTAGTCAGTGTTACTATCACTGTTTCGATACCTCTGCTGGTGGACTATTAGTCTCCTCTGGTTTCATCCAGTCAGTAATCACTGTTTCGATAACTCTGCTGGTGGACTATTAGTCTCCTCGGGTAACATCCAGTCAGTAATCACTGTTTCGATACCTCTGCTGGTGGACTTTTAGTCTCCTCGGGTAGCATCCAGTCAGTAATCACTGTTTCGATACCTCTGCTGGTGGACTATTAGTCTCCTCGGGTAACATCCAGTCAGTAATCACTGTTTCGATACCTCCGCTGGTGGACTATTAGTCTCCTCGGGTATCATCCAGTCAGTAATCACTATTTCGATACCTCTGATGGTGGACTATTAGTCTCCTCGGGTATCACCCAGTCAGTAATCACTGTTTCGATACCTCTGCTGGTGGACTATTAGTCTCCTCGGGTAACATCCAGTCAGTAGTCAGTGTTACTATCACTGTTTCGATACCTCTGCTGGTGAACTATTAGTCTCCTCGGGTATCATCCAGTCAGTAATCACTGTTTCGATACCTCTGCTGGTGGACTATTAGTCTCCTCGGGTATCACCCAGTCAGTAATCACTGTTTCGATACCTCTGCTGGTGGACTATTAGTCTCCTCGGGTATCATCCAGTCAGTAATCACTGTTTCGATACCTCTGCTGGTGGACTATTAGTCTCCTCGGGTATCATCCAGTCAGTAATCACTGTTTCGATACCTCTGCTGGTGGACTATTAGTCTCCTCGGGTATCATCCAGTCAGTAATCACTGTTTCGATACCTCTGCTGGTGGACTATTAGTCTCCTCGGGTAACATCAAGTCAGTAATCAGTTTCGATACCTCTGCTGGTGGACTATTAGTCTCCGCGGGAAACATCCAGTCAGTAATCACTGTTTCGATACCTCTGCTGGTGGACTATTAGTCTCCGCGGGTAACATCCAGTCAGTAATCACTGTTTCGATACCTCTGCTGGTGGACTATTAGTCTACTCGGGTAACATCCAGTCAGTAATCACTGTTTCGATACCTCTGCTGGTGGACTATTAGTCTCCTCGGGTAACATCCAGTCAGTAATCACTGTTTCGATACCTCTGCTGGTGGACTATTAGTCTCCTCGGGTATCATCCAGTCAGTAATCACTGTTTCGATACCTCTGCTGGTGGACTATTAGTCTCCTCGGGTATCACCCAGTCAGTAATCACTGTTTCGATACCTCTGCTGGTGGACTATTAGTCTCCTCGGTTATCATCCAGTCAGTAATCACTGTTTCGATACCTCTGCTGGTGGACTATTAGTCTCCTCGGGTATCATCAAGTCAGTAATCACTGTTTCGATACCTCTGCTGGTGGACTATTACTCTCCTCGGGTATCATCCAGTCAGTAATCACTGTTTCGATACCTCTGCTGGTGGACTATTAGTCTCCTCGGGTAACATCCAGTCAGTAATCACTGTTTCGATACCTCTGCTGGTGGACTATTAGTCTCCTCGGGTATCATCCAGTCAGTAATCACTGTTTCGATACCTCTGCTGGTGGATTATTAGTCTCCTCGGGTAACATCCAGCCAGTAGTCAGTGTTACTATCACTGTTTCGATGCCTCTGCTGGTGGACTATTAGTCTCCGCGGGTAACATCCAACCAGTAGTCAGTGTTACTATCACTGTTTCGATACCTCTGCTGGTGGATTATTAGTCTCCTCTGGTTTCATCCAGTCAGTAATCACTGTTTCGATAACTCTGCTGGTGGACTATTAGTCTCCTCGGGTAACATCCAGTCAGTAATCACTGTTTCGATACCTCTGCTGGTGGACTATTAGTCTCCTCGGGTAGCATCCAGTCAGTAATCACTATTTCGATACCTCTGATGGTGGACTATTAGTCTCCTCGGGTATCACCCAGTCAGTAATCACTGTTTCGATACCTCTGCTGGTGGACTATTAGTCTCCTTGGGTAACATCCAGTCAGTAGTCAGTGTTACTATCACTGTTTCGATACCTCTGCTGGTGGACTATTAGTCTCCTCGGGTATCATCCAGTCAGTAATCACTGTTTCGATACCTCTGCTGGTGGACTATTAGTCTCCTCGGGTATCACCCAGTCAGTAATCACTGTTTCGATACCTCTGCTGGTGGACTATTAGTCTCCTCGGGTATCATCCAGTCAGTAATCACTGTTTCGATACCTCTGCTGGTGGACTATTAGTCTCCTCGGGTGTCATCCAGTCAGTAATCACTGTTTCGATACCTCTGCTGGTGGACTATTAGTCTCCTCGGGTAACATCCAGTCAGTAATCAGTTTCGATACCTCTGCTGGTGGACTATTAGTCTCCGCGGGTAACATCCAGTCAGTAATCACTGTTTCGATACCTCTGCTGGTGGACTATTAGTCTCCGCGGGTAACATCCAGTCAGTAATCACTGTTTCGATACCTCTGCTGGTGGACTATTAGTCTCCTCGGTTAACATCCAGTCAGTAATCACTGTTTCGATACCTCTGCTGGTGGACTATTAGTCTCCTCGGGTAACATCCAGTCAGTAATCACTGTTTCGATACCTCTGCTGGTGGACTATTAGTCTCCTCGGGTAACATCCAGTCAGTAATCACTGTTTCGATACCTCTGCTGGTGGACTATTAGTCTCCTCGGGTATCATCCAGTCAGTAATCACTGTTTCGATACCTCTGCTGGTGGACTATTAGTCTCCTCGGGTATCACCCAGTCAGTAATCACTGTTTCGATACCTCTGCTGGTGGACTATTAGTCTCCTCGGTTATCATCCAGTCAGTAATCACTGTTTCGATACCTCTGCTGGTGGACTATTAGTCTCCTCGGTTATCATCCAGTCAGTAATCACTGTTTCGATACCTCTGCTGGTGGACTATTAGTCTCCTCGGGTAACATCCAGTCAGTAATCACTGTTTCGATACCTCTGCTGGTGGACTATTAGTCTCCTCGGGTATCATCCAGTCAATAATCACTGTTTCGATACCTCTGCTGGTGGATTATTAGTCTCCTCGGGTAACATCCAGCCAGTAGTCAGTTTTACTATCACTGTTTAGATGCCTCTGCTGGTGGACTATTAGTCTCCTCGGGTAACATCAAGTCAGTAATCACTGTTTCGATACCTCTGCTGGTGGACTATTAGTCTCCTCGGGTATCATCCAGTCAGTAATCACTGTTTCGATACCTCTGCTGGTGGACTATTAGTCTCCTCGGGTAACATCCAGTCAGTAATCACTGTTTCGATACCTCTGCTGGTGGACTATTAGTCTCCTCGGGTATCATCCAGTCAGTAATCACTGTTTCGATACCTCTGCTGGTGGATTATTAGTCTCCTCGGGTAACATCCAGCCAGTAGTCAGTGTTACTATCACTGTTTCGATGCCTCTGCTGGTGGACTATTAGTCTCCGCGGGTAACATCCAGCCAGTAGTCAGTGTTACTATCACTGTTTCGATACCTCTGCTGGTGGACTATTAGTCTCCTCTGGTTTCATCCAGTCAGTAATCACTGTTTCGATAACTCTGCTGGTGGACTATTAGTCTCCTCGGGTAACATCCAGTCAGTAATCACTGTTTTGATACCTCTGCTGGTGGACTATTAGTCTCCTCGGGTAGCATCCAGTCAGTAATCACTGTTTCGATACCTCTGCTGGTGGACTATTAGTCTCCTTGGGTAACATCCAGTCAGTAATCACTGTTTCGATACCTCTGCTGGTGGACTATTAGTCTCCTCGGGTATCATCCAGTCAGTAATCACTATTTCGATACCTCTGCTGGTGGACTATTAGTCTCCTCGGGTATCACCCAGTCAGTAATCACTGTTTCGATACCTCTGCTGGTGGACTATTAGTCTCCTCGGGTATCACCCAGTCAGTAATCACTGTTTCGATACCTCTGCTGGTGGACTATTAGTCTCCTCGGGTATCATCCAGTCAGTAATCACTGTTTCGATACCTCTGCTGGTGGACTATTAGTCTCCTCGGGTAACATCCAGTCAGTAGTCAGTGTTACTATCACTGTTTCGATACCTCTGCTGGTGGACTATTAGTCTCCTCGGGTATCATCCAGTCAGTAATCACTGTTTCGATACCTCTGCTGGTGGACTATTTGTCTCCTCGGGTATCATCCAGTCAGTAATCACTGTTTCGATACCTCTGCTGGTGGACTATTAGTCTCCTCGGGTATCATCCAGTCAGTAATCACTGTTTCGATACCTCTGCTGGTGGACTATTAGTCTCCTCGGGTATCATCCAGTCAGTAATCACTGTTTCGATACCTCTGCTGGTGGACTATTAGTCTCCTCGGGTATCATCCAGTCAGTAATCACTGTTTCGATACCTCTGCTGGTGGACTATTAGTCTCCTCGGGTAACATGCAGTCAGTAATCACTGTTTCGATACCTCTGCTGGTGGACTATTAGTCTCCGCGGGTAACATAAAGTCAGTAATCACTGTTTCGATACCTCTGCTGGTGGACTATTAGTCTCCGCGGGTAACATCCAGTCAGTAATCACTGTTTCGATACCTCTGCTGGTGGACTATTAGTCTCCTCGGGTAACATCCAGTCAGTAATCACTGTTTCGATACCTCTGCTGGTGGACTATTAATCTCTTCGGGTAACATCCAGTCAGTAATCACTGTTTCGATACCTCTGCTGGTGGACTATTAGTCTCCTCGGGTAACATCCAGCCAGTAGTCAGTGTTACTATCACTGTTTCGATACCTCTGCTGGTGGACTATTAGTCTCCTCGGGTATCATCCAGTCAGTAATCACTGTTTCGATACCTCTGCTGGTGGACTATTAGTCTCCTCGGGTATCACCCAGTCAGTAATCACTGTTTCGATACCTCTGCTGGTGGACTATTAGTCTCCTCGGGTATCATCCAGTCAG
The DNA here is from genome assembly GCA_963680875.1 of Bathymodiolus brooksi. Taxonomy (NCBI): domain Eukaryota; kingdom Metazoa; phylum Mollusca; class Bivalvia; order Mytilida; family Modiolidae; genus Bathymodiolus; species Bathymodiolus brooksi. Next base: position 82,653,889 of record OY804585.1, on the reverse strand, counting down.
TAATCACTGTTTCGATACCTCTGCTGGTGGACTATTAGTCTCTTCGGGTAACATCCAGCCAGTAGTCAGTGTTACTATCGCTGTTTCGATACCTCTGCTGGTGGACTATTAGTCTCCTCGGGTATCATCCAGTCAGTAATCACTGTTTCGATACCTCTGCTGGTGGACTATTAGTCTCCTCGGATAACATCCAGCCAGTAGTCAGTGTTACTATCACTGTTTTGATACCTTTGCTGGTGGACTATTAGTCTCCTCGGGTAACATCCAGTCAGTAATCACTGTTTCGATACCTCTGCTGGTGGACTATTAGTCTCCTCGGGTAACATCCAGTCAGTAATCACTGTTTCGATACCTCTGCTGGTGGACTATTAGTCTCCTCGGGTAACATCCAGCCAGTAGTCAGTGTTACTATCACTGTTTCGATACCTCTGCTGGTGGACTATTAGTCTTCGCGGGTAACATCCAGCCAGTAGTCGGTGTTACTATCACTGTTTCGATACCTCTGCTGGTGGACTATTAGTCCCCTCTGGTTTCATCCAGTCAGTAATCACTGTATCGATACCTCTGCTGGTGGACTATTAGTCTCCTCGGGTAACATCCAGCCAGTAGTCAGTGTTACTATCACTGTTTCGATACCTCTGCTGGTGGACTATTAGTCTCCGCGGGTAACATCCAGCCAGTAGTCTGTGTTACTATCACTGTTTCGATACCTCTGCTGGTGGACTATTAGTCTCCTCTGGTTTCATCCAGTCAGTAATCACTGTTTCGATACCTCTGCTGGTGGACTATTAATCTCCTCGGGTAACATCCAGTCAGTAATCACTGTTTCGATACCTCTGCTGGTGGACTATTAGTCTCCTCGGGTAGCATCCAGTCAGTAATCACTGTTTCGATACCTCTGCTGGTGGACTATTAGTCTCCTCGGGTATCATCCAGTCAGTAATCACTGTTTCGGTACCTCTGCTGGTGGACTATTAGTCTCCTCGGGTATCATCCAGTCAGTAATCACTGTTTCGATACCTCTGCTGGTGGACTATTAGTCTCCTCGGGTATCACCCAGTCAGTAATCACTGTTTCGATACCTCTGCTGGTGGACTATTAGTCTCCTCGGGTATCACCCAGTCAGTAATCACTGTTTCGATACCTCTGCTGGTGGACTATTAGTCTCCTCGGGTATCATCCAGTCAGTAATCACTGTTTCGATACCTCTGCTGGTGGACTATTAGTCTCCTCGGGTAACATCCAGTCAGTAGTCAGTGTTACTATCACTGTTTCGATACCTCTGCTGGTGGACTATTAGTCTCCTCGGGTATCATCCAGTCAGTAATCACTGTTTCGATACCTCTGCTGGTGGACTATTAGTCTCCTCGGGTATCATCCAGTCAGTAATCACTGTTTCGATACCTCTGCTGGTGGACTATTAGTCTCCTCGGGTATCATCCAGTCAGTAATCACTGTTTCGATACCTCTGCTGGTGGACTATTAGTCTCCTCGGGTATCATCCAGTCAGTAATCACTGTTTCGATACCTCTGCTGGTGGACTATTAGTCTCCTCGGGTATCATCCAGTCAGTAATCACTGTTTCGATACCTCTGCTGGTGGACTATTAGTCTCCTCGGGTAACATGCAGTCAGTAATCACTGTTTCGATACCTCTGCTGGTGGACTATTAGTCTCCGCGGGTAACATAAAGTCAGTAATCACTGTTTCGATACCTCTGCTGGTGGACTATTAGTCTCCGCGGGTAACATCCAGTCAGTAATCACTGTTTCGATACCTCTGCTGGTGGACTATTAGTCTCCTCGGGTAACATCCAGTCAGTAATCACTGTTTCGATACCTCTGCTGGTGGACTATTAATCTCTTCGGGTAACATCCAGTCAGTAATCACTGTTTCGATACCTCTGCTGGTGGACTATTAGTCTCCTCGGGTAACATCCAGCCAGTAGTCAGTGTTACTATCACTGTTTCGATACCTCTGCTGGTGGACTATTAGTCTCCTCGGGTATCATCCAGTCAGTAATCACTGTTTCGATACCTCTGCTGGTGGACTATTAGTCTCCTCGGGTATCACCCAGTCAGTAATCACTGTTTCGATACCTCTGCTGGTGGACTATTAGTCTCCTCGGGTATCATCCAGTCAGTAATCACTGTTTCGATACCTCTGCTGGTGGACTATTAGTCTCTTCGGGTAACATCCAGCCAGTAGTCAGTGTTACTATCGCTGTTTCGATACCTCTGCTGGTGGACTATTAGTCTCCTCGGGTATCATCCAGTCAGTAATCACTGTTTCGATACCTCTGCTGGTGGACTATTAGTCTCCTCGGATAACATCCAGCCAGTAGTCAGTGTTACTATCACTGTTTTGATACCTTTGCTGGTGGACTATTAGTCTCCTCGGGTAACATCCAGTCAGTAATCACTGTTTCGATACCTCTGCTGGTGGACTATTAGTCTCCTCGGGTAACATCCAGTCAGTAATCACTGTTTCGATACCTCTGCTGGTGGACTATTAGTCTCCTCGGGTAACATCCAGCCAGTAGTCAGTGTTACTATCACTGTTTCGATACCTCTGCTGGTGGACTATTAGTCTTCGCGGGTAACATCCAGCCAGTAGTCGGTGTTACTATCACTGTTTCGATACCTCTGCTGGTGGACTATTAGTCCCCTCTGGTTTCATCCAGTCAGTAATCACTGTATCGATACCTCTGCTGGTGGACTATTAGTCTCCTCGGGTAACATCCAGCCAGTAGTCAGTGTTACTATCACTGTTTCGATACCTCTGCTGGTGGACTATTAGTCTCCGCGGGTAACATCCAGCCAGTAGTCTGTGTTACTATCACTGTTTCGATACCTCTGCTGGTGGACTATTAGTCTCCTCTGGTTTCATCCAGTCAGTAATCACTGTTTCGATACCTCTGCTGGTGGACTATTAATCTCCTCGGGTAACATCCAGTCAGTAATCACTGTTTCGATACCTCTGCTGGTGGACTATTAGTCTCCTCGGGTAGCATCCAGTCAGTAATCACTGTTTCGATACCTCTGCTGGTGGACTATTAGTCTCCTCGGGTATCATCCAGTCAGTAATCACTGTTTCGGTACCTCTGCTGGTGGACTATTAGTCTCCTCGGGTATCATCCAGTCAGTAATCACTGTTTCGATACCTCTGCTGGTGGACTATTAGTCTCCTCGGGTATCACCCAGTCAGGAATCACTGTTTCGATACCTCTGCTGGTGGACTATTAGTCTCCTCGGGTATCATCCAGTCAGTAATCACTGTTTCGATACCTCTGCTGGTGGACTATTAGTCTCCGCTGGTATCATCCAGTCAGTAATCACTGTTTCGATACCTCTGCTAGTGGACTATTAGTCTCCTCGGGTATCATCCAGTCAGTAATCACTGTTTCGATACCTCTGCTGGTGGACTATTAGTCTCCTCGGGTAACATTCAGTCAGTAATCACTCTTTCGATACCTCTGCTGGTGGACTATTAGTCTCCTCGGGTATCATCCAGACAGTAATCACTGTTTCGATACCTCTGCTGGTGGACTATTAGTCTCTTCGGGTAACATCCAGCCAGTAGTCAGTGTTACTATCGCTGTTTCGATACCTCTGCTGGTGGACTATTAGTCTCCTCGGGTATCATCCAGTCAGTAATCACTGTTTCGATACCTCTGCTGGTGGACTATTAGTCTCCTCGGATAACATCCAGCCAGTAGTCAGTGTTACTATCACTGTTTTGATACCTTTGCTGGTGGACTATTAGTCTCCTCGGGTAACATCCAGTCAGTAATCACTGTTTCGATACCTCTGCTGGTGGACTATTAGTCTCCTCGGGTAACATCCAGTCAGTAATCACTGTTTCGATACCTCTGCTGGTGGACTATTAGTCTCCTCGGGTAACATCCAGCCAGTAGTCAGTGTTACTATCACTGTTTCGATACCTCTGCTGGTGGACTATTAGTCTTCGCGGGTAACATCCAGCCAGTAGTCGGTGTTACTATCACTGTTTCGATACCTCTGCTGGTGGACTATTAGTCCCCTCTGGTTTCATCCAGTCAGTAATCACTGTTTCGATACCTCAGCTGGTGGACTATTAGTCTCCTCGGGTAACATCCAGCCAGTAGTCAGTGTTACTATCACTGTTTCGATACCTCTGCTGGTGGACTATTAGTCTCCGCGGGTAACATCCAGCCAGTAGTCAGTGTTACTATCACTGTTTCGATACCTCTGCTGGTGGACTATTAGTCTCCTCTGGTTTCATCCAGTCAGTAATCACTGTTTCGATACCTCTGCTGGTGGACTATTAATCTCCTCGGGTAAAATCCAGTCAGTAATCACTGTTTCGATACCTCTGCTGGTGGACTATTAGTCTCCTCGGGTAGCATCCAGTCAGTAATCACTGTTTCGATACCTCTGCTGGTGGACTATTAGTCTCCTCGGGTATCACCCAGTCAGTAATCACTGTTTCGATATCTCTGCTGGTGGACTATTAATCTCCTCGGGTATCACCCAGTCAGTAATCACTGTTTCGATACCTCTGCTGGTGGACTATTAGTCTCCTCGGGTATCATCCAGTCAGTAATCACTGTTTCGATACCTCTGCTGGTGGACTATTAGTCTCCTCGGGTATCATCCAGTCAGTAATCACTGTTTCGATACCTCTGCTGGTGGACTATTAATCTCCTCGGGTAAAATCCAGTCAGGAATCACTGTTTCGATACCTCTGCTGGTGGACTATTAGCCTCCTCGGGTAACATCCAGTCAGTAATCACTGTTTCGATACCTCTGCTGGTGGACTATTAGTCTCCGCGGGTAACATCCAGTCAGTAATCACTGTTTCGATACCTCTGCTGGTGGACTATTAGTCTCCGCGGGTATCATCCAGTCAGTAATCACTGTTTCGATACCTCTGCTGGTGGACTATTAGTCTCCTCGGGTAACATCCAGTCAGTAATCATTGTTTCGATACCTCTGCTGGTGGACTATTAGTCTCCTCGGGTAACATCCAGTCAGTAATCACTGTTTCGATACCTCTGCTGGTGGACTATTAGTCTCCTCGGGTATCATCCAGTCAGTAATCACTGTTTCGATACCTCTGCTGGTGGACTATTAGTCTCATCGGGTATCACCCAGTCAGTAATCACTGTTTCGATACCTCTGCTGGTGGACTATTAGTCTCCTCGGGTATCATCCAGTCAGTAATCACTGTTTCGATACCTCTGCTGGTGGACTATTAGTCTCCTCGGATATCATCCAGTCAGTAATCACTGTTTCGATACCTCTGCTGGTGGACTATTAGTCTCCTCGGGTATCATCCAGTCAGTAATCACTGTTTCGATACCTCTGCTGGTGGACTATTAGTCTCTTCGGGTAACATTCAGTCAGTAATCACTCTTTCGATAACTCTGCTGGTGGACTATTAGTCTCCTCAGGAAACATCCAGTCAGTAATCACTGTTTCGATACCTCTGCTGGTGGACTATTAGTCTCCTCGGATAACATCCAGCCAGTAGTCAGTGTTACTATCACTGTTTCGATACCTCTGCTGGTGGACTATTAGTCTCCTCGGGTAACATCCAGTCAGTAATCACTGTTTCGATACCTCTGCTGGTGGACTATTAGTCTCCTCGGGTAACATCCAGTCAGTAATCACTGTTTCGATACCTCTGCTGGTGGACTATTAGTCTCCTCGGGTAACATCCAGCCAGTAGTCAGTGTTACTATCACTGTTTCGATACCTCTGCTGGTGGACTATTAGTCTCCTCGGGTATCATCCAGTCAGTAATCACTGTTTCGATACCTCTGCTGGTGGACTATTAGTCTCCTCGGGTAACATCCAGCCAGTAGTCAGTGTTACTATCACTGTTTCGATACCTCTTCTGGTGGACTATTAGTCTCCGCGGGTAACATCCAGCAAGTAGTCAGTGTTACTATCACTGTTTCGATACCTCTGCTGGTGGACTATTAGTCTCCTCTGGTTTCATCCAGTCAGTAATCACTGTTTCGATACCTCTGCTGGTGGACTATTAGTCTCCTCGGGTAACATCCAGCCAGTAGTCAGTGTTACTATCCCTGTTTCGATACCTCTGCTGGTGGACTATTAGTCTCCTCGGGTAACATCCAGCCAGTAGTCAGTGTTACTATCACTGTTTCGAGACCTCTGATGGTGGACTATTAGTCTCCTCGGGTAACATCCAGCCAGTAGTCAGTGTTACTATCACTGTTTCGATACCTCTGCTGGTGGACTATTAATCTCCTCGGGTAACATCCAACCAGTAGTCAGTTTTACTATCACTGTTTCGATACCTCTGCTGGTGGACTATTAGTCTCCTCGGGTAACATCCAGCCAGTAGTCAGTGTTACTATCACTGTTTCGATACCTCTGCTGGTGGAATATTAGTCTCCTCGGGTAACATCCAGTCAGTAATCACTGTTTCGATACCTCTGCTGGTGGACTATTAGTCTCCTCGGGTAGCATCCAGTCAGTAATCACTGTTTCGATACCTCTGCTGGTGGACTATTAGTCTCCTCGGGTAACATCCAGTCAGTAATCACTGTTTCGATACCTCTGCTGGTGGACTATTAATCTCCTCGGGTATAATCCAGTCAGTAATCACTGTTTCGATACCTCTGCTGGTGGACTATTAGTCTCCTCGGGTATCACCCAGTCAGTAATCACTGTTTCGATACCTCTGCTGGTGGACTATTAATCTCCTCGGGTATCATCCAGTCAGTAATCACTGTTTCGATACCTCTGCTGGTGGACTATTAGTCTCCTCGGGTATCATCCAGTCAGTAATCACTGTTTCGATACCTCTGCTGGTGGACTATTAGTCTCCTCGGGTATCATCCAGTCATTAATCACTGTTTCGATACCTCTGCTGATGGACTATTAGTCTTCTCGGGTAGCATCCAGTCAGTAATCACTGTTTCGATACCTCTGCTGGTGGACTATTAGTCTCCTCGGGTAACATCCAGTCAGTAATCACTGTTTCGATACCTCTGCTGGTGGACTATTAGTCTCCGCGGGTAGCATCCAGTCAGTAATCACTGTTTCGATACCTCTGCTTGTGGACTATTAGTCTCCGCGGGTAACATCCAGTCAGTAATCACTGTTTCGATACCTCTGATGGTGGACTATTAGTCTCCTCGGGTAACATCCAGTCAGTAATCACTGTTTCGATACCTCTGCTGGTGGACTATTAGTCTCCTCGGGTAACATCCAGTCAGTAATCACTGTTTCGATACCTCTGCTGGTGGACTATCAGTCTCCTAAGGTATCATCCAGTCAGTAATCACTTTTTCGATACCTCTGCTGGTGGACTATTAGTCTCCTCGGGTATCACCCAGTCAGTAATCACTGTTTCGATACCTCTGCTGGTGGACTATTAGTCTCCTCGGGTATCATCCAGTCAGTAATCACTGTTTCGATACCTCTGCTGGTGGACTATTAGTCTCCTCGGGTATCATCCAGTCAGTAATCACTGTTTCGATACCTCTGCTGGTGGACTATTAGTCTCCTCGGGTATCATCCAGTCAGTAATGACTGTTTCGATACCTCTGCTGGTGGACTATTAGTCTCCTCGGGTAACATTCAGTCAGTAATCACTCTTTCGATACCTCTGCTGGTGGACTATTAGTTTCCTCAGGTAACATCCAGTCAGTAATCACTGTTTCGATACCTCTGCTGGTGGACTATTAGTCTCCTCGGGTAACATCCAGCTAGTAGTCAGTGTTACTATCGCTGTTTCGATACCTCTGCTGGTGGACTATTAGTCTCCTCGGGTATCATCCAGTCAGTAATCACTGTTTCGATACCTCTGCTGGTGGACTATTAGTCTCCTCGGGTAACATCCAGCCAGTAGTCAGTGTTACTATCACTGTTTCGATACCTCTGCTGGTGGACTATTAGTCTCCTCGGGTAACATCCAGTCAGTAATCACTGTTTCGATACCTCTGCTGGTGGACTATTAGTCTCCTCGGGTATCACCCAGTCAGGAATCACTGTTTCGATACCTCTGCTGGTGGACTATTAGTCTCCTCGGGTATCATCCAGTCAGTAATCACTGTTTCGATACCTCTGCTGGTGGACTATTAGTCTCCGCTGGTATCATCCAGTCAGTAATCACTGTTTCGATACCTCTGCTAGTGGACTATTAGTCTCCTCGGGTATCATCCAGTCAGTAATCACTGTTTCGATACCTCTGCTGGTGGACTATTAGTCTCCTCGGGTAACATTCAGTCAGTAATCACTCTTTCGATACCTCTGCTGGTGGACTATTAGTCTCCTCGGGTATCATCCAGACAGTAATCACTGTTTCGATACCTCTGCTGGTGGACTATTAGTCTCTTCGGGTAACATCCAGCCAGTAGTCAGTGTTACTATCGCTGTTTCGATACCTCTGCTGGTGGACTATTAGTCTCCTCGGGTATCATCCAGTCAGTAATCACTGTTTCGATACCTCTGCTGGTGGACTATTAGTCTCCTCGGATAACATCCAGCCAGTAGTCAGTGTTACTATCACTGTTTTGATACCTTTGCTGGTGGACTATTAGTCTCCTCGGGTAACATCCAGTCAGTAATCACTGTTTCGATACCTCTGCTGGTGGACTATTAGTCTCCTCGGGTAACATCCAGTCAGTAATCACTGTTTCGATACCTCTGCTGGTGGACTATTAGTCTCCTCGGGTAACATCCAGCCAGTAGTCAGTGTTACTATCACTGTTTCGATACCTCTGCTGGTGGACTATTAGTCTTCGCGGGTAACATCCAGCCAGTAGTCGGTGTTACTATCACTGTTTCGATACCTCTGCTGGTGGACTATTAGTCCCCTCTGGTTTCATCCAGTCAGTAATCACTGTTTCGATACCTCAGCTGGTGGACTATTAGTCTCCTCGGGTAACATCCAGCCAGTAGTCAGTGTTACTATCACTGTTTCGATACCTCTGCTGGTGGACTATTAGTCTCCGCGGGTAACATCCAGCCAGTAGTCAGTGTTACTATCACTGTTTCGATACCTCTGCTGGTGGACTATTAGTCTCCTCTGGTTTCATCCAGTCAGTAATCACTGTTTCGATACCTCTGCTGGTGGACTATTAATCTCCTCGGGTAAAATCCAGTCAGTAATCACTGTTTCGATACCTCTGCTGGTGGACTATTAGTCTCCTCGGGTAGCATCCAGTCAGTAATCACTGTTTCGATACCTCTGCTGGTGGACTATTAGTCTCCTCGGGTATCACCCAGTCAGTAATCACTGTTTCGATATCTCTGCTGGTGGACTATTAGTCTCCTCGGGTATCACCCAGTCAGTAATCACTGTTTCGATACCTCTGCTGGTGGACTATTAGTCTCCTCGGGTATCATCCAGTCAGTAATCACTGTTTCGATACCTCTGCTGGTGGACTATTAGTCTCCTCGGGTATCATCCAGTCAGTAATCACTGTTTCGATACCTCTGCTGGTGGACTATTAATCTCCTCGGGTAAAATCCAGTCAGGAATCACTGTTTCGATACCTCTGCTGGTGGACTATTAGCCTCCTCGGGTAACATCCAGTCAGTAATCACTGTTTCGATACCTCTGCTGGTGGACTATTAGTCTCCGCGGGTAACATCCAGTCAGTAATCACTGTTTCGATACCTCTGCTGGTGGACTATTAGTCTCCGCGGGTATCATCCAGTCAGTAATCACTGTTTCGATACCTCTGCTGGTGGACTATTAGTCTCCTCGGGTAACATCCAGTCAGTAATCATTGTTTCGATACCTCTGCTGGTGGACTATTAGTCTCCTCGGGTAACATCCAGTCAGTAATCACTGTTTCGATACCTCTGCTGGTGGACTATTAGTCTCCTCGGGTATCATCCAGTCAGTAATCACTGTTTCGATACCTCTGCTGGTGGACTATTAGTCTCATCGGGTATCACCCAGTCAGTAATCACTGTTTCGATACCTCTGCTGGTGGACTATTAGTCTCCTCGGGTATCATCCAGTCAGTAATCACTGTTTCGATACCTCTGCTGGTGGACTATTAGTCTCCTCGGATATCATCCAGTCAGTAATCACTGTTTCGATACCTCTGCTGGTGGACTATTAGTCTCCTCGGGTATCATCCAGTCAGTAATCACTGTTTCGATACCTCTGCTGGTGGACTATTAGTCTCTTCGGGTAACATTCAGTCAGTAATCACTCTTTCGATAACTCTGCTGGTGGACTATTAGTCTCCTCAGGAAACATCCAGTCAGTAATCACTGTTTCGATACCTCTGCTGGTGGACTATTAGTCTCCTCGGGTAACATCCAGCCAGTAGTCAGTGTTACTATCACTGTTTCGATACCTCTGCTGGTGGACTATTAGTCTCCTCGGGTATCATCCAGTCAGTAATCACTGTTTCGATACCTCTGCTGGTGGACTATTAGTCTCCTCGGATAACATCCAGCCAGTAGTCAGTGTTACTATCACTGTTTCGATACCTCTGCTGGTGGACTATTAGTCTCCTCGGGTAACATCCAGTCAGTAATCACTGTTTCGATACCTCTGCTGGTGGACTATTAGTCTCCTCGGGTAACATCCAGTCAGTAATCACTGTTTCGATACCTCTGCTGGTGGACTATTAGTCTCCTCGGGTAACATCCAGCCAGTAGTCAGTGTTACTATCACTGTTTCGATACCTCTGCTGGTGGACTATTAGTCTCCTCGGGTATCATCCAGTCAGTAATCACTGTTTCGATACCTCTGCTGGTGGACTATTAGTCTCCTCGGGTAACATCCAGCCAGTAGTCAGTGTTACTATCACTGTTTCGATACCTCTTCTGGTGGACTATTAGTCTCCGCGGGTAACATCCAGCAAGTAGTCAGTGTTACTATCACTGTTTCGATACCTCTGCTGGTGGACTATTAGTCTCCTCTGGTTTCATCCAGTCAGTAATCACTGTTTCGATACCTCTGCTGGTGGACTATTAGTCTCCTCGGGTAACATCCAGCCAGTAGTCAGTGTTACTATCCCTGTTTCGATACCTCTGCTGGTGGACTATTAGTCTCCTCGGGTAACATCCAGCCAGTAGTCAGTGTTACTATCACTGTTTCGAGACCTCTGATGGTGGACTATTAGTCTCCTCGGGTAACATCCAGCCAGTAGTCAGTGTTACTATCACTGTTTCGATACCTCTGCTGGTGGACTATTAATCTCCTCGGGTAACATCCAACCAGTAGTCAGTTTTACTATCACTGTTTCGATACCTCTGCTGGTGGACTATTAGTCTCCTCGGGTAACATCCAGCCAGTAGTCAGTGTTACTATCACTGTTTCGATACCTCTGCTGGTGGAATATTAGTCTCCTCGGGTAACATCCAGTCAGTAATCACTGTTTCGATACCTCTGCTGGTGGACTATTAGTCTCCTCGGGTAGCATCCAGTCAGTAATCACTGTTTCGATACCTCTGCTGGTGGACTATTAGTCTCCTCGGGTAACATCCAGTCAGTAATCACTGTTTCGATACCTCTGCTGGTGGACTATTAATCTCCTCGGGTATAATCCAGTCAGTAATCACTGTTTCGATACCTCTGCTGGTGGACTATTAGTCTCCTCGGGTATCACCCAGTCAGTAATCACTGTTTCGATACCTCTGCTGGTGGACTATTAATCTCCTCGGGTATCATCCAGTCAGTAATCACTGTTTCGATACCTCTGCTGGTGGACTATTAGTCTCCTCGGGTATCATCCAGTCAGTAATCACTGTTTCGATACCTCTGCTGGTGGACTATTAGTCTCCTCGGGTATCATCCAGTCATTAATCACTGTTTCGATACCTCTGCTGATGGACTATTAGTCTTCTCGGGTAGCATCCAGTCAGTAATCACTGTTTCGATACCTCTGCTGGTGGACTATTAGTCTCCTCGGGTAACATCCAGTCAGTAATCACTGTTTCGATACCTCTGCTGGTGGACTATTAGTCTCCGCGGGTAGCATCCAGTCAGTAATCACTGTTTCGATACCTCTGCTTGTGGACTATTAGTCTCCGCGGGTAACATCCAGTCAGTAATCACTGTTTCGATACCTCTGATGGTGGACTATTAGTCTCCTCGGGTAACATCCAGTCAGTAATCACTGTTTCGATACCTCTGCTGGTGGACTATTAGTCTCCTCGGGTAACATCCAGTCAGTAATCACTGTTTCGATACCTCTGCTGGTGGACTATCAGTCTCCTAAGGTATCATCCAGTCAGTAATCACTTTTTCGATACCTCTGCTGGTGGACTATTAGTCTCCTCGGGTATCACCCAGTCAGTAATCACTGTTTCGATACCTCTGCTGGTGGACTATTAGTCTCCTCGGGTATCATCCAGTCAGTAATCACTGTTTCGATACCTCTGCTGGTGGACTATTAGTCTCCTCGGGTATCATCCAGTCAGTAATCACTGTTTCGATACCTCTGCTGGTGGACTATTAGTCTCCTCGGGTATCATCCAGTCAGTAATGACTGTTTCGATACCTCTGCTGGTGGACTATTAGTCTCCTCGGGTAACATTCAGTCAGTAATCACTCTTTCGATACCTCTGCTGGTGGACTATTAGTTTCCTCAGGTAACATCCAGTCAGTAATCACTGTTTCGATACCTCTGCTGGTGGACTATTAGTCTCCTCGGGTAACATCCAGCTAGTAGTCAGTGTTACTATCGCTGTTTCGATACCTCTGCTGGTGGACTATTAGTCTCCTCGGGTATCATCCAGTCAGTAATCACTGTTTCGATACCTCTGCTGGTGGACTATTAGTCTCCTCGGGTAACATCCAGCCAGTAGTCAGTGTTACTATCACTGTTTCGATACCTCTGCTGGTGGACTATTAGTCTCCTCGGGTAACATCCAGTCAGTAATCACTGTTTCGATACCTCTGCTGGTGGACTATTAGTCTCCTCGGGTAACATCCAGTCAGTAATCACTGTTTCGATACCTCTGCTGGTGGACTATTAGTCTCCTCGGGTAACATCCAGTCTGCTGGTGGACTATTAGTCTCCTCGGGTAACATCCAGTCAGTAATCACTGTTTCGATACCTCTGCTGGTGGACTATTAGTCTCCGCGGGTAACATCCAGCCAGTAGTCAGTGTTACTATCACTGTTTCGATACCTCTGCTGGTGGACTATTAGTCTCCTCAGGTATCATTCAGTCAGTAATCACTGTTTCGATACCTCTGCTGGTGGACTATTAGTCTCCTCGGGTAACATCCAGTCAGTAATCACTGTTTCGATACCTCTGCTGGTGGACTATTAGTCTCCTCGGGTATCATCCAGTCAGTAATCACTGTTTCGATACCTCTGCTGGTGGACTATTAGTCTCCTCGGGTAACATCCAGTCAGTAATCACTGTTTCGATACCTCTGCTGGTGGACTATTAGTCTCCTCGGGTAACATCCAGTCAGTAAACACTGTTTCGATACCTCTGCTGGTGGACTATTAGTCTCCTCGGGTATCATCCAGTCAGTAATCACTGTTTCGATACCTCTGCTGGTGGACTATTAGTCTCCTCGGGTAACATCCAGTCAGTAATCACTGTTTCGATACCTCTGCTGGTGGACTATTAGTCTCCTCGGGTAACATCCAGTCAGTAATCATTGTTTCGATACCTCTGCTGGTGGACTATTAGTCTCCTCGGGTATCATCCAGTCAGTAATCACTGTTTCGATACCTCTGCTGGTGGACTATTAGTCTCCTCGGGTATCATCCAGTCAGTAATCACTGTTTCGATACCTCTGCTGGTGGACTATTAGTCTCCTCGGGTATCATCCAGTCAGTAATCACTGTTTCGATACCTCTGCTGGTGGACTATTAGTCTCCTCGGGTAACATCCAGCCAGTAGTCAGTGTTACTATCACTGTTTCGATACCTCTGCTGGTGGACTATTAGTCTCCTCGGGTATCATCCAGTCAGTAATCACTGTTTCGATACCTCTGCTGGTGGACTATTAGTCTCCTCGGGTAACATTCAGTCAGTAATCACTCTTTCGATACCTCTGCTGGTGGACTATTAGTCTCCTCAGGTAACATCCAGTCAGTAATCACTGTTTCGATACCTCTGCTGGTGGACTATTAGTCTCCTCGGGTAAAATCCAGCCAGTAGTCAGTGTTACTATCGCTGTTTCGATACCTCTGCTGGTGGACTATTAGTCTCCTCGGGTATCATCCAGTCAGTAATCACTGTTTCGATACCTCTGCTGGTGGACTATTAGTCTCCTCGGGTAGCATCCAGCCAGTAGTCAGTGTTACTATCACTGTTTCGATACCTCTGCTGGTGGACTATTAGTCTCCTCGGGTAACATCCAGTCAGTAATCACTGTTTCGATACCTCTGCTGGTGGACTATTAGTCTCCTCGGGTAACATCCAGTCAGTAATCACTGTTTCGATACCTCTGCTGGTGGACTATTAGTCTCCTCGGGTAACATCCAGCCAGTAATCAGTGTTACTATCACTGTTTCGATACCTCTGCTGGTGGACTATTAGTCTCCTCGGGTAACATCCAGTCAGTAATCACTGTTTCGATACCTCTGCTGGTGGACTATTAGTCTCCTCGGGTAACATCCAGTCAGTAATCACTGTTTCGATACCTCTGCTGGTGGACTATTAGTCTCCTCGGGTAACATCCAGTCAGTAATCACTGTTTCGATACCTCTGCTGGTGGACTATTAGTCTCCTCGGATAACATCCAGCCAGTAGTCAGTGTTACTATCACTGTTTCGATACCTCTGCTGGTGGAATATTAGTCTCCTCGGGTAACATCCTGCCAGTAGTCAGTGTTACTATCACTGTTTCGATACCTCTGCTGGTGGAATATTAGTCTCCGCGGGTAACATCCAGCCAGTAGTCAGTGTTACTATCACTGTTTCGATACCTCTGCTGGTGGACTATTAGTCTCCTCTGGTTTCATCCAGTCAGTAATCAGTGTTACTATCACTGTTTCGATACCTCTGCTGGTGGACTATTAGTCTCCTCGGGTAACATCCAGTCAGTAATAACTGTTTCGATACCTCTGCTGGTGGACTATTAGTCTCCTCGGGTATCATCCAGTCAGTAATCACTGTTTCAATACCTCTGCTGGTGGACTATTAGTCTCCTCGGGTATCACCCAGTCAGTAATCACTGTTTCGATACCTCTGCTGGTGGACTATTAGTCTCCTCGTGTATCATCCAGTCAGTAATCACTGTTTCGATACCTCTGCTGGTGGACTATTAGTCTCCTCGGGTATCATCCAGTCAGTAATCACTGTTTCGATACCTCTGCTGGTGGACTATTTGTCTCCTCGGGTAACATCCAGTCAGTAATCACTGTTTCGATACCTCTGCTGGTGGACTATTAGTCTCCTCGGGTAACATCCAGTCAGTAATCACTGTTTCGATACCTCTACTGGTGGACTATTAGTCTCCGCGGGTAACATCCAGTCAGTAATCACTGTTTCGATACCTCTGCTGGTGGACTATTAGTCTCCTCGGGTAACATCCAGTCAGTAATCACTGTTTCGATACCTCTGCTGGTGGACTATTAGTCTCCTCGGGTAACATCCAGTCAGTAATCACTTTTTCGATACCTTTGCTGGTGGACTATTAGTCTCCTCGGGTGTCATCCAGTCAGTAATCACTGTTTCGATACCTCTGCTGGTGGACTATTAGTCTCCTCGTGTATCATCCAGTCAGTAATCACTGTTTCGATACCTCTGCTGGTGGACTATTAGTCTCCTCGGGTATCATCCAGTCAGTAATCACTGTTTCGATACCTCTGCTGGTGGACTATTAGTCTCCTCGGGTAACATCCAGTCAGTAATCACTGTTTCGATACCTCTGCTGGTGGACTATTAGTCTCCTCGGGTAACATCCAGTCAGTAATCACTGTTTCGATACCTCTACTGGTGGACTATTAGTCTCCGCGGGTAACATCCAGTCAGTAATCACTGTTTCGATACCTCTGCTGGTGGACTATTAGTCTCCTCGGGTAACATCCAGTCAGTAATCACTGTTTCGATACCTCTGCTGGTGGACTGTTAGTCTCCTCGGGTAACATCCAGTCAGTAATCACTGTTTCGATACCTCTGCTGGTGGACTATTAGTCTCCTCGGGTATCACCCAGTCAGTAATCACTGTTTCGATACCTCTGCTGGTGGACTATTAGTCTCCTCGGGTATCATCCAGTCAGTAATCTCTGTTTCGATACCTCTGCTGGTGGACTATTAGTCTCCTCGGGTATCATCCAGTCAGTAATCACTATTTCGATACCTCTGCTGGTGGACTATTAGTCTCCTGGGGTATCATCCAGTCAGTAATCACTGTTTCGATACATCTGCTGGTGGACTATTAGTCTCCTCGGATAACATTCAGTCAGTAATCACTCTTTCGATACCTCTGATGGTGGACTATTAGTCTCCTCAGGTAACATCCAGTCAGTAATCACTCTTTCGATACCTCTGCTGGTGGACTATTAGTCTCCTCGGGTAACATCCAGCCAGTAGTCAGTGTTACTATCGCTGTTTCGATACCTCTGCTGGTGGACTATTAGTCTCCTCGGGTATCATCCAGTCAGTAATCACCGTTTCGATACCTCTGTTGGTGGACTATTAGTCTACTCGGGTAACATCCAGCCAGTAGTCAGTGTTACTATCACTGTTTCGATACCTCTGCTGGTGGACTATTAGTCTCCTCGGGTAACATCCAGTCAGTAATCACTGTTTCGATACCTCTGCTGGTGGACTATTAGTCTCCTCGGGTAACATCCAGTCAGTAATCACTGTTTCGATACCTCTGCTGGTGGACTATTAGTCTCCTCGGGTAACATCCAGCCAGTAGTCAGTGTTACTATCACTGTTTCGATACCTCTGCTGGTGGACTATTAGTCTCCTCGGGTATCATCCAGTCAGTAATCACTGTTTCGATACCTCTGCTGGTGGACTATTAGTCTCCTCGGGTAACATCCAGCCAGTAGTCAGTGTTACTATCACTGTTTCGATACCTCTGCTGGTGGACTATTAGTCTCCTCGGGTAACATCCAGCCAGTAGTCAGTTTTACTATCACTGTTTCGATACCTCTGCTGGTGGACTATTAGTCTCCTCGGGTATCATCCAGCCAGTAATCAGTGTTACTATCACTGTTTCGATACCTCTGCTGGTGGACTATTAGTCTCCTCGGGTAACATCTAGCAAGTAGTCAGTGTTACTATCACTGTTTCGATACCTCTGCTGGTGGACTATTAGTCTCCTCGGGTAACATCCAGCCAGTAGTCAGTGTTACTATCACTGTTTCCATACCTCTGCTGGTGGACTATTAGTCTCCTCGGGTAACATCCAGCCAGTAGTCAGTGTTACTATCACTGTTTCGATACCTCTGCTGGTGGACTATTAGTCTCCTCGGGTAACATCCAGCCAGTAGTCAGTGTTACTATCACTGTTTCGATACCTCTGCTGGTGGACTATTAGTCTCCTCGGGTAACATCTAGTCAGTAGTCAGTGTATCGACAGTGAAATGGTTTATCATATATTTTTATAATTGAAATTTAGTTCTTAATTTATGTAATTATTATCAAAACTAAGATTCTCCCTCGGGCGTAGGTGACCTGAAACGATTTTAACTATCCTGTTTAGGTCTTTTGGTTTTATTGCTCCCAGAAACTTATTTGGCGGGGAATGTCTTTCCAATCTTTCGATATTAAGCGTACCTGATGAAGGTTATTACGTACCTGATGAAGATTATTACGTACCTGATGAAGGTTATTACGTACCTGATGGAGGTTATTCCAGAAACGCATCGTACGGACTACCTACGTTTTTAATACGTGTATTTCTATATTTTTTCAGATCACTACGTACAGTGATAAATCTTTATCAGATGAACTTTGATAAACATTTAATAAAAGAACGAACAGGTCATTTAGGGAAAATATATTATTCAACTTGTCTGAAAAAAATATTTGGGATAAAATAAACTAGTGGTTTTCAAAATGTATACACATTTATTGAGTCAATATCCCATCGACTAAGTAAAATCAATAAGGACCTCCATAAGGAAACACTTTGGCCCTGTGCAGTAAACATATAATTCCTAAATGCATTAGTTCCAGTAAACATGTTTCTATTCTTTTTATCTCGCCTGGTCCGAAGGGCGAAGTGATCTATTGCCATCACTTTACGTCCGACGTCGGCGTTGTACGTTAGCACTTTCTTCTCAAAAACTATTGGGCCAAATTCAACCAAAATTGGCAGTGATTATCCTTGGTGTTGAAAAATAATAGCATTATTTGGATATTCTTTCACAGAATATGGTAATATTAAGCGAGGTCAGCGATACAGGCATCTTTGAGCCTCTTGTTTCGTTTCTTTAACTTCTATCTGATCTTTTGATGGTTTTTCTGTAAGGCAGAAGTGGTGAATTCATACTTCCTCGGGTAAACGAAATATTTCAGTGCCTGGTTATTGTCTGTTCGTGTATCTATTTGTTATTATTCGTTTACCGTGCTACTTTGATGATTCGGACATTTTACCATTTTAACCTATATCCCCCATACATATATCAACAGTTAGTGATGTATTATGTCCTGTGTGTCATTAAATTTGATCCCTAGACAATTCTGACAGGTAAATAATTCTATTCCTTCCAAATCTATATCTTTGGTTTAACTGTTCATCAGAATAATTCATCAAAAGTTGGTTTTGTCCTTAAAAAATACGCTCTTTCCTAGGCACCATCCCTATATTACACAAAAGCAGCATCCGCCATATTTGAATTTAATCAAGTGATTATGGATCCGAAATGACGAAAGAAGTGCTATTGAGATGTAAACGTATTAACGTATTTATAGTATGATAATAACTAAAATACAAGAATTAGAAATATAATTTTAAATAAACATTATAAATATTTGAAATGTTAAATATACAAATAATGCAAGTATCTAAGTTGATTACTCGATTAAAATGTCTTGAAGAATGATCCTTCTCGGTTGCCTCCTTGCAACATCGGCAACTATCTTTTGTGTGTTTACTGGTATATCTCTGTGGATATACATTAAGGCCAAAGAAGTAAGTCTACCTTGACCCATGGTAGAACGCAAGTACGTCTTAAGAAGTCGCAGAGTACTTATACTTCTTTCACATTCACAGCTAGTGACGGGGAACACAGCCGAAATGCGTAAAATAGTTGCGACGTTGCTGAAGAAGAGTTCATCACATTCCTTAAGAGTGGCAGTTATGGTGCAAGGTCTATCCTCCGTATCTCTAGATTGCCAAAGGGAATACCACTGGGCCAATTCAGCATGTAAAGTATCCTTACATGGCAAGTCGGTTTCAAAAAAAGAGAAATCTTCTAACTTTGGTAACGGACGGAACCAACAGAGGCCCCAAAGCGGCTCTGGCGTGTAGGTCTGTAAACCTTATCTTCATTTCGTTTATCGTATAGTCTAGGAAAGGTATAGCTATAGACTTTCGAAAGTAATCTTCCGTACCTTCAGACTGTATATTGTCTCTCATTATTTGCCTCCCGCAGGTTCTGGGTTTTTTAATCTCTATATCCAGCGGTACACATATCTTAAGGCTTCTCTCATAAGACTTGCGGTTAAATTGCTCCACATTTTCTCTACAGTATTCTAGTGAGCTCTGTACTAAACTAACGTTTTCTAAGGCTCTGCCTACGTCCAGTGATCTCTCTTGCAGTGATCTACTAAGGCCTTTCATAAAAGCCAAGCACATTTGCACAATAACAATAGCGACGACAAACTCAAAATTGCAAATAGAATATAGCAAAGAAGTTGCATCAGCTGCTCCTGGTGTACGTGTGTTTGGCAGTTTTGTAAAGTGCTCAAGGGTCTGAACAATAGAAGGAAAAAAATCCAGAAACACAGAAAAGGCATCGTGCCATTCCACCCTTGCTGGTCCTACACAACTGTTTCAGTTTAGTCCTTGATGTTTCGTCGTTAACAGTCTCATCTATTAGCTTCTCAAGTACCGTTTGTTTCTTTGGTGAATACTCAAAGAACTTCACAACCTGATCCGATGTGCACATCATGTTTCTGACAGACGGGATGTTGCATGCTTGTACAATGCATCTATTTAATTGGTGAGCTGTACACCAAAACGGTAGTGCCTTTGGAAGCTGTTTCTCAATTATAGGTCCTACTCATTTATCTTTCCCTGCCATGTTGCCTGCACCATCATAGCACTGACTGCGCATCTTCATGCGATCTAATCCAGCTTCATCGATGAAGGTTAGAAGTTCCTTACTCAAGCCTTCCCCACTTGTGTCAGCACTAACATCTCGAAAACTAAGAAAGTTTTCCTTAATGTTCTTCTCTTTGTCAAGGTACCTGATTGTAACAGCCAACTGCTTTTTGTTGGCTGTATCTCGAACTTCATATGCAGACAATGAAAGCCACCCAATAGCTTCATTACAATCATTCACAATACTTCTCTGGATACTATCCCCAATGATCGAGATTACTTCGTTCTGTGTGGTTTTCGAGATATATGTTGCATTACTATGAGCGTTTTTAAAGTGTTCTTGTAAAAGTTCAACCCACCGTCTGCCCTGTAACGTAGTAAAGCACTAAAGTTTCCTGTGTTTATGTTTTTATCGTTCGTATATTGACTGTCATCTCTATGGCCTCTGAGAGCTAGATTTTGCTGACCACATAACAACACAGTCTTGACTATTGTTTCCAACACCGCAAGGTTTCGTATCTTTCTTTCTTGTAGTCCTGTATTCAAAGCAACTATTACATCTTCCTGTGTATTTTCCATACGTCTCCTGAAATTTTCACTCATGGTGTAGTTTTCCTTGTGGGATTCATAACCTGAACCAGGCTTTTTCTTCACGGATGTATCACCAGAATTATGTCTCTTCTTCAAAAAGTGTTCATCGAACTTTTCAGTTGCTTTTTTCCAGTTACGAAATGGTTCTGAAACAAGTTGACCATGCTTACTGGGTTCTATACAAAAAAGCACACAGTGTAAGCAAAAGGCACCATCACATGAAACTGAGTAAACAAGTCCATGGTACTTTGATAGCCACTGTGATTGAAAAGATCTATTTATTTTTCCAAAGCTTGTTTGTGGAAATTTGTAACCAATTTGTTGATAGTGTAATTTTTTTAAAGCATCATATCGTTCTTCATCTGGCAGTACTTTATTCACGTAATTAATAATATCATACTTTAGAGTCAAGTTTTGTAATTGTACATTATATCCCTGATTATTGCTTTGTTCTAGTTGGAGTCTAGACCTCTTGTTGACTTGGATAAGTTCCAAGGGTCTGAAAATTAATGAAATAAGTATATTATTTTTATACATTGTAATATATTTTCATTATTTTAGAATGTATTTATATGTTCATTTAGAATTAGAGTTTAAAATATGCTGTATTCACATATATTTAAAAAAAACGGTAACTCATGTAATTTTTTTTATTTAAAAAATATATAGCAATATTTGCCTTTAATTTCATATGTAGTGTGTATATGTATAGTGTATGTCATTACTCTGTCTCTGATTCTGTCCGGCATAAAAATGTTGTATTGTTATATGTACATTGAATCAATATTTGTTTTATATGTAACTCTCTGCCTCTTCGGGGGCCCTTAATTGGAACAATACAATTATCATTATTATTATATGTAAAAATAAATGTTATTTAAATGATATGTTCCTTCAAAGAGCCTCAAATTACAGGTGATGGGGATATATACCACTAGACACGTTTATATAACGATTTAAGACAATACCTGATTAATTGTTATTTTGACGATGTATTCATAAAAACTTCAAAGAAACTTAAAAATTTGATTTAACTTAATTACTTACCTCTTTTAAAACGGTCTACTTGTCATAAATTTTCTGATGTCCATTATTACTGTTTATTACTCGACAAATTTTATATAACTGAAGGTAAAAAATACTCACTGCCAATAATACAAAAATGACCAGCGGCCACATTAATTTTAAAATACAAGGAATTCATTTGTATTTTGTTTTACTTTCATCACACAGATCGAATCTATTCATTTGATTAAGAGATTTGCAAAAACGTATCGTCGTATGTCGTATGTTTAAATATGTGCTTGACTTATTGTACGGGGGGTGGGGTGGGGGGGGGGGGGGGGGCTGAAGCCTCCAAAGCCCCCCTGAATACGCTCTTTCCTAGGCACCATCCCTATATTCCACAAAAGCAGCATCCGCCATATTTGAATTTAATCAAGTGATTAAGATTTAAAACAGGTATGATAGGCTTTTATCTTAATTATATCATTAATCACATGTTCAACAACAAACTAATTATGTGATTATATACGGAGGGTTGCTGCTAACAAGGAAGCTACTGAACCAAGGGTTCTTTTTGGTAAAGTTGAAGTCATTACTTCGAAAATTGTACGGTCGTCACCATGACTTGGTTGAACGTTATAGAATATCTGTGTCACAAATGACCACGGATATGTTCCACTTGCCGTAAGCACTTCCCGGTCCTTTTCTCATTCACGACTTATCGCCGGGTTTGTAACTAGATTAACACGACAGGTACCACTAGTGGAGCAGGAACTGCTTACCCTTTCGGATCACATGAGTTCGCCCCCGGTTTTCAGTGGGGTTCGTGTTGCTCGATCTTTAGTTTTATGTGTATGTTTTGTAGATCGTTGTTTGTCCTTTTGTCCTTTTTCCCTTGGTCATTGTGTTGTTTGTTCTTCTTCGATATAAGGATTCTGATTACCCCTTTGGTATCTTCAAACTCTTCTTAATCATATGATTAAACAAATTTAACACAGTGTTAGTGTTAACGACAAGTTCAACTGGTAAATTCCATATGCAACACGTCTTACCCATTTGGTATCATCAGACTTTTCATAACCTACCCATGGAGTGTATTTGTATAAACCTAATTAGAAATCAGATATGATAGACAACTTTTACATTTAAAATTCATACATACAAAAAAGTCAATGGGGTTGGAAGGTAGATCTATTAACCCTATGATACCAGATACGCGACAAATAATTTAACTCGGACAATCAGAAATTTAATAGCAAAAATCACATTGAAAAAACCATCGATATTTCATTTTCTGTTATTTTGAGTTAAGCCAGTTGTCATCCCATGCAATACATCACCGACAATCGCTTACAAATAATGTTATAATAACCCAATTGCCATATATATTGCAATACCAAGAAGGGCAACAACCACATGTTATTCAGCTCACTTGAAAGTATTATATCTCTACTAAAACCAGACAGAAAAGTCCCAATATGCACAGACTTTACTCATAAACGATAATAGTTTTGATTAAAATATAGTTTCTTTATCTTCATTTAACTCTAGAATATATGTTGATATTCTATAGTCCTCAGCCAACCGCATCGGTGGTGTAATGGTTAGCGTGCTCGCCTCGAGTGCGGTAGATCGTGGGTTCGAGCCCCGGTCGGGTCAAACCAAAGGCTATAAGAAGAGTTTGAAGATACCAAAGGGGTAATCAGAATCCGTATATCGACAGCACAAGACAATACAATGGCCAAAAGAAAAAGTAAAAAAGGACAAACAACGATCTACAAAACATACATATAAAACTAAAGATCGAGTAACACGAACCCCACTAAAAACCGGGGGTGAACTCAGGTGCTCCGGAAGCGTAAGCAGTTCCTGCTCCACTAGTGACACCCGTCGTGTTAATCTAGTTACAAACCCGGTGATAAATCATGAACGAGGAAAGGACCGGGAAGTATTTACGACAAGTGGAACATATCCGTGGTCATTTGTGACACACATATTCCATAACGGTCAACCAAGTCATGGTGGCGACCGTAAAAGTATCGAAGTGATGACTTCAACTTAACTAAGAGGAACAGTAGCAGCAACCCTCTATCAAGGAAATCTTGATAGAACCCACAAGCTCTAGAATATCGTATCAACTGACAGATATATACTCCATATGCAGGTGTTGCTGGGATGTTGCTACATATGAATGGAAAGTTCACGATGGGAAAATTGAAATAATCTCATTTGTCGTAAAGTTTCGTTCCTAACCGCCCCTCACTGTCAATTTCGAGGTGTAGGTCAAGGTATGCTTCTCCGCTAAGCACGCAGCATTAAGGAGTAAGAACAAAGACTGGTTGGCTCGGAATCAGAATAATGTGTCCGAGTGGAGCGAAATATCTATCCACGGACTGTTGTTTCAGTGAGCTAGCACTATAAAAATCCAACTCAGCGTATTGGTCTAAAACAAAGTGGACCTCATCATCATCTCATTGAAAATTAACTTGTTTTCGCCATGACATAGCTGAAAAATTGCTGAGTTGCCGTTAAACAACAATCACTCACTGTTGACTGATTTTGTCTGTTTATATAATTATGAGTTTTGACTTTCCCTTTGTAAGATTGTTCGGAGTTCGGTAATTTTGTTATTACCTTTATTCACTTACTCAATCACTCACCCACTCACTATAGTGGTCAGCCAGATATAACAACAAGCGATTGAACCATGTGTTTCTATTATATCTATATGTTGATAATATAGAGTATCGCTATTGTCGCTTTTGAACCATACTGTACATATATATTACAAATCAAAGCTACACGGTATACCGCCAAGACTCATTCAGGATATGAATCAACCATGTTAAATTAAGTGTCGTGTACCTAGGTATAGAGGGTTAATAAGTAGTTCTACCTTTCAAACCTAAACAAGGTGATTTAAATGACTGTGTGTATTCGTTGAGAAATATTAGCTGGTCATCACATGCGGTGTTTATGTTGATAATCTAGTGATCAGCCAGCAAGGACTACAATATATTTTCTCTCTTGAACCATACAGTACATATATATTACAAATCAAAGCTACGCGGTATACCACCAAGACTCATTCAGGATATGAATCAACCATGTTAATCTAACTGTCGTGTACCTACATGTTTGTAGGTATAGAGGGTTAATAAGTAGTTCTACCTTTCAAACCTAAATAAGGTGATATAAATGACTGTGTGTATTCTTTGAGAAATATTAGCAGTTCATCACATGCGGTGTTCAAATAATTTTCTTATATACTGTCGAGTGGTCTAGGGCGCTGGACGTAAGGCTAAGCGAATGATGCTGCAGTGTATCAATGCTGTGGGTTCAAATCCCGTCGAGGGAAGAAAAAAAATTGTTTGTTAGTGAATCAGGACGAAATGAGCAATTTTATAGAGGACCTTCCATATAAGCTTATTATCAAATTTCGGTTCATTTAAGCATGCAGTTTCAGAGGAGAAGATTTTTCTTATAAATCGTCCAATCAGAAACAAGAATTGCCTGTAGCGGTCATGTTTGTTAACGGATGAGAACGATATGAACAATTTTTATAGAGCACCTTACATAGATGCTTCCTTTGGCAAGGTGAGCTAAAAAGTAGTTCGTAATGGGCGTACAAATACAATTAGCTGACATTCTCGCAAAAAGTAGAATGCTGATGATTGGCCAATATACGCCCTATAGCAATCAATGTGTGGACTGAGAGCTTACAGTCAAACAATTACGTAATGTTTCTTAATATCAGACCCTTCGTTTGCAAAATCCATAGCGAATGCCTGTTTCAAAATAAACAGTAGTCGACATTGCCATTTATCACCCACTACAGAAGCCATAAAATAGCAGACATTTTAGTTTAAGCACATTTTATTTACATATAATAACAGCTTATAGGACACAAGTTATTACAACATTAGTGAAGTTCTTTCACTTCTACAAACATATAAGCCAAAAAAAAAAAAAAAAAAAAAAAGACAGCGCTGGCGATAATTAGATAATATAATATTTTAGATACGATAATATTAAAGAAATGATAAAGAAAAATAAGGTAAAATAATTATAGATTATTATATGTCATTTTTCATATCACATGTCATATCAACCCGAGACGCCCATATTAGCCCAAAATTGGGATACAAGGCAAATGTTGGAAATTACTTAAGTCGCTTTATAGCAAAGTTTCCAATAAAGTTTTATTTGGTCAACATGAAACAGAGTTCTTTGACCAAGAGTTTGGATTGAAACAAGGATATGTTTGGTAAGTATGTTGAAAGATGTTTACTGTTTGCTGATGATATTGTACTCATTGGTAAAACAGAAGAAGAACTAGTCATTACTAACAATAGCTGGTATTTTCGCCTCTAAATGGAATATGAAATTTAACGCTTCAAAATCTAAAGTAATGGTTATTGGTAAGCGACTTGATAAAAATAAGGAATGGAAACTGGGAAACTCTATGTTAATCGAAACTAATGATTATAAATATCTTGGTGTGTACTTCTCGAGGTCGCTTTCATTTTCCTACCATATAAATTGCTATCTAAAAGAAAAATTTGAACGTAAGTTTAATTATATGATTAAACTACTTGGGGAACATAGAACCTTTAATCGAATATCTTTTGGCGATGCGTTGTGGAACTTAGTACTCCGACCGTCAATCTCTCATGGATGTGCTGTATGGATACCATCCGCTTTATCCTCCAAAGGTATGCTCGAAACGTGGCAGTATAAAGCAGCTAAATTAATCTTTAACACAAATATGACCATTCCTAAATCGGCTCTCTTCTTAGAATTAGGTTGGGAACCTATCAACGATTTTCTTGACAGGCAAAGAATATCGTATTTCTCAAGGCTACACAATTGCCTTGTACGAGACTTTGTAAAATTGTTTTTGATGAACTAAAAGATTCAGAGTCCCATCCTAAATGGGATTACCTTAATAATGTACGTAGGATTTTTGAAAATGCTGGTTTAGATCATTATCTTAACTCTGATGTGAATATGATTACTTTTAAGAAGTTCTTAGGCGAACATGTACGAAACTGAGAAATTACCAATACTAAAAGTAAAAGTAGCTTGACAAATTACGTCCACTTCCCTATAATGTTTAGAAAACAGCCATACATATAAAATTTGTTGGAGTTCCAACCAACCAGACTTAAAATGTTAGCCCGCACGAATACGCTGTCAATAAACTCTGTTCTACACAGAATAAAACTTCACACAACATCGGTTTGTGAAATGTGTAGCAATGGTTCCGACGAGGATTTATTCCATTTCATGTTAGACTGCCCGGAATACACACCAATACGTAACAATTGCCTCAATTTAATTATCGAACGATTTCCTGGTCTTGCTTTCTTAGAGTTGTCGCCCTTTGACAAAATGCAATTTTTAATTGGAGATGTTAGTTTTAGCCTAGATACAAATATTGGTCTATTTTTTGACAAAATAGGCAAAACCATGTTACAACAAATGTTTTTACGCAGGAAGTCCATTTTAGAAAACAACACAACTATCTGTGATAATTCAATCCCAGTATCAAGGTTTTAAGCTTTTTTGTATGTGTTTTAGAATGTATAATGTATTGTCTTTTTTTGCACTGAATATGTTTTATTAAGCTATGTGTTGAAATGGATATTTTAAAGATGCTTCGTTGAAACATATTTTATGAACTTTATCATATATCATTTATATTGCATGCCATATGTATTTTTTACTTAAAATGTTTGTATATAGTACATATTTGTTTGTATGATAAATGTTAGACGCACTTGCAGGTACCCCGTCTGCAGGTGCCCCCGTTGTAAAGGGGTAGTTCTGAATGAATATATAATAAGAATTACAATTATCCATTGTTTTAGTTACGGTTTAATTCCTAGGTATTGCTCTCACTTTATATGGTTTTGGACCATTTGTAGTAGCGAGTATTGCTTCAATCGGTGGTGGTCCCTCTCCTTCAGGTGGCAGAAACTCAAACCGCTGTACAAGAGTTGCTAGATAAAGAAACAACTCTATTCGTGCGAGTGATTCACCAAGGCAAACTCGTCTCCCTACAATTAATGAATGAACACAATAATTCAATATTAAACTAGTTTTCGGTCGGCAGTGACAAATCCAATCCCTTATAACGTTTTGTTCTGTTCAGGAACTCTTTTATATGCAAACCTAATTTGATATATGCGTGTATATGGAACACTGCGCACATTAAAATATAGAGAGTGTACGATATTTCGCCCTGACACATGGTCTAGGATAATTAAAAACTCCAATCATATTCTCGGTAAAATCGTTTGTTTCGTGTTTGTTGTAATGCTATTAAAACGCGTGGTGATCTAGTACAAATAAATATAGAAAATTGATATTTCACATAATGTTTTTTGTCTCGATATGTTATGTCTGAAAAATTGCGCATTTGGTGATACAGTGTTTCTCAAACTGAATATTATTACTTGTTCTCACCAGATCAGTTTTCTAACCAGTATTACACATGTCTTCCAACCAATACTACACATGTTTTCCCTAATCCTCAGTTTATTTCCGAATGGAAAAAAAATAATGTCGTAGTTTCAGTGTCTCTTGGAAATACCACATACGATTACAAGTGTTAGGACAATCTTTGAAACTTTAATTGTTTTAATGATGAAACTATAACTACGAGCATTCACACTCGATACAACATTATGTGATAAAGTTTGTCAGTGACTTACGACAGGTTGGTGGTTTTCTCCGGTTTCCTCCACCAATAAAACTGACCATCACGATATAACTGAAATATTTTTGAAAGTGGCGTTAAACACCATAAACAAAATCAAGCAAATCAAAACTGAACAGTCACGAACCCTACTATTGTACTGTGAAACTTCCAAGGTTGAAATTAAATATGAATATTATATGTTATTCAGCTATCAGACAGGGTATATAATGTGACATTCCCGGCTTAGGATCTATATTCCCTGAGGCGCAGCCGAAGGGAATATATATCATAAACCTGGAATGTCACATTATATACCCTGTCTGATAGCTGAATAACAGATATATTACGGATTTAACCATTTTATTTTCAATACAACTTCCAACTGTATTAAATAAATTTGCCTCTTTTATTTTAATTTTTCGTATCTCTAGATGTCCGTTTCCGTACCTTTGACGTCATTCTTCAATGACGTCAAAATATGTGTCACGTCATATTTCATGCATAGGGTGTCTCATGAAGGAAAATACTGTACTAAATTTCTAAATCAATACAGTTTCATATGTAATAAATTTTATAAACTTTATAAATATAACATTAATATATCACATAACAAAACAACGGGATTGCGAAACAGCTTCAATAATTTAAATGTTAACAACATGTAAATAAAACCTTGGTGTGGCCTCATGACGTCGAAAGTTTTCAAGGCTCAACGTTTTGTTTATTTGTTATGGTACAGTCGTGGAACATAGGAGTTTGCTGAATCGATCAGGTAGTTGTGACGGAATTAACTGTTGTAATATGTTTTGTTCATGCAGCCGTTTTGAGTATAAAAACAGCATTCAATTTGGTAAAAATACATTTATCATTCCGTATTATACCATTGATTCAGTGAAGCGTAATGTTTTGTCGTCCATGTTTTAATCGTTTTTGGGGACTGAAATATATACCCCGTCTGTTTTCCGAATATATGCTGACATTCAGGGTTGAAGAACCAATGAAAATATGTGTAACAAACTAAATTCGTAACATAGACTATTAAAAAACTGTCATGTTTGTACTCATAATGTTTGGACATTGAAGAACATGCGGGAATTGTTTGCGTTTGCGCCTGTTTTTGACAAAACAAATTAATTCTTAGAAATATGATGATGCTCACATGAATACATTTTAGATATTTAAGCCCAATCAAGCGACAAGGTCAATATCACAGTAAGTAAGATAGAAATCAGAATATTTATACTGATAAACTTACCCAGAGAGAAGGTCAAAACTTTATCTTGGTTATAAACTTTACCATCTGTATCGATAAATCGTTCGGGCTGAAAGTCGTGGCTATTTGGAAATATTTTTTCATCATGCGCTGCAGAATCAAGACACGGAAATATAACGCTTCCTTTCGGTATCGTATAACCTTGACACTTCACATTTCCTGTAACTAAATGTGGTAAAGAGAGTGGAACAATGTTTCCAAGTCGAAGTGATTCGAGGATAACAGCTTCACAGTATGGTAAGTTAGGTCTATCTGATAGACTTGGAAGACGTCCAACACCAACAACGTTATCTATTTCCTTCCACATTTTGTTTTGTATATCTACATTATGTATTAGATATAGGACAGTCCATCTAATTGTGGTGGCTGTAGTTTCAGCTCCTGCTGCAAACAGGTCTACCAGGATTGAAACTAACTGGTCCTCTGTAGAAATAAAAGAATTTACTATTATAGATTATGTCATCCGTGCAAAAAGTCCTCAAATATCATCAAAATGCTCGAGTTTTTGATTGTTATGTTTGGTGGACGTGTTTTTCAACAGACAGTAGGCATCCATATGGGTACCAACCATGCTCCTCTTCTTGCCGACCTGTTTCATTATTCGCACAAGGTAGATTTCACACAGGAGTATCTCAAGAAAAACGAAAAGAAGCTAGCACAATCCTTTAATTTCACATTCCACTGTATAGATGATGTCTTTTTACTATATAATTCTGCTTAACGCCACTCTCAGCAAAATTTCAGTTTTATCGTGGCGGTCAGTTTCATTCGTGGAAGAAATCGTAGTACCAATAGAAAACCACCGACATTGTGCAAGACACTGACAAACTTTATCACATAGTGTTGTATCGAGTACACCTCGCCATGAACAGGATTCGAACTCCCAACATCAGTGGTGATAGGCACTGATTGCACAGGTAGTTGTATATCCAACTACCATACGATTACAGCCATTATGACACACGGCCACGACGCCCCAAAAGAAAATATCATTATATTTATTACGAATGTGTTGTTTATAATCATGCAGAAAAATTGTCTAATTATGTTCAACGTTGCATAGACATAATGTATTTAAATTTTGCTGGTACTAAATTGAAAATTGTCATCCACAAAATAACGAAATGAATCGATGCTACCTATTATATTTATATTTATATGCACTAACAATGAAAACAAACAAAAATGTAATACCGTCCGAATAGTTCCAATATCTGATAGGAAAATCGTAGAAACAAAATCGGTATTACTACAGAGGCAAAATCGATACTACTACAGAGGCAAAATCGATACTACTACAGAGGCAAAAATCGATACTACTACAGAGGTAAAATCGATACTACTACAGAGGCAAAATCGATACCACTACAGAGGCAAATCGATACTACTACAGAGGCAAAATCGATACCACTACAGAGGCAAAATCGATACTACTATAGAGGCAAAATCGATACCACTACAGAGGCAAAATCGATACTACTACAGAGGCAAAAATCGATACTACTACAGAGGCAAAAATCGATATCACTACAGAGGCAAAATCAATACTACTACAGAGTCAAAAATCGATACTACTACAGAGGCAAAAATCGATATCACCACAGAGGCAAAATCGATACCACGAACGCACATACTCCTCACTCTTCCGATCTTAGCTATCCTGTTTAGGCCCTTTTGTTTAAATTAATTGGCTTTCCAATCTTTCGATTTTAAGCATACATGCGCACGATATTTGATATCTACGTTTTTATTGTTACAGGAACTTCATTAAAAGTGGTGTTCTTTAACTCTATGAATAATATATTTATTCCTGGTGGCACAAAGCAACAAAAGAAACAAACCTTGTTCTGTTTCAGTAGATTGAATCAGTAAAATAAAATAATGTGCATACATTTGTTTAAAGTCGCTATACCTGAATAGTCTGGAGTTGAATTAAACGTCTCATCTTTCTTCACCTCTTTAATATATGCATCCGTGAAGTCTCTTATGTTGCAGTCGTCTATTGTTTCTTTGTGTTCCTTAATTTGTTTACGGAAGTAGTCGAATAGCATATCAACCTTTTTTGTAATTGGTGTAATTCTGAAAGGGTCCCCTGGAATTTTTGACAATGAAGGCACAAAATTCACAGGACCAGAGAGGGAAGGATTAGAAGCGAGATCATTTAAAATTTCAATAAATCGAATAAATTCTGGATCATCGTAGTCAAACCGTCGTCCAATGGTAATCGACATTACGTTATTTGCCATACTTGTATTTAAGATTCCCGTCAAATCAAATGGTTCCCTTTTATAGCTGCCCAATAATTTCAAAAATGCTTCTATTTCCTCCATTATTCTGTATTCGAAACTTCTTTTCCCAAAACCGAAACCACGTAATTTAGCAAGTGCAAAAGACCTTTGGTGTTTCCAGTTAGATCCACTTGAGCTAATGATTCCTGCAAACGAAATTTTACGAAAATATAATGAAAACCACGGGCATCTAATTATACAATTAAATGTATATATCTTTATGACAATTGGCATTTTAATAGTAAATTTCATAGGGCTTAAGGTTATGCAGTTTAACGCCATATTCAACAAGTTTTCAGTGATATCGTAGCGGTCAGTTTTATTGGTGGAGGAAACCAGAATACCCTGAGAAAACTACCAACCTGTCGCAAGTCACTGACAAACTTTATCACATAATGTTGTATCGAGTACACCTCGCCATGAGTGGGATTCGAACCCACAACCGTAGGCACTGATTACATATGTGGTTGTAAATCCAACTACCATACGATCACGACCACAGCGATTATTTGATATGGCCCGATACAAATATATGCTCGTTGTGTTCTGACTTAAGTTGCTTGATTTATAAAGTGTTGGTAATTATTTGTTGAATTGATTAATATGCAAGTGTCATATTACAGAAGTGTACACAACATTTACTTCTATAAAACTTCAAATTACATTGTAGTGTCCGTAATTTGTTTTTGACAGGAACGGTGTGCCATAACTATTAATATATTTAAAACATTAACAGGGTATATATATCACACTGCATATACAAACTACATATATTAACATTGATGTACATATGATGTTTGATACCTGAAGCAAGACAATACTGCGCCGTATAAAATAAAAATGGTTTTCATATTAAGACGGTGATTGCACGTACAATATTCGTGCAATCTCTGTTTTATGTTACCGATCACTAATGTTATACGACTGATACCGAATAGTCAATACATATTGCCAGTACGTGTTCAAAAACATGATGGGAGTTGTATTCGTGAAATGCTGCTGTATTATAGTATATCTTCAAGAATTGTGGTCGTGAACATGTGTTAGGGAACGACCATTTAACTTGAAGGAGGGGGAGGGTTTGGTTTTTTTCTAAAAAAATATTCTGATTCCCAATGTTGCTGAACAAAATATTCTGATTTTGGTTGAGGAAAAAAAAATAATGTGATTCAGAGTTTTTGTCATATAATCTAATGTTAAATTGTGGAAACAAATTTCGCACTTTGCGCGACAAAAAATAAATATTCTTACTCTCGCGTTGTCCGAAAAAAAAATTCTAAACGAAACAAAAAACCATAACCACCCCCCTTCAAGTTAAATGGTCGGTCCCTTATCATACTGTTTGACATTGGACGTCCTAAAAAAGATTTTTTGAATAATTTTCTTGAAGTAATTTTGCAAACACCATGTAATACACATAGACATGAATACCTGGAGAAATTATTAATAAATAATAAATGTAACGCAATTTTAGTGCATTTGTCACCGTCATTACAATATCATATTACCGATTAGTAAACATTTGAAGACGTATGCCTGAAAAAGTTATGATCTATCTAAAGTAATGACCATGGAACGCTTGCTCCGAATTGTACATATTACCCAGGTTGAAGTATTGATAAAAGAAATATTACCTTTATTGCTTAGCAGTTTCATGAGATAAAAAGGCGGTCGGTCTGACGTGTGTTCTCCATTCTTCACAAGCAATTCTCTGAGATTTTCGGTTCCGTTCACCACAATCACCCAAAATTGTCCGATAGACAAACTAAATATGTCTCCATATTTTGTCCGCAGTTCACGGAATGTTTCTAAAACATGTCCTTTAGCTATATTATGCATATTTCCGATGACCGGTATCGTTGTCGGTCCGGGAGGGTATCCAATCGGCCTCCTTGATCGTATCCATAGTATTATAAATAGAAGGAAAACTACCAATATCGCCAAATTGTATAATATAAGGTCCATCATGACAAAATTATTGTAAACTGTGCACTAAGACCTTAGAAATCAGATATGATAGAAAACTGTTACACTTGAAATTTATACATACATTGGGGTTGGAAGGTAGATCGAAGTATTAACCCTATGATACCAGATACGCGACACATAATTTAACCCGGACAATCAGAAATTTAATAGCAAAGATAATATTGTGAAAAAAAAACCATGGATATTTTTTCCCTTTTATTTGGTGTTATGTCAGTTGTCCGCAGGTAGATAAGTTGCATCATCTGGACACATTATAATAACTCCGATACAACCAGTCTTTTGCTGTTATTTCTTAATGCGGTGTGCTTAGCAAAGATGCAGCAAAAATAATTTTATAGTGTTTGGTTTGAATACTTTTCACACTCCAATCGAGCATGCTTATCGACACACAACAGAGGAGTAATTACCACAGAGGCAGTAATTACCACAGAGGCAGGTACTCTCAATATCCTTCATCAGGTACTCTCAATATCCTTCATCAGGTACTCTCAATATCCTTCATCAGGTACTCTTAATATCCTTCATCAGGTACTCTCAATATCCTTCATCAGGTACTCTCAATATCCTTCAGCAGGTACTCTCAATATCCTTCATCAGGTACTCTCAATATCCTTCATCAGGTACTCTCAATATCCTTCATCAGGTACTCTCAATATCCTTCATCAGGTACTCTTAATATCCTTCATCAGGTACTCTCAATATCCTTCATCAGGTACTCTCAATATCCTTCATCATGTACTCTCAATATCCTTCATCAGGTACTCTCAATATCCTTCATCAGGTACTCTCAATATCCTTCATCAGGTACTCTCAATATCCTTCATCAGGTACTCTCAATATCCTTCATCAGGTACTCTCAATATCCTTCATCAGGTACTCTAAATATCCTTCATCAGGTACTCTCAATATCCTTCATCAGGTACTCTCAATATCCTTCATCAGGTACTCTCAATATCCTTCATCAGGTACTCTCAATATCCTTCATCAGGTACTCTCAATATTGAAATATTGGAAAGCCAAATAATTTTTAAATGTTTGGGAGCAATAAACCAAAGGCTCTAGTTAAACTAGTTAAGCAGAGATGCAGCTAAAATTAATCTTATAGTATATGAATCAACACCACAAATTAATCACAATAATAAGCAACAGTAAGTCAATTGAACATTTAATGGGGTTCACCTACGATTGTTACGCTAATAGGTGGCGCATGTGTTCCAGATATATATATATATATATACATATATATATATATATTGTGAATTGTATCATAATTACATGTATTTGCTATTTATTATTAATCCCACTTTTAGTATTGTTTGTTTATCTGAGAACCTCAGGGAAGATTAGCTGTTATTAGAACATACTTTCATTGTCTTTTGTTATTGAATATTTTTCATATACCATATATGTTGTAATTGAAGGAAATGCTTTTGAGCTGATACTCATTCCATCTAATCTGGCTTAGACTGCCTAAATTAGTAATAATTGGTAATCATGACACTCGACAAAGAAAGTATGGGCCAAATTGATTATACAATACCTGGTCATTAGTATATGAAAAAGAATGCACCTCGGCTTCGCCTCAAGGCATTCTTTTTCATATATTATGACCAGGTATTGAATAACCTATACTTATTGCTAACTGTGTTACCCTCTTGAAAAAAAATGAAAAAATACTTACTATACGAGCGTACTTAGTGAAGATTATTACTGAAACGCGCTGTATTTACTTAATCATACATATCTTGACATAAAAATCCTTCAGACATTAATTCAGTTTGTGAGAGCATCGGCACCGCTTACACGTGCATGAATTCATGAAAAGAAGCGTTTAATACTTTAATAACTCGTCGTCCACACTTAATTAGATATCTAAGGTTCTATTATATGTTGATAATCTAGAATGGTCAGGCAAGTTATTATCTCGTTATACCACCAAGACTTACTCAGGATATGAATCAACCATGTTAAACTAACTGTCGTGTACCTAGTAATAGAGGGTTAATAAGTAGTTCTACCTTTCAAACCTAAGCAAGGTCATATAAATGACTGTGTATTCGTTGATAAATATGAGCTGTTGATCACATGCACTTTCCATATAATTATTTTCTTTTTATATCTCGAGTTAACTGATATTTCTTTTTAGTTTTGTAAACTTCCCGTTTGGCTATAATTATATTATTGATAACATTTTAGAGATCAGCTACGTAGAAGCCTGTATATCTAAGTACACAGCAAAATACATTAAAAGTTCATATACATGTATGTAAAAGATACAGTTTTATTGAAACAAAAGAAACGGTTCGTATTGGATATCACGGGTTTCGTTCTCAGGTCAAGGTCGATATGAGTAATGCTATAATATATGAATTATATTGATATTACTTTTCTTGTCTCTTTTACACACTTTGTTTATTTTATAGTTATTTAGGAGTACCATCTTTCGATTTTGAGCGTATCTGATGAAGATTATTACGTATCTGATGAAGATTATTACGTATCTGATGAAGATTATTCAAGAAACGCGTCGTGCGCACTAAATGTTTTTATTACTATCACTGTTTCGATACCTCTGCTGGTGGACTATTAGTCTCCTCGGGTAACATCCAGTCAGTAGTCAGTGTTACTATCACTGTTTCGATACCTCTGCTGGTGAACTTTTAGTCTCCTCGGGTAACATCCAGTCAGTAGTCAGTGTTACTATCACTGTTTCGATACCTCTGCTGGTGGACTATTAGTCTCCTCGGGTAACATCCAGCCAGTAGTCAGTGTTACTATCACTGTTTCGATACCTCTGCTGGTGGACTATTAGTCTCCTCGGGTAACATCCAGCCAGTAGTCACTGTTACTATCACTGTTTCGATAACTCTGCTGGTGGACTATTAGTCTCCACGGGTAACATCCAGCCAGTAGTCAGTGTTACTATCACTGTTTCGATACCTCTGCTGGTGGACTATTAGTCTCCTCGGGTAACATCCAGCCAGTAGTCAGTGTTACTATCACTGTTTCGATACCTCTGCTGGTGGACTTTTAGTCTCCTCGGGTAACATCCAGTCAGTATTCAGTGTTACTATCACTGTTTCGATACCTCTGCTGGTGGACTATTAGTCTCCTCGGGTAACATCCAGTCAGTAGTCAGTGTTACTATCACTGTTTCGATACCTCTGCTGGTGGACTTTTAGTCTCCTCGGGTAACATCCAGCCAGTAGTCAGTGTTACTATCACTGTTTCGATACCTCTGCTGGTGGACTATTAGTCTCCTCGGGTAACATCCAGCCAGTAGTCAGTGTTACTATCACTGTTTCGATACCTCTGCTGGTGGACTATTAGTCTCCTCGGGTATCATCCAGTCAGTAATCACTGTTTCGATACCTCTGCTGGTGGACTATTAGTCTCCTCGGGTAACATCCAGCCAGTAGTCAGTGTTACTATCACTGTTTCGATACCTCTGCTGGTGGACTATTAGTCTCCTCGGCTAACATCCAGCCAGTAGTCAGTGTTACTATCACTGTTTCGATACCTCTGCTGGTGGACTTTTAGTCTCCTCGGGTAACATCCAGTCAGTATTCAGTGTTACAATCACTGTTTCGATACCTCTGCTGGTGGACTATTAGTCTCCTCGGGTAACATCCAGTCAGTAGTCAGTGTTACTATCACTGTTTCGATACCTCTGCTGGTGGACTATTAGTCTCCTCGGGTAACATCCAGTCAGTAGTCAGTGTTACTATCACTGTTTCGATACCTCTGCTGGTGGACTATTAGTCTCCTCGGGTAACATCCAGCCAGTAGTCAGTGTTACTATCACTGTTTCGATACCTCTGCTGGTGGACTATTAGTCTCCTCGGGTAACATCCAGCCAGTAGTCAGTGTTACTATCACTGTTTCGATACCTCTGCTGGTGGACTATTAGTCTCCTTGGGTAACATCCAGCCTGTAGTCAGTGTTACTATCACTGTTTCGATACCTCTGCTGGTGGACTATTAGTCTCCTCCGGTAACATCCAGCCAGTAGTCAGTGTTACTATCACTGTTTCGATACCTCTGCTGGTGGACTATTAGTCTCCTCGGGTAACATCCAGCCAGTAGTCAGTGTTACTATCACTGTTTCGATACCTCTGCTGGTGGACTATTAGTCTCCTCGGGTAACATCCAGCCAGTAGTCAGTGTTACTATCACTGTTTCGATACCTCTGCTGGTGGACTATTAGTCTCCTCGGGTAGCATCCAGCCAGTAATCAGTGTTACTATCACTGTTTCGATACCTCTGCTGGTGGACTATTAGTCTCCTCGGGTAACATCCAGCCAGTAGTCACTGTTACTATCACTGTTTCGATACTTCTGTTGGTGGACTATTAGTCTCCTCGGGTAACATCCAGCCAGTAGTCAGTGTTACTATCACTGTTTCGATACCTCTGCTGGTGGACTATTAGTCTCCTCGGGTAACATCCAGCCAGTAGTCAGTGTTATTATCACTGTTTCGATACCTCTGCTGGTGGACTATTAGTCTCCTCGGGTAAAATCCAGCCAGTAGTCAGTGTTACTATCACTGTTTCGATACCTCTGCTGGTGGACTATTAGTCTCCTCGGGTAACATCCAGCCAGTGGTCAGTGTTATTATCACTGTTTCGATACCTCTGCTGGTGGACTCTTAGTCTCCTCGGGTATCATCCAGTCAGTAATCACTGTTTCGATACCTCTGCTGGTGGACTATTAGTCTCCTCGGGTAACATCCAGCCAGTAGTCAGTGTTACTATCACTGTTTCGATACCTCTGCTGGTGGACTATTAGTCTCCTCGGGTAACATCCAGCCAGTAGTCAGTGTTACTATCACTGTTTCGATACCTCTGCTGGTGGACTAGTAGTCAGTGTATCGACAGTGAAATGGTTTATCATATATTTTTATAATTGAAATTTAGTTCTTAATTTATGTAATTATTATCAAACTAAGGTTCTCCCTCTGGCGTAGGTGACCTTAAACGATTTTAAATATCCTGTTTAGATCTTTTGGTTTTATTGCTCCCAGAAATTTATTTGGCTTTCCAATCTTTCGATATTAAGCGTACCTGATGAAGGTTATTACGTACCTGATGGAGGTTATTACGTACCTGATGAAGGTTATTACGTACCTGATGAAGGTTATTACGTACCTGATGAAGGTTATTACGTACCTGATGAAGGTTATTACGTACCTGATGAAGGTTATTACGTACCTGATGGATGTTATTACGTACCTGATGAAGATTATTACGTACCTGATGAAGGTTATTACGTACCTGATGAAGGTTATTACGTACCTGATGGAGGTTATTCCAGAAACGCATCGTGCGGACTACCTACGTTTTTAATACGTGTATTTCTATATTTTTTCAGATCACTACGTACAGTGATAAATCTTTATCAGATGAACTTTGATAAACATTTAATAAAAGAACGAACAGGTCATTTAGCGAAAATATATTATTCAAATTATCGGAAAAAAATATTTGGGATAAAATAAACTAGTGTTTTTCAAAATGTATACACATTTATTGAGTCAATATCCCATCGACTAAGTACAATCAATAAGGACCTCCATAAGGAAACACTTTGGCCCTGTGCAGTAAGCATATAATTCCTAAATGCATTAGTTCCAGTAAACATGTTTCTATTCTTTTTATCTCGCCCGGTCCGAAGGGCGAAGTGATCTATTACCATCACTTTACGTCCGACGTCGGGGTTGTACGTTAGCACCTTCTTCTCAAAAACTATTGGGCCAAATTCAACCAAACTTGGCAGTGATTATCCTTGGTGGTGAAATATAATAGCATTATTTGGATATACTTTCACAGAATATAGTAATATTAAGCGAGGTCAGCGACACAGGCATCTTTGAGCCTCTAGTTTCTTTTCTTTAACTTCTATTATATCTATTGTTGGTTTTTCTGTAAAGCAGAAGTGGTGAATTCATACTTCCTCGGGTAAACGAAATAATTCAGTGCCTGGTTATTGTCTGTTCGTGTATCTATTTGTTATTATTCGCTTACCGTGCTACTTTGATGATTCGGACATTTTACCATTTTAACCTATATCAATCATACATATATCAACATTTAGTGATGTATTATGTCCTGTGTGTCATTAAATTTTATCCCTAGACATGTCTGACAGGTACATAATTTTATTCCTTCCAAATCTATATCTTTGTTTTAACTGTTCATCAGAATAATTCATCAAAGTTGGTTTTGTCCTTAAAAAATACGCTCTTTCCTAGGCACCATCCCTATATTCCACAAAAGCAGCATCCGCCATATTTGAATTTAATCAAGTGATTAAAACATGTATGATAGGCATTTTATCTTAATTACATCTTAATTATATCATTAACTTTCATCACATGTTCAACAACAAACTAATTATGTGATTATATACGGAGGGTTGCTGCTAACAAGGAAGCTACTGAACCAAGGGTTCTTTTTTGTAAAGTTGAAGTCATTACTTCGAAAATTGTACGGTCGTCACCATGACTTGGTTGAACGTTATAGAATATCTGTGTCACAAATGACCACGGATATGTTCCACTTGTCGTAAGTACTTCCCGGTCCTTTTCTCATTCACGACTTATCGCCGGGTTTGTAACTAGATTAACACGACAGGTACCACTTGGGTAAGCAGGAACGCTTACTCTTTTGGATCAGATGAGTTCACCCTGGTTTTCAGCGGGGTTCGTGTTACTCGATCTTTAGTTTTATATGTACGGTATGTTTTGTAGATCGTTGTTTGTCCTTTGGTCCTTTTTCCTTTGGTCATTGTGTTGTCTGTTCTTCTGTCTTTTTCTTTTGGTCATTGTGTTGTCTGTTCTTCTGTCTTTTTCTTTTGGTCATTGTGTTGTCTGTTCGTCTGTCTTTTTCCTTTGGTCATTGTGTTGTCTGTTCTTCTGTCTTTTTCCTTTGGCCATTGTGTTGTCTGTCTGCTGTCTTTTTCTTTTGGTCATTGTGTTGTCTGTTCTTCTGTCTTTTTCTTTTGGTCATTGTGTTGTCTGTTCTTCTGTATTTTTCTTTTGGTCATTGTGTTGTCTGTTCTTC
The DNA here is from genome assembly GCA_963680875.1 of Bathymodiolus brooksi. Taxonomy (NCBI): domain Eukaryota; kingdom Metazoa; phylum Mollusca; class Bivalvia; order Mytilida; family Modiolidae; genus Bathymodiolus; species Bathymodiolus brooksi. The sequence goes on along the minus strand of OY804585.1, from coordinate 82,612,798 downwards.
TGTCTTTTTCTTTTGGTCATTGTGTTGTCTGTTCTTCTGTCTAGTTCTTTTGGTCATTGTGTTGTCTGTTCTTCTGTCTTTTTCTTTTGGTCATTGTGTTGTCTGTTCTTCTGTCTTTTTCTTTTGGTCATTGTGTTGTCTGTTCTTCTGTCTTTTTCTTTTGGTCATTGTGTTGTCTGTTCTTCTGTCTTTTTCTTTTGGTCATTGTGTTGTCTGTTCTTCTGTCTTTTTCTTTTGGTCATTGTGTTGTCTGTTCTGCTGTCTTTTTCTTTTGGTCATTGTGTTGTCTGTTCTTCTGTCTTTTTCTTTTGGTCATTGTGTTGTCTGTTCTTCTGTCTAGTTCTTTTGGTCATTGTGTTGTCTGTTCTTCTGTCTTTTTCTTTTGGTCATTGTGTTGTCTGTTCTTCTGTCTTTTTCTTTTGGTCATTGTGTTGTCTGTTCTTCTGTCTTTTTCTTTTGGCCATTGTGTTGTCTGTTCTTCTGTCGTTTTCTTTTGGTCATTGTGTTGTCTGTTCTTCTGTCTTTTTCTTTTGGTCATTGTGTTGTCTGTTCTTCTTCGATATAAGGATTCTGATTACCCCTTTGGTATCTTCAAACTCTTCTTAATCTTATTTAACACAGTGTTAGTGTTAACGACAAGTTCAACTGGTAAATTCTACATGCAACACGTCTTACCCATTTGGTCTCATTAGACTTTTCATAACCTACCCATGGAGTGTATTTGCATAAACCTAATTAGAAATCAGATATGATAGACAACTTTTACATTTAAAATTCATACATACAAAAAAGTCAATGGGGTTGGAAGGTAGATCTATTAACCCTATGATACCAGATACGCGACAAATAATTTAACTCGGACAATCAGAAATTTAATAGCAAAAATCACATTGAAAAAACCATGGATATTTCATTTCTGTTATTTTGAGTTAAGCCAGTTGTCATCCCATGCAATAAATCACCGTCAATCGCTTACACATAATGCTATAATACTAGTAACCCAATTGCCATATTTACTACCGGAGCGTAGGGGTTATTTACAATCATCGCACGCCATGATCTAAATCCCCATATATATTGCAATACCAAGAAGGGCAACAACCACATGTTATTCAGCTCACTTGAAAGTATTATATCTCTACTACGACCAGACAGAAAAGTCCCAATATGTACAGACTTTACTCATAAATGATAATAGTTTTGATTAAAATATAGTTTCTTTATCTTCATTTAACTCTAGAATATATGTTGATATTCTATAGTCCTCAGCCAACCGCATCGGTGGTGTAATGGTTAGCGTGCTCGCCTCGAGTGCGGTAGATCACGTGGGTTCGAGCCCCGGTCGGGTCAAACCAAAGGTTATAAGAAGAGTTTGAAGATACCAAAGGGGTAATCAGAATCCGTATATCAACAGCACAAGACAACACAATGGCCAAAAGAAAAAGTAAAAAAGGACAAACAACGATCTACAAAACATACATATAAAACTAAAGATCGAGTAACACGAACCCCACTAAAAACCGGGGGTGAACTCAGGTGCTCCGGAAGCGTAAGCAGTTCCTGCTCCACTAGTGACACCCGTCGTGTTAATCTAGTTACAAACCCGGTGATAAGTCATGAACGAGGAAAGGACCGGGAAGTGTTTGCGACAAGTGGAACATATCCGTGGTCATTTGTGACACAGATATTCCATAGCGGTCAACCAAGTCATGGTGGCGACCGTAAAAGTATCGAAGTGATGACTTCAACTTAACTAAGAGGAACAGTAGCAACAACCCTCTATCAAGAAAATCTTGATAGGAGCCACAAGCTTTAGAATATCGTATCAACTGACAGATATATACTCCATATGCAGGTGTTGCTGGGATGTTGCTACATATGAATGGAAAGTTCACGATGGGAAAATTGAAATAATCTCATTTGTCGTAAAGTTTCGTTCTTAACCGCCCCTCACTGTCAATTTCGAGGTGTAGGTCAAGGTATGCTTCTCCGCTAAGCACGCAGCATTAAGGAGTAAGAACAAAGACTGGTTGGCTCGGAATCAGAATAATGTGTCCGAGTGGAGCGAAATATCTATCCACGGACTGTTGTTTCAGTGAGCTAGCACTATAAAAATCCAACTCAGCATGTTGGTCTAGAACAAAGAGGACCTCATCAGCATCTCAATGAAAATTAACTTGTTTTCGCCATGACATAGCTGAAAAACTGCTGAGTTGCTGTTAAACAACAATCACTCACTTACTCAATCACTCACCCACTCACTATAGTGTTCAGCCAGATATAAGAACAAGCGATTGAACCATGTGTTTCTATTATATCTATATGTTGATAATCTAGAGTATCGCTATTGTCGCTTTTGAACCATACTGTACATATATATTACAAATCAAAGCTACACAGTATACCGCCAAGACTCATTCAGGATATGAATCGACCATGTTAACATAAATGTCGTGTACCTAGGTATAGAGGGTTAATAAGTAGTTCTACCTTTCAAACCTAAACAAGGTCATATAAATGACTGTGTGTATTCGTTGAGAAATATTAGCTGGTCATCACATGCGATGTTTATGTTGATAATCTAGTGATCAGCCAGCAAGGACTACAATATATTTTCTCTCTTGAACCATACAGTACATATATATTACAAATCAAAGCTACGCGGTATACCACCAAGACTCATTCAGGATATGAATCAGCCATGTTAATCTAACTGTCGTGTACCTACATGTTTGTAGGTATAGAGGGTTAATAAGTAGTTCTGCCTTTCAAACCTAAATAAGGTGATATAAATGACTGTGTGTATTCTTTGAGAAATATTAGCAGTTCATCACATGCGGTGTTCAAATAATTTTCTTATATAGTGTCGAGTGGTCTAGGGCGCTGGACGTAAGGCTAAGCGAATGATGCTGCAGTGTATCAATGCTCTGGGTTCAAATCCCGTCGAGGGAAGAACACAAAATGTTTGTTAGTGAATCAGGACGAAATGAGCAATTTTATAGAGGACCTTCCATATAAGCTTCCTACCTAGTTTCGGTTCATTTAAGCATGCAGTTTCAGAGGAGAAGATTTTTCTTATAAATCGTCCAATCAGAAACAAGAATTGCCTGTAGCGGTCATGATTGTTAACGGATCAGAACGATATGAACAATCTTTATAGAGCACCTTACATAGATGCTTCCTTTGGCAAGTAAAGAAAGTAAAGGTAATAACAAAATTACCGAACTCCGAACAATCTTCCAGAGGGAAAGTCAAAACTCATAATTATATAAACAGACAAGATCAGTCAACAACCGGAAAACTGTGAAAACGTAATGACCCTGACTTGGTACAGGCATTTCTAAAGAAATGGTGGGTTGAATCAGATTTTAAGGCGCCAAACCTCCCGCTCTCATTACGGTTCAAAGGTCCCGGCTGTCACTGTAACAGTATTTAAATACAGGAAAAAAATAGGTAAAATAGTTGTCAAAGCAGTACCATATTCGGTGACGTAAATGTCAAAAATACTTTTACGTCACACATTGACAAAAACATTCTTGACATTTTTGACTTCTTTATCTTTATAGATTTTCACTATATGAAAATGCATCGCTTATTATTTTTTCTGCAGAGACGGAATATATTTCGACAAGATATTGGTATCGGAATATAAACTTTTTAAGAGATCGAATAAGGCGAATCTTTTTATAGCCCTGGTCCAGTAGCCTGTTTCGCAGATGAAGATGACGTTTCAAGAAATCAGAATAATTGCTAGTGGCCCTTGCATAGCGAATCAATTGCGAGATGTAAACACAATATGCAGGAGAAGCTGGTATATTGCTGCACATGTTTGGAAAATTTATGATTTTAAAATTGAAGTCGTCCCGCTTATCATAAATTTTAGTACTGAGTTGACCACTGTCGTCAAATTCGAGGTATTAGTCCAAAAATGATGCGGACGAAGCTGTATCGGTGGTCTCTTTAACTTCCAGCTCTGGAGGATATATCAATGGAAGAAATTCTGCAAATCTAGAATTATTGATAGATAAAACGTCATCAATATACCTGTATGTGAAATTAAAGGCTCTAGCCTCATGAATCTTCTTATCTTTTACAAGCTTTTGAAGAAACTCCGACTCATACGAGTGTAAAAATAAATCGGCTAGAAGAGGTGAGCTAAAAAGTAGTTCGTAATGGGCGTACAAATACAATTAGCTGACATTCTCGCAAAAAGTAGAATGCTGATTGGCCAATATACGCAAAATCCATAGCGAATGCCTGTTTCAAAATAAACAGCAGTCGACATTGCCATTTATCAACCACTACAGAAGCCATAAAATAGCAGACATTTTAGTTTAAGCACATTTTATTTACATATAATAACAGCTTATAGGACACAAGTTATTACAACATTAGTGAAGTTCTTTCACTTCTACAAACATATAAGCCAAAAAAAAAAGAAAAAAGACAGCGCTGGCGATAATTAGATAATATAATATTTTAGATACGATAGTATTAAAGAAATGGTAAAGAAAAATAAGGTAAAATAATAATAGATTATTATATGTCATTTTTCATATCACATGTCATATCAACCCGAGACGCCCATATTAGCCCAAAATTGGGATACAAGGCAAATGTTGGAAATTACTTAAGTCGCTTTATAGCAAAGTTTCCAATAAAGTTTTATTTGGTCAACATGAAACAGAGTTCTTTGACCAAGAGTTTGGATTGAAACAAGGATATATTTGGTAAGTATGTTGAAAGATGTTTACTGTTTGCTGATGATATTGTACTCATTGGTAAAACAGAAGAAGAACTAGTCATTACTAAAAATAGCTGGTATTTTCGCCTCTAAATGGAATATGAAATTTAACGCTTCAAAATCTAAAGTAATGGTTATTGGTAAGCGACTTGATAAAAATAAGGAATGGAAACTGGGAAACTCTATGTTAATCGAAACTAATGATTATAAGTATCTTGGTGTGTACTTCTCGAGGTCGCTTTCATTTTCCTACCATATAAATTGCTATCTAAAAGAAAAATTTGAACGTAAGTTTAATTATATTATTAAACTACTTGGGGAACATGGAACCTTTAATCGAATATCTTTTGGCGATGCGTTGTGGACCGTCAATCTCTCATGGATGTGCTGTATGGATACCATCCGCTTTATCCTCCAAAGGTATGCTCGAAACGTGGCAGTATAAAGCAGCTAAATTAATCTTTAACACAAATATGACCATTCCTATGTCGGCTCTCTTCTTAGAATTAGGTTGGGAACCTATCAACGATTTTCTTGACAGGCAAAGAATATCGTATTTCTCAAGGCTACAAAATTTGCCTTGTACGAAACTTTGTAAAATTGTTTTTGATGAACTAAAAGATTCACAGTCCTATCCTAAATGGGATTACCTTAATAATGTACGTAGGGTTTTTGAAAATGCTGGTTTAGATCATTATCTTAACTCTGATGTAAATATGATTACTTTTAAGAAGTTCTTAGGCGAACATGTACGAAACTGAGAAATTACCAATACTAAAAGTAAAAGTAGCTTGACAAATTACGCCCACTTCCCTATAATGTTTGGACAACAGCCATACCTATCAAATTTATTGGAGTTCCAACCAACCAGACTTAAAATGTTAGCCCACACGAATACGCTGTCTATAAACTCTGTTCTACACAGAATAAAACTTCACACAACATCGGTTTGTAAAATGTGTAGCAGTGGTTCCGACGAGGATTTATTCCATTTCATGTTAGACTGCCCGGAATACACACCAATACGTAACAATTACCTCAATTTAATTACCGAACGATTTCCTGGTCTTGCTTTCTTAGAGTTGTCGCCCTTTGACAAAATGCAATTTTTAATTGGAGATGTTAGTTTTAGCCTAGATACAAATATTGGTCTATTTTTTGACAAAATAGGCAAAACCATGTTACAACAAATGTTTTTACGCAGGAAGTCCTTTTTAGAAAACAACACAACTATCTGTGATAATTCAATCCCTGTATCAAGGTTTTAAGCTTTTTTGTATGTGTTTTAGAATGTATAATGTATTGTCTTTTTATGCACTGAATATGTTTTATTAAGCTATGTGTTGAAATGAAAATTTTAAAGATGCTTCGTTGAAACATATTTTATGAACTTTATCATATATCATTTATATTGCATGCCATATGTATTTTTTACTTAAAATGTTTGTATATAGTACATATTTGTTTGTATGATAAATGTTAGACGCACTTGCAGCTACCCCGTCTACAGGTGCCCCCGTTGTAAAGGGGTAGTTCTGAATGAATATATAATAAGAATTATAATTGTCCATTGTTTTAGTTACGGTTTAATTCCTAGGTATTGCTCTCACTTTATATGGTTTTGGACCATTTGTAGAAGCGAGTATTGCTTCAATCGGTGGTGGTCCCTCTCCTTCAGATGGCAGAAACTCAAACCTTTGTACAAGAGTTGCTAGATAAAGAAACAACTCTATTCGTGCGAGTGATTCACCAAGGCAAACTCGTCTCCCTACAATTAATGAATGAACACAATAATTCAATATTAAACTAGTTTTCGGTCGGCAGTGACAAATCCAATCCCTTATAACGTTTTGTTCTGTTCAAGAACTCTTTTATATGCAAACCTAATTTGATATATGCGTATATATGGAACACTGCGCACATTGAAATATAGAGAGTGTACGATATTTCGCCCTGACACATCGTCTAGGATAATTAAAAACTCCAATCACATTCTCGATAAAATCGTTTGTTTCGTGTTTGTCGTAATGCTATTAATACGCGTGGTGATCTAGTACAAATAAATATAGAAAATTGATATTTCACATAATGTTTTTTTGTCTCGCTATGTCTATGTCTGAAAAATTGCGCATTTGGTGATACAGTGTTTCTCAAGCTGAATATTAATTTATTACTTGTTCTCACCAGATCAGTTTTCTAACCAGTATTACACATGTTTTCCAACCAATACTACACATGTTTTCCCTAATCCTCAGTTTATTTCCGAATGGGAAAAAATAATGTCGTAATTTCAGTGTCTCTTGGAAATACCACATACGATTACAAGTGTTAGGACAATCTTTGAAACTTTAATTGTTTTAATGATGAAACTATAACTTCGAGCATTCACACTCGATACAACATTATGTGATAAAGTTTGTCAGTGACTTACGACAGGTTGGATGTTTTCTCCGGGTACTCCGGTTTCCTCCACCAATAAAACTAACCATCACGATATAACTGAAATATTTTTGAAAGTGGCGTTAAACACCATGACCCAAATCAAGCAAACCAAAACCGAAGTCACGAACCCTACTATTGTACTGTGAAACTTCCAGGGTTGAAATTAAATATGAACATAAACTGTTAAAAAACTGTCATTTTTGTACTTATAATGTTTGGACATTGAAGGACATGCGGGAGTTGTTTGCGTTTGTGCCTGTTTTTGACAAATAAATTACTTCTTAGAAATATGATGATGCTCACATGAATACATTTTAAATATTTAAGCCCAATCAAGCGACAAGGTCAATATCACAAAGATAGAAATCATGATATTTATACTGATAAACTTACCCAGAGAGAAGGTCAAAACTTTATCTTGGTTATAAACTTTACCATCTGTATCGATAAATCGTTCGGGCTGAAAGTCGTGGCTATTTGGAAATATTTTTTCATCATGCGCTACAGAATCAAGACACGGAAATATAACGCTTCCTTTCGGTATCGTATAACCTTGACACTTCACATCTCCTGTAACTAAATGTGGTAAAGAGAGTGGTATAATGTTTCCAATTCTGAGTGATTCGAGGATAACAGCTTCACAGTATGGTAAGTTAGGTCTATCTGATAGACTTGGAAGACGTCCAACACCAACAACGTTATCTATTTCCCTCCACATTTTGCTTTGTATATCTACATTATGTATTAGATATAGGACAGTCCATCTAATTGTGGTGGCTGTAGTTTCAGCTCCTGCTGCAAACAGGTCTACCAGGATTGAAAGTAACTGGTCCTCTGTAGAGATAAAAGAATTTACTATCATAGATTATGTCAACCGAACAAAAAGTCCTCAAATATCATCAAAATGCTCGAGTTTTTTATTGTTATGTTTGGTGGACGTGTTTTTCAACAGACAGTAGGCATCCATATGGGTACCAACCATGCTCCTCTTCTTGCCGACCTGCATCATTATTCGCACAAGGTAGACTTCACACAGGAGTATCTCAAGAAAAACGAAAAGAAGCAAGCCCAATCCTTTAATTTCACGTTCCACTGTATAGATGATGTCTTTTTACCAAATAATTCTGTTTAACGCCACTCTCAGCAAAATTTCAGTTTTATCGTGGCGGTCAGTTTTATTGGTGGAGGAAATCGTAGTACCAGGAGAAAACCACCGACATGGTGCAAGACACTGACAAACTTTATCACATAGTGTTGTATCGAGTACATCTCGCCATGAACAGGATTCGAACTCACAACATCAGTGGTGATAGGCACTGATTGCACAGGTAGTTGTAAATCCAACTACCATACGATTACAGCCATTATGACACACGGCCACGACGCCCCATAAGAAAATAACATTATATTTGTTGCGAATGTGTTGTTTATGATCATACAGAAAAATTGTCCTAATTGTGTTCAATGTTGCATAGACATAATGTATTTAAATTTTGCTGGTACCAAATTGAAAATTGTCATCCACAAAATAACGAAATGAATCGATACTACCTATTATATTTATATTTATATGCACTAAAAATGAAAACAACCAAAATTGTAATACCCTCCGAATAGTTCCAATATCTGATAGGAAAATCGTAGAAACAAAATCGATACTACTACAGAGGCAAAATCGATACTACTACAGAGGCAAAATCGATACTACTACAGAGGCAAAATCGATACTACTACAGAGGCTAAATCGATACTACTACAGAGGCAAAATTGATACTACTACAGAGGCAAAATCGATATTACTACAGAGGCAAAATCGATACCACGAACGCACATACTCCTCACTCTTCCGATCTTAGCTATCCTGTTTAGGCCCTTTCGTTTTATTGCTCCCAAAACTTTAAATTAGTTGGTTTTCCAATCTTTCGATTTTGAGCGTACCTGCGCACGAAATTTGATATCTACGTTTTTATTGTTACAGGAACTTCATTAAAAGTGGCGTTCTTTAACTCTATGCATAATATATTTATTCCTGGTGGCACAAAGCAACAACAGAATCAAACCTAGTTCTGTTTCAGTAGATTGAATCAGTAAAATAAAATAATGTGCATACATTTGTTTAAAGTCGTTATACCTGAATAATTTGGAGTTGAATTAAACGCCTCATCTTTCTTCATCTCTTTAATATATGTATCCGTGAAGTCTCTTATGTTGCAATCGTCTATTGTTTCTTTGTGTTCCTTAATTTGTTTACGGAAGTAGTCGAATAGCATATCAACTTTTTTTGTAACTGGTGTAATTCTGAAAGGGTCCCCTGGAATTTTTGACAATGAAGGCACAAAATTCACAGGACCGGCGAGGGAAGGATTAGAAACGAGATCATTCATAATTTCAATAAATCGAACAAATTCTGGATCATCGTAGTCAAACCGTCGTCCAATGGTAATCGACATTACGTTATTTGCCATACTTGTATTTAAGATTCCCGTCAAATCAAATGGTTCCCTTTTATAGCTGCCCAATAATTCCAAAAATGCTTCTATTTCCTCCATTATTCTGTATTCAAAACTTCTTTTTCCAAAACCGAAACCACGCAATTTAGCAAGTGCAAAAGACCTTTGGTGTTTCCAGTTAGATCCACTTGAGCTAACGATTCCTGCAAACGAAATTTGAAGAAAATATAATGAAAAACCACGGACATCTAATTATACAATTAAATGTATATATCTTTATGAAAATTGGCATTTTAATAGTAAATTTCATAGGGCTTAAGGCTATGGAGTTTAACGCACCATTCAACAAGTTTTCAGTGATATCGTAGCGGTCAGTTTTATTGGTGGAGGAAACCAGAATACCCTGAGAAAACCAACGACCTGTCGCAAGTCACTGACATACTTTATCACATAATGTTGTATCGAATACACCTTGCCATGGGCGGTATTCGAACCCACAACCGTAGGCACTGATTAAATATGTAGTTATAAATCCAACTGCCATACGATTACGACCACAACGACCCTGGTAAATTTGATATGTCCCGCTACAAATACATGCTCGTTGTGTTTAAAATTATGACTTAAGTTGTTTGATTTATAAAGTGTTGGTAATTATTTGTTGAATTGATTAATATGCAAGTGCTATATTACAGAGGTGTACACAACATTTGCTTCTATAAAACTTCAAATTACGATGTAGTGTCCTTAACTTGTTTTTGACAGGAACGGTGTGCCATAACTATTAATATATTTAAAACATTAACAGGTTATATATCACACTGCATATACAAACTACATGTATTAACATTTATGTACATATGATGTTTGATACCTGAAGCAAGACAATACTGCGCCGTATACAATAAAAATCGTTTTCATATTAAAACGGTGATTGCACGTACAATATTCGTGCAATCTCTGTTTTATGTTACCGATTACTAATGTTTAGCGACTGATACTGTATATTCAATACATATTGCCAGTACGTGTTCAAAAGCATGATGGGAGTTGTATTCGTGAAATGCTGCTGTATTATAGTATATCTTCAAGAATTGTGGTCGTGAAAATGTATTATCATACTGTTTGACATTGGACATTAAAATAAAGATAAAGGTCAGTCATATTCTATATTTTCATTTTTCTTTGTGTCAATGGCGACTATTCCTTCAACTAGAAACATCCGTTTAGCCTGATCGGGCGACATGCGCATGGAAATGTCATTATTCATAGTAAAGTGGGATGGGAGTTACTGATAAATAACAGCTGATAATGGTAAACATATTTTGCACAATGAAATGGATGAGGACTCTTACGTGAATATATAAACACAACATCTAATACATAAAATTAGATTTCTAAATTTTCATACTTAAAATGTTACGTCTTTAAAAACGGTGTAATGGAGGTAACATGTGACGTTCCGTTAGACGCAGGTTTTTTTTTACATAACGGTAGATTGCAAAATGATTTGAGGCTATCTTATAGGAATTATCTCCCCTTAAATCATTGATTAATCTTTAAATTTTAAGTTTTATTAGTAATAATAGTTAATAAAACCGTTAGTACTTTTAGCTTTGTAAAGATAATGACCTTCAAACAGCCATACGGTCCAATGACACTCAGTGGCGTATCTAGGGTATGGCCAGTAGGGCACGTGCCCTGGGCGCCACTGAGAGGTTTTAGCTCCTAATGTTCCCATATGGGAACGTCCTAAAAAAGATTTTTTAAATAATTTTCTTGAAGTAATTTTGCAAAAACCATGTAATACACATAGACATGAATACCTGGAGAAATTATTAATAAATAATAAATGTAAAACGCAATTTTAGTGCTTGCCATAGGCGTTGTTTTCCGTAGATACGCCCCTGCATTTATCACCGTCATTACACTATCATAATACCGATTAGTAAATATTTGAAGACGTATGCCTGAAAAAGTTATGATCTATCTAAAGTAATGACCATGGAACGCTTGCTCCGAATTGTACATATTACCCAGGTTGAAGTATTGATAAAAGAAATATTACCTTTATTGCTTAGCAGTTTCATGAGATAAAAAGGCGGTCGGTCTGACGTGTGTTCTCCATTCTTCACAAGCAATTCTCTGAGATTTTCGGTTCCGTTCACCACAATCACCCAAAATTGTCCGATAGACAAACTAAATATGTCTCCATATTTTGTCCGCAGTTCACGGAATGTTTCTAAAACATGTCCTTTAGCTATATTATGCATATTTCCGATGACCGGTATCGTTGTCGGTCCGGGAGGGTATCCAATCGGCCTCCTTGATCGTATCCATAGTATTATAAATAGAAGGAAAACTACCAATATCGCCAAATTGTAAAATATAAGGTCCATCATGACAAAATTATTGTAAACTGTGGACTAAGACCTTAGAAATCAGATATGATAGAAAACTGTTACACTTTAAATTTATACATACATTGGGGTTGGAAGGTAGATCGAAGTATTAAACCTATGATACCAGATACGCGACACATAGTTTAACCCGGACAATCAGAAATTTAATAGCAAAGATAATATTGTAAAAAAAAAAACCATGGATATTTTTCCCCTGTTGTTTGGTGTTATGTCAGTTGTCCGCAGGTAGATAAGTTGCATCATCTGGACACATTATAATAACTCCGATACAACCAGTCTGTTGCTGTTATTCCTTAATGCGGTGTGCTTAGCAAAGATGCATCAAAAATAATTTTATAGTGTTTGGTTTGAATACTTTTCACACTCCAATCGAGCATGCTTATCGACACACCACAGAGGAATAATTACCACAGAGGCAGTAATTTGTTTAAAAATAAAATCGTAGATATGCAATTTACTGCGCACGACGCGTTTCTGAAATAAGCTTCATCAGGTACTATCAATATCCTTCATCAGGTACTCTCAATATCCTTCATCAGGTACTCTCAATATCCTTCATCAGGTACTCTCAATATCCTTCATCAGGTACTCTCAATATCCATCATCAGGTACTCTCAATATCCTTCATCAGGTACTCTCAATATCCTTCATCAGGTACTCTCAATATCCTTCATCAGATACTCTCAATATCCTTCATCAGGTACTCTCAATATCCTTCATCAGGTACTCTCAATATCCTTCATCAGGTACTCTCAATATCCTTCATCAGGTACTCTCAATATCCTTCATCAGGTACTCTCAATATCCTTCATCAGGTACTCTCAATATCCTTCATCAGGTACTCTCAATATCCTTCATCAGGTACTCTCAATATCCTTCATCAGGTACTCTCAATATCCTTCATCAGATACTCTCAATATCCTTCATCAGGTACTCTCAATATCCTTCATCAGGTACTCTCAATATCCTTCATCAGGTACTCTCAATATCCTTCATCAGGTACTCTCAATATCCTTCATCAGGTACTCTCAATATCCTTCATCAGGTACTCTCAATATCCTTCATCAGGTACTCTCAATATCCTTCATCAGGTACTCTCAATATCCTTCATCAGGTACTCTTAATATCCTTCATCAGCCAAATAATTTTTAAATGTTTGGGAGCAATAAACCAAAGACCCTAGTTAAACTAGTTAAGCAGAGATGCAGCTAAAATTAATCTTATAGTAGATTTCTATATGAATCAACACCACAAATTAATCACAATAATAAGCAACAGTAAGTCAATTGAACATTTAATTCCTGATATGTATATATGTGCATATATATATATTTTGTGAATTGTGTAATAATTACGTGTATTTGCTATTTAAGAAATAAATCATGGAAGCCAGAATGTGTTGGGAGTTTTAACATGGATTGGCGGATATTAGTATTTTATCCCGAGCCAGAAGCGAGGGATACAATTTACTAATATCCGCCAATCCATGTTAAAACTCAAAACACATTCTGGCTTCCATGATTTATTTCGATTCTGATATGTCTAAGAGTACAAATACGGTAGTATACTTTGATTTGAAGACGGTAATTTATATTTACGTTTGCGAAAATGTCGCACACAATTTATGCTGCCAATGGAAAAGTCATTCACATTCACCGGCGCATGTGCTAATGAGATTATACCGAATGGATAACTCGCTCGTTTGTTAACAAAGCGAAATAAGGAGGTTATCTTAGAATTATTATTAATCCCACTTTTAGTATTGTTAGTTTATCTGAGGACCTCAGGGAAGATTAGCTGTTATTATTGATAACTGTATTACCCTCTTGAAATATTTTTTTTTACTTACTATACGAGCGTTCCTAGTGAAGATTATTACTGAAACGCGCCGTACTGACTTAATCATGCATATCTTGACATTTATTCAGTTTGTGAGTGCATCGGCACCGCTTACACGTGCATGAACTCCTGAAAAGAAACGTTTAATAATTTAATAACTCGTCGTCCACACTTAATTAGATATCTAAGGTTCTATTATATGTTGATAATCTAGAGTGGTCAGACAAGTTATTATCTCGTTATACCACCAAGACTTACTCAGGATATGAATCAACCATGTTAAACTAACTGTCGTGTACCTAGTTATAGAGGGTTAATAAGTAGTTCTACCTTTCAAATCTAAACAAGGTCATATAAATGACTGTGTATTCGTTGAGAAATATGAGCTGTTGATCACATGCAGTTTCCATATAATTATTTTCTTTTTATATCTCGAGTTAACTGATATTTCTTTTTAGTTTTGTAAACTTCCCGTTTGGCTATAATTTTATTGATAACATTTTAGAGATCAGCTACGTAGAAGCTTGTATATCTAAGTACACAGCAAAATACATTAAAAGTTCATATACATGTATGTAAAAGATACAGTTTTATTGAAACAAAAGAAACGGTTCGTATTGGTTTCGTTTTCAACATGAGTTCTCAGGTCAAGGTCGATGAGAGTAATGCTATAATATTTGAATTATATTGATATTACTTTTCGTATCTTTTTTACACACTTTGTTTACTATATAGTTATTTAGGAGTACCATCTTTCGATTTTGAGCGTATCTGATGAAGATTATTACGTATCTGATGAAGATTATTACGTATCTGATGAAGATTATTCAAGAAACGCGTCGTGCGCACTAAATGTTTTTATTATTATCACTGTTTCGATACCTCTGCTGGTGGACTATTAGTCTCCTCGGGTAACATCCAGTCAGTAGTCAGTGTATCGACAGTGACATGGTTTATCATATATATTTATAATTGAAATTTAGTTCTTAATTTATGTAATTATTATCAAAACTAAGATTCTCCCTCGGGCGTAGGTGACCTGAAACGATTTTAACTATCCTGTTTAGGTCTTTTGGTTTTATTGCTCCCAGAAACTTATTTGGCGGGGAATGTCTTTCCAATCTTTCGATATTAAGCGTACCTGATGGAGGTTATTCCAGGCTTTCCAATCTTTCGATATTAAGCGTACCTGATGGAGGTTATTCTAGGCTTTCCAATCTTTCGATATTAAGCGTACCTGATGGAGGTTATTCCAGGCTTTCCAATCTTTCGATATTAAGCGTACCTGATGGAGGTTATTCCAGGCTTTCCAATCTTTCGATATTAAGCCTACCTGATGGAGGTTATTCCAGGCTTTCCAATCTTTCGATATTAAGCGTACCTGATGGGGGTTATTCCAGGCTTTCCAATCTTTCGATATTAAGCGTACCTGATGGAGGTTATTCCAGGCTTTCCATTCTTTCGATATTAAGCGTACCTGATGGAGGTTATTCCAGGCTTTCCAATCTTTCGATATTAAGCGTACCTGATGGGGGTTATTGCAGGCTTTCCAATCTTTCGATATTAAGCGTACCTGATGGAGGTTATTTCAGGCTTTCCAATCTTTCGATATTAAGCGTACCTGATGAAGGTTATTACGTACCTGATGAAGGTTATTACGTACCTGATGGAGGTTATTCCAGAAACGCATCGTGCGGACTACCTACGTTTTTAATACGTGTATTTCTATATTTTTTCAGATCACTACGTACAGTGATAAATCTTTATCAGATGAACTTTGATAAACATTTAATAAAAGAACGAACAGGTCATTTAGCGAAAATATATTATTCAACTTGTCGGAAAAAAATATTTGGGATAAAATAAACTAGTGTTTTTCAAAATGTATACACATTTATTGAGTCAATATCCCATCGACTAAGTAAAATCAATAAGGACCTCCATAAGGAAACACTTTGGCCCTGTGCAGTAAGCATATAATTCCTAAATGCATTAGTTCCAGTAAACATGTTTCTATTCTTTTTATCTCGCCTGGTCCGAAGGGCGAAGTGATCTATTACCATCACTTTACGTCCGACGTCGGCGTTGTACGTTAGCACCTTCTTCTCAAAAACTATTGGGCCAAATTCAACCAAACTTGGCAGTGATTATCCTTGGTGGTGAAATATAATAGCATTATTTGGATATTCTTTCACAGAATATGGTAATATTAAGCCAGGTCAGCGATACAGGCATCTTTGAGCCTCTAGTTTCTTTTCTTTAACTTCTATCTTATCTTTTGTTGGTTTTTCTGTAAGGCAGAAGTGGTGAATTCATACTTCCTCGGGTAAACGAAATAATTCAGTGCCTGGTTATTGTCTGTTCGTGTATCTATTTGTTATTATTCGTTTACCGTGCTACTTTGATGATTTGGACATTTTACCATTTTAACCTATATCCCCCATACATATATCAACCGTTAGTGATGCTTTATGTCCTGTGTGTCATTAAATTTGATCCCTAGACATGTCTGACAGGTACATAATTCTATTCCTTCCAAATTTATATCTTTGTTTTAACTGTTCATCAGAATAATTCATCAAAAGTTGGTTTTGTTCACACAAAATACGCTCTTTCCTAGGCACCATCCCTATATTCCACAAAAGCAGCATCGGCCATATTTGAATTTAATCAAGTGATTAAGATTTAAAACAGGTATGATAGGCATTTTATCTTAATTATATCATTAATCACATGTTCAACAACAAACTAATTATGTGATTATATACGGAGGGTTGCTGCTAACAAGGAAGCTACTGAACCAAGGGTTCTTTTTGGTAAAGTTGAAGTCATTACTTCGAAAATTGTACGGTCGTCACCATGACTTGGTTGAACGTTATAGAATATCTGTGTCACAAATGACCACGGATATGTTCCACTTGCCGTAAGCACTTCCCGGTCCTTTTCTCATTCACGACTTATCGCCGGGTTTGTAACTAGATTAACACGACAGGTATCACTAGTGGAGCAGGAACTGCTTACCCTTTCGGATCACATGAGTTCACCCTGGTTTTCAGTGGGGTTCGTGTTACTCGATCTTTAGTTTTATGTGTATGTTTTGTAGATCGTTGTTTGTCCTTTTGTCCTTTTTCCTTTGGTCATTGTGTTGTCTGTTCTTCTTCGATATAAGGATTCTGATTACCCCTTTGGTATCTTCAAACTCTTCTTAATCATATGATTAAACAAATTTAACACAGTGTTAGTGTTAACGACAAGTTCAACTGGTAAATTCCATATGCAACACGTCTTACCCATTTGGTATCATCAGACTTTTAATAACCTACCCATGGAGTGTATTTGCATAAACCTAATTAAGAAATCAGATATGATAGACAACTTTTACATTTAAAATTCATCCATACAAAAAAAGTCAATGGGGTTGGAAGGTAGATCTATTAACCCTATGATACCAGATACGCGACAAATAATTTAACTCGGACAATCAGAAATTTAATAGCAAAAATCACATTGAAAAAACCATTGATATTTCATTTTCTGTTATTTTGAGTTAAGCCAGTTGTCATCCCATGCAATAAATCACCGACAATCGCTTACAAATAATGTTATAATAACCCAATTGCCATATTTACTACCGGAGCGTAGGGGTTAGTCACAATCATCACACGAAATGATCTAAATTCCCATATATATTGCAATACCAAGAAGGGCAACAACCACATGTTATTCAGCTCACTTGAAAGTCTTATATCTCTACTAAGACCAGACAGAAAAGTCCCAATATGCACAGACTTTACTCATAAACGATAATAGTTTTTATTAAAATATAGTTTCTTTATCTTCATTTAACTCTAGAATATATGTTGATATTCTATAGTCCTCAGCCAACCACATCGGTGGTGTAATGGTTAGCGTGCTCGCCTCGAGTGCGGTAGATCGTGGGTTCGAGCCCCGGTCTGGTCAAACCAAAGGCTATAAGAAGAGTTTGAAGATACCAAAGGGGTAATCAGAATCCGTATATCGACAGCACAAGACAACACAATGGCCAAAAGAAAAAGTAAAAAAGGACAAACAACGATCTACAAAACATACATATAAAACTAAAGATCGAGTAACACGAACCCCACTAAAAACCGGGGGTGAACTCAGGTGCTCCAGAAGCGTAAGCAGTTCCTGCTCCACTAGTGACACCCGTCGTGTTAATCTAGTTACAAACCCGGTGATAAGTCATGAACGAGGAAAGGACCGGGAAGTGTTTACGACAAGTGGAACATATCCGTGGTCATTTGTGACACAGATATTCCATAACGGTCAACCAAGTCATGGTGGCGACCGTAAAAGTATCGAAGTGATGACTTCAACTTAACTAAGAGGAACAGTAGCAGCAACCCTCTATCAAAGAAATCTTGATAGGACCCACAAGCTCTAGAATATCGTATCAACTGACAGATATATACTCCATATGCAGGTGCTGCTGGAATGTTGCTACATATGAATGGAAAGTTCACGATGGGAAAATTGAAATAATCTCATTTGTCGTAAAGTTTCGTTCTTAACCGCCCCTCATTGTCAATTTCGAGGTGTAGGTCAAGGTATGCTTCTCCGCTAAGCACGCAGCATTAAGGAGTAAGAACAAAGACTGGTTGGCTCGGAATCAGAATAATGTGTCCGAGTGGAGCGAAATATCTATCCACGGACTGTTGTTTCAGTGAGCTAGCACTATAAAAATCCAACTCAGCGTGTTGGTCTAGAACTAAGCGGACCTCATCATCATCTCATTGAAAATTAACTTGTTTTCACCATGACATAGCTAAAAATTGCTGAGTTGCCGTTAAACAACAATCAGTCACTCACTATAGTGGTCAGCCAGATATGACAACAAGCGATTGAACCAAGTGTTTCTATTATATCTATATGTTGATAATCTAGAGTATCGCTATTGTCGCTTTTGAACCATACTCAGGGGCGGATCCAGGGGGGCGCACCCGGCGCGCGCCCTCCCCTAAAATTGATTTTTTGGCGTAAAATCGTGATTTTTCACTCGAAATACCCCAACAATTTTCGCACCTCCATCCGCTCGGCGCAATTTTTTTAAGTGCCCCCCCCCTAACTTGAAATCCTGGATCCGCCCATGATACTGTACATATATATTACAAATCAAAGCTACACGGTACACCGCCAGGTCTCATTCAGGATATGAATCGACCATGTTAACATAAATGTCGTGTACATAGGTATAGAGGGTTAATAAGTAGTTCTATCTTTCAAACCTAAATCAGGTGATATAAATGACTGTGTATTCGTTGAGAAATATTAGCTGTTCATCACATGCGGTGTTTATATTGATAATCTAGTGATCAGCCAGCAAGGACTACAATATATTTTCTCTCTTGAACCATATAGTACATATATATTACAAATCAAAGCTACGCGGTATACCACCAAGACTCATTCAGGATATGAATCAACCATGTTAAATTAACTGTCGTGTACCTAGGTATAGAGGGTTAATAAGTAGTTCTACCTTTCAAACCTTTAAATGACGGTGTGTTTTTCGACGAAGTCGTATATGATCGCTTTTGACCTACTTTTGTAACTATGGATGCTTTTGCCTCACAATTTTAAAGATAAAAATATTTTCTAACTTTTTGATTGGAGAATAATACAAATTTGGTAAGAGTACGGGAACGGATTTAAAGCACTTGTAATAAGCAAGTCATTTAGTAGTTTGCTGATTGGTTGCGTCCTTCGTCCTACGCCCCGCACATACACAGGGAGTTCGAGTATAACTGTTAATATGATTACTTTTAATGGTATATTTGTATTAAACTTTAAATTTAAGCGATATTCTCTTTAACCAAATTATTATATGTCGTAAAGTTTTAATTTTTTATGCATTGTGTAATCTTCAGCTGAGTGACTGGAGGTATTAAATTCTGAGCAAAGTGCCATTTCATCTATTACATATTAGGAAGTTATTGTTGTAGTCTAGAATTCTTTCGAGATTTTACCAGGGATAGAAAATAATATGCACCCTTTGTCATCACTTTGCGTCCGTCGTCCGTCCGTCCACAATTACTAAAAATCTTCTCCTCTGAAACCACTCAGCCAATTAAGACTAAACTTTGGTGGAACGGTCCTTGGGTGATCCATTTCCAAAATTGGGTCCGGTAGTCCCGACCTCCTACCAACATGGCCGCTGTTACTAAAAATAAAAAAAAAGGGGGGATGAAGTTAAAAAAATCTCCATCTCTGAAACTACTGGGCCAATTGGAACTAATCCTTGCTTAGATAGTCCTAGGATGATCGCTTTTCAAAATTGTGTCCGACAATCCAGATCTCTAACCAACATGGCCACCGTTGCTAAAAATAGAAAAAAGAGGGATAAAATTAAAAAAAAAATTCCCTCTGAAACTACTGGGCCAATTGGATCCAAGCTTTGGCTAAAATTTTCTTTTGGTGACCCCCTTTCACAATTTTGTCTGGCAGTCCAGTCCTCGGACCAAGATGGACGCTGTTACTAAAAATTAACGATTCCTTGCACATTAAGTAGGATGCAAGGTTTTACATGTCTTATCAAATCATATAAAAGCAATATGTTTAGGTTATTTCAGTGAAATACTGTTCGTAGAAGAATATAATATTTGTGCTTCGTCGTGCATCTTTTCTTAAAAATAGTTCTTGTTGTTAAATATTAGCTGTTCATCACATGCGGTGTTCAAATAATTTTCTTTTATATATATCTCGGATTAACTGGTATTTCTTTTTAGTATTGTAAGCTTCCTGTTTGGTTATAATTTTATTGATAAGATTTAAGAGGTCAGTTACGTTGACATAGCTCTCTGTGAAATAATGAGGAATGAACAGAATGTATTGCGTGTTATTCCAACTGTTCACTAAAGCATATTTTAATCGACTGCGTAGATGTCGCTGCCATTCGTCAGGCATTCTACAATGTCAACATTATATATGATTTATTTACAGATGGCGCAAGGTGATGCAATCTTTAATTTATTTGCAAAAATATAGTTTGATAAAATATATTCTAAATATATGGTTTTATCCTTTTAGTGTTTTTTTTTATTTGAACATGTAACCTGGTTGTTTTATAGACAAGAATGTTTTATTTTATTTGAACATGTAACCTGGTTGTTTTATAGACAAGAATGTTTTATTTTATTTGAACATGTAACCTGGTTGTTTTATAGACAAGAATGTTTTATTTTATTTGAACATGTAACCTGGTTGTTTTATAGACAAGAATGTTTTATTTTATTTGAACATGTAACCTGGTTGTTTTATAGACAAGAATGTTTTATTTTATTTGAACATGTAACCTGGTTGTTTTATAGACAAGAATGTTTTATTTTATTAGAACATGTAACCTGGTTGTTTTATAGACAAGAATGTTTTATTTCTAAGGATATGTGTCTAAGTTAATAATTAAATTTGTTCATGCCACGATATAGCTGAAGTACTGCTAAAGTTGGCGTTAAACACCAATCAATCAACCAGTTACGTAGAAGCCTCTGTCTATTTAAGTACACGACACAATGTGTTAAAAGTTCATATATGTCAAAGATACAGTACTATTGAAACAAAAGATTGTGGCTTTACGAAAAGAAAAATCATCATCTACAGTGTATGATTTAAGAAGAGTTTGAAGATAACAAATGGGTAATTAGAATCCATAAATCGAAGAAGGACAGACAATACAATGGCCAAAAGGACAAACGACGATGTAAAAAAATAGTACACAAAAAACTAAATATCGAGCACCACGAAACCCATTAAAAACCGGGGATGAACTGAGGAAGGGTTAGCAATTCCTGCTCCACATGTGACACCCGTCGTGTTACTGTTTAACGACACAAAACATCATCTGACATAGGAATCGTGCTGGACACCAGTATACGTAAATAAATACACAAGACATCATCTGACATAGGAATCGTGTTGGACACCAGTATACGTAAATAAATACACAAAACATCATCTGACATAGGAATCGTGTTGGACACCAGTATACGTAAATAAATACACAAAACATCATCTGACATAGGAATCGTGTTGGACACCAGTATACGTAAATAAATACACAAAATATCATCTGATATAGGAATCGTGTTGGACACCAGTATACGTAAATAAATACACAAAACATCATCTGACATAGGAATCGTGTTGAACACCAGTATACGTAAATAAATAAACAAAACATCATCTGACATAGGAATCGTGCTGGACACCAGTATACGTAAATAAATACACAAAACATCATCTGACATAGGAATCGTGTTGGACACCAGTATACGTAAATAAATACACAAAACATCATCTGACATAGGAATCGTGTTGGACACCAGTTTACGTAAATAAATACACAAAACATCATCTGAAATAGGAATCGTGTTGGACACCAGTTTACGTAAATAAATACACAAAACATCATCTGACATAGGAATCGTGTTGGACACCAGTATACCTAGGTAAATACACAAAACATCATCTGACATAGGAATCGTGTTGGACACCAGTATACGTAAATAAATACACAAACCATCATCTGACATAGGAATCGTGTTGGACACCAGTATACGTAAATAAATACACAAAACATCATCTGACATAGGAATCGTGTTGGACACCAGTATACGTAAATAAATACACAAAACATCATCTGACATAGGAATCGTGTTGGACACCAGTATACGTAAATAAATACACAAAACATCATCTGACATAGGAATCGTGTTGGACACCAGTTTACGTAAATAAATACACAAAACATCATCTGACATAGGAATCGTGTTGGACACCAGTATACGTAAATAAATACACAAAACATCATCTGACATAGGAATCGTGTTGGAGACCAGTATACGTAAATAAATACACAAAACATCATCTGACATAGGAATCGTGTTGGACACCAGTATACGTAAATAAATACACAAAACATCTCTGACATAGGAATCGTGTTGGACACCAGTATACGTAAATAAATACACAAAACATCATCTGACATAGGAATCGTGTTGGACACCAGTATACGTAAATAAATACACAAAACATCATCTGACATAGGAATCGTGTTGGACACCAGTATACGTAAATAAATACACAAAACATCATCTGACATAGGAATCGTGATGGACACCAGTATACGTAAATAAATACACAAAACATAATCTGACATAGGAATCGTGCTGGACACCAGTATACGTAAATAAATACACAAAACATAATCTGACATAGGAATCGTGCTGGACACCAGTATACGTAAATAAATACACAAAACATCATCTGACATAGGAATCGTGTTGGACACCAGTATACGTAAATAAATACACAAAACATCATCTGACATAGGAATCGTGTTGAACACCAGTATACGTAAATAAATACACAAAACATCATCTGACATAGGAATCGTGTTGGACACCAGTATACGTAAATAAATACACAAAACATCATAGGACATAGGAGTCGTGCTGGACACCAGTATACGTAAATAAATACACAAAACATCATCTGACATAGGAATCGTGTTGGACACCAGTATACGTAAATAAATACACAAAACATCATCTGACATAGGAATCGTTTTGGACACCAGTATACGTAAATAAATACACAAAACATCATCTAACATAGGAATCGTGTTGGACACCAGTATACATAAATAAATACACAAAACATCATCTAACATAGGAATCGTGTTGGACACCAGTATACGTAAATAAATACACAAAACATCATCTGACATAGGAATCGTGTTGGACACCAGTATACGTAAATAAATACACAAAACATCATCTGACATAGGAATCGTGTTGGACACCAGTATACGTAAATAAATACACAAAACATCATCTGACATAGGAATCGTGTTGGACACCAGTATACGTAAATAAATACACAAAACATCATCTGACATAGGAATCGTGTTGGACACCAGTATACGTAAATAAACACACAAAACATCATCTGACATAGGAATCGTGTTGGACACCAGTATACGTAAATAAATACACAAAACCTCATCTGACATAGGAATCGTGCTGGACACCAGTATACGTAAATAAATACACAAAACATCATCTGACATAGGAATCGTGCTGGACACCAGTATACGTAAATAAATACACAAAACATCATCTGACATAGGAATCGTGCTGGACACCAGTATACGTAAATAAATACACAAAACATCATCTGACATAGGAATCGTGCTGGACACCAGTATACGGAAATAACTACACAAAACATCATCTGACATAGGAATCGTGTTGGACACCAGTATACGTAAATAAATACACAAAAAATCATCTGACATAGGAATCGTGCTGGACACCAGTATACGTAAATAAGTACACAAAACATCATCTGACATAGGAATCGTGTTGGACACCAGTTTACGTAAATAAATACACAAAACATCATCTGACATAGGAATCGTGCTGGACACCAGTTTACGTAAATAAATACACAAAAAATCATCTGACATAGGAATCGTGCTGGACACCAGTTTACGTAAATAAATACACAAAACATCATCTGACATAGGAATCGTGTTGGACACCAGTATACGTAAATAAATACACAAAACATCATCTAACACAGGAATCGTGTTGGACACCAGTATACGTAAATAAATACACAAAACATCATCTGACATAGGAATCGTGTTGGACACCAGTATACGTAAATAAATACACAAAACATCATCTGACATAGGAATCGTGTTGGACACCAGTTTACGTAAATAAATACACAAAACATCATATGACATAGGAATCGTGTTGGACACCAGTATACGTAAATAAATACACAAAACATCATCTGACATAGGAATCGTGCTGGACACCAGTATACGTAAATAAATACACAAAACATCATCTGACATAGGAATCGTGTTGGACACCAGTATACGTAAATAAATACACAAAACATCTCTGACATAGGAATCGTGTTGGACACCAGTATACGTAAATAAATACACAAAACATCATCTGACATAGGAATCGTGTTTGACACCAGTATACGTAAATAAATACACAAAACATCATCTGACATAGGAATCGTGATGGACACCAGTATACGTAAATAAATACACAAAACATAATCTGACATAGGAATCGTGCTGGACACCAGTATAGGTAAATAAATACACAAAACATAATCTGACATAGGAATCGTGCTGGACACCAGTATACGTAAATAAATACACAAAACATCATTTGACATAGGAATCGTGTTGGACACCAGTATACGTAAATAAATACACAAAACATCATCTGACATAGGAATCGTGTTGGACACCAGTATCCGTAAATAAATACACAAAACATCATCTGACATAGGAATCGTGTTGGACACCAGTATACATAAATAAATACACAAAACATCATCTAACATTGGAATCGTGTTGGACACCAGTATACGTAAATAAATACACAAAACATCATCAGACATAGGAATCGTGTTGGACACCAGTATACGTAAATAAATACACAAAACATCATCTGACATAGGAATCGTGTTGGACACCAGTATACGTAAATAAATACACAAAACATCATCTGACATAGGAATCGTGTTGGACACCAGTATACGTAAATAAACACACAAAACATCATCTGAAATAGGAATCGTGTTGGACACCAGTTTACGTAAATAAATACACAAAACATCATCTGACATAGGAATCGTGTTGGACACCAGTATACGTAAATAAATACACAAAACATCATCTGACATAGGAATCGTATTGGACACCAGTATACGTAAATAAATACACAAAACATCATCTGACATAGGAATCGTGTTGGACACCAGTATACGTAAATAAATACACAAAACATCATCTGACATAGGAATCGTGTTGGACACCAGTATACGTAAATAAATACACAAAACATCATCTGACATAGGAATCGTGTTGGACACCAGTTTACGTAAATAAATACACAAAACATCATCTGACATAGGAATCGTGTTGGACACCAGTATACGTAAATAAATACACAAAACATCATCTGACATAGGAATCGTGTTGGAGACCAGTATACGTAAATAAATACACAAAACATCATCTGACATAGGAATCGTGTTGGACACCAGTATACGTAAATAAATACACAAAACATCATCTGACATAGGAATCGTGCTGGACACCAGTATACGTAAATAAATACACAAAACATAATCTGACATAGGAATCGTGCTGGACACCAGTATACGTAAATAAATACACAAAACATAATCTGACATAGGAATCGTGCTGGACACCAGTATACGTAAATAAATACACAAAACATCATCTGACATAGGAATCGTGTTGGACACCAGTATACGTAAATAAATACACAAAACATCATCTGACATAGGAATCGTGTTGAACACCAGTATACGTAAATAAATACACAAAACATCATCTGACATAGGAATCGTGTTGGACACCAGTATACCTAAATAAATACACAAAACATCATCTGACATAGGAATCGTGTGGGACACCAGTATACGTAAATAAATACACAAAACATCATCTGACATAGGAATCGTTTTGGACAACAGTATCCGTAAATAAATACACAAAACATCATCTGACATAGGAATCGTGTTGGACACCAGTATACATAAATAAATACACAAAACATCATCTAACATAGGAATCGTGTTGGACACCAGTATACGTAAATAAATACACAAAACATCATCTGACATAGGAATCGTGTTGGACACCAGTATACGTAAATAAATACACAAAACATCATCTGACATAGGAATCGTGTTGGACACCAGTATACGTAAATAAATACACAAAACATCATCTGACATAGGAATCGTGTTGGACACCAGTATACGTAAATAAATACACAAAACATTATCTGACATAGGAATCGTGTTGGACACCAGTATACGTAAATAAACACACAAAACATCATCTGACATAGGAATCGTGTTGGACACCAGTATACGTAAATAAATACACAAAACCTCATCTGACATAGGAATCGTGCTGGACACCAGTATACGTAAATAAATACACAAAACATCATCTGACATAGGAATCGTGCTGGACACCAGTATACGTAAATAAATACACAAAACATCATCTGACATAGGAATCGTGTTGGACACCAGTTTACGTAAATAAATACACAAAACATCATCTGAAATAGGAATCGTGTTGGACACCAGTTTACGTAAATAAATACACAAAACATCATCTGACATAGGAATCGTGTTGGACACCAGTATACCTAGGTAAATACACAAAACATCATCTGACATAGGAATCGTGTTGGACACCAGTATACGTAAATAAATACACAAAACATCATCTGACATAGGAATCGTGTTGGACACCAGTATACGTAAATAAATACACAAAACATCATCTGACATAGGAATCGTGTTGGACACCAGTATACGTAAATAAATACACAAAACATCATCTGACATAGGAATCGTGTTGGACACCAGTATACGTAAATAAATACACAAAACATCATCTGACATAGGAATCGTGTTGGACACCAGTTTACGTAAATAAATACACAAAACATCATCTGACATAGGAATCGTGTTGGACACCAGTATACGTAAATAAATACACAAAACATCATCTGACATAGGAATCGTATTGGAGACCAGTATACGTAAATAAATACACAAAACATCATCTGACATAGGAATCGTGTTGGACACCAGTATACGTAAATAAATACACAAAACATCTCTGACATAGGAATCGTGTTGGACACCAGTATACGTAAATAAATACACAAAACATCATCTGACATAGGAATCGTGCTGGACACCAGTATACGTAAATAAATACACAAAACATCATCTGACATAGGAATCGTGCTGGACACCAGTATACGTAAATAAATACACAAAACATCATCTGACATAGGAATCGTGTTGGACACCAGTTTACGTAAATAAATACACAAAACATCATCTGAAATAGGAATCGTGTTGGACACCAGTTTACGTAAATAAATACACAAAACATCATCTGACATAGGAATCGTGTTGGACACCAGTATACCTAGGTAAATACACAAAACATCATCTGACATAGGAATCGTGTTGGACACCAGTATACGTAAATAAATACACAAAACATCATCTGACATAGGAATCGTGTTGGACACCAGTATACGTAAGTAAATACACAAAACATCATCTGACATAGGAATCGTGTTGGACACCAGTATACGTAAATAAATACACAAAACATCATCTGACATAGGAATCGTGTTGGACACCAGTATACGTAAATAAATACACAAAACATCATCTGACATAGGAATCGTGTTGGACACCAGTTTACGTAAATAAATACACAAAACATCATCTGACATAGGAATCGTGTTGGACACCAGTATACGTAAATAAATACACAAAACATCATCTGACATAGGAATCGTATTGGAGACCAGTATACGTAAATAAATACACAAAACATCATCTGACATAGGAATCGTGTTGGACACCAGTATACGTAAATAAATACACAAAACATAATCTGACATAGGAATCGTGCTGGACACCAGTATACGTAAATAAATACACAAAACATAATCTGACATAGGAATCGTGCTGGACACCAGTATACGTAAATAAATACACAAAACATCATCTGACATAGGAATCGTGTTGGACACCAGTATACGTAAATAAATACACAAAACATCATCTGACATAGGAATCGTGTTGAACTCCAGTATACGTAAATAAATACACAAAACATCATCTGACATAGGAATCGTGTTGGACACCAGTATACGTAAATAAATACACAAAACATCATCGGACATAGGAGTCGTGTTGGAGACCAGTATACGTAAATAAATACACAAAACATCATCTGACATAGGAATCGTGTTGGACACCAGTATACGTAAATAAATACACAAAACATCATCTGACATAGGAATCGTTTTGGACACCAGTATCCGTAAATAAATACACAAAACATCATCTAACATAGGAATCGTGTTGGACACCAGTATACGTAAATAAATACACAAAACATCATCTGACATAGGAATCGTGTTGGACACCAGTATACGTAAATAAATACACAAAACATCATCTGACATAGGAATCGTGTTGGACACCAGTATACGTAAATAAATACACAAAACATCATCTGACATAGGAATCGTGTTGGACACCAGTATACGTAAATAAATACACAAAACATCATCTGACATAGGAATCGTGTTGGACACCAGTATACGTAAATAAACACACAAAACATCATCTGACATAGGAATCGTGTTGGACACCAGTATACGTAAATAAATACACAAAACCTCATCTGACATAGGAATCGTGCTGGACACCAGTATACGTAAATAAATACACAAAACATCATCTGACATAGGAATCGTGCTGGACACCAGTATACGTAAATAAATACACAAAACATCATCTGACATAGGAATCGTGCTGGACACCAGTATACGTAAATAAATACACAAAACATCATCTGACATAGGAATCGTGCTGGACACCAGTATACGGAAATAACTACACAAAACATCATCTGACATAGGAATCGTGTTGGACACCAGTATACGTAAATAAATACACAAAAAATCATCTGACATAGGAATCGTGCTGGACACCAGTATACGTAAATAAGTACACAAAACATCATCTGACATAGGAATCGTGCTGGACACCAGTTTACGTAAATAAATACACAAAACATCATCTGACATAGGAATCGTGCTGGACACCAGTTTACGTAAATAAATATACAAAAAATCATCTGACATAGGAATCGTGCTGGACACCAGTATACGTAAATAAATACACAAAACATCATCTGACATAGGAATCGTGTTGGACACCAGTATACGTAAATAAATACACAAAACATCATCTGACATAGGAATCGTGTTGGACACCAGTATACGTAAATAAATACACAAAACATCATCTGACATAGGAATCGTGTTGGACACCAGTATACGTAAATAAATACACAAAACATCATCTGACATAGGAATCGTGTTGGACACCAGTTTACGTAAATAAATACACAAAACATCATATGACATAGGAATCGTGTTGGACACCAGTATACGTAAATAAATACACAAAACATCATCTGACATAGGAATCGTGCTGGACACCAGTATACGTAAATAAATACACAAAACATCATCTGACATAGGAATCGTGTTGGACACCAGTATACGTAAATAAATACACAAAACATCTCTGACATAGGAATCGTGTTGGACACCAGTATACGTAAATAAATACACAAAACATCATCTGACATAGGAATCGTGTTTGACACCAGTATACGTAAATAAATACACAAAACATCATCTGACATAGGAATCGTGATGGACACCAGTATACGTAAATAAATACACAAAACATAATCTGACATAGGAATCGTGCTGGACACCAGTATACGTAAATAAATACACAAAACATAATCTGACATAGGAATCGTGCTGGACACCAGTATACGTAAATAAATACACAAAACATCATTTGACATAGGAATCGTGTTGGACACCAGTATACGTAAATAAATACACAAAACATCATCTGACATAGGAATCGTGTTGGACACCAGTATCCGTAAATAAATACACAAAACATCATCTGACATAGGAATCGTGTTGGACACCAGTATACGTAAATAAACACACAAAACATCATCTGAAATAGGAATCGTGTTGGACACCAGTTTACGTAAATAAATACACAAAACATCATCTGACATAGGAATCGTGTTGGACACCAGTATACCTAAGTAAATACACAAAACATCATCTGACATAGGAATCGTGTTGGACACCAGTATACGTAAATAAATACACAAAACATCATCTGACATAGGAATCGTGTTGGACACCAGTATACGTAAATAAATACACAAAACATCATCTGACATAGGAATCGTGTTGGACATCAGTATACGTAAATAAATACACAAAACATCATCTGACATAGGAATCGTGTTGGACACCAGTATACGTAAATAAATACACAAAACATCATCTGACATAGGAATCGTGTTGGACACCAGTTTACGTAAATAAATACACAAAACATCATCTGACATAGGAATCGTGTTGGACACCAGTATACGTAAATAAATACACAAAACATCATCTGACATAGGAATCGTGTTGGAGACCAGTATACGTAAATAAATACACAAAACATCATCTGACATAGGAATCGTGTTGGACACCAGTATACGTAAATAAATACACAAAACATCATCTGACATAGGAATCGTGCTGGACACCAGTATACGTAAATAAATACACAAAACATCATCTGACATAGGAATCGTGATGGACACCAGTATACGTAAATAAATACACAAAACATAATCTGACATAGGAATCGTGCTGGACACCAGTATACGTAAATAAATACACAAAACATAATCTGACATAGGAATCGTGCTGGACACCAGTATACGTAAATAAATACACAAAACATCATCTGACATAGGAATCGTGTTGGACACCAGTATACGTAAATAAATACACAAAACATCATCTGACATAGGAATCGTGTTGAACTCCAGTATACGTAAATAAATACACAAAACATCATCTGACATAGGAATCGTATTGGACACCAGTATACGTAAATAAATACACAAAACATCATCGGACATAGGAGTCGTGTTGGACACCAGTATACGTAAATAAATACACAAAACATCATCTGACATAGGAATCGTGTTGGACACCAGTATACGTAAATAAATACACAAAACATCATCTGACATAGGAATCGTGTTGGACACCAGTATACGTAAATAAATACACAAAACATCATCTGACATAGGAATCGTGTTGGACACCAGTATACGTAAATAAATACACAAAACATCATCTGACATAGGAATCGTGTTGGACACCAGTATACGTAAATAAATACACAAAACATCATCTGACATAGGAATCGTGTTGGACACCAGTATACGTAAATAAACACACAAAACATCATCTGACATAGGAATCGTGTTGGACACCAGTATACGTAAATAAATACACAAAACCTCATCTGACATAGGAATCGTGCTGGACACCAGTATACGTAAATAAATACACAAAACATCATCTGACATAGGAATCGTGCTGGACACCAGTATACGTAAATAAATACACAAAACATCATCTGACATAGGAATCGTGCTGGACACCAGTATACGTAAATAAATACACAAAACATCATCTGACATAGGAATCGTGCTGGACACCAGTATACGGAAATAACTACACAAAACATCATCTGACATAGGAATCGTGTTGGACACCAGTATACGTAAATAAATACACAAAAAATCATCTGACATAGGAATCGTGCTGGACACCAGTATACGTAAATAAGTACACAAAACATCATCTGACATAGGAATCGTGCTGGACACCAGTTTACGTAAATAAATACACAAAACATCATCTGACATAGGAATCGTGCTGGACACCAGTTTACGTAAATAAATACACAAAAAATCATCTGACATAGGAATCGTGCTGGACACCAGTATACGTAAATAAATACACAAAACATCATCTGACATAGGAATCGTGTTGGACACCAGTATACGTAAATAAATACACAAAACATCATCTGACATAGGAATCGTGTTGGACACCAGTATACGTAAATAAATACACAAA
Organism: Bathymodiolus brooksi; assembly: GCA_963680875.1. Lineage (NCBI taxonomy): Eukaryota > Metazoa > Mollusca > Bivalvia > Mytilida > Modiolidae > Bathymodiolus > Bathymodiolus brooksi. The sequence goes on along the minus strand of OY804585.1, from coordinate 82,580,202 downwards.
ACATCATCTGACATAGGAATCGTGTTGGACACCAGTATACGTAAATAAATACACAAAACATCATCTGACATAGGAATCGTGTTGGACACCAGTTTACGTAAATAAATACACAAAACATCATATGACATAGGAATCGTGTTGGACACCAGTATACGTAAATAAATACACAAAACATCATCTGACATAGGAATCGTGCTGGACACCAGTATACGTAAATAAATACACAAAACATCATCTGACATAGGAATCGTGTTGGACACCAGTATACGTAAATAAATACACAAAACATCTCTGACATAGGAATCGTGTTGGACACCAGTATACGTAAATAAATACACAAAACATCATCTGACATAGGAATCGTGTTTGACACCAGTATACGTAAATAAATACACAAAACATCATCTGACATAGGAATCGTGATGGACACCAGTATACGTAAATAAATACACAAAACATAATCTGACATAGGAATCGTGCTGGACACCAGTATACGTAAATAAATACACAAAACATAATCTGACATAGGAATCGTGCTGGACACCAGTATACGTAAATAAATACACAAAACATCATTTGACATAGGAATCGTGTTGGACACCAGTATACGTAAATAAATACACAAAACATCATCTGACATAGGAATCGTGTTGGACACCAGTATCCGTAAATAAATACACAAAACATCATCTGACATAGGAATCGTGTTGGACACCAGTATCCGTAAATAAATACACAAAACATCATCTGACATAGGAATCGTGTTGGACACCAGTATACGTAAATAAACACACAAAACATCATCTGAAATAGGAATCGTGTTGGACACCAGTTTACGTAAATAAATACACAAAACATCATCTGACATAGGAATCGTGTTGGACACCAGTATACCTAAGTAAATACACAAAACATCATCTGACATAGGAATCGTGTTGGACACCAGTATACGTAAATAAATACACAAAACATCATCTGACATAGGAATCGTGTTGGACACCAGTATACGTAAATAAATACACAAAACATCATCTGACATAGGAATCGTGTTGGACATCAGTATACGTAAATAAATACACAAAACATCATCTGACATAGGAATCGTGTTGGACACCAGTATACGTAAATAAATACACAAAACATCATCTGACATAGGAATCGTGTTGGACACCAGTTTACGTAAATAAATACACAAAACATCATCTGACATAGGAATCGTGTTGGACACCAGTATACGTAAATAAATACACAAAACATCATCTGACATAGGAATCGTGTTGGAGACCAGTATACGTAAATAAATACACAAAACATCATCTGACATAGGAATCGTGTTGGACACCAGTATACGTAAATAAATACACAAAACATCATCTGACATAGGAATCGTGCTGGACACCAGTATACGTAAATAAATACACAAAACATTATCTGACATAGGAATCGTGATGGACACCAGTATACGTAAATAAATACACAAAACATAATCTGACATAGGAATCGTGCTGGACACCAGTATACGTAAATAAATACACAAAACATAATCTGACATAGGAATCGTGCTGGACACCAGTATACGTAAATAAATACACAAAACATCATCTGACATAGGAATCGTGCTGGACACCAGTATACGTAAATAAATACACAAAAGATCATCTGACATAGGAATCGTGCTGGACACCAGTTTACGTAAATAAATACACAAAACATCATCTGACATAGGAATCGTGCTGGACACCAGTTTACGTAAATAAATACACAAAAAATCATCTGACATAGGAATCGTGCTGGACACCAGTATACGTAAATAAATACACAAAACATCATCTGACATAGGAATCGTGTTGGACACCAGTATACGTAAATAAATACACAAAACATCATCTGACATAGGAATCGTGTTGGACACCAGTATACGTAAATAAATACACAAAACATCATCTGACATAGGAATCGTGTTGGACACCAGTATACGTAAATAAATACACAAAACATCATCTGACATAGGAATCGTGTTGGACACCAGTTTACGTAAATAAATACACAAAACATCATATGACATAGGAATCGTGTTGGACACCAGTATACGTAAATAAATACACAAAACATCATCTGACATAGGAATCGTGCTGGACACCAGTATACGTAAATAAATACACAAAACATCATCTGACATAGGAATCGTGTTGGACACCAGTATACGTAAATAAATACACAAAACATCTCTGACATAGGAATCGTGTTGGACACCAGTATACGTAAATAAATACACAAAACATCATCTGACATAGGAATCGTGTTTGACACCAGTATACGTAAATAAATACACAAAACATCATCTGACATAGGAATCGTGATGGACACCAGTATACGTAAATAAATACACAAAACATAATCTGACATAGGAATCGTGCTGGACACCAGTATACGTAAATAAATACACAAAACATAATCTGACATAGGAATCGTGCTGGACACCAGTATACGTAAATAAATACACAAAACATCATTTGACATAGGAATCGTGTTGGACACCAGTATACGTAAATAAATACACAAAACATCATCTGACATAGGAATCGTGTTGGACACCAGTATCCGTAAATAAATACACAAAACATCATCTGACATAGGAATCGTGTTGGACACCAGTATACGTAAATAAACACACAAAACATCATCTGAAATAGGAATCGTGTTGGACACCAGTTTACGTAAATAAATACACAAAACATCATCTGACATAGGAATCGTGTTGGACACCAGTATACCTAAGTAAATACACAAAACATCATCTGACATAGGAATCGTGTTGGACACCAGTATACGTAAATAAATACACAAAACATCATCTGACATAGGAATCGTGTTGGACACCAGTATACGTAAATAAATACACAAAACATCATCTGACATAGGAATCGTGTTGGACATCAGTATACGTAAATAAATACACAAAACATCATCTGACATAGGAATCGTGTTGGACACCAGTATACGTAAATAAATACACAAAACATCATCTGACATAGGAATCGTGTTGGACACCAGTTTACGTAAATAAATACACAAAACATCATCTGACATAGGAATCGTGTTGGACACCAGTATACGTAAATAAATACACAAAACATCATCTGACATAGGAATCGTGTTGGAGACCAGTATACGTAAATAAATACACAAAACATCATCTGACATAGGAATCGTGTTGGACACCAGTATACGTAAATAAATACACAAAACATCATCTGACATAGGAATCGTGCTGGACACCAGTATACGTAAATAAATACACAAAACATAATCTGACATAGGAATCGTGCTGGACACCAGTATACGTAAATAAATACACAAAACATAATCTGACATAGGAATCGTGCTGGACACCAGTATACGTAAATAAATACACAAAACATCATCTGACATAGGAATCGTGTTGGACACCAGTATACGTAAATAAATACACAAAACATCATCTGACATAGGAATCGTGTTGAACACCAGTATACGTAAATAAATACACAAAACATCATCTGACATAGGAATCGTGTTGGACACCAGTATACGTAAATAAATACACAAAACATCATCGGACATAGGAGTCGTGTTGGACACCAGTATACGTAAATAAATACACAAAACATCATCTGACATAGGAATCGTGTTGGACACCAGTATACGTAAATAAATACACAAAACATCATCTGACATAGGAATCGTTTTGGACACCAGTATCCGTAAATAAATACACAAAACATCATCTGACATAGGAATCGTGTTGGACACCAGTATACATAAATCAATACACAAAACATCATCTAACATAGGAATCGTGTTGGACACCAGTATACGTAAATAAATACACAAAACATCATCTGACATAGGAATCGTGTTGGACACCAGTATACGTAAATAAATACACAAAACATCATCTGACATAGGAATCGTGTTGGACACCAGTATACGTAAATAAATACACAAAACATCATCTGACATAGGAATCGTGTTGGACACCAGTATACGTAAATAAATACACAAAACATCATCTGACATAGGAATCGTGTTGGATACCAGTATACGTAAATAAATACACAAAACATCATCTGACATAGGAATCGTGTTGGACACCAGTATACGTAAATAAATACACAAAACCTCATCTGACATAGGAATCGTGCTGGACACCAGTATACGTAAATAAATACACAAAACATCATCTGACATAGGAATCGTGCTGGACACCAGTATACGTAAATAAATACACAAAACATCATCTGACATAGGAATCGTGTTGGACACCAGTATACGTAAATAAATACACAAAACATATCTGACATAGGAATCGTGTTGGACACCAGTATACGTAAATAAATACACAAAACATCATCTGACATAGGAATCGTGTTTGACACCAGTATACGTAAATAAATACACAAAACATCATCTGACATAGGAATCGTGATGGACACCAGTATACGTAAATAAATACACAAAACATAGTCTGACATAGGAATCGTGTTGGACACCAGTATACGTAAATAAATACACAAAACATCATCTGACAAAGGAATCGTGCTGGACACCAGTATACGGAAATAACTACACAAAACATCATCTGACATAGGAATCGTGTTGGACACCAGTATACGTAAATAAATACACAAAAAATCATCTGACATAGGAATCGTGCTGGACACCAGTATACGTAAATAAGTACACAAAACATCATCTGACATAGGAATCGTGCTGGACACCAGTTTACGTAAATAAATACACAAAACATCATCTGACATAGGAATCGTGCTGGACACCAGTTTACGTAAATAAATACACAAAAATCATCTGACATAGGAATCGTGCTGGACACCAGTTTACGTAAATAAATACACAAAACATCATCTGACATAGGAATCGTGTTGGACACCAGTATACGTAAATAAATACACAAAAAATCATCTGACATAGGAATCGTGCTGGACACCAGTATACGTAAATAAGTACACAAAACATCATCTGACATAGGAATCGTGTTGGACACCAGTTTACGTAAATAAATACACAAAACATCATCTGACATAGGAATCGTGCTGGACACCAGTTTACGTAAATAAATACACAAAAAATCATCTGACATAGGAATCGTGCTGGACACCAGTTTACGTAAATAAATACACAAAACATCATCTGACATAGGAATCGTGTTGGACACCAGTATACGTAAATAAATACACAAAACATCATCTAACACAGGAATCGTGTTGGACACCAGTATACGTAAATAAATACACAAAACATCATCTGACATAGGAATCGTGTTGGACACCAGTATACGTAAATAAATACACAAAACATCATCTGACATAGGAATCGTGTTGGACACCAGTTTACGTAAATAAATACACAAAACATCATATGACATAGGAATCGTGTTGGACACCAGTATACGTAAATAAATACACAAAACATCATCTGACATAGGAATCGTGCTGGACACCAGTATACGTAAATAAATACACAAAACATCATCTGACATAGGAATCGTGTTGGACACCAGTATACGTAAATAAATACACAAAACATCTCTGACATAGGAATCGTGTTGGACACCAGTATACGTAAATAAATACACAAAACATCATCTGACATAGGAATCGTGTTTGACACCAGTATACGTAAATAAATACACAAAACATCATCTGACATAGGAATCGTGATGGACACCAGTATACGTAAATAAATACACAAAACATAATCTGACATAGGAATCGTGCTGGACACCAGTATACGTAAATAAATACACAAAACATAATCTGACATAGGAATCGTGATGGACACCAGTATACGTAAATAAATACACAAAACATCATTTGACATAGGAATCGTGTTGGACACCAGTATACGTAAATAAATACACAAAACATCATCTGACATAGGAATCGTGTTGGACACCAGTATCCGTAAATAAATACACAAAACATCATCTGACATAGGAATCGTGTTGGACACCAGTATACATAAATAAATACACAAAACATCATCTAACATTGGAATCGTGTTGGACACCAGTATACGTAAATAAATACACAAAACATCATCAGACATAGGAATCGTGTTGGACACCAGTATACGTAAATAAATACACAAAACATCATCTGACATAGGAATCGTGTTGGACACCAGTATACGTAAATAAATACACAAAACATCATCTGATATAGGAATCGTGTTGGACACCAGTATACGTAAATAAACACACAAAACATCATCTGAAATAGGAATCGTGTTGGACACCAGTATACGTAAATAAATACACAAAACATCATCTGACATAGGAATCGTGTTGGACACCAGTATACGTAAATAAATACACAAAACATCATCTGACATAGGAATCGTATTGGACACCAGTATACGTAAATAAATACACAAAACATCATCTGACATAGGAATCGTGTTGGACACCAGTATACGTAAATAAATACACAAAACATCATCTGACATAGGAATCGTGTTGGACATCAGTATACGTAAATAAATACACAAAACATCATCTGACATAGGAATCGTGTTGGACACCAGTATACGTAAATAAATACACAAAACATCATCTGACATAGGAATCGTGTTGGACACCAGTTTACGTAAATAAATACACAAAACATCATCTGACATAGGAATCGTGTTGGACACCAGTATACGTAAATAAATACACAAAACATCATCTGACATAGGAATCGTGTTGGAGACCAGTATACGTAAATAAATACACAAAACATCATCTGACATAGGAATCGTGTTGGACACCAGTATACGTAAATAAATACACAAAACATCATCTGACATAGGAATCGTGCTGGACACCAGTATACGTAAATAAATACACAAAACATAATCTGACATAGGAATCGTGCTGGACACCAGTATACGTAAATAAATACACAAAACATAATCTGACATAGGAATCGTGCTGGACACCAGTATACGTAAATAAATACACAAAACATCATCTGACATAGGAATCGTGTTGGACACCAGTATACGTAAATAAATACACAAAACATCATCTGACATAGGAATCGTGTTGAACACCAGTATACGTAAATAAATACACAAAACATCATCTGACATAGGAATCGTGTTGGACACCAGTATACGTAAATAAATACACAAAACATCATCTGACATAGGAATCGTGCTGGACACCAGTATACGTAAATAAATACACAAAACATTATCTGACATAGGAATCGTGATGGACACCAGTATACGTAAATAAATACACAAAACATAATCTGACATAGGAATCGTGCTGGACACCAGTATACGTAAATAAATACACAAAACATAATCTGACATAGGAATCGTGCTGGACACCAGTATACGTAAATAAATACACAAAACATCATCTGACATAGGAATCGTGCTGGACACCAGTATACGTAAATAAATACACAAAAGATCATCTGACATAGGAATCGTGCTGGACACCAGTTTACGTAAATAAATACACAAAACATCATCTGACATAGGAATCGTGCTGGACACCAGTTTACGTAAATAAATACACAAAAAATCATCTGACATAGGAATCGTGCTGGACACCAGTATACGTAAATAAATACACAAAACATCATCTGACATAGGAATCGTGTTGGACACCAGTATACGTAAATAAATACACAAAACATCATCTGACATAGGAATCGTGTTGGACACCAGTATACGTAAATAAATACACAAAACATCATCTGACATAGGAATCGTGTTGGACACCAGTATACGTAAATAAATACACAAAACATCATCTGACATAGGAATCGTGTTGGACACCAGTTTACGTAAATAAATACACAAAACATCATATGACATAGGAATCGTGTTGGACACCAGTATACGTAAATAAATACACAAAACATCATCTGACATAGGAATCGTGCTGGACACCAGTATACGTAAATAAATACACAAAACATCATCTGACATAGGAATCGTGTTGGACACCAGTATACGTAAATAAATACACAAAACATCTCTGACATAGGAATCGTGTTGGACACCAGTATACGTAAATAAATACACAAAACATCATCTGACATAGGAATCGTGTTTGACACCAGTATACGTAAATAAATACACAAAACATCATCTGACATAGGAATCGTGATGGACACCAGTATACGTAAATAAATACACAAAACATAATCTGACATAGGAATCGTGCTGGACACCAGTATACGTAAATAAATACACAAAACATAATCTGACATAGGAATCGTGCTGGACACCAGTATACGTAAATAAATACACAAAACATCATTTGACATAGGAATCGTGTTGGACACCAGTATACGTAAATAAATACACAAAACATCATCTGACATAGGAATCGTGTTGGACACCAGTATCCGTAAATAAATACACAAAACATCATCTGACATAGGAATCGTGTTGGACACCAGTATACGTAAATAAACACACAAAACATCATCTGAAATAGGAATCGTGTTGGACACCAGTTTACGTAAATAAATACACAAAACATCATCTGACATAGGAATCGTGTTGGACACCAGTATACCTAAGTAAATACACAAAACATCATCTGACATAGGAATCGTGTTGGACACCAGTATACGTAAATAAATACACAAAACATCATCTGACATAGGAATCGTGTTGGACACCAGTATACGTAAATAAATACACAAAACATCATCTGACATAGGAATCGTGTTGGACATCAGTATACGTAAATAAATACACAAAACATCATCTGACATAGGAATCGTGTTGGACACCAGTATACGTAAATAAATACACAAAACATCATCTGACATAGGAATCGTGTTGGACACCAGTTTACGTAAATAAATACACAAAACATCATCTGACATAGGAATCGTGTTGGACACCAGTATACGTAAATAAATACACAAAACATCATCTGACATAGGAATCGTGTTGGAGACCAGTATACGTAAATAAATACACAAAACATCATCTGACATAGGAATCGTGTTGGACACCAGTATACGTAAATAAATACACAAAACATCATCTGACATAGGAATCGTGCTGGACACCAGTATACGTAAATAAATACACAAAACATAATCTGACATAGGAATCGTGCTGGACACCAGTATACGTAAATAAATACACAAAACATAATCTGACATAGGAATCGTGCTGGACACCAGTATACGTAAATAAATACACAAAACATCATCTGACATAGGAATCGTGTTGGACACCAGTATACGTAAATAAATACACAAAACATCATCTGACATAGGAATCGTGTTGAACACCAGTATACGTAAATAAATACACAAAACATCATCTGACATAGGAATCGTGTTGGACACCAGTATACGTAAATAAATACACAAAACATCATCGGACATAGGAGTCGTGTTGGACACCAGTATACGTAAATAAATACACAAAACATCATCTGACATAGGAATCGTGTTGGACACCAGTATACGTAAATAAATACACAAAACATCATCTGACATAGGAATCGTTTTGGACACCAGTATCCGTAAATAAATACACAAAACATCATCTGACATAGGAATCGTGTTGGACACCAGTATACATAAATCAATACACAAAACATCATCTAACATAGGAATCGTGTTGGACACCAGTATACGTAAATAAATACACAAAACATCATCTGACATAGGAATCGTGTTGGACACCAGTATACGTAAATAAATACACAAAACATCATCTGACATAGGAATCGTGTTGGACACCAGTATACGTAAATAAATACACAAAACATCATCTGACATAGGAATCGTGTTGGACACCAGTATACGTAAATAAATACACAAAACATCATCTGACATAGGAATCGTGTTGGATACCAGTATACGTAAATAAATACACAAAACATCATCTGACATAGGAATCGTGTTGGACACCAGTATACGTAAATAAATACACAAAACCTCATCTGACATAGGAATCGTGCTGGACACCAGTATACGTAAATAAATACACAAAACATCATCTGACATAGGAATCGTGCTGGACACCAGTATACGTAAATAAATACACAAAACATCATCTGACATAGGAATCGTGTTGGACACCAGTATACGTAAATAAATACACAAAACATATCTGACATAGGAATCGTGTTGGACACCAGTATACGTAAATAAATACACAAAACATCATCTGACATAGGAATCGTGTTTGACACCAGTATACGTAAATAAATACACAAAACATCATCTGACATAGGAATCGTGATGGACACCAGTATACGTAAATAAATACACAAAACATAATCTGACATAGGAATCGTGTTGGACACCAGTATACGTAAATAAATACACAAAACATCATCTGACAAAGGAATCGTGCTGGACACCAGTATACGGAAATAACTACACAAAACATCATCTGACATAGGAATCGTGTTGGACACCAGTATACGTAAATAAATACACAAAAAATCATCTGACATAGGAATCGTGCTGGACACCAGTATACGTAAATAAGTACACAAAACATCATCTGACATAGGAATCGTGCTGGACACCAGTTTACGTAAATAAATACACAAAACATCATCTGACATAGGAATCGTGCTGGACACCAGTTTACGTAAATAAATACACAAAAATCATCTGACATAGGAATCGTGCTGGACACCAGTTTACGTAAATAAATACACAAAACATCATCTGACATAGGAATCGTGTTGGACACCAGTATACGTAAATAAATACACAAAAAATCATCTGACATAGGAATCGTGCTGGACACCAGTATACGTAAATAAGTACACAAAACATCATCTGACATAGGAATCGTGTTGGACACCAGTTTACGTAAATAAATACACAAAACATCATCTGACATAGGAATCGTGCTGGACACCAGTTTACGTAAATAAATACACAAAAAATCATCTGACATAGGAATCGTGCTGGACACCAGTTTACGTAAATAAATACACAAAACATCATCTGACATAGGAATCGTGTTGGACACCAGTATACGTAAATAAATACACAAAACATCATCTAACACAGGAATCGTGTTGGACACCAGTATACGTAAATAAATACACAAAACATCATCTGACATAGGAATCGTGTTGGACACCAGTATACGTAAATAAATACACAAAACATCATCTGACATAGGAATCGTGTTGGACACCAGTTTACGTAAATAAATACACAAAACATCATATGACATAGGAATCGTGTTGGACACCAGTATACGTAAATAAATACACAAAACATCATCTGACATAGGAATCGTGCTGGACACCAGTATACGTAAATAAATACACAAAACATCATCTGACATAGGAATCGTGTTGGACACCAGTATACGTAAATAAATACACAAAACATCTCTGACATAGGAATCGTGTTGGACACCAGTATACGTAAATAAATACACAAAACATCATCTGACATAGGAATCGTGTTTGACACCAGTATACGTAAATAAATACACAAAACATCATCTGACATAGGAATCGTGATGGACACCAGTATACGTAAATAAATACACAAAACATAATCTGACATAGGAATCGTGCTGGACACCAGTATACGTAAATAAATACACAAAACATAATCTGACATAGGAATCGTGATGGACACCAGTATACGTAAATAAATACACAAAACATCATTTGACATAGGAATCGTGTTGGACACCAGTATACGTAAATAAATACACAAAACATCATCTGACATAGGAATCGTGTTGGACACCAGTATCCGTAAATAAATACACAAAACATCATCTGACATAGGAATCGTGTTGGACACCAGTATACATAAATAAATACACAAAACATCATCTAACATTGGAATCGTGTTGGACACCAGTATACGTAAATAAATACACAAAACATCATCAGACATAGGAATCGTGTTGGACACCAGTATACGTAAATAAATACACAAAACATCATCTGACATAGGAATCGTGTTGGACACCAGTATACGTAAATAAATACACAAAACATCATCTGATATAGGAATCGTGTTGGACACCAGTATACGTAAATAAACACACAAAACATCATCTGAAATAGGAATCGTGTTGGACACCAGTATACGTAAATAAATACACAAAACATCATCTGACATAGGAATCGTGTTGGACACCAGTATACGTAAATAAATACACAAAACATCATCTGACATAGGAATCGTATTGGACACCAGTATACGTAAATAAATACACAAAACATCATCTGACATAGGAATCGTGTTGGACACCAGTATACGTAAATAAATACACAAAACATCATCTGACATAGGAATCGTGTTGGACATCAGTATACGTAAATAAATACACAAAACATCATCTGACATAGGAATCGTGTTGGACACCAGTATACGTAAATAAATACACAAAACATCATCTGACATAGGAATCGTGTTGGACACCAGTTTACGTAAATAAATACACAAAACATCATCTGACATAGGAATCGTGTTGGACACCAGTATACGTAAATAAATACACAAAACATCATCTGACATAGGAATCGTGTTGGAGACCAGTATACGTAAATAAATACACAAAACATCATCTGACATAGGAATCGTGTTGGACACCAGTATACGTAAATAAATACACAAAACATCATCTGACATAGGAATCGTGCTGGACACCAGTATACGTAAATAAATACACAAAACATAATCTGACATAGGAATCGTGCTGGACACCAGTATACGTAAATAAATACACAAAACATAATCTGACATAGGAATCGTGCTGGACACCAGTATACGTAAATAAATACACAAAACATCATCTGACATAGGAATCGTGTTGGACACCAGTATACGTAAATAAATACACAAAACATCATCTGACATAGGAATCGTGTTGAACACCAGTATACGTAAATAAATACACAAAACATCATCTGACATAGGAATCGTGTTGGACACCAGTATACCTAAATAAATACACAAAACATCATCTGACATAGGAATCGTGTTGGACACCAGTATACGTAAATAAATACACAAAACATCATCTGACATAGGAATCGTTTTGGACAACAGTATCCGTAAATAAATACACAAAACATCATCTGACATAGGAATCGTGTTGGACACCAGTATACATAAATAAATACACAAAACATCATCTAACATAGGAATCGTGTTGGACACCAGTATACGTAAATAAATACACAAAACATCATCTGACATAGGAATCGTGTTGGACACCAGTATACGTAAATAAATACACAAAACATCATCTGACATAGGAATCGTGTTGGACACCAGTATACGTAAATAAATACACAAAACATCATCTGACATAGGAATCGTGTTGGACACCAGTATACGTAAATAAATACACAAAACATTATCTGACATAGGAATCGTGTTGGACACCAGTATACGTAAATAAACACACAAAACATCATCTGACATAGGAATCGTGTTGGACACCAGTATACGTAAATAAATACACAAAACCTCATCTGACATAGGAATCGTGCTGGACACCAGTATACGTAAATAAATACACAAAACATCATCTGACATAGGAATCGTGCTGGACACCAGTATACGTAAATACATACACAAAACATCATCTGACATAGGAATCGTGTTGGACACCAGTTTACGTAAATAAATACACAAAACATCATCTGAAATAGGAATCGTGTTGGACACCAGTTTACGTAAATAAATACACAAAACATCATCTGACATAGGAATCGTGTTGGACACCAGTATACCTAGGTAAATACACAAAACATCATCTGACATAGGAATCGTGTTGGACACCAGTATACGTAAATAAATACACAAAACATCATCTGACATAGGAATCGTGTTGGACACCAGTATACGTAAATAAATACACAAAACATCATCTGACATAGGAATCGTGTTGGACACCAGTATACGTAAATAAATACACAAAACATCATCTGACATAGGAATCGTGTTGGACACCAGTATACGTAAATAAATACACAAAACATCATCTGACATAGGAATCGTGTTGGACACCAGTTTACGTAAATAAATACACAAAACATCATCTGACATAGGAATCGTGTTGGACACCAGTATACGTAAATAAATACACAAAACATCATCTGACATAGGAATCGTATTGGAGACCAGTATACGTAAATAAATACACAAAACATCATCTGACATAGGAATCGTGTTGGACACCAGTATACGTAAATAAATACACAAAACATCTCTGACATAGGAATCGTGTTGGACACCAGTATACGTAAATAAATACACAAAACATCATCTGACATAGGAATCGTGCTGGACACCAGTATACGTAAATAAATACACAAAACATCATCTGACATAGGAATCGTGCTGGACACCAGTATACGTAAATAAATACACAAAACATCATCTGACATAGGAATCGTGTTGGACACCAGTTTACGTAAATAAATACACAAAACATCATCTGAAATAGGAATCGTGTTGGACACCAGTTTACGTAAATAAATACACAAAACATCATCTGACATAGGAATCGTGTTGGACACCAGTATACCTAGGTAAATACACAAAACATCATCTGACATAGGAATCGTGTTGGACACCAGTATACGTAAATAAATACACAAAACATCATCTGACATAGGAATCGTGTTGGACACCAGTATACGTAAGTAAATACACAAAACATCATCTGACATAGGAATCGTGTTGGACACCAGTATACGTAAATAAATACACAAAACATCATCTGACATAGGAATCGTGTTGGACACCAGTATACGTAAATAAATACACAAAACATCATCTGACATAGGAATCGTGTTGGACACCAGTTTACGTAAATAAATACACAAAACATCATCTGACATAGGAATCGTGTTGGACACCAGTATACGTAAATAAATACACAAAACATCATCTGACATAGGAATCGTATTGGAGACCAGTATACGTAAATAAATACACAAAACATCATCTGACATAGGAATCGTGTTGGACACCAGTATACGTAAATAAATACACAAAACATCTCTGACATAGGAATCGTGTTGGACACCAGTATACGTAAATAAATACACAAAACATCATCTGACATAGGAATCGTGTTGGGCACCAGTATACGTAAATAAATACACAAAACATCATCTGACATAGGAATCGTGTTGGACACCAGTATACGTAAATAAATACACAAAACATCATCTGACATAGGAATCGTGATGGACACCAGTATACGTAAATAAATACACAAAACATAATCTGACATAGGAATCGTGCTGGACACCAGTATACGTAAATAAATACACAAAACATAATCTGACATAGGAATCGTGCTGGACACCAGTATACGTAAATAAATACACAAAACATCATCTGACATAGGAATCGTGTTGGACACCAGTATACGTAAATAAATACACAAAACATCATCTGACATAGGAATCGTGTTGAACTCCAGTATACGTAAATAAATACACAAAACATCATCTGACATAGGAATCGTGTTGGACACCAGTATACGTAAATAAATACACAAAACATCATCGGACATAGGAGTCGTGTTGGACACCAGTATACGTAAATAAATACACAAAACATCATCTGACATAGGAATCGTGTTGGACACCAGTATACGTAAATAAATACACAAAACATCATCTGACATAGGAATCGTTTTGGACACCAGTATCCGTAAATAAATACACAAAACATCATCTAACAAAGGAATCGTGTTGGACACCAGTATACGTAAATAAATACACAAAACATCATCTGACATAGGAATCGTGTTGGACACCAGTATACGTAAATAAATACACAAAACATCATCTGACATAGGAATCGTGTTGGACACCAGTATACGTAAATAAATACACAAAACATCATCTGACATAGGAATCGTGTTGGACACCAGTATACGTAAATAAATACACAAAACATCATCTGACATAGGAATCGTGTTGGACACCAGTATACGTAAATAAACACACAAAACATCATCTGACATAGGAATCGTGTTGGACACCAGTATACGTAAATAAATACACAAAACCTCATCTGACATAGGAATCGTGCTGGACACCAGTATACGTAAATAAATACACAAAACATCATCTGACATAGGAATCGTGCTGGACACCAGTATACGTAAATAAATACACAAAACATCATCTGACATAGGAATCGTGCTGGACACCAGTATACGTAAATAAATACACAAAACATCATCTGACATAGGAATCGTGCTGGACACCAGTATACGGAAATAACTACACAAAACATCATCTGACATAGGAATCGTGTTGGACACCAGTATACGTAAATAAATACACAAAAAATCATCTGACATAGGAATCGTGCTGGACACCAGTATACGTAAATAAGTACACAAAACATCATCTGACATAGGAATCGTGCTGGACACCAGTTTACGTAAATAAATACACAAAACATCATCTGACATAGGAATCGTGCTGGACACCAGTTTACGTAAATAAATATACAAAAAATCATCTGACATAGGAATCGTGCTGGACACCAGTATACGTAAATAAATACACAAAACATCATCTGACATAGGAATCGTGTTGGACACCAGTATACGTAAATAAATACACAAAACATCATCTGACATAGGAATCGTGTTGGACACCAGTATACGTAAATAAATACACAAAACATCATCTGACATAGGAATCGTGTTGGACACCAGTATACGTAAATAAATACACAAAACATCATCTGACATAGGAATCGTGTTGGACACCAGTTTACGTAAATAAATACACAAAACATCATATGACATAGGAATCGTGTTGGACACCAGTATACGTAAATAAATACACAAAACATCATCTGACATAGGAATCGTGCTGGACACCAGTATACGTAAATAAATACACAAAACATCATCTGACATAGGAATCGTGTTGGACACCAGTATACGTAAATAAATACACAAAACATCTCTGACATAGGAATCGTGTTGGACACCAGTATACGTAAATAAATACACAAAACATCATCTGACATAGGAATCGTGTTTGACACCAGTATACGTAAATAAATACACAAAACATCATCTAACATAGGAATCGTGATGGACACCAGTATACGTAAATAAATACACAAAACATAATCTGACATAGGAATCGTGCTGGACACCAGTATACGTAAATAAATACACAAAACATAATCTGACATAGGAATCGTGCTGGACACCAGTATACGTAAATAAATACACAAAACATCATTTGACATAGGAATCGTGTTGGACACCAGTATACGTAAATAAATACACAAAACATCATCTGACATAGGAATCGTGTTGGACACCAGTATCCGTAAATAAATACACAAAACATCATCTGACATAGGAATCGTGTTGGACACCAGTATACGTAAATAAACACACAAAACATCATCTGAAATAGGAATCGTGTTGGACACCAGTTTACGTAAATAAATACACAAAACATCATCTGACATAGGAATCGTGTTGGACACCAGTATACCTAAGTAAATACACAAAACATCATCTGACATAGGAATCGTGTTGGACACCAGTATACGTAAATAAATACACAAAACATCATCTGACATAGGAATCGTGTTGGACACCAGTATACGTAAATAAATACACAAAACATCATCTGACATAGGAATCGTGTTGGACATCAGTATACGTAAATAAATACACAAAACATCATCTGACATAGGAATCGTGTTGGACACCAGTATACGTAAATAAATACACAAAACATCATCTGACATAGGAATCGTGTTGGACACCAGTTTACGTAAATAAATACACAAAACATCATCTGACATAGGAATCGTGTTGGACACCAGTATACGTAAATAAATACACAAAACATCATCTGACATAGGAATCGTGTTGGAGACCAGTATACGTAAATAAATACACAAAACATCATCTGACATAGGAATCGTGTTGGACACCAGTATACGTAAATAAATACACAAAACATCATCTGACATAGGAATCGTGCTGGACACCAGTATACGTAAATAAATACACAAAACATCATCTGACATAGGAATCGTGATGGACACCAGTATACGTAAATAAATACACAAAACATAATCTGACATAGGAATCGTGCTGGACACCAGTATACCTAAATAAATACACAAAACATAATCTGACATAGGAATCGTGCTGGACACCAGTATACGTAAATAAATACACAAAACATCATCTGACATAGGAATCGTGTTGGACACCAGTATACGTAAATAAATACACAAAACATCATCTGACATAGGAATCGTGTTGAACTCCAGTATACGTAAATAAATACACAAAACATCATCTGACATAGGAATCGTGTTGGACACCAGTATACGTAAATAAATACACAAAACATCATCGGACATAGGAGTCGTGTTGGACACCAGTATACGTAAATAAATACACAAAACATCATCTGACATAGGAATCGTGTTGGACACCAGTATACGTAAATAAATACACAAAACATCATCTGACATAGGAATCGTGTTGGACACCAGTATACGTAAATAAATACACAAAACATCATCTGACATAGGAATCGTGTTGGACACCAGTATACGTAAATAAATACACAAAACATCATCTGACATAGGAATCGTGTTGGACACCAGTATACGTAAATAAATACACAAAACATCATCTGACATAGGAATCGTGTTGGACACCAGTATACGTAAATAAACACACAAAACATCATCTGACATAGGAATCGTGTTGGACACCAGTATACGTAAATAAATACACAAAACCTCATCTGACATAGGAATCGTGCTGGACACCAGTATACGTAAATAAATACACAAAACATCATCTGACATAGGAATCGTGCTGGACACCAGTATACGTAAATAAATACACAAAACATCATCTGACATAGGAATCGTGCTGGACACCAGTATACGTAAATAAATACACAAAACATCATCTGACATAGGAATCGTGCTGGACACCAGTATACGGAAATAGCTACACAAAACATCATCTGACATAGGAATCGTGTTGGACACCAGTATACGTAAATAAATACACAAAAAATCATCTGACATAGGAATCGTGCTGGACACCAGTATACGTAAATAAGTACACAAAACATCATCTGACATAGGAATCGTGCTGGACACCAGTTTACGTAAATAAATACACAAAACATCATCTGACATAGGAATCGTGCTGGACACCAGTTTACGTAAATAAATACACAAAAAATCATCTGACATAGGAATCGTGCTGGACACCAGTATACGTAAATAAATACACAAAACATCATCTGACATAGGAATCGTGTTGGACACCAGTATACGTAAATAAATACACAAAACATCATCTGACATAGGAATCGTGTTGGACACCAGTATACGTAAATAAATACACAAAACATCATCTGACATAGGAATCGTGTTGGACACCAGTATACGTAAATAAATACACAAAACATCATCTGACATAGGAATCGTGTTGGACACCAGTTTACGTAAATAAATACACAAAACATCATATGACATAGGAATCGTGTTGGACACCAGTATACGTAAATAAATACACAAAACATCATCTGACATAGGAATCGTGCTGGACACCAGTATACGTAAATAAATACACAAAACATCATCTGACATAGGAATCGTGTTGGACACCAGTATACGTAAATAAATACACAAAACATCTCTGACATAGGAATCGTGTTGGACACCAGTATACGTAAATAAATACACAAAACATCATCTGACATAGGAATCGTGTTTGACACCAGTATACGTAAATAAATACACAAAACATCATCTGACATAGGAATCGTGATGGACACCAGTATACGTAAATAAATACACAAAACATAATCTGACATAGGAATCGTGCTGGACACCAGTATACGTAAATAAATACACAAAACATAATCTGACATAGGAATCGTGCTGGACACCAGTATACGTAAATAAATACACAAAACATCATTTGACATAGGAATCGTGTTGGACACCAGTATACGTAAATAAATACACAAAACATCATCTGACATAGGAATCGTGTTGGACACCAGTATCCGTAAATAAATACACAAAACATCATCTGACATAGGAATCGTGTTGGACACCAGTATACGTAAATAAACACACAAAACATCATCTGAAATAGGAATCGTGTTGGACACCAGTTTACGTAAATAAATACACAAAACATCATCTGACATAGGAATCGTGTTGGACACCAGTATACCTAAGTAAATACACAAAACATCATCTGACATAGGAATCGTGTTGGACACCAGTATACGTAAATAAATACACAAAACATCATCTGACATAGGAATCGTGTTGGACACCAGTATACGTAAATAAATACACAAAACATCATCTGACATAGGAATCGTGTTGGACATCAGTATACGTAAATAAATACACAAAACATCATCTGACATAGGAATCGTGTTGGACACCAGTATACGTAAATAAATACACAAAACATCATCTGACATAGGAATCGTGTTGGACACCAGTTTACGTAAATAATTACACAAAACATCATCTGACATAGGAATCGTGTTGGACACCAGTATACGTAAATAAATACACAAAACATCATCTGACATAGGAATCGTGTTGGAGACCAGTATACGTAAATAAATACACAAAACATCATCTGACATAGGAATCGTGTTGGACACCAGTATACGTAAATAAATACACAAAACATCATCTGACATAGGAATCGTGCTGGACACCAGTATACGTAAATAAATACACAAAACATCATCTGACATAGGAATCGTGATGGACACCAGTATACGTAAATAAATACACAAAACATAATCTGACATAGGAATCGTGCTGGACACCAGTATACGTAAATAAATACACAAAACATAATCTGACATAGGAATCGTGCTGGACACCAGTATACGTAAATAAATACACAAAACATCATCTGACATAGGAATCGTGCTGGACACCAGTATACGTAAATAAATACACAAAAGATCATCTGACATAGGAATCGTGCTGGACACCAGTTTACGTAAATAAATACACAAAACATCATCTGACATAGGAATCGTGCTGGACACCAGTTTACGTAAATAAATACACAAAAAATCATCTGACATAGGAATCGTGCTGGACACCAGTATACGTAAATAAATACACAAAACATCATCTGACATAGGAATCGTGTTGGACACCAGTATACGTAAATAAATACACAAAACATCATCTGACATAGGAATCGTGTTGGACACCAGTATACGTAAATAAATACACAAAACATCATCTGACATAGGAATCGTGTTGGACACCAGTATACGTAAATAAATACACAAAACATCATCTGACATAGGAATCGTGTTGGACACCAGTTTACGTAAATAAATACACAAAACATCATATGACATAGGAATCGTGCTGGACACCAGTATACGTAAATAAATACACAAAACATCATCTGACATAGGAATCGTGCTGGACACCAGTATACGTAAATAAATACACAAAACATCATCTGACATAGGAATCGTGTTGGACACCAGTATACGTAAATAAATACACAAAACATCTCTGACATAGGAATCGTGTTGGACACCAGTATACGTAAATAAATACACAAAACATCATCTGACATAGGAATCGTGTTTGACACCAGTATACGTAAATAAATACACAAAACATCATCTGACATAGGAATCGTGATGGACACCAGTATACGTAAATAAATACACAAAACATAATCTGACATAGGAATCGTGCTGGACACCAGTATACGTAAATAAATACACAAAACATAATCTGACATAGGAATCGTGCTGGACACCAGTATACGTAAATAAATACACAAAACATCATTTGACATAGGAATCGTGTTGGACACCAGTATACGTAAATAAATACACAAAACATCATCTGACATAGGAATCGTGTTGGACACCAGTATCCGTAAATAAATACACAAAACATCATCTGACATAGGAATCGTGTTGGACACCAGTATACGTAAATAAACACACAAAACATCATCTGAAATAGGAATCGTGTTGGACACCAGTTTACGTAAATAAATACACAAAACATCATCTGACATAGGAATCGTGTTGGACACCAGTATACCTAAGTAAATACACAAAACATCATCTGACATAGGAATCGTGTTGGACACCAGTATACGTAAATAAATACACAAAACATCATCTGACATAGGAATCGTGTTGGACACCAGTATACGTAAATAAATACACAAAACATCATCTGACATAGGAATCGTGTTGGACATCAGTATACGTAAATAAATACACAAAACATCATCTGACATAGGAATCGTGTTGGACACCAGTATACGTAAATAAATACACAAAACATCATCTGACATAGGAATCGTGTTGGACACCAGTTTACGTAAATAAATACACAAAACATCATCTGACATAGGAATCGTGTTGGACACCAGTATACGTAAATAAATACACAAAACATCATCTGACATAGGAATCGTGTTGGAGACCAGTATACGTAAATAAATACACAAAACATCATCTGACATAGGAATCGTGTTGGACACCAGTATACGTAAATAAATACACAAAACATCATCTGACATAGGAATCGTGCTGGACACCAGTATACGTAAATAAATACACAAAACATAATCTGACATAGGAATCGTGCTGGACACCAGTATACGTAAATAAATACACAAAACATAATCTGACATAGGAATCGTGCTGGACACCAGTATACGTAAATAAATACACAAAACATCATCTGACATAGGAATCGTGTTGGACACCAGTATACGTAAATAAATACACAAAACATCATCTGACATAGGAATCGTGTTGAACACCAGTATACGTAAATAAATACACAAAACATCATCTGACATAGGAATCGTGTTGGACACCAGTATACGTAAATAAATACACAAAACATCATCGGACATAGGAGTCGTGTTGGACACCAGTATACGTAAATAAATACACAAAACATCATCTGACATAGGAATCGTTTTGGACACCAGTATCCGTAAATAAATACACAAAACATCATCTGACATAGGAATCGTGTTGGACACCAGTATACATAAATCAATACACAAAACATCATCTAACATAGGAATCGTGTTGGACACCAGTATACGTAAATAAATACACAAAACATCATCTGACATAGGAATCGTGCTGGACACCAGTATACGTAAATAAATACACAAAACATCATCTGACATAGGAATCGTGTTGGACACCAGTATACGTAAATAAATACACAAAACATCATCTGACATAGGAATCGTGTTGGACACCAGTATACGTAAATAAATACACAAAACATCATCTGACATAGGAATCGTGTTGGACACCAGTATACGTAAATAAATACACAAAACATCATCTGACATAGGAATCGTGTTGGACACCAGTTTACGTAAATAAATACACAAAACATCATATGACATAGGAATCGTGCTGGACACCAGTATACGTAAATAAATACACAAAACATCATCTGACATAGGAATCGTGCTGGACACCAGTATACGTAAATAAATACACAAAACATCATCTGACATAGGAATCGTGTTGGACACCAGTATACGTAAATAAATACACAAAACATCTCTGACATAGGAATCGTGTTGGACACCAGTATACGTAAATAAATACACAAAACATCATCTGACATAGGAATCGTGTTTGACACCAGTATACGTAAATAAATACACAAAACATCATCTGACATAGGAATCGTGATGGACACCAGTATACGTAAATAAATACACAAAACATAATCTGACATAGGAATCGTGCTGGACACCAGTATACGTAAATAAATACACAAAACATAATCTGACATAGGAATCGTGCTGGACACCAGTATACGTAAATAAATACACAAAACATCATTTGACATAGGAATCGTGTTGGACACCAGTATACGTAAATAAATACACAAAACATCATCTGACATAGGAATCGTGTTGGACACCAGTATCCGTAAATAAATACACAAAACATCATCTGACATAGGAATCGTGTTGGACACCAGTATACGTAAATAAACACACAAAACATCATCTGAAATAGGAATCGTGTTGGACACCAGTTTACGTAAATAAATACACAAAACATCATCTGACATAGGAATCGTGTTGGACACCAGTATACCTAAGTAAATACACAAAACATCATCTGACATAGGAATCGTGTTGGACACCAGTATACGTAAATAAATACACAAAACATCATCTGACATAGGAATCGTGTTGGACACCAGTATACGTAAATAAATACACAAAACATCATCTGACATAGGAATCGTGTTGGACATCAGTATACGTAAATAAATACACAAAACATCATCTGACATAGGAATCGTGTTGGACACCAGTATACGTAAATAAATACACAAAACATCATCTGACATAGGAATCGTGTTGGACACCAGTTTACGTAAATAAATACACAAAACATCATCTGACATAGGAATCGTGTTGGACACCAGTATACGTAAATAAATACACAAAACATCATCTGACATAGGAATCGTGTTGGAGACCAGTATACGTAAATAAATACACAAAACATCATCTGACATAGGAATCGTGTTGGACACCAGTATACGTAAATAAATACACAAAACATCATCTGACATAGGAATCGTGCTGGACACCAGTATACGTAAATAAATACACAAAACATAATCTGACATAGGAATCGTGCTGGACACCAGTATACGTAAATAAATACACAAAACATAATCTGACATAGGAATCGTGCTGGACACCAGTATACGTAAATAAATACACAAAACATCATCTGACATAGGAATCGTGCTGGACACCAGTATACGTAAATAAATACACAAAAGATCATCTGACATAGGAATCGTGCTGGACACCAGTTTACGTAAATAAATACACAAAACATCATCTGACATAGGAATCGTGCTGGACACCAGTTTACGTAAATAAATACACAAAAAATCATCTGACATAGGAATCGTGCTGGACACCAGTATACGTAAATAAATACACAAAACATCATCTGACATAGGAATCGTGTTGGACACCAGTATACGTAAATAAATACACAAAACATCATCTGACATAGGAATCGTGTTGGACACCAGTATACGTAAATAAATACACAAAACATCATCTGACATAGGAATCGTGTTGGACACCAGTATACGTAAATAAATACACAAAACATCATCTGACATAGGAATCGTGTTGGACACCAGTTTACGTAAATAAATACACAAAACATCATATGACATAGGAATCGTGCTGGACACCAGTATACGTAAATAAATACACAAAACATCATCTGACATAGGAATCGTGCTGGACACCAGTATACGTAAATAAATACACAAAACATCATCTGACATAGGAATCGTGTTGGACACCAGTATACGTAAATAAATACACAAAACATCTCTGACATAGGAATCGTGTTGGACACCAGTATACGTAAATAAATACACAAAACATCATCTGACATAGGAATCGTGTTTGACACCAGTATACGTAAATAAATACACAAAACATCATCTGACATAGGAATCGTGATGGACACCAGTATACGTAAATAAATACACAAAACATAATCTGACATAGGAATCGTGCTGGACACCAGTATACGTAAATAAATACACAAAACATAATCTGACATAGGAATCGTGCTGGACACCAGTATACGTAAATAAATACACAAAACATCATTTGACATAGGAATCGTGTTGGACACCAGTATACGTAAATAAATACACAAAACATCATCTGACATAGGAATCGTGTTGGACACCAGTATCCGTAAATAAATACACAAAACATCATCTGACATAGGAATCGTGTTGGACACCAGTATACGTAAATAAACACACAAAACATCATCTGAAATAGGAATCGTGTTGGACACCAGTTTACGTAAATAAATACACAAAACATCATCTGACATAGGAATCGTGTTGGACACCAGTATACCTAAGTAAATACACAAAACATCATCTGACATAGGAATCGTGTTGGACACCAGTATACGTAAATAAATACACAAAACATCATCTGACATAGGAATCGTGTTGGACACCAGTATACGTAAATAAATACACAAAACATCATCTGACATAGGAATCGTGTTGGACATCAGTATACGTAAATAAATACACAAAACATCATCTGACATAGGAATCGTGTTGGACACCAGTATACGTAAATAAATACACAAAACATCATCTGACATAGGAATCGTGTTGGACACCAGTTTACGTAAATAAATACACAAAACATCATCTGACATAGGAATCGTGTTGGACACCAGTATACGTAAATAAATACACAAAACATCATCTGACATAGGAATCGTGTTGGAGACCAGTATACGTAAATAAATACACAAAACATCATCTGACATAGGAATCGTGTTGGACACCAGTATACGTAAATAAATACACAAAACATCATCTGACATAGGAATCGTGCTGGACACCAGTATACGTAAATAAATACACAAAACATAATCTGACATAGGAATCGTGCTGGACACCAGTATACGTAAATAAATACACAAAACATAATCTGACATAGGAATCGTGCTGGACACCAGTATACGTAAATAAATACACAAAACATCATCTGACATAGGAATCGTGCTGGACACCAGTATACGTAAATAAATACACAAAAGATCATCTGACATAGGAATCGTGCTGGACACCAGTTTACGTAAATAAATACACAAAACATCATCTGACATAGGAATCGTGCTGGACACCAGTTTACGTAAATAAATACACAAAAAATCATCTGACATAGGAATCGTGCTGGACACCAGTATACGTAAATAAATACACAAAACATCATCTGACATAGGAATCGTGTTGGACACCAGTATACGTAAATAAATACACAAAACATCATCTGACATAGGAATCGTGTTGGACACCAGTATACGTAAATAAATACACAAAACATCATCTGACATAGGAATCGTGTTGGACACCAGTATACGTAAATAAATACACAAAACATCATCTGACATAGGAATCGTGTTGGACACCAGTTTACGTAAATAAATACACAAAACATCATATGACATAGGAATCGTGCTGGACACCAGTATACGTAAATAAATACACAAAACATCATCTGACATAGGAATCGTGCTGGACACCAGTATACGTAAATAAATACACAAAACATCATCTGACATAGGAATCGTGTTGGACACCAGTATACGTAAATAAATACACAAAACATCTCTGACATAGGAATCGTGTTGGACACCAGTATACGTAAATAAATACACAAAACATCATCTGACTTAGGAATCGTGTTTGACACCAGTATACGTAAATAAATACACAAAACATCATCTGACATAGGAATCGTGATGGACACCAGTATACGTAAATAAATACACAAAACATAATCTGACATAGGAATCGTGCTGGACACCAGTATACGTAAATAAATACACAAAACATAATCTGACATAGGAATCGTGCTGGACACCAGTATACGTAAATAAATACACAAAACATCATTTGACATAGGAATCGTGTTGGACACCAGTATACGTAAATAAATACACAAAACATCATCTGACATAGGAATCGTGTTGGACACCAGTATCCGTAAATAAATACACAAAACATCATCTGACATAGGAATCGTGTTGGACACCAGTATACGTAAATAAACACACAAAACATCATCTGAAATAGGAATCGTGTTGGACACCAGTTTACGTAAATAAATACACAAAACATCATCTGACATAGGAATCGTGTTGGACACCAGTATACCTAAGTAAATACACAAAACATCATCTGACATAGGAATCGTGTTGGACACCAGTATACGTAAATAAATACACAAAACATCATCTGACATAGGAATCGTGTTGGACACCAGTATACGTAAATAAATACACAAAACATCATCTGACATAGGAATCGTGTTGGACATCAGTATACGTAAATAAATACACAAAACATCATCTGACATAGGAATCGTGTTGGACACCAGTATACGTAAATAAATACACAAAACATCATCTGACATAGGAATCGTGTTGGACACCAGTTTACGTAAATAAATACACAAAACATCATCTGACATAGGAATCGTGTTGGACACCAGTATACGTAAATAAATACACAAAACATCATCTGACATAGGAATCGTGTTGGAGACCAGTATACGTAAATAAATACACAAAACATCATCTGACATAGGAATCGTGTTGGACACCAGTATACGTAAATAAATACACAAAACATCATCTGACATAGGAATCGTGCTGGACACCAGTATACGTAAATAAATACACAAAACATAATCTGACATAGGAATCGTGCTGGACACCAGTATACGTAAATAAATACACAAAACATAATCTGACATAGGAATCGTGCTGGACACCAGTATACGTAAATAAATACACAAAACATCATCTGACATAGGAATCGTGTTGGACACCAGTATACGTAAATAAATACACAAAACATCATCTGACATAGGAATCGTGTTGAACACCAGTATACGTAAATAAATACACAAAACATCATCTGACATAGGAATCGTGTTGGACACCAGTATACGTAAATAAATACACAAAACATCATCGGACATAGGAGTCGTGTTGGACACCAGTATACGTAAATAAATACACAAAACATCATCTGACATAGGAATCGTTTTGGACACCAGTATCCGTAAATAAATACACAAAACATCATCTGACATAGGAATCGTGTTGGACACCAGTATACATAAATCAATACACAAAACATCATCTAACATAGGAATCGTGTTGGACACCAGTATACGTAAATAAATACACAAAACATCATCTGACATAGGAATCGTGTTGGACACCAGTATACGTAAATAAATACACAAAACATCATCTGACATAGGAATCGTGTTGGACACCAGTATACGTAAATAAATACACAAAACATCATCTGACATAGGAATCGTGTTGGACACCAGTATACGTAAATAAATACACAAAACATCATCTGACATAGGAATCGTGTTGGATACCAGTATACGTAAATAAATACACAAAACATCATCTGACATAGGAATCGTGTTGGACACCAGTATACGTAAATAAATACACAAAACCTCATCTGACATAGGAATCGTGCTGGACACCAGTATACGTAAATAAATACACAAAACATCATCTGACATAGGAATCGTGCTGGACACCAGTATACGTAAATAAATACACAAAACATCATCTGACATAGGAATCGTGTTGGACACCAGTATACGTAAATAAATACACAAAACATATCTGACATAGGAATCGTGTTGGACACCAGTATACGTAAATAAATACACAAAACATCATCTGACATAGGAATCGTGTTTGACACCAGTATACGTAAATAAATACACAAAACATCATCTGACATAGGAATCGTGATGGACACCAGTATACGTAAATAAATACACAAAACATAATCTGACATAGGAATCGTGTTGGACACCAGTATACGTAAATAAATACACAAAACATCATCTGACAAAGGAATCGTGCTGGACACCAGTATACGGAAATAACTACACAAAACATCATCTGACATAGGAATCGTGTTGGACACCAGTATACGTAAATAAATACACAAAAAATCATCTGACATAGGAATCGTGCTGGACACCAGTATACGTAAATAAGTACACAAAACATCATCTGACATAGGAATCGTGCTGGACACCAGTTTACGTAAATAAATACACAAAACATCATCTGACATAGGAATCGTGCTGGACACCAGTTTACGTAAATAAATACACAAAAAATCATCTGACATAGGAATCGTGCTGGACACCAGTATACGTAAATAAATACACAAAACATCATATGACATAGGAATCGTGTTTGACACCAGTATACGTAAATAAATACACAAAACATCATCTGACATAGGAATCGTGATGGACACCAGTATACGTAAATAAATACACAAAACATAATCTGACATAGGAATCGTGCTGGACACCAGTATACGTAAATAAATACACAAAACATAATCTGACATAGGAATCGTGCTGGACACCAGTATACGTAAATAAATACACAAAACATCATTTGACATAGGAATCGTGTTGGACACCAGTATACGTAAATAAATACACAAAACATCATCTGACATAGGAATCGTGTTGGACACCAGTATCCGTAAATAAATACACAAAACATCATCTGACATAGGAATCGTGTTGGACACCAGTATACGTAAATAAACACACAAAACATCATCTGAAATAGGAATCGTGTTGGACACCAGTTTACGTAAATAAATACACAAAACATCATCTGACATAGGAATCGTGTTGGACACCAGTATACCTAAGTAAATACACAAAACATCATCTGACATAGGAATCGTGTTGGACACCAGTATACGTAAATAAATACACAAAACATCATCTGACATAGGAATCGTGTTGGACACCAGTATACGTAAATAAATACACAAAACATCATCTGACATAGGAATCGTGTTGGACATCAGTATACGTAAATAAATACACAAAACATCATCTGACATAGGAATCGTGTTGGACACCAGTATACGTAAATAAATACACAAAACATCATCTGACATAGGAATCGTGTTGGACACCAGTTTACGTAAATAAATACACAAAACATCATCTGACATAGGAATCGTGTTGGACACCAGTATACGTAAATAAATACACAAAACATCATCTGACATAGGAATCGTGTTGGAGACCAGTATACGTAAATAAATACACAAAACATCATCTGACATAGGAATCGTGTTGGACACCAGTATACGTAAATAAATACACAAAACATCATCTGACATAGGAATCGTGCTGGACACCAGTATACGTAAATAAATACACAAAACATCATCTGACATAGGAATCGTGATGGACACCAGTATACGTAAATAAATACACAAAACATAATCTGACATAGGAATCGTGCTGGACACCAGTATACGTAAATAAATACACAAAACATAATCTGACATAGGAATCGTGCTGGACACCAGTATACGTAAATAAATACACAAAACATCATCTGACATAGGAATCGTGCTGGACACCAGTATACGTAAATAAATACACAAAAGATCATCTGACATAGGAATCGTGCTGGACACCAGTTTACGTAAATAAATACACAAAACATCATCTGACATAGGAATCGTGCTGGACACCAGTTTACGTAAATAAATACACAAAAAATCATCTGACATAGGAATCGTGCTGGACACCAGTATACGTAAATAAATACACAAAACATCATCTGACATAGGAATCGTGTTGGACACCAGTATACGTAAATAAATACACAAAACATCATCTGACATAGGAATCGTGTTGGACACCAGTATACGTAAATAAATACACAAAACATCATCTGACATAGGAATCGTGTTGGACACCAGTATACGTAAATAAATACACAAAACATCATCTGACATAGGAATCGTGTTGGACACCAGTTTACGTAAATAAATACACAAAACATCATATGACATAGGAATCGTGTTGGACACCAGTATACGTAAATAAATACACAAAACATCATCTGACATAGGAATCGTGCTGGACACCAGTATACGTAAATAAATACACAAAACATCATCTGACATAGGAATCGTGTTGGACACCAGTATACGTAAATAAATACACAAAACATCTCTGACATAGGAATCGTGTTGGACACCAGTATACGTAAATAAATACACAAAACATCATCTGACATAGGAATCGTGTTTGACACCAGTATACGTAAATAAATACACAAAACATCATCTGACATAGGAATCGTGATGGACACCAGTATACGTAAATAAATACACAAAACATAATCTGACATAGGAATCGTGCTGGACACCAGTATACGTAAATAAATACACAAAACATAATCTGACATAGGAATCGTGCTGGACACCAGTATACGTAAATAAATACACAAAACATCATTTGACATAGGAATCGTGTTGGACACCAGTATACGTAAATAAATACACAAAACATCATCTGACATAGGAATCGTGTTGGACACCAGTATCCGTAAATAAATACACAAAACATCATCTAACATAGGAATCGTGTTGGACACCAGTATACGTAAATAAACACACAAAACATCATCTGAAATAGGAATCGCGTTGGACACCAGTTTACGTAAATAAATACACAAAACATCATCTGACATAGGAATCGTGTTGGACACCAGTATACCTAAGTAAATACACAAAACATCATCTGACATAGGAATCGTGTTGGACACCAGTATACGTAAATAAATACACAAAACATCATCTGACATAGGAATCGTGTTGGACACCAGTATACGTAAATAAATACACAAAACATCATCTGACATAGGAATCGTGTTGGACATCAGTATACGTAAATAAATACACAAAACATCATCTGACATAGGAATCGTGTTGGACACCAGTATACGTAAATAAATACACAAAACATCATCTGACATAGGAATCGTGTTGGACACCAGTTTACGTAAATAAATACACAAAACATCATCTGACATAGGAATCGTGTTGGACACCAGTATACGTAAATAAATACACAAAACATCATCTGACATAGGAATCGTGTTGGAGACCAGTATACGTAAATAAATACACAAAACATCATCTGACATAGGAATCGTGTTGGACACCAGTATACGTAAATAAATACACAAAACATCATCTGACATAGGAATCGTGCTGGACACCAGTATACGTAAATACATACACAAAACATAATCTGACATAGGAATCGTGCTGGACACCAGTATACGTAAATAAATACACAAAACATAATCTGACATAGGAATCGTGCTGGACACCAGTATACGTAAATAAATACACAAAACATCATCTGACATAGGAATCGTGTTGGACACCAGTATACGTAAATAAATACACAAAACATCATCTGACATAGGAATCGTGTTGAACACCAGTATACGTAAATAAATACACAAAACATCATCTGACATAGGAATCGTGTTGGACACCAGTATACGTAAATAAATACACAAAACATCATCGGACATAGGAGTCGTGTTGGACACCAGTATACGTAAATAAATACACAAAACATCATCTGACATAGGAATCGTGTTGGACACCAGTATACGTAAATAAATACACAAAACATCATCTGACATAGGAATCGTTTTGGACACCAGTATCCGTAAATAAATACACAAAACATCATCTGACATAGGAATCGTGTTGGACACCAGTATACATAAATCAATACACAAAACATCATCTAACATAGGAATCGTGTTGGACACCAGTATACGTAAATAAATACACAAAACATCATCTGACATAGGAATCGTGTTGGACACCAGTATACGTAAATAAATACACAAAACATCATCTGACATAGGAATCGTGTTGGACACCAGTATACGTAAATAAATACACAAAACATCATCTGACATAGGAATCGTGTTGGACACCAGTTTACGTAAATAAATACACAAAACATCATATGACATAGGAATCGTGCTGGACACCAGTATACGTAAATAAATACACAAAACATCATCTGACATAGGAATCGTGCTGGACACCAGTATACGTAAATAAATACACAAAACATCATCTGACATAGGAATCGTGTTGGACACCAGTATACGTAAATAAATACACAAAACATCTCTGACATAGGAATCGTGTTGGACACCAGTATACGTAAATAAATACACAAAACATCATCTGACATAGGAATCGTGTTTGACACCAGTATACGTAAATAAATACACAAAACATCATCTGACATAGGAATCGTGATGGACACCAGTATACGTAAATAAATACACAAAACATAATCTGACATAGGAATCGTGCTGGACACCAGTATACGTAAATAAATACACAAAACATAATCTGACATAGGAATCGTGCTGGACACCAGTATACGTAAATAAATACACAAAACATCATTTGACATAGGAATCGTGTTGGACACCAGTATACGTAAATAAATACACAAAACATCATCTGACATAGGAATCGTGTTGGACACCAGTATCCGTAAATAAATACACAAAACATCATCTGACATAGGAATCGTGTTGGACACCAGTATACGTAAATAAACACACAAAACATCATCTGAAATAGGAATCGTGTTGGACACCAGTTTACGTAAATAAATACACAAAACATCATCTGACATAGGAATCGTGTTGGACACCAGTATACCTAAGTAAATACACAAAACATCATCTGACATAGGAATCGTGTTGGACACCAGTATACGTAAATAAATACACAAAACATCATCTGACATAGGAATCGTGTTGGACACCAGTATACGTAAATAAATACACAAAACATCATCTGACATAGGAATCGTGTTGGACATCAGTATACGTAAATAAATACACAAAACATCAT
This sequence comes from Bathymodiolus brooksi, assembly GCA_963680875.1. Classification (NCBI taxonomy): domain Eukaryota; kingdom Metazoa; phylum Mollusca; class Bivalvia; order Mytilida; family Modiolidae; genus Bathymodiolus; species Bathymodiolus brooksi. The sequence continues at coordinate 82,545,730 of OY804585.1, read as the reverse complement.
CTGACATAGGAATCGTGTTGGACACCAGTATACGTAAATAAATACACAAAACATCATCTGACATAGGAATCGTGTTGGACACCAGTTTACGTAAATAAATACACAAAACATCATCTGACATAGGAATCGTGTTGGACACCAGTATACGTAAATAAATACACAAAACATCATCTGACATAGGAATCGTGTTGGAGACCAGTATACGTAAATAAATACACAAAACATCATCTGACATAGGAATCGTGTTGGACACCAGTATACGTAAATAAATACACAAAACATCATCTGACATAGGAATCGTGCTGGACACCAGTATACGTAAATAAATACACAAAACATAATCTGACATAGGAATCGTGCTGGACACCAGTATACGTAAATAAATACACAAAACATCATCTGACATAGGAATCGTGTTGGACACCAGTATACGTAAATAAATACACAAAACATCATCTGACATAGGAATCGTGTTGAACACCAGTATACGTAAATAAATACACAAAACATCATCTGACATAGGAATCGTGTTGGACACCAGTATACGTAAATAAATACACAAAACATCATCGGACATAGGAGTCGTGTTGGACACCAGTATACGTAAATAAATACACAAAACATCATCTGACATAGGAATCGTTTTGGACACCAGTATCCGTAAATAAATACACAAAACATCATCTGACATAGGAATCGTGTTGGACACCAGTATACATAAATCAATACACAAAACATCATCTAACATAGGAATCGTGTTGGACACCAGTATACGTAAATAAATACACAAAACATCATCTGACATAGGAATCGTGTTGGACACCAGTATACGTAAATAAATACACAAAACATCATCTGACATAGGAATCGTGTTGGACACCAGTATACGTAAATAAATACACAAAACATCATCTGACATAGGAATCGTGTTGGACACCAGTATACGTAAATAAATACACAAAACATCATCTGACATAGGAATCGTGTTGGATACCAGTATACGTAAATAAATACACAAAACATCATCTGACATAGGAATCGTGTTGGACACCAGTATACGTAAATAAATACACAAAACCTCATCTGACATAGGAATCGTGCTGGACACCAGTATACGTAAATAAATACACAAAACATCATCTGACATAGGAATCGTGCTGGACACCAGTATACGTAAATAAATACACAAAACATCATCTGACATAGGAATCGTGTTGGACACCAGTATACGTAAATAAATACACAAAACATATCTGACATAGGAATCGTGTTGGACACCAGTATACGTAAATAAATACACAAAACATCATCTGACATAGGAATCGTGTTTGACACCAGTATACGTAAATAAATACACAAAACATCATCTGACATAGGAATCGTGATGGACACCAGTATACGTAAATAAATACACAAAACATAATCTGACATAGGAATCGTGTTGGACACCAGTATACGTAAATAAATACACAAAACATCATCTGACAAAGGAATCGTGCTGGACACCAGTATACGGAAATAACTACACAAAACATCATCTGACATAGGAATCGTGTTGGACACCAGTATACGTAAATAAATACACAAAAAATCATCTGACATAGGAATCGTGCTGGACACCAGTATACGTAAATAAGTACACAAAACATCATCTGACATAGGAATCGTGCTGGACACCAGTTTACGTAAATAAATACACAAAACATCATCTGACATAGGAATCGTGCTGGACACCAGTTTACGTAAATAAATACACAAAAAATCATCTGACATAGGAATCGTGCTGGACACCAGTATACGTAAATAAATACACAAAACATCATATGACATAGGAATCGTGTTTGACACCAGTATACGTAAATAAATACACAAAACATCATCTGACATAGGAATCGTGATGGACACCAGTATACGTAAATAAATACACAAAACATAATCTGACATAGGAATCGTGCTGGACACCAGTATACGTAAATAAATACACAAAACATAATCTGACATAGGAATCGTGCTGGACACCAGTATACGTAAATAAATACACAAAACATCATTTGACATAGGAATCGTGTTGGACACCAGTATACGTAAATAAATACACAAAACATCATCTGACATAGGAATCGTGTTGGACACCAGTATCCGTAAATAAATACACAAAACATCATCTGACATAGGAATCGTGTTGGACACCAGTATACGTAAATAAACACACAAAACATCATCTGAAATAGGAATCGTGTTGGACACCAGTTTACGTAAATAAATACACAAAACATCATCTGACATAGGAATCGTGTTGGACACCAGTATACCTAAGTAAATACACAAAACATCATCTGACATAGGAATCGTGTTGGACACCAGTATACGTAAATAAATACACAAAACATCATCTGACATAGGAATCGTGTTGGACACCAGTATACGTAAATAAATACACAAAACATCATCTGACATAGGAATCGTGTTGGACATCAGTATACGTAAATAAATACACAAAACATCATCTGACATAGGAATCGTGTTGGACACCAGTATACGTAAATAAATACACAAAACATCATCTGACATAGGAATCGTGTTGGACACCAGTTTACGTAAATAAATACACAAAACATCATCTGACATAGGAATCGTGTTGGACACCAGTATACGTAAATAAATACACAAAACATCATCTGACATAGGAATCGTGTTGGAGACCAGTATACGTAAATAAATACACAAAACATCATCTGACATAGGAATCGTGTTGGACACCAGTATACGTAAATAAATACACAAAACATCATCTGACATAGGAATCGTGCTGGACACCAGTATACGTAAATAAATACACAAAACATCATCTGACATAGGAATCGTGATGGACACCAGTATACGTAAATAAATACACAAAACATAATCTGACATAGGAATCGTGCTGGACACCAGTATACGTAAATAAATACACAAAACATAATCTGACATAGGAATCGTGCTGGACACCAGTATACGTAAATAAATACACAAAACATCATCTGACATAGGAATCGTGCTGGACACCAGTATACGTAAATAAATACACAAAAGATCATCTGACATAGGAATCGTGCTGGACACCAGTTTACGTAAATAAATACACAAAACATCATCTGACATAGGAATCGTGCTGGACACCAGTTTACGTAAATAAATACACAAAAAATCATCTGACATAGGAATCGTGCTGGACACCAGTATACGTAAATAAATACACAAAACATCATCTGACATAGGAATCGTGTTGGACACCAGTATACGTAAATAAATACACAAAACATCATCTGACATAGGAATCGTGTTGGACACCAGTATACGTAAATAAATACACAAAACATCATCTGACATAGGAATCGTGTTGGACACCAGTATACGTAAATAAATACACAAAACATCATCTGACATAGGAATCGTGTTGGACACCAGTTTACGTAAATAAATACACAAAACATCATATGACATAGGAATCGTGTTGGACACCAGTATACGTAAATAAATACACAAAACATCATCTGACATAGGAATCGTGCTGGACACCAGTATACGTAAATAAATACACAAAACATCATCTGACATAGGAATCGTGTTGGACACCAGTATACGTAAATAAATACACAAAACATCTCTGACATAGGAATCGTGTTGGACACCAGTATACGTAAATAAATACACAAAACATCATCTGACATAGGAATCGTGTTTGACACCAGTATACGTAAATAAATACACAAAACATCATCTGACATAGGAATCGTGATGGACACCAGTATACGTAAATAAATACACAAAACATAATCTGACATAGGAATCGTGCTGGACACCAGTATACGTAAATAAATACACAAAACATAATCTGACATAGGAATCGTGCTGGACACCAGTATACGTAAATAAATACACAAAACATCATTTGACATAGGAATCGTGTTGGACACCAGTATACGTAAATAAATACACAAAACATCATCTGACATAGGAATCGTGTTGGACACCAGTATCCGTAAATAAATACACAAAACATCATCTAACATAGGAATCGTGTTGGACACCAGTATACGTAAATAAACACACAAAACATCATCTGAAATAGGAATCGTGTTGGACACCAGTTTACGTAAATAAATACACAAAACATCATCTGACATAGGAATCGTGTTGGACACCAGTATACCTAAGTAAATACACAAAACATCATCTGACATAGGAATCGTGTTGGACACCAGTATACGTAAATAAATACACAAAACATCATCTGACATAGGAATCGTGTTGGACACCAGTATACGTAAATAAATACACAAAACATCATCTGACATAGGAATCGTGTTGGACATCAGTATACGTAAATAAATACACAAAACATCATCTGACATAGGAATCGTGTTGGACACCAGTATACGTAAATAAATACACAAAACATCATCTGACATAGGAATCGTGTTGGACACCAGTTTACGTAAATAAATACACAAAACATCATCTGACATAGGAATCGTGTTGGACACCAGTATACGTAAATAAATACACAAAACATCATCTGACATAGGAATCGTGTTGGAGACCAGTATACGTAAATAAATACACAAAACATCATCTGACATAGGAATCGTGTTGGACACCAGTATACGTAAATAAATACACAAAACATCATCTGACATAGGAATCGTGCTGGACACCAGTATACGTAAATACATACACAAAACATAATCTGACATAGGAATCGTGCTGGACACCAGTATACGTAAATAAATACACAAAACATAATCTGACATAGGAATCGTGCTGGACACCAGTATACGTAAATAAATACACAAAACATCATCTGACATAGGAATCGTGTTGGACACCAGTATACGTAAATAAATACACAAAACATCATCTGACATAGGAATCGTGTTGAACACCAGTATACGTAAATAAATACACAAAACATCATCTGACATAGGAATCGTGTTGGACACCAGTATACGTAAATAAATACACAAAACATCATCGGACATAGGAGTCGTGTTGGACACCAGTATACGTAAATAAATACACAAAACATCATCTGACATAGGAATCGTGTTGGACACCAGTATACGTAAATAAATACACAAAACATCATCTGACATAGGAATCGTTTTGGACACCAGTATCCGTAAATAAATACACAAAACATCATCTGACATAGGAATCGTGTTGGACACCAGTATACATAAATCAATACACAAAACATCATCTAACATAGGAATCGTGTTGGACACCAGTATACGTAAATAAATACACAAAACATCATCTGACATAGGAATCGTGTTGGACACCAGTATACGTAAATAAATACACAAAACATCATCTGACATAGGAATCGTGTTGGACACCAGTATACGTAAATAAATACACAAAACATCATCTGACATAGGAATCGTGTTGGACACCAGTATACGTAAATAAATACACAAAACATCATCTGACATAGGAATCGTGTTGGATACCAGTATACGTAAATAAATACACAAAACATCATCTGACATAGGAATCGTGTTGGACACCAGTATACGTAAATAAATACACAAAACCTCATCTGACATAGGAATCGTGCTGGACACCAGTATACGTAAATAAATACACAAAACATCATCTGACATAGGAATCGTGCTGGACACCAGTATACGTAAATAAATACACAAAACATCATCTGACATAGGAATCGTGTTGGACACCAGTATACGTAAATAAATACACAAAACATATCTGACATAGGAATCGTGTTGGACACCAGTATACGTAAATAAATACACAAAACATCATCTGACATAGGAATCGTGTTTGACACCAGTATACGTAAATAAATACACAAAACATCATCTGACATAGGAATCGTGATGGACACCAGTATACGTAAATAAATACACAAAACATAATCTGACATAGGAATCGTGTTGGACACCAGTATACGTAAATAAATACACAAAACATCATCTGACAAAGGAATCGTGCTGGACACCAGTATACGGAAATAACTACACAAAACATCATCTGACATAGGAATCGTGTTGGACACCAGTATACGTAAATAAATACACAAAAAATCATCTGACATAGGAATCGTGCTGGACACCAGTATACGTAAATAAGTACACAAAACATCATCTGACATAGGAATCGTGCTGGACACCAGTTTACGTAAATAAATACACAAAACATCATCTGACATAGGAATCGTGCTGGACACCAGTTTACGTAAATAAATACACAAAAAATCATCTGACATAGGAATCGTGCTGGACACCAGTATACGTAAATAAATACACAAAACATCATATGACATAGGAATCGTGTTGGACACCAGAATACGTAAATAAATACACAAAACATCATCTGACATAGGAATCGTGTTGGACACCAGTATACGTAAATAAATACACAAAACATCATCTGACATAGGAATCGTGTTGGACACCAGTATACGTAAATAAATACACAAAACATCATCTGACATAGGAATCATGTTGGACACCAGTTTACGTAAATAAATACACAAAACATCATATGACATAGGAATCGTGTTGGACACCAGTATACGTAAATAAATACACAAAACATCATCTGACATAGGAATCGTGCTGGACACCAGTATACGTAAATAAATACACAAAACATCATCTGACATAGGAATCGTGTTGGACACCAGTATACGTAAATAAATACACAAAACATATCTGACATAGGAATCGTGTTGGACACCAGTATACGTAAATAAATACACAAAACATCATCTGACATAGGAATCGTGTTTGACACCAGTATACGTAAATAAATACACAAAACATCATCTGACATAGGAATCGTGATGGACACCAGTATACGTAAATAAATACACAAAACATAATCTGACATAGGAATCGTGTTGGACACCAGTATACGTAAATAAATACACACAACATCATCTGACAAAGGAATCGTGCTGGACACCAGTATACGTAAATAAATACACAAAACATCATCTGACATAGGAATCGTGTTGGACACCAGTATACGTAAATAAATACACAAAACATCATCTGACATAGGAATCGTGTTGGACACCAGTAGACGTAAATAAATACACAAAACATCATCTGACATAGGAATCGTGTTGGACACCAGTATACGTAAATAAATACAGAAAACATCATCTAACATAGGAATCGTGTTGGACACCAGTATACGTAAATAAATACACAAAACCTCATCTGACATAGGAATCGTGTTGGACACCAGTATACGTAAATAAATACACAAAACATCATCTGACATAGGAATCGTGCTGGACACCAGTATACGTAAATAAATACACAAAACATCATCTGTCATAGGAATCGTGTTGGACACCAGTATACGTAAATAAACGCACAAAACATCATCTGACATAGGAATCGTGTTGGACACCAGTATACGTAAATAAATACACAAAACCTCATCTGACATAGGAATCGTGCTGGACACCAGTATACGTAAATAATTACACAAAACATCATCTGACATAGGAATCGTGCTGGACACCAGTATACGTAAATAAATACACAAAACATCATCTGACATAGGAATCGTGCTGGACACCAGTATACGTAAATAAATACACAAAACATCATCTGACATAGGAATCGTGCTGGACACCAGTATACGGAAATAACTACACAAAACATCATCTGACATAGGAATCGTGTTGGACACCAGTATACGTAAATAAATACACAAAAAATCATCTGACATAGGAATCGTGCTGGACACCAGTATACGTAAATAAATACACAAAACATCATCTGACATAGGAATCGTGCTGGACACCAGTTTACGTAAATAAATACACAAAACATCATCTGACATAGGAATCGTGTTGGACACCAGTTTACGTAAATAAATACACAAAAAATCATCTGACATAGGAATCGTGCTGGACACCAGTATACGTTAATAAAAACACAAAACATCATCTGACATAGGAATCGTGTTGGACACCAGTATACGTAAATAAATACACAAAACATCATCTGACATAGGAATCGTGCTGGACACCAGTATACGTAAATAAATACACAAAACATCATCTGACATAGGAATCGTGTTGGACACCAGTATACGTAAATAAATACACAAAACATATCTGACATAGGAATCGTGTTGGACACCAGTATACGTAAATAAATACACAAAACATCATCTGACATAGGAATCGTGTTTGACACCAGTATACGTAAATAAATACACAAAACATCATCTGACATAGGAATCGTGATGGACACCAGTATACGTAAATAAATACACAAAACATAATCTGACATAGGAATCGTGTTGGACACCAGTATACGTAAATAAATACACACAACATCATCTGACAAAGGAATCGTGCTGGACACCAGTATACGTAAATAAATACACAAAACATCATCTGACATAGGAATCGTGTTGGACACCAGTATACGTAAATAAATACACAAAACATCATCTGACATAGGAATCGTGTTGGACACCAGTAGACGTAAATAAATACACAAAACATCATCTGACATAGGAATCGTGTTGGACACCAGTATACGTAAATAAATACAGAAAACATCATCTAACATAGGAATCGTGCTGGACACCAGTATACGTAAATAAATACACAAAACCTCATCTGACATAGGAATCGTGTTGGACACCAGTATACGTAAATAAATACACAAAACATCATCTGACATAGGAATCGTGCTGGACACCAGTATACGTAAATAAATACACAAAACATCATCTGTCATAGGAATCGTGTTGGACACCAGTATACGTAAATAAACGCACAAAACATCATCTGACATAGGAATCGTGTTGGACACCAGTATACGTAAATAAATACACAAAACCTCATCTGACATAGGAATCGTGCTGGACACCAGTATACGTAAATAATTACACAAAACATCATCTGACATAGGAATCGTGCTGGACACCAGTATACGTAAATAAATACACAAAACATCATCTGACATAGGAATCGTGCTGGACACCAGTATACGTAAATAAATACACAAAACATCATCTGACATAGGAATCGTGCTGGACACCAGTATACGGAAATAACTACTCAAAACATCATCTGACATAGGAATCGTGTTGGACACCAGTATACGTAAATAAATACACAAAAAATCATCTGACATAGGAATCGTGCTGGACACCAGTATACGTAAATAAATACACAAAACATCATCTGACATAGGAATCGTGCTGGACACCAGTTTACGTAAATAAATACACAAAACATCATCTGACATAGGAATCGTGTTGGACACCAGTTTACGTAAATAAATACACAAAAAATCATCTGACATAGGAATCGTGCTGGACACCAGTATACGTTAATAAAAACACAAAACATCATCTGACATAGGAATCGTGTTGGACACCAGTATACGTAAATAAATACACAAAACATCATTTGACATAGGAATCGTGCTGGACACCAGTATACGTAAATAAATACACAAAACATCATCTGACATAGGAATCGTGTTGGACACCAGTATACGTAAATAAATACACAAAACATAATCTGACATAGGAATCGTGCTGGACACCAGTATACGTAAATAAATACACAAAACATAATCTGACATAGGAATCGTGCTGGACACCAGTATACGTAAATAAATACACAAAACATCATTTGACATAGGAATCGTGTTGGACACCAGTATACGTAAATAAATACACAAAACATCATCTGACATAGGAATCGTGTTGGACACCAGTATTCGTAAATAAATACACAAAACATCATCTGACATAGGAATCGTGTTGGACACCAGTATACATAAATAAATACACAAAACATCATCTAACATTGGAATCGTGTTGGACACCAGTATACGTAAATAAATACACAAAACATCATCAGACATAGGAATCGTGTTGGACACCAGTATACGTAAATAAATACACAAAACATCATCTGACATAGGAATCGTGTTGGACACCAGTATACGTAAATAAATACACAAAACATCATCTGACATAGGAATCGTGTTGGACACCAGTAGACGTAAATAAATACACAAAACATCATCTGACATAGGAATCGTGTTGGACACCAGTATACGTAAATAAATACACAAAACCTCATCTGACATAGGAATCGTGTTGGACACCAGTATACGTAAATAAATACACAAAACATCATCTGACATAGGAATCGTGCTGGACACCAGTATACGTAAATAAATACACAAAACATCATCTGACATAGGAATCGTGTTGGACACCAGTATACGTAAATAAACGCACAAAACATCATCTGACATAGGAATCGTGTTGGACACCAGTATCGTAAATAAATACACAAAACCTCATCTGACATAGGAATCGTGCTGGACACCAATATACGTAAATAATTACACAAAACATCATCTGACATAGGAATCGTGCTGGACACCAGTATACGTAAATAAATACACAAAACATCATCTGACATAGGAATCGTGCTGGACACCAGTATACGTAAATAAATACACAAAACATCATCTGACATAGGAATCGTGCTGGACACCAGTATACGGAAATAACTACACAAAACATCATCTGACATAGGAATCGTGTTGGACACCAGTATACGTAAATAAATACACAAAAAATCATCTGACATAGGAATCGTGCTGGACACCAGTATACGTAAATAAATACACAAAACATCATCTGACATAGGAATCGTGCTGGACACCAGTTTACGTAAATAAATACACAAAACATCATCTGACATAGGAATCGTGTTGGACACCAGTTTACGTAAATAAATACACAAAACATCATCTGACATAGGAATCGTGCTGGACACCAGTTTACATAAATAAATACACAAAAAATCATCTGACATAGGAATCGTGCTGGACACCAGTATACGTTAATAAAAACACAAAACATCATCTGACATAGGAATCGTGTTGGACACCAGTATACGTAAATAAATACACAAAACATCATCTGACATAGGAATCGTGTTGAACACCAGTATACGTAAATAAATACACAAAACATCATCTGACATAGGAATCGTGTTGGACACCAGTATACGTAAATAAATACACAAAACATCATAGGACATAGGAGTCGTGTTGGACACCAGTATACGTAAATAAATACACAAAACATCATCTGACATAGGAATCGTTTTGGACACCAGTATCCGTAAATAAATACACAAAACATCATCTAACATAGGAATCGTGTTGGACACCAGTATACATAAATAAATACACAAAACATCATCTAACATAGGAATCGTGTTGGACACCAGTATACGTAAATAAATACACAAAACATCATCTGACATAGGAATCGTGTTGGACACCAGTATACGTAAATAAATACACAAAACATCATCTGACATAGGAATCGTGTTGGACACCAGTATACGTAAATAAATACACAAAACATAATCTGACATAGGAATCGTGTTAGACACCAGTATCCGTATATAAATACACAAAACATCATCTGACATAGGAATCGTGTTGGACACCAGTATACGTAAATAAATACACAAAACATCATCTGACATAGGAATCGTGTTGGACACCAGTATACGTAAATAAATACACAAAACATCATCTGACATAGGAATCGTGTTGGACACCAGTATACGTAAATAAATACACAAAACATCATCTGACATAGGAATCGTGTTGGATACCAGTATACGTAAATAAATACACAAAACATCATCTGACATAGGAATCGTGTTGGACACCAGTATACGTAAACAAATACACGAAACATCATCTGACATAGGAATCGTTTTGGACACCAGTATACGTAAATAAACACACAAAACATCATCTGACATAGGAATCGTGTTGGACACCAGTATACGTAAATAAATACACAAAACATCATCTGACATAGGAATCGTGCTGGACACCAGTATACGTAAATAAATACACAAAACATCATCTGACATAGGAATCGTGTTGGACACCAGTATACGTAAATAAATACACAAAACATCATCTGACATAGGAATCGTGTTGGACACCAGTATACGTAAATAAATACACAAAACATCATCTGACATAGGAATCGTGTTGGACACCAGTATACGTAAATAAATACACAAAACATCATCTGACAAAGGAATCGTGTTGGACACCAGTAGACGTAAATAAATACACAAAACATCATCTGACATAGGAATCGTGTTGGGCACCAGTAGACGTAAATAAATACACAAAACATCATCTGACATAGGAATCGTGTTGGACACCAGTATACGTAAATAAATACACAAAACATCATCTGACATAGGAATCGTGTTGGACACCAGTATACGTAAATAAATACACAAAACATCATCTGACATAGGAATCGTGTTGGACACCAGTATACGTAAATAAATACACAAAACATCATCTGACATAGGAATCGTGCTGGACACCAGTATACGTAAATAAATAAACAAAACATCATCTGACATAGGAATCGTGTTGGACACCAGTATACATAAATAAACACACAAAACATCATCTGACATAGGAATCGTGTTGGACACCAGTATACGTAAATAAATACACAAAACATCATCTGACATAGGAATCGTGCTGGACACCAGTATACGTAAATAAATACACAAAACATCATCTGACATAGGAATCGTGCTGGACACCAGTATACGTAAATAAATACACAAAACATCCTCTGACATAGGAATCGTGTTGGACACCAGTATACGGAAATAACTACACAAAACATCATCTGACATAGGAATCGTGTTGGACACCAGTATACGTAAATAAATACACAAAACATCATCTGACATAGGAATCGTGTTGAACACCAGTATACGTAAATAAATACACAAAACATCATCTGACATAGGAATCGTGTTGGACACCAGTATACGTAAATAAATACACAAAACATCATCTGACATAGGAATCGTGTTGGACACCAGTATACGTAAATAAATACACAAAACATCATCTGACATAGGAATCGTGTTAGACACCAGTATCCGTATATAAATACACAAAACATCATCTGACATAGGAATCGTGTTGGACACCAGTATACGTAAATAAATACACAAAACATCATCTGACATAGGAATCGTGTTGGACACCAGTATACGTAAATAAATACACAAAACATCATCTGACATAGGAATCGTGTTGGACACCAGTATACGTAAAAAAATACACAAAACATCATCTGACATAGGAATCGTGTTGGATACCAGTATACGTAAATAAATACACAAAACATCATCTGACATAGGAATCGTGTTGGACACCAGTATACGTAAATAAATACACGAAACATCATCTGACATAGGAATCGTTTTGGACACCAGTATACGTAAATAAACACACAAAACATCATCTGACATAGGAATCGTGTTGGACACCAGTATACGTAAATAAATACACAAAACATCATCTGACATAGGAATCGTGCTGGACACCAGTATACGTAAATAAATACACAAAACATCATCTGACATAGGAATCGTGTTGGACACCAGTATACGTAAATAAATACACAAAACATCATCTGACATAGGAATCGTGTTGGACACCAGTATACGTAAATAAATACACAAAACATCATCTGACATAGGAATCGTGTTGGACACCAGTATACGTAAATAAATACACAAAACATCATCTGACATAGGAATCGTGTTGGACACCAGTAGACGTAAATAAATACACAAAACATCATCTGACATAGGAATCGTGTTGGGCACCAGTAGACGTAAATAAATACACAAAACATCATCTGACATAGGAATCGTGTTGGACACCAGTATACGTAAATAAATACACAAAACATCATCTAACATAGGAATCGTGTTGGACACCAGTATACGTAAATAAATACACAAAACATCATCTGACATAGGAATCGTGTTGGACACCAGTATACGTAAATAAATACACAAAACATCATCTGACATAGGAATCGTGCTGGACACCAGTATACGTAAATAAATAAACAAAACATCATCTGACATAGGAATCGTGTTGGACACCAGTATACGTAAATAAACACACAAAACATCATCTGACATAGGAATCGTGTTGGACACCAGTATACGTAAATAAATACACAAAACATCATCTGACATAGGAATCGTGCTGGACACCAGTATACGTAAATAAATACACAAAACATCATCTGACATAGGAATCGTGCTGGACACCAGTATACGTAAATAAATACACAAAACATCCTCTGACATAGGAATCGTGTTGGACACCAGTATACGGAAATAACTACACAAAACATCATCTGACATAGGAATCGTGTTGGACACCAGTATACGTAAATAAATACACAAAACATCATCTGACATAGGAATCGTATTGGACACCAGTATACGTAAATAAATACACAAAACATCATCGGACATAGGAGTCGTGTTGGACACCAGTATACGTAAATAAATACACAAAACATCATCTGACATAGGAATCGTGTTGGACACCAGTATACGTAAATAAATACACAAAACATCATCTGACATAGGAATCGTGTTGGACACCAGTATCCGTAAATAAATACACAAAACATCATCTGACATAGGAATCGTGTTGGACACCAGTATACATAAATAAATACACAAAACATCATCTAACATAGGAATCGTGTTGGACACCAGTATACGTAAATAAATACACAAAACATCATCTGACATAGGAATCGTGTTGGACACCAGTATACGTAAATAAATACACAAAACATCATCTGACATAGGAATCGTGTTGGACACCAGTATACGTAAATAAATACACAAAACATCATCTGACATAGGAATCGTGTTGGACACCAGTATACGTAAATAAACACACAAAACATCATCTGACATAGGAATCGTGTTGGACACCAGTATACGTAAATAAATACACAAAACATCATCTGACAAAGGAATCGTGCTGGACACCAGTATACGTAAATAAATACACAAAACATCATCTGACATAGGAATCGTGTTGGACACCAGTATACGTAAATAAATACACAAAACATCATCTGACATAGGAATCGTGTTGGACACCAGTAGACGTAAATAAATACACAAAACATCATCTGACATAGGAATCGTGTTGGACACCAGTATACGTAAATAAATACACAAAACATCATCTAACATAGGAATCGTGTTGGACACCAGTATACGTAAATAAATACACAAAACATCATCTGACATAGGAATCGTGTTGGACACCAGTATACGTAAATAAATACACAAAACATCATCTGACATAGGAATCGTGCTGGACACCAGTATACGTAAATAAATACACAAAACATCATCTGACATAGGAATCGTGTTGGACACCAGTATACGTAAATAAACACACAAAACATCATCTGACATAGGAATCGTGTTGGACACCAGTATACGTAAATAAATACACAAAACCTCATCTGACATAGGAATCGTGCTGGACACCAGTATACGTAAATAAATACACAAAACATCATCTGACATAGGAATCGTGCTGGACACCAGTATACGTAAATAAATACACAAAACATCATGTGACATAGGAATCGTGCTGGACACCAGTATACGTAAATAAATACACAAAACATCATCTGACATAGGAATCGTGCTGGACACCAGTATACGTAAATAAATACACAAAAAATCATCTGACATAGGAATCGTGCTGGACACCAGTATACGTAAATAAATACACAAAGCATCATTTGACATAGGAATCGTGCTGGACACCAGTTTACGTAAATAAATACACAAAACATCATCTGACATAGGAATCGTGCTGGACACCAGTTTACGTAAATAAATACACAAAAAATCATCTGACATAGGAATCGTGCTGGACACCAGTATACGTAAATAAATACACAAAACATCATCTGACATAGGAATCGTGTTGGACACCAGTATACGTAAATAAATACACAAAACATCATCTGACATAGGAATCGTGTTGGACACCAGTATACGTAAATAAATACACAAAACATCATCTGACATAGGAATCGTGTTGGACACCAGTATACGTAAATAAATACACAAAACATCATCTGACATAGGAATCGTGTTGGACACCAGTATCCGTATATAAATACACAAAACATCATCTGACATAGGAATCGTGTTGGACACCAGTATACGTAAATAAATACACAAAACATCATCTGACATAGGAATCGTGTTGGACACCAGTATACGTAAATAAATACACAAAACATCATCTGACATAGGAATCGTGTTGGACACCTGTATACGTAAATAAATAGACAAAACATCATCTGACATAGGAATCGTGTTGGATACCTGTATACGTAAATAAATACACAAAACATCATCTGACATAGGAATCGTGTTGGACACCAGTATACGTAAATAAATACACAAAACATCATCTGACATAGGAATCGTGTTGGACACCAGTATACGTAAATAAATACACAAAACATCATCTGACATAGGAATCGTTTTGGACACCAGTATCCGTAAATAAATACACAAAACATCATCTAACATAGGAATCGTGTTGGACACCAGTATACATAAATAAATACACAAAACATCATCTAACATAGGAATCGTGTTGGACACCAGTATACGTAAATAAATACACAAAACATCATCTGACATAGGAATCGTGTTGGACACCAGTATACGTAAATAAATACACAAAACATCATCTGACATAGGAATCGTGTTGGACACCAGTATACGTAAATAAATACACAAAACATCATCTGACATAGGAATCGTGTTAGACACCAGTATCCGTATATAAATACACAAAACATCATCTGACATAGGAATCGTGTTGGACACCAGTATACGTAAATAAATACACAAAACATCATCTGACATAGGAATCGTGTTGGACACCAGTATACGTAAATAAATACACAAAACATCATCTGACATAGGAATCGTGTTGGACACCAGTATACGTAAATAAATACACAAAACATCATCTGACATAGGAATCGTGTTGGATACCAGTATACGTAAATAAATACACAAAACATCATCTGACATAGGAATCGTGTTGGACACCAGTATACGTAAATAAATACACAAAACATCATCTGACATAGGAATCGTGTTGGACACCAGTATACGTAAATAAATACACAAAACATCATCTGACATAGGAATCGTGTTGGACACCAGTATCCGTATATAAATACACAAAACATCATCTGACATAGGAATCGTGTTGGACACCAGTATACGTAAATAAATACACAAAACATCATCTGACATAGGAATCGTGTTGGACACCAGTATACGTAAATAAATACACAAAACATCATCTGACATAGGAATCGTGTTGGACACCTGTATACGTAAATAAATAGACAAAACATCATCTGACATAGGAATCGTGTTGGATACCTGTATACGTAAATAAATACACAAAACATCATCTGACATAGGAATCGTGTTGGACACCAGTATACGTAAATAAATACACAAAACATCATCTGACATAGGAATCGTGTTGGACACCAGTAGACGTAAATAAATACACAAAACATCATCTGACATAGGAATCGTGTTGGACACCAGTATACGTAAATAAATACACAAAACATCATCTGACATAGGAATCGTGCTGGACACCAGTATACGTAAATAAATAAACAAAACATCATCTGACATAGGAATCGTGTTGGACACCAGTATACATAAATAAACACACAAAACATCATCTGACATAGGAATCGTGTTGGACACCAGTATACGTAAATAAATACACAAAACATCATCTGACATAGGAATCGTGTTGGACACCAGTATACGTAAATAAATACACAAAACATCATCTGACATAGGAATCGTGTTGGACACCAGTATACGTAAATAAATACACAAAACATCATCTGACATAGGAATCGTGTTGGACACCAGTATACGTAAATAAATACACAAAACATCATCTGACATAGGAATCGTGTTAGACACCAGTATCCGTATATAAATACACAAAACATCATCTGACATAGGAATCGTGTTGGACACCAGTATACGTAAATAAATACACAAAACATCATCTGACATAGGAATCGTGTTGGACACCAGTATACGTAAATAAATACACAAAACATCATCTGACATAGGAATCGTGTTGGACACCAGTATACGTAAATAAATACACAAAACATCATCTGACATAGGAATCGTGTTGGATACCAGTATACGTAAATAAATACACAAAACATCATCTGACATAGGAATCGTGTTGGACACCAGTATACGTAAATAAATACACGAAACATCATCTGACATAGGAATCGTTTTGGACACCAGTATACGTAAATAAACACACAAAACATCATCTGACATAGGAATCGTGTTGGACACCAGTATACGTAAATAAATACACAAAACATCATCTGACATAGGAATCGTGTTGGACACCAGTATACGTAAATAAATACACAAAACATCATCTGACATAGGAATCGTGTTGGACACCAGTAGACGTAAATAAATACACAAAACATCATCTGACATAGGAATCGTGTTGGGCACCAGTAGACGTAAATAAATACACAAAACATCATCTGACATAGGAATCGTGTTGGACACCAGTATACGTAAATAAATACACAAAACATCATCTGACATAGGAATCGTGTTGGACACCAGTATACGTAAATAAATACACAAAACATCATCTGACATAGGAATCGTGTTGGACACCAGTATACATAAATAAACACACAAAACATCATCTGACATAGGAATCGTGTTGGACACCAGTATACGTAAATAAATACACAAAACATCATCTGACATAGGAATCGTGCTGGACACCAGTATACGTAAATAAACACACAAAACATCATCTGACATAGGAATCGTGTTGGACACCAGTATACGTAAATAAATACACAAAACATCATCTGACATAGGAATCGTGTTGGACACCAGTATACGTAAATAAATACACAAAACATCATCTGACATAGGAATCGTGCTGGACACCAGTATACGTAAATAAATACACAAAACATCCTCTGACATAGGAATCGTGTTGGACACCAGTATACGGAAATAACTACACAAAACATCATCTGACATAGGAATCGTGTTGGACACCAGTATACGTAAATAAATACACAAAACATCATCTGACATAGGAATCGTGTTGAACACCAGTATACGTAAATAAATACACAAAACATCATCTGACATAGGAATCGTGTTGGACACCAGTATACGTAAATAAATACACAAAACATCATCTGACATAGGAATCGTGTTGGACACCAGTATACGTAAATAAATACACAAAACATCATCTGACATAGGAATCGTGTTAGACACCAGTATCCGTATATAAATACACAAAACATCATCTGACATAGGAATCGTGTTGGACACCAGTATACGTAAATAAATACACAAAACATCATCTGACATAGGAATCGTGTTGGACACCAGTATACGTAAATAAATACACAAAACATCATCTGACATAGGAATCGTGTTGGACACCAGTATACGTAAAAAAATACACAAAACATCATCTGACATAGGAATCGTGTTGGATACCAGTATACGTAAATAAATACACAAAACATCATCGGACATAGGAATCGTGTTGGACACCAGTATACGTAAATAAATACACGAAACATCATCTGACATAGGAATCGTTTTGGACACCAGTATACGTAAATAAACACACAAAACATCATCTGACATAGGAATCGTGTTGGACACCAGTATACGTAAATAAATACACAAAACATCATCTGACATAGGAATCGTGCTGGACACCAGTATACGTAAATAAATACACAAAACATCATCTGACATAGGAATCGTGTTGGACACCAGTATACGTAAATAAATACACAAAACATCATCTGACATAGGAATCGTGTTGGACACCAGTATACGTAAATAAATACACAAAACATCATCTGACATAGGAATCGTGTTGGACACCAGTATACGTAAATAAATACACAAAACATCATCTGACATAGGAATCGTGTTGGACACCAGTAGACGTAAATAAATACACAAAACATCATCTGACATAGGAATCGTGTTGGGCACCAGTAGACGTAAATAAATACACAAAACATCATCTGACATAGGAATCGTGTTGGACACCAGTATACGTAAATAAATACACAAAACATCATCTAACAGAGGAATCGTGTTGGACACCAGTATACGTAAATAAATACACAAAACATCATCTGACATAGGAATCGTGTTGGACACCAGTATACGTAAATAAATACACAAAACATCATCTGACATAGGAATCGTGCTGGACACCAGTATACGTAAATAAATAAACAAAACATCATCTGACATAGGAATCGTGTTGGACACCAGTATACGTAAATAAACACACAAAACATCATCTGACATAGGAATCGTGTTGGACACCAGTATACGTAAATAAATACACAAAACATCATCTGACATAGGAATCGTGCTGGACACCAGTATACGTAAATAAATACACAAAACATCATCTGACATAGGAATCGTGCTGGACACCAGTATACGTAAATAAATACACAAAACATCCTCTGACATAGGAATCGTGTTGGACACCAGTATACGGAAATAACTACACAAAACATCATCTGACATAGGAATCGTGTTGGACACCAGTATACGTAAATAAATACACAAAACATCATCTGACATAGGAATCGTATTGGACACCAGTATACGTAAATAAATACACAAAACATCATCGGACATAGGAGTCGTGTTGGACACCAGTATACGTAAATAAATACACAAAACATCATCTGACATAGGAATCGTGTTGGACACCAGTATACGTAAATAAATACACAAAACATCATCTGACATAGGAATCGTGTTGGACACCAGTATCCGTAAATAAATACACAAAACATCATCTGACATAGGAATCGTGTTGGACACCAGTATACATAAATAAATACACAAAACATCATCTAACATAGGAATCGTGTTGGACACCAGTATACGTAAATAAATACACAAAACATCATCTGACATAGGAATCGTGTTGGACACCAGTATACGTAAATAAATACACAAAACATCATCTGACATAGGAATCGTGTTGGACACCAGTATACGTAAATAAATACACAAAACATCATCTGACATAGGAATCGTGTTGGACACCAGTATACGTAAATAAACACACAAAACATCATCTGACATAGGAATCGTGTTGGACACCAGTATACGTAAATAAATACACAAAACATCATCTGACAAAGGAATCGTGCTGGACACCAGTATACGTAAATAAATACACAAAACATCATCTGACATAGGAATCGTGTTGGACACCAGTATACGTAAATAAATACACAAAACATCATCTGACATAGGAATCGTGTTGGACACCAGTAGACGTAAATAAATACACAAAACATCATCTGACATAGGAATCGTGTTGGACACCAGTATACGTAAATAAATACACAAAACATCATCTAACATAGGAATCGTGTTGGACACCAGTATACGTAAATAAATACACAAAACATCATCTGACATAGGAATCGTGTTGGACACCAGTATACGTAAATAAATACACAAAACATCATCTGACATAGGAATCGTGCTGGACACCAGTATACGTAAATAAATACACAAAACATCATCTGACATAGGAATCGTGTTGGACACCAGTATACGTAAATAAACACACAAAACATCATCTGACATAGGAATCGTGTTGGACACCAGTATACGTAAATAAATACACAAAACCTCATCTGACATAGGAATCGTGCTGGACACCAGTATACGTAAATAAATACACAAAACATCATCTGACATAGGAATCGTGCTGGACACCAGTATACGTAAATAAATACACAAAACATCATGTGACATAGGAATCGTGCTGGACACCAGTATACGTAAATAAATACACAAAACATCATCTGACATAGGAATCGTGCTGGACACCAGTATACGTAAATAAATACACAAAAAATCATCTGACATAGGAATCGTGCTGGACACCAGTATACGTAAATAAATACACAAAGCATCATTTGACATAGGAATCGTGCTGGACACCAGTTTACGTAAATAAATACACAAAACATCATCTGACATAGGAATCGTGCTGGACACCAGTTTACGTAAATAAATACACAAAAAATCATCTGACATAGGAATCGTGCTGGACACCAGTATACGTAAATAAATACACAAAACATCATCTGACATAGGAATCGTGTTGGACACCAGTATACGTAAATAAATACACAAAACATCATCTGACATAGGAATCGTGTTGGACACCAGTATACGTAAATAAATACACAAAACATCATCTGACATAGGAATCGTGTTGGACACCAGTATACGTAAATGAATACACAAAACATCATCTGACATAGGAATCGTGTTGGACACCAGTATCCGTATATAAATACACAAAACATCATCTGACATAGGAATCGTGTTGGACACCAGTATACGTAAATAAATACACAAAACATCATCTGACATAGGAATCGTGTTGGACACCAGTATACGTAAATAAATACACAAAACATCATCTGACATAGGAATCGTGTTGGACACCTGTATACGTAAATAAATAGACAAAACATCATCTGACATAGGAATCGTGTTGGATACCTGTATACGTAAATAAATACACAAAACATCATCTGACATAGGAATCGTGTTGGACACCAGTATACGTAAATAAATACACAAAACATCATCTGACATAGGAATCGTGTTGGACACCAGTATACGTAAATAAATACACAAAACATCATCTGACATAGGAATCGTGCTGGACACCAGTATACGTAAATAAATACACAAAACATCATCTGACATAGGAATCGTGTTGGACACCAGTATACGTAAATAAATACACAAAACATCATCTGACATAGGAATCGTGTTGGACACCAGTATACGTAAATAAATACACAAAACATCATCTGACATAGGAATCGTGTTGGACACCAGTATACGTAAATAAATACACAAAACATCATCTGACATAGGAATCGTGTTGGACACCAGTAGACGTAAATAAATACACAAAACATCATCTGACATAGGAATCGTGTTGGGCACCAGTAGACGTAAATAAATACACAAAACATCATCTGACATAGGAATCGTGTTGGACACCAGTATACGTAAATAAATACACAAAACATCATCTAACATAGGAATCGTGTTGGACACCAGTATACGTAAATAAATACACAAAACATCATCTGACATAGGAATCGTGTTGGACACCAGTATACGTAAATAAATACACAAAACATCATCTGACATAGGAATCGTGCTGGACACCAGTATACGTAAATAAATAAACAAAATATCATCTGACATAGGAATCGTGTTGGACACCAGTATACGTAAATAAACACACAAAACATCATCTGACATAGGAATCGTGTTGGACACCAGTATACGTAAATAAATACACAAAACATCATCTGACATAGGAATCGTGCTGGACACCAGTATACGTAAATAAATACACAAAACATCATCTGACATAGGAATCGTGCTGGACACCAGTATACGTAAATAAATACACAAAACATCCTCTGACATAGGAATCGTGTTGGACACCAGTATACGGAAATAACTACACAAAACATCATCTGACATAGGAATCGTGTTGGACACCAGTATACGTAAATAAATACACAAAACATCATCTGACATAGGAATCGTATTGGACACCAGTATACGTAAATAAATACACAAAACATCATCGGACATAGGAGTCGTGTTGGACACCAGTATACGTAAATAAATACACAAAACATCATCTGACATAGGAATCGTGTTGGACACCAGTATACGTAAATAAATACACAAAACATCATCTGACATAGGAATCGTGTTGGACACCAGTATCCGTAAATAAATACACAAAACATCATCTGACATAGGAATCGTGTTGGACACCAGTATACATAAATAAATACACAAAACATCATCTAACATAGGAATCGTGTTGGACACCAGTATACGTAAATAAATACACAAAACATCATCTGACATAGGAATCGTGTTGGACACCAGTATACGTAAATAAATACACAAAACATCATCTGACATAGGAATCGTGTTGGACACCAGTATACGTAAATAAATACACAAAACATCATCTGACATAGGAATCGTGTTGGACACCAGTATACGTAAATAAACACACAAAACATCATCTGACATAGGAATCGTGTTGGACACCAGTATACGTAAATAAATACACAAAACATCATCTGACAAAGGAATCGTGCTGGACACCAGTATACGTAAATAAATACACAAAACATCATCTGACATAGGAATCGTGTTGGACACCAGTATACGTAAATAAATACACAAAACATCATCTGACATAGGAATCGTGTTGGACACCAGTAGACGTAAATAAATACACAAAACATCATCTGACATGGGAATCGTGTTGGACACCAGTATACGTAAATAAATACACAAAACATCATCTAACATAGGAATCGTGTTGGACACCAGTATACGTAAATAAATACACAAAACATCATCTGACATAGGAATCGTGTTGGACACCAGTATACGTAAATAAATACACAAAACATCATCTGACATAGGAATCGTGCTGGACACCAGTATACGTAAATAAATACACAAAACATCATCTGACATAGGAATCGTGTTGGACACCAGTATACGTAAATAAACACACAAAACATCATCTGACATAGGAATCGTGTTGGACACCAGTATACGTAAATAAATACACAAAACCTCATCTGACATAGGAATCGTGCTGGACACCAGTATACGTAAATAAATACACAAAACATCATCTGACATAGGAATCGTGCTGGACACCAGTATACGTAAATAAATACACAAAACATCATGTGACATAGGAATCGTGCTGGACACCAGTATACGTAAATAAATACACAAAACATCATCTGACATAGGAATCGTGCTGGACACCAGTATACGTAAATAAATACACAAAAAATCATCTGACATAGGAATCGTGCTGGACACCAGTATACGTAAATAAATACACAAAGCATCATTTGACATAGGAATCGTGCTGGACACCAGTTTACGTAAATAAATACACAAAACATCATCTGACATAGGAATCGTGCTGGACACCAGTTTACGTAAATAAATACACAAAAAATCATCTGACATAGGAATCGTGCTGGACACCAGTATACGTAAATAAATACACAAAACATCATCTGACATAGGAATCGTGTTGGACACCAGTATACGTAAATAAATACACAAAACATCATCTGACATAGGAATCGTGTTGGACACCAGTATACGTAAATAAATACACAAAACATCATCTGACATAGGAATCGTGTTGGACACCAGTATACGTAAATAAATACACAAAACATCATCTGACATAGGAATCGTGTTGGACACCAGTATCCGTATATAAATACACAAAACATCATCTGACATAGGAATCGTGTTGGACACCAGTATACGTAAATAAATACACAAAACATCATCTGTCATAGGAATCGTGTTGGACACCAGTATACGTAAATAAACGCACAAAACATCATCTGACATAGGAATCGTGTTGGACACCAGTATACGTAAATAAATACACAAAACCTCATCTGACATAGGAATCGTGCTGGATACCTGTATACGTAAATAAATACACAAAACATCATCTGACATAGGAATCGTGTTGGACACCAGTATACGTAAATAAATACATAAAACATCATCTGACATAGGAATCGTGTTGGACACCAGTAGACGTAAATAAATACACAAAACATCATCTGACATAGGAATCGTGTTGGGCACCAGTAGACGTAAATAAATACAAAAAACTTCATCTGACATAGGAATCGTGTTGGACACCAGTATACGTAAATAAATACACAAAACATCATCTGACATAGGAATCGTGTTGGACACCAGTATACGTAAATAAATACACAAAACATCATCTGACATAGGAATCGTGTTGGACACCAGTATACGTAAATAAATACACAAAACATCATCTGACATAGGAATCGTGCTGGACACCAGTATACGTAAATAAATACACAAAACATCATCTGACATAGGAATCGTGTTGGACACCAGTATACGTAAATAAATACACAAAACATCATCTGACATAGGAATCGTGTTGGACACCAGTATACGTAAATAAATACACAAAACATCATCTGACATAGGAATCGTGCTGGACACCAGTATACGTAAATAAATACACAAAACATCATCTGACATAGGAATCGTGCTGGACACCAGTATACGTAAATAAATACACAAAACATCATCTGACATAGGCATCGTGCTGGACACCAGTATACGTAAATAAATACACAAAACATCATCCGACATAGGAATCGTGTTGGACACCAGTATACGTAAATAAATACACAAAACATCATCTGACATAGGAATCGTGTTGGACACCAGTATACGTAAATAAATACACAAAACATCATCTGACATAGGAATCGTGTTGGACACCAGTATGCGTAAATAAATACACAAAACATCATCTGACATAGGAATCGTGCTGGACACCAGTATACGTAAATGAATACACAAAACATCCTCTGACATAGGAATCGTGTTGGACACCAGTATACGGAAATAACTACGCAAAACATCATCTGACATAGGAATCGTGTTGGACACCAGTATACGTAAATAAATACACAAAACATCATCTGACATAGGAATCGTGTTGAACACCAGTATACGTAAATAAATACACAAAACATCATCTGACATAGGAATCGTGTTGGACACCAGTATACGTAAATAAATACACAAAACATCATCGGACATAGGAGTCGTGTTGGACACCAGTATACGTAAATAAATACACAAAACATCATCTGACATAGGAATCGTGTTGGACACCAGTATACGTAAATAAATACACAAAACATCATCTGACATAGGAATCGTGTTGGACACCAGTATCTGTAAATAAATACACAAAACATCATCTGACATAGGAATCGTGTTGGACACCAGTATACATAAATAAATACACAAAACATCATCTGACATAGGAATCGTGTTGGACACCAGTATACGTAAATAAATACACAAAACATCATCTGACATAGGAATCGTGTTGGACACCAGTATACGTAAATAAATAAACAAAACATCATCTGGCATAAAAATCGTGTTGGACACCAGTATACGTAAATAAACACACAAAACATCATCTGACATAGGAATCGTGTTGGACACCAGTATACGTAAATAAATACACAAAACATCATCTGACAAAGGAATCGTGCTGGACACCAGTATACGTAAATAAATACACAAAACATCATCTGACATAGGAATCGTGTTGGACACCAGTATACGTAAATAAATACACAAAACATCATCTGACATAGGAATCGTGTTGGACACCAGTAGACGTAAATAAATACACAAAACATCATCTGACATAGGAATCGTGTTGGACACCAGAATACGTAAATAAATACACAAAACATCATCTGACATAGGAATCGTGTTGGACACCAGTATACGTAAATAAATACACAAAACATCATCTGACATAGGAATCGTGTTGGACACCAGTATACGTAAATAAATACACAAAACATCATCTGACATAGGAATCGTGTTGGACACCAGTATACGTAAATAAATACACAAAACATCATCTGACATAGGAATCGTGTTGGACACCAGTATCCGTATATAAATACACAAAACATCATCTGACATAGGAATCGTGTTGGACACCAGTATACGTAAATAAATACACAAAACATCATCTGTCATAGGAATCGTGTTGGACACCAGTATACGTAAATAAACGCACAAAACATCATCTGACATAGGAATCGTGTTGGACACCAGTATACGTAAATAAATACACAAAACCTCATCTGACATAGGAATCGTGCTGGATACCTGTATACGTAAATAAATACACAAAACATCATCTGACATAGGAATCGTGTTGGACACCAGTATACGTAAATAAATACACAAAACATCATCTGACATAGGAATCGTGTTGGACACCAGTAGACGTAAATAAATACACAAAACATCATCTGACATAGGAATCGTGTTGGGCACCAGTAGACGTAAATAAATACAAAAAACTTCATCTGACATAGGAATCGTGTTGGACACCAGTATACGTAAATAAATACACAAAACATCATCTGACATAGGAATCGTGTTGGACACCAGTATACGTAAATAAATACACAAAACATCATCTGACATAGGAATCGTGTTGGACACCAGTATACGTAAATAAATACACAAAACATCATCTGACATAGGAATCGTGCTGGACACCAGTATACGTAAATAAATACACAAAACATCATCTGACATAGGAATCGTGTTGGACACCAGTATACGTAAATAAATACACAAAACATCATCTGACATAGGAATCGTGTTGGACACCAGTATACGTAAATAAATACACAAAACATCATCTGACATAGGAATCGTGCTGGACACCAGTATACGTAAATAAATACACAAAACATCATCTGACATAGGAATCGTGCTGGACACCAGTATACGTAAATAAATACACAAAACATCATCTGACATAGGCATCGTGCTGGACACCAGTATACGTAAATAAATACACAAAACATCATCCGACATAGGAATCGTGTTGGACACCAGTATACGTAAATAAATACACAAAACATCATCTGACATAGGAATCGTGTTGGACACCAGTATACGTAAATAAATACACAAAACATCATCTGACATAGGAATCGTGTTGGACACCAGTATGCGTAAATAAATACACAAAACATCATCTGACATAGGAATCGTGCTGGACACCAGTATACGTAAATGAATACACAAAACATCCTCTGACATAGGAATCGTGTTGGACACCAGTATACGGAAATAACTACGCAAAACATCATCTGACATAGGAATCGTGTTGGACACCAGTATACGTAAATAAATACACAAAACATCATCTGACATAGGAATCGTGTTGAACACCAGTATACGTAAATAAATACACAAAACATCATCTGACATAGGAATCGTGTTGGACACCAGTATACGTAAATAAATACACAAAACATCATCGGACATAGGAGTCGTGTTGGACACCAGTATACGTAAATAAATACACAAAACATCATCTGACATAGGAATCGTGTTGGACACCAGTATACGTAAATAAATACACAAAACATCATCTGACATAGGAATCGTGTTGGACACCAGTATCTGTAAATAAATACACAAAACATCATCTGACATAGGAATCGTGTTGGACACCAGTATACATAAATAAATACACAAAACATCATCTAACATAGGAATCGTGTTGGACACCAGTATACGTAAATAAATACACAAAACATCATCTGACATAGGAATCGTGTTGGACACCAGTATACGTAAATAAATACACAAAACATCATCTGACATAGGAATCGTGTTGGACACCAGTATACGTAAATAAATAAACAAAACATCATCTGGCATAAAAATCGTGTTGGACACCAGTATACGTAAATAAACACACAAAACATCATCTGACATAGGAATCGTGTTGGACACCAGTATACGTAAATAAATACACAAAACATCATCTGACAAAGGAATCGTGCTGGACACCAGTATACGTAAATAAATACACAAAACATCATCTGACATAGGAATCGTGTTGGACACCAGTATACGTAAATAAATACACAAAACATCATCTGACATAGGAATCGTGTTGGACACCAGTAGACGTAAATAAATACACAAAACATCATCTGACATAGGAATCGTGTTGGACACCAGAATACGTAAATAAATACAGTAAACATTATCTAACATAGGAATCGTGTTGGACACTAGTATACGTAAATAAATACACAAAACATCATCTGACATAGGAATCGTGTTGGACACCAGTATACGTAAATAAATACACAAAACATCATCTGACATAGGAATCGTGCTGGACACCAGTATACGTAAATAAATACACAAAACATCATCTGACATAGGAATCGTGTTGGACACCAGTATACGTAAATAAACACACAAAACATCATCTGACATAGGAATCGTGTTGGACACCAGTATACGTAAATAAATACACAAAACCTCATCTGACATAGGAATCGTGCTGGACACCAGTATACGTAAATAAATACACAAAACATCATCTGACATAGGAATCGTGCTGGACACCAGTATACGTAAATAAATACACAAAACATCATGTGACATAGGAATCGTGCTGGACACCAGTATACGTAAATAAATACACAAAACATCATCTGACATAGGAATCGTGCTGGACACCAGTATACGGAAATAACTACACAAAACATCATCTGACATAGGAATCGTGTTGGACACCAGTATACGTAAATAAATACACAAAAAATCATCTGACATAGGAATCGTGTTGGACACCAGTATACGTAAATAAATACACAAAACATCATTTGACATAGGAATCGTGCTGGACACCAGTTTACGTAAATAAATACACAAAACATCATCTGACATAGGAATCGTGCTGGACACCAGTTTACGAAAATAAATACACAAAAAATCATCTGACATAGGAATCGTGCTGGACACCAGTATACGTAAATAAATACACAAAACATCATCTGACATAGGAATCGTGTTGGACACCAGTATACGTAAATAAATACACAAAACATCATCTGACATAGGAATCGTGTTGGACACCAGTATACGTAAATAAATACACAAAACATCATCTGACATAGGAATCGTGTTGGACACCAGTATACGTAAATAAATACACAAAACATCATCTGACATAGGAATCGTGTTGGACACCAGTATCCGTATATAAATACACAAAACATCATCTGACATAGGAATCGTGTTGGACACCAGTATACGTAAATAAATACACAAAACATCATCTGACATAGGAATCGTGTTGGACACCAGTATACGTAAATAAATACACAAAACATCATCTGACATAGGAATCGTGTTGGACACCAGTATACGTAAATAAATACACAAAACATCATCTGACATAGGAATCGTGTTGGATACCTGTATACGTAAATAAATACACAAAACATCATCTGACATAGGAATCGTGTTGGACATCAATATACGTAAATAAATACACAAAACATCATCTGACATAAGAATCGTTTTGGACACCAGTATACGTAAATAAACACACAAAACATCATCTGACATAGGAATCGTGCTGGACACTAGTATACGTAAATAAATACACAAAACATCATCTGACATAGGAATCGTGCTGGACACCAGTATACGTAAATAAATACATAAAACATCATCTGACATAGGAATCGTGTTGGACACCAGTATACGTAAATAAATACACAAAACATCATCTGACATAGGAATCGTGTTGGACACCAGTATACGTAAATAAATACACAAAACATCATCTGACATAGGAATCGTGTTGGACACCAGTATACGTAAATAAATAAACAAAACATCATCTGACATAAAAATCGTGTTGGACACCAGTATACGTAAATAAACACACAAAACATCATCTGACATAGGAATCGTGTTGGACACCAGTATACGTAAATAAATACACAAAACATCATCTGACAAAGGAATCGTGCTGGACACCAGTATACGTAAATAAATACACAAAACATCATCTGACATAGGAATCGTGTTGGACACCAGTATACGTAAATAAATACACAAAACATCATCTGACATAGGAATCGTGTTGGACACCAGTAGACGTAAATAAATACACAAAACATCATCTGACATAGGAATCGTGTTGGACACCAGAATACGTAAATAAATACAGTAAACATCATCTAACATAGGAATCGTGTTGGACACTAGTATACGTAAATAAATACACAAAACATCATCTGACATAGGAATCGTGTTGGACACCAGTATACGTAAATAAATACACAAAACATCATCTGACATAGGAATCGTGCTGGACACCAGTATACGTAAATAAATACACAAAACATCATCTGACATAGGAATCGTGTTGGACACCAGTATACGTAAATAAACACACAAAACATCATCTGACATAGGAATCGTGTTGGACACCAGTATACGTAAATAAATACACAAAACCTCATCTGACATAGGAATCGTGCTGGACACCAGTATACGTAAATAAATACACAAAACATCATCTGACATAGGAATCGTGCTGGACACCAGTATACGTAAATAAATACACAAAACATCATGTGACATAGGAATCGTGCTGGACACCAGTATACGTAAATAAATACACAAAACATCATCTGACATAGGAATCGTGCTGGACACCAGTATACGGAAATAACTACACAAAACATCATCTGACATAGGAATCGTGTTGGACACCAGTATACGTAAATAAATACACAAAAAATCATCTGACATAGGAATCGTGTTGG
Source organism: Bathymodiolus brooksi (assembly GCA_963680875.1). Taxonomy (NCBI): domain Eukaryota; kingdom Metazoa; phylum Mollusca; class Bivalvia; order Mytilida; family Modiolidae; genus Bathymodiolus; species Bathymodiolus brooksi. The sequence goes on along the minus strand of OY804585.1, from coordinate 82,513,282 downwards.
ACACCAGTATACGTAAATAAATACACAAAATATCATTTGACATAGGAATCGTGCTGGACACCAGTTTACGTAAATAAATACACAAAACATCATCTGACATAGGAATCGTGCTGGACACCAGTTTACGAAAATAAATACACAAAAAATCATCTGACATAGGAATCGTGCTGGACACCAGTATACGTAAATAAATACACAAAACATCATCTGACATAGGAATCGTGTTGGACACCAGTATACGTAAATAAATACACAAAACATCATCTGACATAGGAATCGTGTTGGACACCAGTATACGTAAATAAATACACAAAACATCATCTGACATAGGAATCGTGTTGGACACCAGTATACGTAAATAAATACACAAAACATCATCTGACATAGGAATCGTGTTGGACACCAGTATCCGTATATAAATACACAAAACATCATCTGACATAGGAATCGTGTTGGACACCAGTATACGTAAATAAATACACAAAACATCATCTGACATAGGAATCGTGTTGGACACCAGTATACGTAAATAAATACACAAAACATCATCTGACATAGGAATCGTGTTGGACACCAGTATACGTAAATAAATACACAAAACATCATCTGACATAGGAATCGTGTTGGATACCTGTATACGTAAATAAATACACAAAACATCATCTGACATAGGAATCGTGTTGGACATCAATATACGTAAATAAATACACAAAACATCATCTGACATAAGAATCGTTTTGGACACCAGTATACGTAAATAAACACACAAAACATCATCTGACATAGGAATCGTGCTGGACACTAGTATACGTAAATAAATACACAAAACATCATCTGACATAGGAATCGTGTTGGACACCAGTATACGTAAATAAATACACAAAACATCATCTGACATAGGAATCGTGTTGGACACCAGTATACGTAAATAAACACACAAAACATCATCTGACATAGGAATCGTGTTGGACACCAGTATACGTAAATAAATACACAAAACATCATCTGACATAGGAATCGTGCTGAACACCAGTATACGTAAATAAATACACAAAACATCATCTGACATAGGAATCGTGTTGGACACCAGTATACGTAAATAAATACACAAAACATCATCTGACATAGGAATCGTGTTGGACACCAGTAGACGTAAATAAATACACAAAACATCATCTGAAATAGGAATCGTGTTGGACACCAGTATCCGTAAATAAATACACAAAACATCATCTGACATAGGAATCGTGTTGGACACCAGTATACGTAAATAAATACACAAAACATCATCTGACATAGGAATCGTGTTGGACACCAGTATACGTAAATAAATACACAAAACATCATCTGACATAGGAATCGTGCTGGACACCAGTATACGTAAATAAATACACAAAACATCATCTGACATAGGAATCGTGTTGGACACCAGTATACGTAAATAAACACACTAAACATCATCTGACATAGGAATCGTGTTGGACACCAGTATACGTAAATAAATACACAAAACATCATCTGACATAGGAATCGTGCTGGACACCAGTATACGTAAATAAATACACAAAACAGCCTCTGACATAGGAATCGTGCTGGACACCAGTATACGGAAATAACTACACAAAACATCATCTGACATAGGAATCGTGTTGGATACCAGTTTACGTAAATAAATACACAAAAAATCAACTGACATAGGAATCGTGCTGGACACCAGTATACGTAAATAAATACAAAAAACATCATCTGACATAGGAATCGTGCTGGACACCAGTTTACGTAAATAAATACACAAAACATCATCTTACATAGGAATCGTGCTGGACACCAGTATACGTAAATAAATACACAAGACATCATCTGACATAGGAATCGTGCTGGACACCAGTATACGTAAATAAATACACAAAACATCATCTTACATAGGAATCGTGCTGGACACCAGTATGCGTAAATAAATACACAAAACATCATCTGACATAGGAATCGTGCTGGACACCAGTATACGTAAATAAATACACAAAAAATCATCTGACATAGGAATCGTGCTGGACACCAGTATACGTAAATAAATACACAAAACATCATCTGACATAGGAATCGTGTTGGACACCAGTAGACGTAAATAAATACACAAAACATCATCTGACATAGGAATCGTGTTGGACACCAGTATACGTAAATAAATACACAAAACATCATCTGACATAGGAATGGTGTTGGACACCAGTATACATAAATAAATACACAAAACATCATCTGACATAGGAATCGTGTTGGACACCAGTATACGTAAATAAATACACAAAACATCATCTGACATAGGAATCGTGTTGGACACCAGCATACGTAAATAAATACACAAAACATCATCTGACATAGGAATCGTGTTGAACACCAGTATACGTAAATAAATACACAAAACATCATCTGACATAGGAATCGTGTTGGACACCAGTATACGTAAATAAATACACAAAACATCATCGGACATAGGAGTCGTGTTGGACACCAGTATACGTAAATAAATACACAAAACATCATCTGACATAGGAATCGTGTTGGACACCAGTATACGTAAATAAATACACAAAACATCATCTGACATAGGAATCGTGTTGGACACCAGTATCCGTAAATAAATACACAAAACATCATCTGACATAGGAATCGTGTTGGACACCAGTATACATAAATAAATACACAAAACATCATCTAACATAGGAATCGTGTTGGACACCAGTATACGTAAATAAATACACAAAACATCATCTGACATAGGAATCGTGTTGGACACCAGTATACGTAAATAAATACACAAAACATCATCTGACATAGGAATCGTGTTTGACACCAGTATACGTAAATAAATACACAAAACATCATCTGACATAGGAATCGTGTTGGACACCAGTATACGTAAATAAACACACAAAACATCATCTGACATAGGAATCGTGCTGGACACCAGTATACGTAAATAAATACACAAAACATCATCTGACAAAGGAATCGTGCCGGACACCAGTATACGTAAATAAATACACAAAACATCATCTGACATAGGAATCGTGTTGGACACCAGTATACGTAAATAAATACACAAAACATCATCTGACATAGGAATCGTGTTAGACACCAGTATCCGTATATAAATACACAAAACATCATCTGACATAGGAATCGTGTTGGACACCAGTATACGTAAATAAATACACAAAACATCATCTAACATAGGAATCGTGTTGGACACCAGTATACGTAAATAAATACACAAAACATCATCTGACATAGGAATCGTGTTGGACACCAGTATACGTAAATAAATACACAAAACATCATCTGACATAGGAATCGTGCTGGACACCAGTATGCGTAAATAAATACACAAAACATCATCTGACATAGTGTGTTGGACACCAGTATACGTAAATAAATACACAAAACCTCATCTGACATAGGAATCGTGCTGGACACCAGTATACGTAAATAAATACACAAAACATCATCTGACATAGGAATCGTGCTGGACACCAGTATACGTAAATAAATACACAAAACATCATGTGACATAGGAATCGTGCTGGACACCAGTATACGTAAATAAATACACAAAACATCATCTGACATAGGAATCGTGCTGGACACCAGTATACGTAAATAAATACACAAAACATCATCTGACATAGGAATCGTGTTGGACACCAGTATACGTAAATAAATACACAAAAAATCATCTGACATAGGAATCGTGCTGGACACCAGTATACGTAAATAAATACACAAAGCATCATTTGACATAGGAATCGTGCTGGACACCAGTTTACGTAAATAAATACACAAAACATCATCTGACATAGGAATCGTGCTGGACACCAGTTTACGAAAATAAATACACATAAAATCATCTGACATAGGAATCGTGCTGGACACCAGTATACGTAAATAAATACACAAAACATCATCTGACATAGGAATCGTGTTGGACACCAGTATACGTAAATAAATATACAAAACATCATCTGACATAGGAATCGTGATAGACACCAGTATACGTAAATAAATACACAAAACATCATCTGACATAGGAATCGTGTTGGACACCAGTATCCGTATATAAATACACAAAACATCATCTGACATAGGAATCGTGTTGGACACCAGTATACGTAAATAAATACACAAAACATCATCTGACATAGTAATCGTGTTGGACACCAGTATACGTAAATAAATACACAAAACATCATCTGACATAGGAATCGTGTTGGACACCAGTATACGTAAATAAATACACAAAACATCATCTGACATAGGAATCGTGTTGGATACCAGTATACGTAAATAAATACACAAAACATCATCTGACATAGGAATCGTGTTGAACATCAATATACGTAAATGAATACACAAAACATCATCTGACATAAGAATCGTTTTGGACACCAGTATACGTAAATAAACACACAAAACATCATCTGACATAGGAATCGTGCTGGACACCAGTATACGTAAATAAATACACAAAACATCATCTGACATAGGAATCGTGCTGGACACCAGTATACGTAAATAAATACACAAAACATCATCTGACATAGGAATCGTGTTGGACACCAGTATACGTAAATAAATACACAAAACATCATCTGACATAGGAATCGTGTTGGACACCAGTATACGTAAATAAATACACAAAACATCATCTGACATAGGAATCGTGTTGGACACCAGTATACGTAAATAAATACACAAAACATCATCTGACATAGGAATCGTGTTGGACACCAGTATACGTAAATAAACACACAAAACATCATCTGACATAGGAATCGTGTTGGACACCAGTATACGTAAATAAATACACAAAACATCATCTGACATAGGAATCGTGCTGGACACCAGTATACGTAAATAAATACACAAAACATCATCTGACATAGGAATCGTGTTGGACACCAGTAGACGTAAATAAATACACAAAACATCATCTGACATAGGAATCGTGTTGGACACCAGTATCCGTAAATAAATACACAAAACATCATCTGACATAGGAATCGTGTTGGACACCAGTATACGTAAATAAATACACAAAACATCATATAACATAGGAATCGTGTTGGACACCAGTATACGTAAATAAATACACAAAACATCATCTGACATAGGAATCGTGTTGGACACCAGTATACGTAAATAAATACACAAAACATCATCTGACATAGGAATCGTGCTGGACACCAGTATACGTAAATAAATACACAAAACATCATCTGACATAGGAATCGTGTTGGACACCAGTATACGTAAATAAATACACAAAACCTCATCTGACATAGGAATCGTGCTGGACACCAGTATACGTAAATAAATACACAAAACATCATCTGACATAGGAATCGTGCTGGACACCAGTATACGTAAATAAATACACAAAACATCATGTGACATAGGAATCGTGCTGGACACCAGTATACGTAAATAAATACACAAAACATCATCTGACATAGGAATCGTGCTGGACACCAGTATACGTAAATAAATACACAAAACATCATCTGACATAGGAATCGTGTTGGACACCAGTATACGTAAATAAATACACAAAAAATCATCTGACATAGGAATCGTGCTGGACACCAGTATACGTAAATAAATACACAAAGCATCATTTGACATAGGAATCGTGCTGGACACCAGTTTACGTAAATAAATACACAAAACATCATCTGACATAGGAATCGTGCTGGACACCAGTTTACGAAAATAAATACACATAAAATCATCTGACATAGGAATCGTGCTGGACACCAGTATACGTAAATAAATACACAAAACATCATCTGACATAGGAATCGTGTTGGACACCAGTATACGTAAATAAATATACAAAACATCATCTGACATAGGAATCGTGTTAGACACCAGTATACGTAAATAAATACACAAAACATCATCTGACATAGGAATCGTGTTGGACACCAGTATCCGTATATAAATACACAAAACATCATCTGACATAGGAATCGTGTTGGACACCAGTATACGTAAATAAATACACAAAACATCATCTGACATAGTAATCGTGTTGGACACCAGTATACGTAAATAAATACACAAAACATCATCTGACATAGGAATCGTGTTGGACACCAGTATACGTAAATAAATACACAAAACATCATCTGACATAGGAATCGTGTTGGATACCAGTATACGTAAATAAATACACAAAACATCATCTGACATAGGAATCGTGTTGAACATCAATATACGTAAATGAATACACAAAACATCATCTGACATAAGAATCGTTTTGGACACCAGTATACGTAAATAAACACACAAAACATCATCTGACATAGGAATCGTGCTGGACACCAGTATACGTAAATAAATACACAAAACATCATCTGACATAGGAATCGTGCTGGACACCAGTATACGTAAATAAATACACAAAACATCATCTGACATAGGAATCGTGTTGGACACCAGTATACGTAAATAAATACACAACACATCATCTGACATAGGAATCGTGTTGGACACCAGTATACGTAAATAAATACACAAAACATCATCTGACATAGGAATCGTGTTGGACACCAGTATACGTAAATAAATACACAAAACATCATCTGACATAGGAATCGTGTTGGACACCAGTATACGTAAATAAACACACAAAACATCATCTGACATAGGAATCGTGTTGGACACCAGTATACGTAAATAAATACACAAAACATCATCTGACATAGGAATCGTGCTGGACACCAGTATACGTAAATAAATACACAAAACATCATCTGACATAGGAATCGTGTTGGACACCAGTAGACGTAAATAAATACACAAAACATCATCTGACATAGGAATCGTGTTGGACACCAGTATCCGTAAATAAATACACAAAACATCATCTGACATAGGAATCGTGTTGGACACCAGTATACGTAAATAAATACACAAAACATCATATAACATAGGAATCGTGTTGGACACCAGTATACGTAAATAAATACACAAAACATCATCTGACATAGGAATCGTGTTGGACACCAGTATACGTAAATAAATACACAAAACATCATCTGACATAGGAATCGTGCTGGACACCAGTATACGTAAATAAATACACAAAACATCATCTGACATAGGAATCGTGTTGGACACCAGTATACGTAAATAAACACACAAAACATCATCTGACATAGGAATCGTGTTGGACACCAGTATACGTAAATAAATACACAAAACATCATCTGACATAGGAATCGTGCTGGACACCAGTATACGTAAATAAATACACAAAACATCATCTGACATAGGAATCGTGCTGGACACCAGTATACGTAAATAACTACACAAAACATCATCTGACATAGGAATCGTGTTGGACACCAGTATACGTAAATAAATACACAAAAAATCATCTGACATAGGAATCGTGCTGGACACCAGTATACGTAAATAAATACACAAAGCATCATTTGACATAGGAATCGTGCTGGACACCAGTTTACGTAAATAAATACACAAAACATCATCTGACATAGGAATCGTGCTGGACACCAGTTTACGAAAATAAATACACAAAAAATCATCTGACATAGGAATCGTGCTGGACACCAGTATACGTAAATAAATACACAAAACATTATCTGACATAGGAATCGTGTTGGACACCAGTATACGTAAATAAATATACAAAACATCATCTGACATAGGAATCGTGTTGGACACCAGTATACGTAAATAAATACACAAAACATCATCTGACATAGGAATCGTGTTGGACACCAGTATCCGTATATAAATACACAAAACATCATCTGACATAGGAATCGTGTTGGACACCAGTATACGTAAATAAATACACAAAACATCATCTGACATAGTAATCGTGTTGGACACCAGTATACGTAAATAAATACACAAAACATCATCTGACATAGGAATCGTGTTGGACACCAGTATACGTAAATAAATACACAAAACATCATCTGACATAGGAATCGTGTTGATTACCAGTATACGTAAATAAATACACAAAACATCATCTGACATAGGAATCGTGTTGGACATCAATATACGTAAATAAATACACAAAACATCATCTGACATAAGAATCGTTTTGGACACCAGTATACGTAAATAAATACACAAAACATCATCTGACATAGGAATCGTGTTGGACACCAGTATACGTAAATAAATACACAAAACATCATCTGACATAGGAATCGTGCTGGACACCAGTATACGTAAATAAATACACAAAACATCATCTGACATAGGAATGGTGTTGGACACCAGTATACGTAAATAAATACACAAAACATCATCTGACATAGGAATCGTGTTGGACACCAGTATACGTAAATAAATACACAAAACATCATCTGACATAGGAATCGTGTTGGACACCAGTATACGTAAATAAATACACAAAACATCATCTGACATAGGAATCGTGTTGGACACCAGTATACGTAAATAAACACACAAAACATCATCTGACATAGGAATCGTGTTGGACACCAGTATACGTAAATAAATACACAAAACATCATCTGACATAGGAATCGTGCTGGACACCAGTATACGTAAATAAATACACAAAACATCATCTGACATAGGAATCGTGTTGGACACCAGTAGACGTAAATAAATACACAAAACATCATCTGACATAGGAATCGTGTTGGACACCAGTATCCGTAAATAAATACACAAAACATCATCTGACATAGGAATCGTGTTGAACACCAGTATACGTAAATAAATACACAAAACATCATATAACATAGGAATCGTGTTGGACACCAGTATACGTAAATAAATACACAAAACATCATCTGACATAGGAATCGTGTTGGACACCAGTATACGTAAATAAATACACAAAACATCATCTGACATAGGAATCGTGCTGGACACCAGTATACGTAAATAAATACACAAAACATCATCTGACATAGGAATCGTGTTGGACACCAGTATACGTAAATAAACACACAAAACATCATCTGACATAGGAATCGTGTTGGACACCAGTATACGTAAATAAATACACAAAACATCATCTGACATAGGAATCGTGCTGGACACCAGTATACGTAAATAAATACACAAAACATCATCTGACATAGGAATCGTGCTGGACACCAGTATACGTAAATAAATACACAAAACAGCCTCTGACATAGGAATCGTGCTGGACACCAGTATACGGAAATAACTACACAAAACATCATCTGACATATGAATCGTGTTGGACACCAGTTTACGTAAATAAATACACAAAACATCATATAACATAGGAATCGTGTTGGACACCAGTATACGTAAATAAATACACAAAACATCATCTGACATAGGAATCGTGTTGGACACCAGTATACGTAAATAAATACACAAAACATCATCTGACATAGGAATCGTGCTGGACACCAGTATACGTAAATAAATACACAAAACATCATCTGACATAGGAATCGTGTTGGACACCAGTATACGTAAATAAACACACAAAACATCATCTGACATAGGAATCGTGTTGGACACCAGTATACGTAAATAAATACACAAAACATCATCTGACATAGGAATCGTGCTGGACACCAGTATACGTAAATAAATACACAAAACATCATCTGACATAGGAATCGTGCTGGACACCAGTATACGTAAATAAATACACAAAACAGCCTCTGACATAGGAATCGTGCTGGACACCAGTATACGGAAATAACTACACAAAACATCATCTGACATATGAATCGTGTTGGACACCAGTTTACGTAAATAAATACACAAAAAATCATCTGACATAGGAATCGTGCTGGACACCAGTATACGTAAATAAATACACAAAACATCATCTGACATAGGAATCGTGTTGGACACCAGTATCCGTATATAAATACACAAAACATCATCTGACATAGGAATCGTGTTGGACACCAGTATACGTAAATAAATACACAAAACATCATCAGACATAGTAATCGTGTTGGACACCAGTATACGTAAATAAATACACAAAACATCATCTGACATAGGAATCGTGTTGGACACCAGTATACGTAAATAAATACACAAAACATCATCTGACATAGGAATCGTGTTGGATACCAGTATACGTAAATAAATACACAAAACATCATCTGACATAGGAATCGTGTTGGACATCAATATACGTAAATAAATACACAAAACATCATCTGACATAAGAATCGTTTTGGACACCAGTATACGTAAATAAACACACAAAACATCATCTGACATAGGAATCGTGCTGGACACCAGTATACGTAAATAAATACACAAAACATCATCTGACATAGGAATCGTGCTGGACACCAGTATACGTAAATAAATACACAAAACATCATCTGACATAGGAATGGTGTTGGACACCAGTATACGTAAATAAATACACAAAACATCATCTGACATAGGAATCGTGTTGGACACCAGTATACGTAAATAAATACACAAAACATCATCTGACATAGGAATCGTGTTGGACACCAGTATACGTAAATAAATACACAAAACATCATCTGACATAGGAATCGTGTTGGACACCAGTATACGTAAATAAACACACAAAACATCATCTGACATAGGAATCGTGCTGGACACCAGTATACGTAAATAAATACACAAAACATCATCTGACATAGGAATCGTGCTGGACACCAGTATACGTAAATAAATACACAAAACATCATCTGACATAGGAATCGTGTTGGACACCAGTATCCGTATATAAATACACAAAACATCATCTGACATAGGAATCGTGTTGGACACCAGTATACGTAAATAAATACACAAAACATCATCAGACATAGTAATCGTGTTGGACACCAGTATACGTAAATAAATACACAAAACATCATCTGACATAGGAATCGTGTTGGACACCAGTATACGTAAATAAATACACAAAACATCATCTGACATAGGAATCGTGTTGGATACCAGTATACGTAAATAAATACACAAAACATCATCTGACATAGGAATCGTGTTGGACATCAATATACGTAAATAAATACACACAACATCATCTGACATAAGAATCGTTTTGGACACCAGTATACGTAAATAAACACACAAAACATCATCTGACATAGGAATCGTGCTGGACACCAGTATACGTAAATAAATACACAAAACATCATCTGACATAGGAATCGTGCTGGACACCAGTATACGTAAATAAATACACAAAACATCATCTGACATAGGAATCGTGTTGGACACCAGTATACGTAAATAAATACACAAAACATCATCTGACATAGGAATCGTGCTGGACACCAGTATACGTAAATAAATACACAAAACATCATCTGACATAGGAATCGTGTTGGACACCAGTATACGTAAATAAATACACAAAACATCATCTGACATAGGAATCGTGTTGGACACCAGTAGACGTAAATAAATACACAAAACATCATCTGACATAGGAATCGTGTTGGACACCAGTATCCGTAAATAAATACACAAAACATCATCTGACATAGGAATCGTGTTGGACACCAGTATACGTAAATAAATACACAAAACATCATATAACATAGGAATCGTGTTGGACACCAGTATACGTAAATAAATACACAAAACATCATCTGACATAGGAATCGTGTTGGAAACCAGTATACGTAAATAAATACACAAAACATCATCTGACATAGGAATCGTGCTGGACACCAGTATACGTAAATAAATACACAAAACATCATCTGACATAGGAATCGTGTTGGACACCAGTATACGTAAATAAACACACAAAACATCATCTGACATAGGAATCGTGTTGGACACCAGTATACGTAAATAAATACACAAAACATCATCTGACATAGGAATCGTGCTGGACACCAGTATACGTAAATAAATACACAAAACATCATCTGACATAGGAATCGTGCTGGACACCAGTATACGTAAATAAATACACAAAACAGCCTCTGACATAGGAATCGTGCTGGACACCAGTATACGGAAATAACTACACAAAACATCATCTGACATATGAATCGTGTTGGACACCAGTTTACGTAAATAAATACACAAAAAATCATCTGACATAGGAATCGTGCTGGAAACCAGTATACGTAAATAAATACACAAAACATCATCTGACATAGGAATCGTGCTGGACACCAGTTTACGTAAATAAATACACAAAACATCATCTGACATAGGAATCGTGCTGGACACCAGTATACGTAAATAAATACACAAAACATCATCTGACATAGGAATCGTGCTGGACACCAGTATACGTAAATAAATACACAAAACATCATCTGACATAGGAATCGTGTTGGACACCAGTATACGTAAATAAATACACAAAACATCATCTGACATAGGAATCGTGTTGGACACCAGTATACGTAAATAAATACACAAAACATCATCTGAGATAGGAATGGTGTTGGACACCAGTATACAAAAATAAATACACAAAACATCATCTGACATAGGAATCGTGTTGGACACCAGTATACGTAAATAAATACACAAAACATTATCTGACATAGGAATCGTGTTGGACATCAGTATACGTAAATAAATACACAAAACATCATCTGACATAGGAATCGTGCTGGACACCAGTATACGTAAATAAATACACAAAACAGCCTCTGACATAGGAATCGTGCTGGACACCAGTATACGGAAATAACTACACAAAACATCATCTGACATATGAATCGTGTTGGACACCAGTTTACGTAAATAAATACACAAAAAATCATCTGACATAGGAATCGTGCTGGACACCAGTATACGTAAATAAATACACAAAACATCATCTGACATAGGAATCGTGTTGGACACCAGTATCCGTATATAAATACACAAAACATCATCTGACATAGGAATCGTGTTGGACACCAGTATACGTAAATAAATACACAAAACATCATCAGACATAGTAATCGTGTTGGACACCAGTATACGTAAATAAATACACAAAACATCATCTGACATAGGAATCGTGTTGGACACCAGTATACGTAAATAAATACACAAAACATCATCTGACATAGGAATCGTGTTGGATACCAGTATACGTAAATAAATACACAAAACATCATCTGACATAGGAATCGTGTTGGACATCAATATACGTAAATAAATACACAAAACATCATCTGACATAAGAATCGTTTTGGACACCAGTATACGTAAATAAACACACAAAACATCATCTGACATAGGAATCGTGCTGGACACCAGTATACGTAAATAAATACACAAAACATCATCTGACATAGGAATCGTGCTGGACACCAGTATACGTAAATAAATACACAAAACATCATCTGACATAGGAATGGTGTTGGACACCAGTATACGTAAATAAATACACAAAACATCATCTGACATAGGAATCGTGTTGGACACCAGTATACGTAAATAAATACACAAAACATCATCTGACATAGGAATCGTGTTGGACACCAGTATACGTAAATAAATACACAAAACATCATCTGACATAGGAATCGTGTTGGACACCAGTATACGTAAATAAACACACAAAACATCATCTGACATAGGAATCGTGTTGGACACCAGTATACGTAAATAAATACACAAAACATCATCTGACATAGGAATCGTGCTGGACACCAGTATACGTAAATAAATACACAAAACATCATCTGACATAGGAATCGTGTTGGACACCAGTATACGTAAATAAACACACAAAACATCATCTGACATAGGAATCGTGTTGGACACCAGTATACGTAAATAAATACACAAAACATCATCTGACATAGGAATCGTGCTGGACACCAGTATACGTAAATAAATACACAAAACATCATCTGACATAGGAATCGTGCTGGACACCAGTATACGTAAATAAATACACAAAACAGCCTCTGACATAGGAATCGTGCTGGACACCAGTATACGGAAATAACTACACAAAACATCATCTGACATATGAATCGTGTTGGACACCAGTTTACGTAAATAAATACACAAAAAATCATCTGACATAGGAATCGTGCTGGACACCAGTATACGTAAATAAATACACAAAACATCATCTGACATAGGAATCGTGCTGGACACCAGTTTACGTAAATAAATACACAAAACATCATCTGACATAGGAATCGTGTTGGACACCAGTATCCGTATATAAATACACAAAACATCATCTGACATAGGAATCGTGTTGGACACCAGTATACGTAAATAAATACACAAAACATCATCAGACATAGTAATCGTGTTGGACACCAGTATACGTAAATAAATACACAAAACATCATCTGACATAGTAATCGTGTTGGACACCAGTATACGTAAATAAATACACAAAACATCATCTGACATAGGAATCGTGTTGGACACCAGTATACGTAAATAAACACACAAAACATCATCTGACATAGGAATCGTGTTGGACACCAGTATACGTAAATAAATACACAAAACATCATCTGACATAGGAATCGTGCTGGACACCAGTATACGTAAATAAATACACAAAACATCATCTGACATAGGAATCGTGCTGGACACCAGTATACGTAAATAAATACACAAAACAGCCTCTGACATAGGAATCGTGCTGGACACCAGTATACGGAAATAACTACACAAAACATCATCTGACATATGAATCGTGTTGGACACCAGTTTACGTAAATAAATACACAAAAAATCATCTGACATAGGAATCGTGCTGGACACCAGTATACGTAAATAAATACACAAAACATCATCTGACATAGGAATCGTGCTGGACACCAGTATACGTAAATAAATACACAAAACATCATCTGACATAGGAATCGTGTTGGACACCAGTATCCGTATATAAATACACAAAACATCATCTGACATAGGAATCGTGTTGGACACCAGTATACGTAAATAAATACACAAAACATCATCAGACATAGTAATCGTGTTGGACACCAGTATACGTAAATAAATACACAAAACATCATCTGACATAGGAATCGTGTTGGACACCAGTATACGTAAATAAATACACAAAACATCATCTGACATAGGAATCGTGTTGGATACCAGTATACGTAAATAAATACACAAAACATCATCTGACATAGGAATCGTGTTGGACATCAATATACGTAAATAAATACACACAACATCATCTGACATAAGAATCGTTTTGGACACCAGTATACGTAAATAAACACACAAAACATCATCTGACATAGGAATCGTGCTGGACACCAGTATACGTAAATAAATACACAAAACATCATCTGACATAGGAATCGTGCTGTACACCAGTATACGTAAATAAATACACAAAACATCATCTGACATAGGAATCGTGTTGGACACCAGTATACGTAAATAAATACACAAAACATCATCTGACATAGGAATCGTGCTGGACACCAGTATACGTAAATAAATACACAAAACATCATCTGACATAGGAATCGTGTTGGACACCAGTATACGTAAATAAATACACAAAACATCATCTGACATAGGAATCGTGTTGGACACCAGTAGACGTAAATAAATACACAAAACATCATCTGACATAGGAATCGTGTTGGACACCAGTATCCGTAAATAAATACACAAAACATCATCTGACATAGGAATCGTGTTGGACACCAGTATACGTAAATAAATACACAAAACATCATATAACATAGGAATCGTGTTGGACACCAGTATACGTAAATAAATACACAAAACATCATCTGACATAGGAATCGTGTTGGAAACCAGTATACGTAAATAAATACACAAAACATCATCTGACATAGGAATCGTGCTGGACACCAGTATACGTAAATAAATACACAAAACATCATCTGACATAGGAATCGTGTTGGACACCAGTATACGTAAATAAACACACAAAACATCATCTGACATAGGAATCGTGTTGGACACCAGTATACGTAAATAAATACACAAAACATCATCTGACATAGGAATCGTGCTGGACACCAGTATACGTAAATAAATACACAAAACATCATCTGACATAGGAATCGTGCTGGACACCAGTATACGTAAATAAATACACAAAACAGCCTCTGACATAGGAATCGTGCTGGACACCAGTATACGGAAATAACTACACAAAACATCATCTGACATATGAATCGTGTTGGACACCAGTTTACGTAAATAAATACACAAAAAATCATCTGACATAGGAATCGTGCTGGAAACCAGTATACGTAAATAAATACACAAAACATCATCTGACATAGGAATCGTGCTGGACACCAGTTTACGTAAATAAATACACAAAACATCATCTGACATAGGAATCGTGCTGGACACCAGTATACGTAAATAAATACACAAAACATCATCTGACATAGGAATCGTGCTGGACACCAGTATACGTAAATAAATACACAAAACATCATCTGACATAGGAATCGTGTTGGACACCAGTATACGTAAATAAATACACAAAACATCATCTGACATAGGAATCGTGTTGGACACCAGTATACGTAAATAAATACACAAAACATCATCTGAGATAGGAATGGTGTTGGACACCAGTATACAAAAATAAATACACAAAATATCATCTGACATAGGAATCGTGTTGGACACCAGTATACGTAAATAAATACACAAAACATTATCTGACATAGGAATCGTGTTGGACATCAGTATACGTAAATAAATACACAAAACATCATCTGACATAGGAATCGTGTTGGACACCAGTATCCGTATATAAATAAACAAAACATCATCTGACATAGGAATCGTGTTGGACACCAGTATACGTAAATAAATACACAAAACATCATCTGACATAGGAATCGTGTTGGACACCAGTATACGTAAATAAATACACAAAACATCATCTGACATAGGAATCGTGTTGGACACCAGTATACGTAAATAAATACACAAAACATCATCTGACATAGGAATCGTGTTGGACACCAGTATCCGTAAATAAATACAC
This sequence comes from Bathymodiolus brooksi, assembly GCA_963680875.1. Classification (NCBI taxonomy): domain Eukaryota; kingdom Metazoa; phylum Mollusca; class Bivalvia; order Mytilida; family Modiolidae; genus Bathymodiolus; species Bathymodiolus brooksi. The sequence goes on along the minus strand of OY804585.1, from coordinate 82,496,274 downwards.
AAAACATCATCTGACATAGGAATCGTTTTGGACACCAGTATACGTAAATAAACACACAAAACATCATCTGAGATAGGAATCGTGTTGGACACCAGTATACGTAAATAAATACACAAAACATCATCTGACATAGGAATCGTGCTGGACACCAGTATACGTAAATAAATACACAAAACATCATCTGACATAGGAATCGTGTTGGACACCAGTATACGTAAATAAATACACAAAACATCATCTGACATAGGAATCGTGCTGGACACCAGTATACGTAAATAAATACACAAAACATCATCTGACATAGGAATCGTGTTGGACACCAGTATACGTAAATAAATACACAAAACATCATCTGACATAGGAATCGTGTTGGACACCAGTAGACGTAAATAAATACACAAAACATCATCTGACATAGGAATCGTGTTGGACACCAGTAGACGTAAATAAATACACAAAACATCATCTGACATAGGAATCGTGTTGGACACCAGTATACGTAAATAAATACACAAAACATCATCTGACATAGGAATCGTGTTGGACACCAGTATACGTAAATAAATACACAAAACATCATCTGACATAGGAATCGTGTTGGACACCAGTATACGTAAATAAATACACAAAACATCATCTGACATAGGAATCGTGCTGGACACCAGTATACGTAAATAAATACACAAAACATCATCTGACATAGGAATCGTGCTGGACACCAGTATATGTAAATAAATACACAAAACAGCCTCTGACATAGGAATCGTGCTGGACACCAGTATACGGAAATAACTACACAAAACATCATCTGACATATGAATCGTGTTGGACACCAGTTTACGTAAATAAATACACAAAAAATCATCTGACATAGGAATCGTGCTGGACACCAGTATACGTAAATAAATACACAAAACATCATCTGACATAGGAATCGTGCTGGACACCAGTATACGTAAATAAATACACAAAACATCATCTGACATAGGAATCGTGTTGGACACCAGTATCCGTATATAAATACACAAAACATCATCTGACATAGGAATCGTGTTGGACACCAGTATACGTAAATAAATACACAAAACATCATCAGACATAGTAATCGTGTTGGACACCAGTATACGTAAATAAATACACAAAACATCATCTGACATAGGAATCGTGTTGGACACCAGTATACGTAAATAAATACACAAAACATCATCTGACATAGGAATCGTGTTGGATACCAGTATACGTAAATAAATACACAAAACATCATCTGACATAGGAATCGTGTTGGACATCAATATACGTAAATAAATACACACAACATCATCTGACATAAGAATCGTTTTGGACACCAGTATACGTAAATAAACACACAAAACATCATCTGACATAGGAATCGTGCTGGACACCAGTATACGTAAATAAATACACAAAACATCATCTGACATAGGAATCGTGCTGGACACCAGTATACGTAAATAAATACACAAAACATCATCTGACATAGGAATGGTGTTGGACACCAGTATACGTAAATAAATACACAAAACATCATCTGACATAGGAATCGTGTTGGACACCAGTATACGTAAATAAATACACAAAACATCATCTGACATAGGAATCGTGTTGGACACCAGTATACGTAAATAAATACACAAAACATCATCTGACATAGGAATCGTGTTGGACACCAGTATACGTAAATAAACACACAAAACATCATCTGACATAGGAATCGTGTTGGACACCAGTATACGTAAATAAATACACAAAACATCATCTGACATAGGAATCGTGCTGGACACCAGTATACGTAAATAAATACACAAAACATCATCTGACATAGGAATCGTGTTGGACACCAGTATACGTAAATAAATACACAAAACATCATCTGACATAGGAATCGTGTTGGACACCAGTAGACGTAAATAAATACACAAAACATCATCTGACATAGGAATCGTGTTGGACACCAGTATCCGTAAATAAATACACAAAACATCATCTGACATAGGAATCGTGTTGGACACCAGTATACGTAAATAAATACACAAAACATCATATAACATAGGAATCGTGTTGGACACCAGTATACGTAAATAAATACACAAAACATCATCTGACATAGGAATCGTGTTGGACACCAGTATACGTAAATAAATACACAAAACATCATCTGACATAGGAATCGTGCTGGACACCAGTATACGTAAATAAATACACAAAACATCATCTGACATAGGAATCGTGTTGGACACCAGTATACGTAAATAAACACACAAAACATCATCTGACATAGGAATCGTGTTGGACACCAGTATACGTAAATAAATACACAAAACATCATCTGACATAGGAATCGTGCTGGACACCAGTATACGTAAATAAATACACAAAACATCATCTGACATAGGAATCGTGCTGGACACCAGTATACGTAAATAAATACACAAAACATCATCTAACATAGAAATCGTGCTGGACACCAGTATACGTAAATAAATACACAAAACATCATCTGACATAGGAATCGTGTTGGACACCAGTATACGTAAATAAATACACAAAACATCATCTGACATAGGAATCGTGTTGGACACCAGTATACGTAAATAAATACACAAAACATCATCTGACATAGGAATGGTGTTGGACACCAGTATACAAAAATAAATACACAAAACATCATCTGACATAGGAATCGTGTTGGACACCAGTATACGTAAATAAATACACAAAACATTATCTGACATAGGAATCGTGTTGGACATCAGTATACGTAAATAAATACACAAAACATCATCTGACATAGGAATCGTGTTGGACACCAGTATCCGTATATAAATAAACAAAACATCATCTGACATAGGAATCGTGTTGGACACCAGTATACGTAAATAAATACACAAAACATCATCTGACATAGGAATCGTGTTGGACACCAGTATACGTAAATAAATACACAAAACATCATCTGACATAGGAATCGTGTTGGACACCAGTATACGTAAATAAATACACAAAACATCATCTGACATAGGAATCGTGTTGGACACCAGTATACGTAAATAAATACACAAAACATCATCTGACATAGGAATCGTTTTGGACACCAGTATACGTAAATAAACACACAAAACATCATCTGAGATAGGAATCGTGTTGGACACCAGTATACGTAAATAAATACACAAAACATCATCTGACATAGGAATCGTGCTGGACACCAGTATACGTAAATAAATACACAAAACATCATCTGACATAGGAATCGTGTTGGACACCAGTATACGTAAATAAATACACAAAACATCATCTGACATAGGAATCGTGCTGGACACCAGTATACGTAAATAAATACACAAAACATCATCTGACATAGGAATCGTGTTGGACACCAGTATACGTAAATAAATACACAAAACATCATCTGACATAGGAATCGTGTTGGACACCAGTAGACGTAAATAAATACACAAAACATCATCTGACATAGGAATCGTGTTGGACACCAGTAGACGTAAATAAATACACAAAACATCATCTGACATAGGAATCGTGTTGGACACCAGTATACGTAAATAAATACACAAAACATCATCTGACATAGGAATCGTGTTGGACACCAGTATACGTAAATAAATACATAAAACATCATCTGACATAGGAATCGTGTTGGACACCAGTATACGTAAATAAATACACAAAACATCATCTGACATAGGAATCGTGCTGGACACCAGTATACGTAAATAAACACACAAAACATCATCTGACATAGGAATCGTGTTGGACACCAGTATACGTAAATAAACACACAAAACATCATCTGACATAGGAATCGTGTTGGACACCAGTATACGTAAATAAATACACAAAACCTCATCTGACATAGGAATCGTGTTGGACACCAGTATACGTAAATAAATACACAAAACATCATCTGACATAGGAATCGTGCTGGACACCAGTATACGTAAATAAATACACAAAACATCATCTGACATAGGAATCGTGTTGGACACCAGTATACGTAAATAAATACACAAAACATCATCTGACATAGGAATCGTGTTGGACACCAGTATACGTAAATAAATACACAAAACATCATCTGACATAGGAATCGTGTTGGACATCAGTAGACGTAAATAAATACACAAAACATCATCTGACATAGGAATCGTGTTGGACACCAGTATCGTTAATAAATACACAAAACATCATCTGACATAGGAATCGTGTTGGACACCAGCATACGTAAATAAATACACAAAACATCATCTGACATAGGAATCGTTTTGGACACCAGTATACGTAAATAAACACACAAAACATCATCTGACATAGGAATCGTGCTGGACACCAGTATACGTAAATAAATACACAAAACATCATCTGACATAGGAATCGTGTTGGACACCAGTATACGTAAATAAATACACAAAACATCATCTGACATAGGAATCGTGTTGGACACCAGTATACGTAAATAAATACACAAAACATCATCTGACATAGGAATCGTGTTGGACACCAGTAGACGTAAATAAATACACAAAACATCATCTGACATAGGAATCGTGTTGGACACCAGTATACGTAAATAAATACACAAAACATCATCTAACATAGGAATCGTGTTGGACACCAGTATACGTAAATAAATACACAAAACATCATCTGACATAGGAATCGTGTTGGACACCAGTATACGTAAATAAATACACAAAACATCATCTGACATAGGAATCGTGCTGGACACCAGTATACGTAAATAAACACACAAAACATCATCTGACATAGGAATCGTGTTGGACACCAGTATACGTAAATAAACACACAAAACATCATCTGACATAGGAATCGTGTTGGACACCAGTATACGTAAATAAATACACAAAACATCATCTGACATAGGAATCGTGCTGTACACCAGTATACGTAAATAAATACACAAAACATCATCTGAGATAGGAATCGTGCTGGACACCAGTATACGTAAATAAATACACAAAACATCATCTGACATAGGAATCGTGCTGGACACCAGTATCCGTATATAAATACACAAAACATCATCTGACATAGGAATCGTGTTGAACACCAGTATACGTAAATAAATACACAAAACATCATCTGACATAGGAATCGTGTTGGACACCAGTATACGTAAATAAATACACAAAACATCATCTGACATAGGAATCGTGTTGGACACCAGTATACGTAAATAAATACACAAAACATCATCTGACATAGGAATCGTGTTGGACACCAGTATACGTAAATAAATACACAAAACATCATCTGACATAGGAATCGTGTTGGACACCAGTATACGTAAATAAATACACAAAACATCATCTGACATAGGAATCGTTTTGGACACCAGTATACGTAAATAAACACACAAAACATCATCTGACATAGGAATCGTGTTGGACACCAGTATACGTAAATAAATACACAAAACATCATCTGACATAGGAATCGTGCTGGACACCAGTATACGTAAATAAATACACAAAACATCATCTGACATAGGAATCGTGTTGGACACCAGTATCCGTATATAAATACACAAAACATCATCTGACATAGGAATCGTGTTGGACACCAGTATACGTAAATAAATACACAAAACATCATCTGACATAGGAATCGTGTTGGACACCAGTAGACGTAAATAAATACACAAAACATCATCTGACATAGGAATCGTGTTGGACACCAGTATCAGTAAATAAATACACAAAACATCATCTGACATAGGAATCGTGTTGGACACCAGTATACGTAAATAAATACAGAAAACATCATCTAACATAGGAATCGTGTTGGACACCAGTATACGTGAATAAATACACAAAACATCATCTGACATAGGAATCGTGTTGGACACCAGTATACGTAAATAAATACACAAAACATCATCTGACATAGGAATCGTGTTGGACACCAGTATACGTAAATAAATACACAAAACATCATCTGACATAGGAATCGTGTTGGACCCCAGTATACGTAAATAAATACACAAAACATCATCTGACATAGGAATCGTGTTGGACACCAGTATACGTAAATAAATAAACAAAACCTCATCTGACATAGGTATCGTGCTGGACACCAGTATACGTAAATAAATACACAAAACATCATCTGACATAGGAATCGTGCTGGACACCAGTATACGTAAATAAATACACAAAACAACATCTGACATAGGAATCGTGCTGGACACCAGTATACGTAAATAAATACACAAAACATAATCTGACATAGGAATCGTGTTGGACACCAGTATACGTAAATAAATACACAAAACATCATCTGACATAGGAATCGTGTTGGACATCAGTAGACGTAAATAAATACACAAAACATCATCTGACATAGGAATCGTGTTGGACACCAGTATCGTAAATAAATACACAAAACATCATCTGACATAGGAATCGTGCTGGACACCAGTATACGTAAATAAATACACAAAACATCATCTGACATAGGAATCGTGTTGGACACCAGTATACGTAAATAAATACACAAAACATCATCTGACATAGGAATCGTTTTGGACACCAGTATACGTAAATAAACACACAAAATCTCATCTGACATAGGAATCGTGTTGGACACCAGTATACGTAAATAAATACACAAAACATCATCTGACATAGGAATCGTGCTGGACACCAGTATACGTAAATAAATACACAAAACATCATCTGACATAGGAATCGTGTTGGACACCAGTATACGTAAATAACTAAACAAAACATCATCTGATATAAGAATCGTGTTGGACACCAGTATACGTAAATAAATACACAAAACATCATCTAACATAGGAATCGTGTTGGACACCAGTATACGTAAATAAATACACAAAACATCATCTGACATAGGAATCGTGTTGGACACCAGTATACGTAAATAAATACAGAAAACATCATCTAACATAGGAATCGTGTTGGACACCAGTATACGTAAATAAATACACAAATCATCATCTGACATAGGAATCGTGTTGGACACCAGTATACGTAAATAAATACACAAAACATCATCTGACATAGGAATCGTGCTGGACACCAGTATACGTAAATAAATACACAAAACATCATCTGACATAGGAATCGTGTTGGACACCAGTATCCGTATATAAATACACAAAACATCATCTGACATAGGAATCGTGTTGGACACCAGTATACGTAAATAAATACACAAAACATCATCTGACATAGGAATCGTGTTGGACACCAGTAGACGTAAATAAATACACAAAACATCATCTGACATAGGAATCGTGTTGGACACCAGTATCAGTAAATAAATACACAAAACATCATCTGACATAGGAATCGTGTTGGACACCAGTATACGTAAATAAATACAGAAAACATCATCTAACATAGGAATCGTGTTGGACACCAGTATACGTGAATAAATACACAAAACATCATCTGACATAGGAATCGTGTTGGACACCAGTATACGTAAATAAATACACAAAACATCATCTGACATAGGAATCGTGTTGGACACCAGTATACGTAAATAAATACACAAAACATCATCTGACATAGGAATCATGTTGGACCCCAGTATACGTAAATAAATACACAAAACATCATCTGACATAGGAATCGTGTTGGACACCAGTATACGTAAAAAAATAAACAAAACCTCATCTGACATAGGTATCGTGCTGGACACCAGTATACGTAAATAAATACACAAAACATCATCTGACATAGGAATCGTGCTGGACACCAGTATACGTAAATAAATACACAAAACAACATCTGACATAGGAATCGTGCTGGACACCAGTATACGTAAATAAATACACAAAACATCATCTGACATAGGAATCGTGTTGGACACCAGTATACGTAAATAAATACACAAAACATCATCTGACATAGGAATCGTGTTGGACATCAGTAGACGTAAATAAATACACAAAACATCATCTGACATAGGAATCGTGTTGGACACCAGTATCGTAAATAAATACACAAAACATCATCTGACATAGGAATCGTGCTGGACACCAGTATACGTAAATAAATACACAAAACATCATCTGACATAGGAATCGTGTTGGACACCAGTATACGTAAATAAATACACAAAACATCATCTGACATAGGAATCGTGCTGGACACCAGTATACGTAAATAAATACACAAAACATCATCTGACATAGGAATCGTGTTGGACACCAGTATACGTAAATAACTAAACAAAACATCATCTGATATAAGAATCGTGTTGGACACCAGTATACGTAAATAAATACACAAAACATCATCTGACATAGGAATCGTGTTGGACACCAGTAGACGTAAATAAATACACAAAACATCATCTAACATAGGAATCGTATTGGACACCAGTATACGTAAATAAATACACAAAACATCATCTGACATAGGAATCGTGTTGGACACCAGTATACGTAAATAAATACAGAAAACATCATCTAACATAGGAATCGTGTTGGACACCAGTATACGTAAATAAATACACAAAACATCATCTGACATAGGAATCGTGTTGGACACCAGTATACGTAAATAAATACACAAAACATCATCTGACATAGGAATCGTGCTGGACACCAGTATACGTAAATAAATACACAAAACATCATCTGACATAGGAATCGTGTTGGACACCAGTATACGTAAATAAACACACAAAACATCATCTGACATAGGAATCGTGTTGGACACCAGTATACGTAAATAAATACAGAAAACATCATCTAACATAGGAATCGTGTTGGACACCAGTATACGTAAATAAATACACAAAACATCATCTGACATAGGAATCGTGTTGGACACCAGTATACGTAAATAAATACACAAAACATCATCTGACATAGGAATCGTGCTGGACACCAGTATACGTAAATAAATACACAAAACATCATCTGACATAGGAATCGTGTTGGACACCAGTATCCGTATATAAATACACAAAACATCATCTGACATAGGAATCGTGTTGGACACCAGTATACGTAAATAAATACACAAAACATCATCTGACATAGGAATCGTGTTGGACACCAGTAGACGTAAATAAATACACAAAACATCATCTGACATAGGAATCGTGTTGGACACCAGTATCAGTAAATAAATACACAAAACATCATCTGACATAGGAATCGTGTTGGACACCAGTATACGTAAATAAATACAGAAAACATCATCTAACATAGGAATCGTGTTGGACACCAGTATACGTGAATAAATACACAAAACATCATCTGACATAGGAATCGTGTTGGACACCAGTATACGTAAATAAATACACAAAACATCATCTGACATAGGAATCGTGTTGGACACCAGTATACGTAAATAAATACACAAAACATCATCTGACATAGGAATCGTGTTGGACACCAGTATACGTAAATAAATACACAAAACATCATCTGACATAGGAATCGTGTTGGACATCAGTAGACGTAAATAAATACACAAAACATCATCTGACTTAGGAATCGTGTTGGACACCAGTATCGTAAATAAATACACAAAACATCATCTGACATAGGAATCGTGCTGGACACCAGTATACGTAAATAAATACACAAAACATCATCTGACATAGGAATCGTGTTGGACACCAGTATACGTAAATAAATACACAAAACATCATCTGACATAGGAATCGTGCTGGACACCAGTATACGTAAATAAATACACAAAACATCATCTGACATAGGAATCGTGTTGGACACCAGTATACGTAAATAACTAAACAAAACATCATCTGATATAAGAATCGTGTTGGACACCAGTATACGTAAATAAATACACAAAACATCATCTGACATAGGAATCGTGTTGGACACCAGTAGACGTAAATAAATACACAAAACATCATCTAACATAGGAATCGTATTGGACACCAGTATACGTAAATAAATACACAAAACATCATCTGACATAGGAATCGTGTTGGACACCAGTATACGTAAATAAATACAGAAAACATCATCTAACATAGGAATCGTGTTGGACACCAGTATACGTAAATAAATACACAAAACATCATCTGACATAGGAATCGTGTTGGACACCAGTATACGTAAATAAATACACAAAACATCATCTGACATAGGAATCGTGCTGGACACCAGTATACGTAAATAAATACACAAAACATCATCTGACATAGGAATCGTGTTGGACACCAGTATACGTAAATAAACACACAAAACATCATCTGACATAGGAATCGTGTTGGACACCAGTATACGTAAATAAATACAGAAAACATCATCTAACATAGGAATCGTGTTGGACACCAGTATACGTAAATAAATACACAAAACATCATCTGACATAGGAATCGTGTTGGACACCAGTATACGTAAATAAATACACAAAACATAATCTGACATAGGAATCGTGCTGGACACCAGTATACGTAAATAAATACACAAAACATCATCTGACATAGGAATCGTGTTGGACACCAGTATCCGTATATAAATACACAAAACATCATCTGACATAGGAATCGTGTTGGACACCAGTATACGTAAATAAATACACAAAACATCATCTGACATAGGAATCGTGTTGGACACCAGTAGACGTAAATAAATACACAAAACATCATCTGACATAGGAATCGTGTTGGACACCAGTATCAGTAAATAAATACACAAAACATCATCTGACATAGGAATCGTGTTGGACACCAGTATACGTAAATAAATACAGAAAACATCATCTAACATAGGAATCGTGTTGGACACCAGTATACGTGAATAAATACACAAAACATCATCTGACATAGGAATCGTGTTGGACACCAGTATACGTAAATAAATACACAAAACATCATCTGACATAGGAATCGTGTTGGACACCAGTATACGTAAATAAATACACAAAACATCATCTGACATAGGAATCGTGTTGGACCCCAGTATACGTAAATAAATACACAAAACATCATCTGACATAGGAATCGTGTTGGACACCAGTATACGTAAATAAATAAACAAAACCTCATCTGACATAGGTATCGTGCTGGACACCAGTATACGTAAATAAATACACAAAACATCATCTGACATAGGAATCGTGCTGGACACCAGTATACGTAAATAAATACACAAAACAGCATCTGACATAGGAATCGTGCTGGACACCAGTATACGTAAATAAATACACAAAACATAATCTGACATAGGAATCGTGTTGGACACCAGTATACGTAAATAAATACACAAAACATCATCTGACATAGGAATCGTGTTGGACATCAGTAGACGTAAATAAATACACAAAACATCATCTGACATAGGAATCGTGTTGGACACCAGTATCGTAAATAAATACACAAAACATCATCTGACATAGGAATCGTGCTGGACACCAGTATACGTAAATAAATACACAAAACATCATCTGACATAGGAATCGCGTTGGACACCAGTATAGGTAAATAAATACACAAAACATCATCTGACATAGGAATCGTTTTGGACACCAGTATACGTAAATAAACACACAAAACCTCATCTGACATAGGAATCGTGTTGGACACCAGTATACGTAAATAAATACACAAAACATCATCTGACATAGGAATCGTGCTGGACACCAGTATACGTAAATAAATACACAAAACATCATCTGACATAGGAATCGTGTTGGACACCAGTATACGTAAATAACTAAACAAAACATCATCTGATATAAGAATCGTGTTGGACACCAGTATACGTAAATAAATACACAAAACATCATCTGACATAGGAATCGTGTTGGACACCAGTAGACGTAAATAAATACACAAAACATCATCTAACATAGGAATCGTATTGGACACCAGTATACGTAAATAAATACACAAAACATCATCTGACATAGGAATCGTGTTGGACACCAGTATACGTAAATAAATACAGAAAACATCATCTAACATAGGAATCGTGTTGGACACCAGTATACGTAAATAAATACAGAAAACATCATCTAACATAGGAATCGTGCTGGACACCAGTATACGTAAATAAATACACAAAACATAATCTGACATAGGAATCGTGTTGGACACCAGTATACGTAAATAAATACACAAAACATCATCTGACATAGGAATCGTGTTGGACATCAGTAGACGTAAATAAATACACAAAACATCATCTGACATAGGAATCGTGTTGGACACCAGTATCGTAAATAAATACACAAAACATCATCTGACATAGGAATCGTGCTGGACACCAGTATACGTAAATAAATACACAAAACATCATCTGACATAGGAATCGCGTTGGACACCAGTATAGGTAAATAAATACACAAAACATCATCTGACATAGGAATCGTTTTGGACACCAGTATACGTAAATAAACACACAAAACCTCATCTGACATAGGAATCGTGTTGGACACCAGTATACGTAAATAAATACACAAAACATCATCTGACATAGGAATCGTGCTGGACACCAGTATACGTAAATAAATACACAAAACATCATCTGACATAGGAATCGTGTTGGACACCAGTATACGTAAATAACTAAACAAAACATCATCTGATATAAGAATCGTGTTGGACACCAGTATACGTAAATAAATACACAAAACATCATCTGACATAGGAATCGTGTTGGACACCAGTAGACGTAAATAAATACACAAAACATCATCTAACATAGGAATCGTATTGGACACCAGTATACGTAAATAAATACACAAAACATCATCTGACATAGGAATCGTGTTGGACACCAGTATACGTAAATAAATACAGAAAACATCATCTAACATAGGAATCGTGTTGGACACCAGTATACGTAAATAAATACACAAAACATCATCTGACATAGGAATCGTGTTGGACACCAGTATACGTAAATAAATACACAAAGCATCATCTGACATAGGAATCGTGCTGGACACCAGTATACGTAAATAAATACACAAAACATCATCTGACATAGGAATCGTGTTGGACACCAGTATACGTAAATAAATACACAAAACATCATCTGACATAGGAATCGTGTTGGACACCAGTATACGTAAATAAATACACAAAACATCATCTGACATAGGAATCGTGTTGGACACCAGTAGACGTAAATAAATACACAAAACATCATCTGACATAGGAATCGTGTTGGACACCAGTAGACGTAAATAAATACACAAAACATCATCTGACATAGGAATCGTGCTGGACACCAGTATACGTAAATAAATACACAAAACCTCATCTGACATAGGAATTGTGCTGGACACCAGTATACGTAAATAAATACTCAAAACATCATCTGACATAGGAATCGTGTTGGACACCAGTATACGTAAATAAATACACAAAACATCATCCGACATAGGAATCGTGTTGGACACCAGTATACGTAAATAAATACACAAAACATCATCTGACATAGGAATCGTGTTGGACACCAGTATACGTAAATAACTAAACAAAACATCATCTGATATAAGAATCGTGTTGGACACCAGTATACGTAAATAAATACACAAAACATCATCTGACATAGGAATCGTGTTGGACACCAGTAGACGTAAATAAATACACAAAACATCATCTAACATAGGAATCGTATTGGACACCAGTATACGTAAATAAATACACAAAACATCATCTGACATAGGAATCGTGTTGGACACCAGTATACGTAAATAAATACAGAAAACATCATCTAACATAGGAATCGTGTTGGACACCAGTATACGTAAATAAATACAGAAAACATCATCTAACATAGGAATCGTGCTGGACACCAGTATACGTAAATAAATACACAAAACATAATCTGACATAGGAATCGTGTTGGACACCAGTATACGTAAATAAATACACAAAACATCATCTGACATAGGAATCGTGTTGGACATCAGTAGACGTAAATAAATACACAAAACATCATCTGACATAGGAATCGTGTTGGACACCAGTATCGTAAATAAATACACAAAACATCATCTGACATAGGAATCGTGCTGGACACCAGTATACGTAAATAAATACACAAAACATCATCTGACATAGGAATCGCGTTGGACACCAGTATAGGTAAATAAATACACAAAACATCATCTGACATAGGAATCGTTTTGGACACCAGTATACGTAAATAAACACACAAAACCTCATCTGACATAGGAATCGTGTTGGACACCAGTATACGTAAATAAATACACAAAACATCATCTGACATAGGAATCGTGCTGGACACCAGTATACGTAAATAAATACACAAAACATCATCTGACATAGGAATCGTGTTGGACACCAGTATACGTAAATAACTAAACAAAACATCATCTGATATAAGAATCGTGTTGGACACCAGTATACGTAAATAAATACACAAAACATCATCTGACATAGGAATCGTGTTGGACACCAGTATCGTAAATAAATACACAAAACATCATCTAACATAGGAATCGTATTGGACACCAGTATACGTAAATAAATACACAAAACATCATCTGACATAGGAATCGTGTTGGACACCAGTATACGTAAATAAATACAGAAAACATCATCTAACATAGGAATCGTGTTGGACACCAGTATACGTAAATAAATACACAAAACATCATCTGACATAGGAATCGTGTTGGACACCAGTATACGTAAATAAATACACAAAGCATCATCTGACATAGGAATCGTGCTGGACACCAGTATACGTAAATAAATACACAAAACATCATCTGACATAGGAATCGTGTTGGACACCAGTATACGTAAATAAATACACAAAACATCATCTGACATAGGAATCGTGTTGGACACCAGTATACGTAAATAAATACACAAAACATCATCTGACATAGGAATCGTGTTGGACACCAGTAGACGTAAATAAATACACAAAACATCATCTGACATAGGAATCGTGTTGGACACCAGTAGACGTAAATAAATACACAAAACATCATCTGACATAGGAATCGTGCTGGACACCAGTATACGTAAATAAATACACAAAACCTCATCTGACATAGGAATTGTGCTGGACACCAGTATACGTAAATAAATACTCAAAACATCATCTGAAATAGGAATCGTGCTGGACACCAGTATACGTAAATAAATACACAAAACATCATCCGACATAGGAATCGTGTTGGACACCAGTATACGTAAATAAATACACAAAAAATCATTTGACATAGGAATCGTGTTGGACACCAGTATACGTAAATAAATACACAAAACATCATCCGACATAGGAATCGTGTTGGACACCAGTATACGTAAATAAATACACAAAACATCATCGGACATAGGAATCGTGCTGGACACCAGTATACGTAAATAACTACACAAAACATCATCTGACATAGGAATCGTGTTGGACACCAGTATACGTAAATAAATACACAAAAAATCATCTGACATAGGAATCGTGCTGGACACCAGTATACGTAAATAAATACACAAAACATCATCTGACATAGGAATCGTGCTGGACACCAGTTTACGTAAATAAATACACAAAACATCATCTGACATAGGAATCGTGCTGGACACCAGTATACGTAAATAAATACACAAAACATAATCTGACATAGGAATCGTGTTGGACACCAGTATACCTAAATAAATACACAAAACATCATCTGACATAGGAATCGTGTTGGACACCAGTATGCGTAAATAAATACACAAAACATCATGACATAGGAATCGTGTTGGACACCAGTATACGTATATAAACACACAAAACATCATCTGACATAGGAATCGTGTTTGACACCAGTATACGTAAATAAATACACAAAACATCATCTGACATAGGAATCGTGTTGGACACCAGTATACGGAAATAAATACACAAAACATCATCTGACATAGGAATCGTGTTGGACACCAGTTTACGTAAATAAATACACAAACCATCATCTGACATAGGAATGGTGTTGGACACCAATATACGTATATATATACACAAAACATCATCTGACATAGGAATCGTGTTGGACACCAGTATACGTAAATAAATACACAAGACATCATCTGACATAGGAATCGTGTTGGACACCAGTATACGTAAATAAATACACAAAACATCATCTGACATAGGAATCGTGCTGGACACCAGTATACGTAAATAAATACACAAAACATCATCTGACATAGGAATCGTGTTGGACACCAGTATCAGTAAATAAATACACAAAACATCATCTGACATAGGAATCGTGTTGGACACCAGTATACGTAAATAAATACAGAAACATCATCTAACATAGGAATCGTGTTGGACACCAGTATACGTGAATAAATACACAAAACATCATCTGACATAGGAATCGTGTTGGACACCAGTATACGTAAATAAATACACAAAACATCATCTGACATAGGAATCGTGTTGGACACCAGTATACGTAAATAAATAAACAAAACCTCATCTGACATAGGTATCGTGCTGGACACCAGTATACGTAAATAAATACACAAAACATCATCTGACATAGGAATCGTGCTGGACACCAGTATACGTAAATAAATACACAAAACAACATCTGACATAGGAATCGTGCTGGACACCAGTATACGTAAATAAATACACAAAACATAATCTGACATAGGAATCGTGTTGGACACCAGTATACGTAAATAAATACACAAAACATCATCTGACATAGGAATCGTGTTGGACATCAGTAGACGTAAATAAATACACAAAACATCATCTGACATAGGAATCGTGTTGGACACCAGTATCGTAAATAAATACACAAAACATCATCTGACATAGGAATCGTGCTGGACACCAGTATACGTAAATAAATACACAAAACATCATCTGACATAGGAATCGTGTTGGACACCAGTATACGTAAATAAATACACAAAACATCATCTGACATAGGAATCGTTTTGGACACCAGTATACGTAAATAAACACACAAAACCTCATCTGACATAGGAATCGTGTTGGACACCAGTATACGTAAATAAATACACAAAACATCATCTGACATAGGAATCGTGCTGGACACCAGTATACGTAAATAAATACACAAAACATCATCTGACATAGGAATCGTGTTGGACACCAGTATACGTAAATAACTAAACAAAACATCATCTGATATAAGAATCGTGTTGGACACCAGTATACGTAAATAAATACACAAAACATCATCTGACATAGGAATCGTGTTGGACACCAGTAGACGTAAATAAATACACAAAACATCATCTAACATAGGAATCGTATTGGACACCAGTATACGTAAATAAATACACAAAACATCATCTGACATAGGAATCGTGTTGGACACCAGTATACGTAAATAAATACAGAAAACATCATCTAACATAGGAATCGTGTTGGACACCAGTATACGTAAATAAATACACAAAACATCATCTGACATAGGAATCGTGTTGGACACCAGTATACGTAAATAAATACACAAAACATCATCTGACATAGGAATCGTGCTGGACACCAGTATACGTAAATAAATACACAAAACATCATCTGACATAGGAATCGTGTTGGACACCAGTATACGTAAATAAACACACAAAACATCATCTGACATAGGAATCGTGTTGGACACCAGTATACGTAAATAAATACACAAAACATCATCTGACATAGGAATCGTGCTGGACACCAGTATACGTAAATAAATACACAAAACATCATCTGACATAGGAATCGTGCTGGACACCAGTATACGTAAATAAATACACAAAACATCATCTGACATAGGAATCGTGTTGGACACCAGTATACGTAAATAAATACACAAAACATCATCTGACATAGGAATCGTGTTGGACACCAGTAGACGTAAATAAATACACAAACATCATCTGACATAGGAATCGTGTTGGACACCAGTAGACGTAAATAAATACACAAAACATCATCTGACATAGGAATCGTGCTGGACACCAGTATACGTAAATAAATACACAAAACCTCATCTGACATAGGAATCGTGCTGGACACCAGTATACGTAAATAAATACTCAAAACATCATCTGAAATAGGAATCGTGCTGGACACCAGTATACGTAAATAAATACACAAAACATCATCCGACATAGGAATCGTGCTGGACACCAGTATACGTAAATAACTACACAAAACATCATCTGACATAGGAATCGTGTTGGACACCAGTATACGTAAATAAATACACAAAAAATCATCTGACATAGGAATCGTGTTGGACACCAGTATACGTAAATAAATACACAAAACATCATCCGACATAGGAATCGTGTTGGACACCAGTATACGTAAATAAATACACAAAACATCATCGGACATAGGAATCATGCTGGACACCAGTATACGTAAATAACTACACAAAACATCATCTGACATAGGAATCGTGTTGGACACCAGTATACGTAAATAAATACACAAAAAATCATCTGACATAGGAATCGTGCTGGACACCAGTTTACGTAAATAAATACACAAAACATCATCTGACATAGGAATCGTGCTGGACACCAGTTTACGTAAATAAATACACAAAACATCATCTGACATAGGAATCGTGTTGGACACCAGTATACGTAAATAAATACACAAAACATCATCTGACATAGGAATCGTGCTGGACACCAGTATACGTAAATAAATACACAAAACATCATCTGACATAGGAATCGTGTTGGACACCAGTATACGTAAATAAATACACAAAACATCATCCGACATAGGAATCGTGTTGGACACCAGTATACGTAAATAAATACACAAAACATCATCTGACATAGGAATCGTGTTGGACACCAGTATACGTAAATAAATACACAAAACATCATCTGACATAGGAATCGTGTTGGACACCAGTATACGTAAATAAATACACAAAACATCATCTGACATAGGAATCGTGTTGGACACCAGTATACGTAAATAAATACACAAAACATCATCTGACATAGGAATCGTGTTGGACACCAGTATACGTAAATAAATACACAAAACATCATCTGACATAGGAATCGTGTTGGACACCAGTATACGTAAATAAATACACAAAACATCATCTGACATAGGAATCGTGTTGGACACCAGTATACGTAAATAAATACACAAAACATCATCTGACATAGGAATCGTGTTGGACACCAGTATACGTAAATAAATACACAAAACATCATCTGACATAGGAATCGTGTTGGACACCAGTATACGTAAATAAATACACAAAACATCATCTGACATAGGAATCGTGTTGGACAATAGTATACGTAAACAAATACACAAAACATCATCTGACATAGGAATCGTGCTGGACACCAGTATACGTAAATAAATACACAAAACATAATCTGACATAGGAATCGTGTTGGACACCAGTATACCTAAATAAATACACAAAACATCATCTGACATAGGAATCGTGTTGGACACCAGTATGCGTAAATAAATACACAAAACATCATGACATAGGAATCGTGTTGGACACCAGTATACGTATATAAACACACAAAACATCATCTGACATAGGAATCGTGTTTGACACCAGTATACGTAAATAAATACACAAAACATCATCTGACATAGGAATCGTGTTGGACACCAGTATACGGAAATAAATACACAAAACATCATCTGACATAGGAATCGTGTTGGACACCAGTTTACGTAAATAAATACACAAACCATCATCTGACATAGGAATGGTGTTGGACACCAATATACGTATATATATACACAAAACATCATTTGACATAGGAATCGTCTTGGACACCAGTATACGTAAATAAATACACAAGACATCATCTGACATAGGAATCGTGTTGGACACCAGTATACGTAAATAAATACACAAAACATCATCTGACATAGGAATCGTGCTGGACACCAGTATACGTAAATAAATACACAAAACATCATCTGACATAGGAATCGTGCTGGACACCAGTATACGTAAATAAATACACAAAACATCATCTGACATAGGAATCGTGTTGGACACCAGTATACGTAAATAAATACACAAAACATCATCTGACATAGGAATCGTGTTGGACACCAGTATACGTAAATAAATACACAAAACATCATCTGACATAGGAATCGTGTTGGACACCAGTATACGGAAATAAATACACATAACATCATCTGACATAGGAATCGTGTTGGACACCAGTATACGTAAATAAATACACAAAACATCATCTGACATAGGAATCGTGTTGGACACCAGTATACGTAAATAAATACACAAAACATCATCTGACATAGGAATCGTGTTGGACACCAGTATACGTAAATAAATACACAAAACATCATCTGACAAAGGAATCGTGCTGGACACCAGTATACGTAAACAAATACACAAAACATCATCTGACATAGGAATCGTGTTGGACACCAGTATACGTAAATAAATACACAAAACACCATCTGACATAGGAATCGTGCTGGACACCAGTATACGTAAATAAATACACAAGACATCATCTGACATAGGAATCGTGTTGGACACCAGTATACGTAAATAAATACACAAGACATCATCTGACATAGGAATCGTGTTGGACACCAGTATGCGTAAATAAATACACAAAACATCAACTGACATAGGAGTCGTGCTGGACACCAGTATACGTAAATAAATACACAAAACATCATCTGACAGGAATCGTGATGGACACCAGTATACGTAAATAAATACACAAAACATCATCTGACATAGGAATCGTGTTGGACACCAGTAGACGTAAATAAATACACAAAACATCATCTAACATAGGAATCGTATTGGACACCAGTATACGTAAATAAATACACAAAACATCATCTGACATAGGAATCGTGTTGGACACCAGTATACGTAAATAAATACAGAAAACATCATCTAACATAGGAATCGTGTTGGACACCAGTATACGTAAATAAATACACAAAACATCATCTGACATAGGAATCGTGTTGGACACCAGTATACGTAAATAAATACACAAAACATCATCTGACATAGGAATCGTGCTGGACACCAGTATACGTAAATAAATACACAAAACATCATCTGACATAGGAATCGTGTTGGACACCAGTATACGTAAATAAACACACAAAACATCATCTGACATAGGAATCGTGTTGGACACCAGTATACGTAAATAAATACAGAAAACATCATCTAACATAGGAATCGTGTTGGACACCAGTATACGTAAATAAATACACAAAACATCATCTGACATAGGAATCGTGTTGGACACCAGTATACGTAAATAAATACACAAAACATCATCTGACATAGGAATCGTGCTGGACACCAGTATACGTAAATAAATACACAAAACATCATCTGACATAGGAATCGTGTTGGACACCAGTATCCGTATATAAATACACAAAACATCATCTGACATAGGAATCGTGTTGGACACCAGTATACGTAAATAAATACACAAAACATCATCTGACATAGGAATCGTGTTGGACACCAGTAGACGTAAATAAATATACAAAACATCATCTGACATAGGAATCGTGTTGGACACCAGTATCAGTAAATAAATACACAAAACATCATCTGACATAGGAATCGTGTTGGACACCAGTATACGTAAATAAATACAGAAAACATCATCTAACATAGGAATCGTGTTGGACACCAGTATACGTGAATAAATACACAAAACATCATCTGACATAGGAATCGTGTTGGACACCAGTATACGTAAATAAATACACAAAACATCATCTGACATAGGAATCGTGTTGGACACCAGTATACGTAAATAAATACACAAAACATCATCTGACATAGGAATCGTGTTGGACCCCAGTATACGTAAATAAATACACAAAACATCATCTGACATAGGAATCGTGTTGGACACCGGTATACGTAAATAAATAAACAAAACCTCATCTGACATAGGTATCGTGCTGGACACCAGTATACGTAAATAAATACACAAAACATCATCTGACATAGGAATCGTGCTGGACACCAGTATACGTAAATAAATACACAAAACAACATCTGACATAGGAATCGTGCTGGACACCAGTATACGTAAATAAATACACAAAACATAATCTGACATAGGAATCGTGTTGGACACCAGTATACGTAAATAAATACACAAAACATCATCTGACATAGGAATCGTGTTGGACATCAGTAGACGTAAATAAATACACAAAACATCATCTGACATAGGAATCGTGTTGGACACCAGTATCGTAAATAAATACACAAAACATCATCTGACATAGGAATCGTGCTGGACACCAGTATACGTAAATAAATACACAAAACATCATCTGACATAGGAATCGTGTTGGACACCAGTATAGGTAAATAAATACACAAAACATCATCTGACATAGGAATCGTTTTGGACACCAGTATACGTAAATAAACACACAAAACCTCATCTGACATAGGAATCGTGTTGGACACCAGTATACGTAAATAAATACACAAAACATCATCTGACATAGGAATCGTGCTGGACACCAGTATACGTAAATAAATACACAAAACATCATCTGACATAGGAATCGTGTTGGACACCAGTATACGTAAATAACTAAACAAAACATCATCTGATATAAGAATCGTGTTGGACACCAGTATACGTAAATAAATACACAAAACATCATCTGACATAGGAATCGTGTTGGACACCAGTAGACGTAAATAAATACACAAAACATCATCTAACATAGGAATCGTATTGGACACCAGTATACGTAAATAAATACACAAAACATCATCTGACATAGGAATCGTGTTGGACACCAGTATACGTAAATAAATACAGAAAACATCATCTAACATAGGAATCGTGTTGGACACCAGTATACGTAAATAAATACACAAAACATCATCTGACATAGGAATCGTGTTGGACACCAGTATACGTAAATAAATACACAAAACATCATCTGACATAGGAATCGTGCTGGACACCAGTATACGTAAATAAATACACAAAACATCATCTGACATAGGAATCGTGCTGGACACCAGTATACGTAAATAAATACACAAAACATCATCTGACATAGGAATCGTGTTGGACACCAGTATACGTAAATAAATACACAAAACATCATCTGACATAGGAATCGTGTTGGACACCAGTAGACGTAAATAAATACACAAAACATCATCTGACATAGGAATCGTGTTGGACACCAGTAGACGTAAATAAATACACAAAACATCATCTGACATAGGAATCGTGCTGGACACCAGTATACGTAAATAAATACACAAAACCTCATCTGACATAGGAATTGTGCTGGACACCAGTATACGTAAATAAATACTCAAAACATCATCTGAAATAGGAATCGTGCTGGACACCAGTATACGTAAATAAATACACAAAACATCATCCGACATAGGAATCGTGCTGGACACCAGTATACGTAAATAACTACACAAAACATCATCTGACATAGGAATCGTGTTGGACACCAGTATACGTAAATAAATACACAAAAAATCATTTGACATAGGAATCGTGTTGGACACCAGTATACGTAAATAAATACACAAAACATCATCCGACATAGGAATCGTGTTGGACACCAGTATACGTAAATAAATACACAAAACATCATCGGACATAGGAATCGTGCTGGACACCAGTATACGTAAATAACTACACAAAACATCATCTGACATAGGAATCGTGTTGGACACCAGTATACGTAAATAAATACACAAAAAATCATCTGACATAGGAATCGTGCTGGACACCAGTATACGTAAATAAATACACAAAACATCATCTGACATAGGAATCGTGCTGGACACCAGTTTACGTAAATAAATACACAAAACATCATCTGACATAGGAATCGTGCTGGACACCAGTTTACGTAAATAAATACACAAAACATCATCTGACATAGGAATCGTGTTGGACACCAGTATACGTAAATAAATACACAAAACATCATCTGACATAGGAATCGTGCTGGACACCAGTATACGTAAATAAATACACAAAACATCATCTGACATAGGAATGGTGTTGGACACCAGTATACGTAAATAAATACACAAAACATCATCCGACATAGGAATCGTGTTGGACACCAGTATACGTAAATAAATACACAAAACATCATCTGACATAGGAATCGTGTTGGACACCAGTATACGTAAATAAATACACAAAACATCATCTGACATAGGAATCGTGTTGGACACCAGTATACGTAAATAAATACACAAAACATCATCTGACATAGGAATCGTGTTGGACACCAGTATACGTAAATAAATACACAAAACATCATCTGACATAGGAATCGTGTTGGACACCAGTATACGTAAATAAATACACAAAACATCATCTGACATAGGAATCGTGTTGGACACCAGTATACGTAAATAAATACACAAAACATCATCTGACATAGGAATCGTGTTGGACAATAGTATACGTAAACAAATACACAAAACATCATCTGACATAGGAATCGTGCTGGACACCAGTATACGTAAATAAATACACAAAACATAATCTGACATAGGAATCGTGTTGGACACCAGTATACCTAAATAAATACACAAAACATCATCTGACATAGGAATCGTGTTGGACACCAGTATGCGTAAATAAATACACAAAACATCATGACATAGGAATCGTGTTGGACACCAGTATACGTATATAAACACACAAAACATCATCTGACATAGGAATCGTGTTTGACACCAGTATACGTAAATAAATACACAAAACATCATCTGACATAGGAATCGTGTTGGACACCAGTATACGGAAATAAATACACAAAACATCATCTGACATAGGAATCGTGTTGGACACCAGTTTACGTAAATAAATACACAAACCATCATCTGACATAGGAATGGTGTTGGACACCAATATACGTATATATATACACAAAACATCATCTGACATAGGAATCGTGTTGGACACCAGTATACGTAAATAAATACACAAGACATCATCTGACATAGGAATCGTGTTGGACACCAGTATACGTAAATAAATACACAAAACATCATCTGACATAGGAATCGTGCTGGACACCAGTATACGTAAATAAATACACAAAACATCATCTGACATAGGAATCGTGTTGGACACCAGTATCAGTAAATAAATACACAAAACATCATCTGACATAGGAATCGTGTTGGACACCAGTATACGTAAATAAATACAGAAAACATCATCTAACATAGGAATCGTGTTGGACACCAGTATACGTGAATAAATACACAAAACATCATCTGACATAGGAATCGTGTTGGACACCAGTATACGTAAATAAATACACAAAACATCATCTGACATAGGAATCGTGTTGGACACCAGTATACGTAAATAAATAAACAAAACCTCATCTGACATAGGTATCGTGCTGGACACCAGTATACGTAAATAAATACACAAAACATCATCTGACATAGGAATCGTGCTGGACACCAGTATACGTAAATAAATACACAAAACAACATCTGACATAGGAATCGTGCTGGACACCAGTATACGTAAATAAATACACAAAACATAATCTGACATAGGAATCGTGTTGGACACCAGTATACGTAAATAAATACACAAAACATCATCTGACATAGGAATCGTGTTGGACATCAGTAGACGTAAATAAATACACAAAACATCATCTGACATAGGAATCGTGTTGGACACCAGTATCGTAAATAAATACACAAAACATCATCTGACATAGGAATCGTGCTGGACACCAGTATACGTAAATAAATACACAAAACATCATCTGACATAGGAATCGTGTTGGACACCAGTATACGTAAATAAATACACAAAACATCATCTGACATAGGAATCGTTTTGGACACCAGTATACGTAAATAAACACACAAAACCTCATCTGACATAGGAATCGTGTTGGACACCAGTATACGTAAATAAATACACAAAACATCATCTGACATAGGAATCGTGCTGGACACCAGTATACGTAAATAAATACACAAAACATCATCTGACATAGGAATCGTGTTGGACACCAGTATACGTAAATAACTAAACAAAACATCATCTGATATAAGAATCGTGTTGGACACCAGTATACGTAAATAAATACACAAAACATCATCTGACATAGGAATCGTGTTGGACACCAGTAGACGTAAATAAATACACAAAACATCATCTAACATAGGAATCGTATTGGACACCAGTATACGTAAATAAATACACAAAACATCATCTGACATAGGAATCGTGTTGGACACCAGTATACGTAAATAAATACAGAAAACATCATCTAACATAGGAATCGTGTTGGACACCAGTATACGTGAATAAATACACAAAACATCATCTGACATAGGAATCGTGTTGGACACCAGTATACGTAAATAAATACACAAAACATCATCTGACATAGGAATCGTGTTGGACACCAGTATACGTAAATAAATAAACAAAACCTCATCTGACATAGGTATCGTGCTGGACACCAGTATACGTAAATAAATACACAAAACATCATCTGACATAGGAATCGTGCTGGACACCAGTATACGTAAATAAATACACAAAACAACATCTGACATAGGAATCGTGCTGGACACCAGTATACGTAAATAAATACACAAAACATAATCTGACATAGGAATCGTGTTGGACACCAGTATACGTAAATAAATACACAAAACATCATCTGACATAGGAATCGTGTTGGACATCAGTAGACGTAAATAAATACACAAAACATCATCTGACATAGGAATCGTGTTGGACACCAGTATCGTAAATAAATACACAAAACATCATCTGACATAGGAATCGTGCTGGACACCAGTATACGTAAATAAATACACAAAACATCATCTGACATAGGAATCGTGTTGGACACCAGTATACGTAAATAAATACACAAAACATCATCTGACATAGGAATCGTTTTGGACACCAGTATACGTAAATAAACACACAAAACCTCATCTGACATAGGAATCGTGTTGGACACCAGTATACGTAAATAAATACACAAAACATCATCTGACATAGGAATCGTGCTGGACACCAGTATACGTAAATAAATACACAAAACATCATCTGACATAGGAATCGTGTTGGACACCAGTATACGTAAATAACTAAACAAAACATCATCTGATATAAGAATCGTGTTGGACACCAGTATACGTAAATAAATACACAAAACATCATCTGACATAGGAATCGTGTTGGACACCAGTAGACGTAAATAAATACACAAAACATCATCTAACATAGGAATCGTATTGGACACCAGTATACGTAAATAAATACACAAAACATCATCTGACATAGGAATCGTGTTGGACACCAGTATACGTAAATAAATACAGAAAACATCATCTAACATAGGAATCGTGTTGGACACCAGTATACGTAAATAAATACACAAAACATCATCTGACATAGGAATCGTGTTGGACACCAGTATACGTAAATAAATACACAAAACATCATCTGACATAGGAATCGTGCTGGACACCAGTATACGTAAATAAATACACAAAACATCATCTGACATAGGAATCGTGTTGGACACCAGTATACGTAAATAAACACACAAAACATCATCTGACATAGGAATCGTGTTGGACACCAGTATACGTAAATAAATACACAAAACATCATCTGACATAGGAATCGTGCTGGACACCAGTATACGTAAATAAATACACAAAACATCATCTGACATAGGAATCGTGCTGGACACCAGTATACGTAAATAAATACACAAAACATCATCTGACATAGGAATCGTGTTGGACACCAGTATACGTAAATAAATACACAAAACATCATCTGACATAGGAATCGTGTTGGACACCAGTAGACGTAAATAAATACACAAACATCATCTGACATAGGAATCGTGTTGGACACCAGTAGACGTAAATAAATACACAAAACATCATCTGACATAGGAATCGTGCTGGACACCAGTATACGTAAATAAATACACAAAACCTCATCTGACATAGGAATCGTGCTGGACACCAGTATACGTAAATAAATACACAAAACATCATCTGAAATAGGAATCGTGCTGGACACCAGTATACGTAAATAAATACACAAAACATCATCCGACATAGGAATCGTGCTGGACACCAGTATACGTAAATAACTACACAAAACATCATCTGACATAGGAATCGTGTTGGACACCAGTATACGTAAATAAATACACAAAAAATCATCTGACATAGGAATCGTGTTGGACACCAGTATACGTAAATAAATACACAAAACATCATCCGACATAGGAATCGTGTTGGACACCAGTATACGTAAATAAATACACAAAACATCATCGGACATAGGAATCATGCTGGACACCAGTATACGTAAATAACTACACAAAACATCATCTGACATAGGAATCGTGTTGGACACCAGTATACGTAAATAAATACACAAAAAATCATCTGACATAGGAATCGTGCTGGACACCAGTTTACGTAAATAAATACACAAAACATCATCTGACATAGGAATCGTGCTGGACACCAGTTTACGTAAATAAATACACAAAACATCATCTGACATAGGAATCGTGTTGGACACCAGTATACGTAAATAAATACACAAAACATCATCTGACATAGGAATCGTGCTGGACACCAGTATACGTAAATAAATACACAAAACATCATCTGACATAGGAATCGTGTTGGACACCAGTATACGTAAATAAATACACAAAACATCATCCGACATAGGAATCGTGTTGGACACCAGTATACGTAAATAAATACACAAAACATCATCTGACATAGGAATCGTGTTGGACACCAGTATACGTAAATAAATACACAAAACATCATCTGACATAGGAATCGTGTTGGACACCAGTATACGTAAATAAATACACAAAACATCATCTGACATAGGAATCGTGTTGGACACCAGTATACGTAAATAAATACACAAAACATCATCTGACATAGGAATCGTGTTGGACACCAGTATACGTAAATAAATACACAAAACATCATCTGACATAGGAATCGTGTTGGACACCAGTATACGTAAATAAATACACAAAACATCATCTGACATAGGAATCGTGTTGGACACCAGTATACGTAAATAAATACACAAAACATCATCTGACATAGGAATCGTGTTGGACACCAGTATACGTAAATAAATACACAAAACATCATCTGACATAGGAATCGTGTTGGACACCAGTATACGTAAATAAATACACAAAACATCATCTGACATAGGAATCGTGTTGGACAATAGTATACGTAAACAAATACACAAAACATCATCTGACATAGGAATCGTACTGGACACCAGTATACGTAAATAAATACACAAAACATAATCTGACATAGGAATCGTGTTGGACACCAGTATACCTAAATAAATACACAAAACTTCATCTGACATAGGAATCGTGTTGGACACCAGTATGCGTAAATAAATACACAAAACATCATGACATAGGAATCGTGTTGGACACCAGTATACGTATATAAACACACAAAACATCATCTGACATAGGAATCGTGTTTGACACCAGTATACGTAAATAAATACACAAAACATCATCTGACATAGGAATCGTGTTGGACACCAGTATACGGAAATAAATACACAAAACATCATCTGACATAGGAATCGTGTTGGACACCAGTTTACGTAAATAAATACACAAACCATCATCTGACATAGGAATGGTGTTGGACACCAATATACGTATATATATACACAAAACATCATTTGACATAGGAATCGTCTTGGACACCAGTATACGTAAATAAATACACAAGACATCATCTGACATAGGAATCGTGTTGGACACCAGTATACGTAAATAAATACACAAAACATCATCTGACATAGGAATCGTGCTGGACACCAGTATACGTAAATAAATACACAAAACATCATCTGACATAGGAATCGTGCTGGACACCAGTATACGTAAATAAATACACAAAACATCATCTGACATAGGAATCGTGTTGGACACCAGTATACGTAAATAAATACACAAAACATCATCTGACATAGGAATCGTGTTGGACACCAGTATACGTAAATAAATACACAAAACATCATCTGACATAGGAATCGT
The DNA here is from genome assembly GCA_963680875.1 of Bathymodiolus brooksi. NCBI lineage: Eukaryota > Metazoa > Mollusca > Bivalvia > Mytilida > Modiolidae > Bathymodiolus > Bathymodiolus brooksi. Next base: position 82,466,120 of record OY804585.1, on the reverse strand, counting down.
GTTGGACACCAGTATACGGAAATAAATACACATAACATCATCTGACATAGGAATCGTGTTGGACACCAGTATACGTAAATAAATACACAAAACATCATCTGACATAGGAATCGTGTTGGACACCAGTATACGTAAATAAATACACAAAACATCATCTGACATAGGAATCGTGTTGGACACCAGTATACGTAAATAAATACACAAAACATCATCTGACAAAGGAATCGTGCTGGACACCAGTATACGTAAACAAATACACAAAACATCATCTGACATAGGAATCGTGTTGGACACCAGTATACGTAAATAAATACACAAAACATCATCTGACATAGGAATCGTGTTGGACACCAGTATACGTAAATAAATACACAAAACATCATCTGACATAGGAATCGTGTTGGACACCAGTATACGTAAATAAATACACAAAACATCATCTGACAAAGGAATCGTGCTGGACACCAGTATACGTAAACAAATACACAAGACATCATCTGACATAGGAATCGTGTTGGACACCAGTATGCGTAAATAAATACACAAAACATCAACTGACATAGGAGTCGTGCTGGACACCAGTATACGTAAATAAATACACAAAACATCATCTGACAGGAATCGTGATGGACACCAGTATACGTAAATAAATACACAAAACATCATCTGACATAGGAATCGTGCTGGACACCAGTATACGTAAATAAATACACAAAACATCATCTGACATAGGAATCGTGCTGGACACCAGTATACGTAAATAACTACACAAAACCTCATCTGACATAGGAATCGTGTTGGACACCAGTATACGTATATAAACACACAAAACATCATCTGACATAGGAATCGTGTTTGACACCAGTATACGTAAATAAATACACAAAACATCATCTGACATAGGAATCGTGTTGGACACCAGTATACGGAAATAAATACACAAAACATCATCTGACATAGGAATGGTGTTGGACACCAATATACGTATATATATACACAAAACATCATCTGACATAGGAATCGTGTTGGACACCAGTATACGTAAATAAATACACAAGACATCATCTGACATAGGAATCGTGTTGGACACCAGTATACGTAAATAAATACACAAAACATCATCTGACATAGGAATCGTGCTGGACACCAGTATACGTAAATAAATACACAAAACATCATCTGACATAGGAATCGTGTTGGACACCAGTATCAGTAAATAAATACACAAAACATCATCTGACATAGGAATCGTGTTGGACACCAGTATACGTAAATAAATACAGAAAACATCATATAACATAGGAATCGTGTTGGACACCAGTATACGTGAATAAATACACAAAACATCATCTGACATAGGAATCGTGTTGGACACCAGTATACGTAAATAAATACACAAAACATCATCTGACATAGGAATCGTGTTGGACACCAGTATACGTAAATAAATAAACAAAACCTCATCTGACATAGGTATCGTGCTGGACACCAGTATACGTAAATAAATACACAAAACATCATCTGACATAGGAATCGTGCTGGACACCAGTATACGTAAATAAATACACAAAACAACATCTGACATAGGAATCGTGCTGGACACCAGTATACGTAAATAAATACACAAAACATAATCTGACATAGGAATCGTGTTGGACACCAGTATACGTAAATAAATACACAAAACATCATCTGACATAGGAATCGTGTTGGACATCAGTAGACGTAAATAAATACACAAAACATCATCTGACATAGGAATCGTGTTGGACATCAGTAGACGTAAATAAATACACAAAACATCATCTGACATAGGAATCGTGTTGGACACCAGTATCGTAAATAAATACACAAAACATCATCTGACATAGGAATCGTGCTGGACACCAGTATACGTAAATAAATACACAAAACATCATCTGACATAGGAATCGTGTTGGACACCAGTATACGTAAATAAATACACAAAACATCATCTGACATAGGAATCGTTTTGGACACCAGTATACGTAAATAAACACACAAAACCTCATCTGACATAGGAATCGTGTTGGACACCAGTATACGTAAATAAATACACAAAACATCATCTGACATAGGAATCGTGCTGGACACCAGTATACGTAAATAAATACACAAAACATCATCTGACATAGGAATCGTGTTGGACACCAGTATACGTAAATAACTAAACAAAACATCATCTGATATAAGAATCGTGTTGGACACCAGTATACGTAAATAAATACACAAAACATCATCTGACATAGGAATCGTGTTGGACACCAGTAGACGTAAATAAATACACAAAACATCATCTAACATAGGAATCGTATTGGACACCAGTATACGTAAATAAATACACAAAACATCATCTGACATAGGAATCGTGTTGGACACCAGTATACGTAAATAAATACAGAAAACATCATCTAACATAGGAATCGTGTTGGACACCAGTATACGTAAATAAATACACAAAACATCATCTGACATAGGAATCGTGTTGGACACCAGTATACGTAAATAAATACACAAAACATCATCTGACATAGGAATCGTGCTGGACACCAGTATACGTAAATAAATACACAAAACATCATCTGACATAGGAATCGTGTTGGACACCAGTATACATAAATAAACACACAAAACATCATCTGACATAGGAATCGTGTTGGACACCAGTATACGTAAATAAATACACAAAACATCATCTGACATAGGAATCGTGCTGGACACCAGTATACGTAAATAAATACACAAAACATCATCTGACATAGGAATCGTGCTGGACACCAGTATACGTAAATAAATACACAAAACATCATCTGACATAGGAATCGTGTTGGACACCAGTATACGTAAATAAATACACAAAACATCATCTGACATAGGAATCGTGTTGGACACCAGTAGACGTAAATAAATACACAAACATCATCTGACATAGGAATCGTGTTGGACACCAGTTTACGTAAATAAATACACAAAACATCATCTGACATAGGAATCGTGCTGGACACCAGTATACGTAAATAAATACACAAAACCTCATCTGACATAGGAATCGTGCTGGACACCAGTATACGTAAATAAATACACAAAACATCATCTGAAATAGGAATCGTGCTGGACACCAGTATACGTAAATAAATACACAAAACATCATCCGACATAGGAATCGTGCTGGACACCAGTATACGTAAATAACTACACAAAACATCATCTGACATAGGAATCGTGTTGGACACCAGTATACGTAAATAAATACACAAAAAATCATCTGACATAGGAATCGTGTTGGACACCAGTATACGTAAATAAATACACAAAACATCATCCGACATAGGAATCGTGTTGGACACCAGTATACGTAAATAAATACACAAAACATCATCGGACATAGGAATCATGCTGGACACCAGTATGCGTAAATAACTACACAAAACATCATCTGACATAGGAATCGTGTTGGACACCAGTATACGTAAATAAATACACAAAAAATCATCTGACATAGGAATCGTGCTGGACACCAGTTTACGTAAATAAATACACTAAACATCATCTGACATAGGAATCGTGCTGGACACCAGTTTACGTAAATAAATACACAAAACATCATCTGACATAGGAATCGTGTTGGACACCAGTATACGTAAATAAATACACAAAACATCATCTGACATAGGAATCGTGCTGGACACCAGTATACGTAAATAAATACACAAAACATCATCTGACATAGGAATCGTGTTGGACACCAGTATACGTAAATAAATACACAAAACATCATCCGACATAGGAATCGTGTTGGACACCAGTATACGTAAATAAATACACAAAACATCATCTGACATAGGAATCGTGTTGGACACCAGTATACGTAAATAAATACACAAAACATCATCTGACATAGGAATCGTGTTGGACACCAGTATACGTAAATAAATACACAAAACATCATCTGACATAGGAATCGTGTTGGACACCAGTATACGTAAATAAATACACAAAACATCATCTGACATAGGAATCGTGTTGGACACCAGTATACGTAAATAAATACACAAAACATCATCTGACATAGGAATCGTGTTGGACACCAGTATACGTAAATAAATACACAAAACATCATCTGACATAGGAATCGTGTTGGACACCAGTATACGTAAATAAATACACAAAACATCATCTGACATAGGAATCGTGTTGGACACCAGTATACGTAAATAAATACACAAAACATCATCTGACATAGGAATCGTGTTGGACACCAGTATACGTAAATAAATACACAAAACATCATCTGACATAGGAATCGTGCTGGACACCAGTATACGTAAATAAATACACAAAACATAATCTGACATAGGAATCGTGCTGGACACCAGTATACGTAAATAAATACACAAAACATAATCTGACATAGGAATCGTGTTGGACACCAGTATACCTAAATAAATACACAAAACTTCATCTGACATAGGAATCGTGTTGGACACCAGTATGCGTAAATAAATACACAAAACATCATGACATAGGAATCGTGTTGGACACCAGTATACGTATATAAACACACAAAACATCATCTGACATAGGAATCGTGTTTGACACCAGTATACGTAAATAAATACACAAAACATCATCTGACATAGGAATCGTGTTGGACACCAGTATACGGAAATAAATACACAAAACATCATCTGACATAGGAATCGTGTTGGACACCAGTTTACGTAAATAAATACACAAACCATCATCTGACATAGGAATGGTGTTGGACACCAATATACGTATATATATACACAAAACATCATTTGACATAGGAATCGTCTTGGACACCAGTATACGTAAATAAATACACAAGACATCATCTGTCATAGGAATCGTGTTGGACACCAGTATACGTAAATAAATACACAAAACATCATCTGACATAGGAATCGTGTTGGACACCAGTATACGTAAATAAATACACAAAACATCATCTGACATAGGAATCGTGTTGGACACCAGTATACGGAAATAAATACACATAACATCATCTGACATAGGAATCGTGTTGGACACCAGTATACGTAAATAAATACACAAAACATCATCTGACATAGGAATCGTGTTGGACACCAGTATACGTAAATAAATACACAAAACATCATCTGACATAGGAATCGTGTTGGACACCAGTATACGTAAATAAATACACAAAACATCATCTGACAAAGGAATCGTGCTGGACACCAATATACGTAAACAAATACACAAAACATCATCTGACATAGGAATCGTGTTGGACACCAGTATACGTAAATAAATACACAAAACATCATCTGACATAGGAATCGTGTTGGACACCAGTATACGTAAATAAATACACAAAACATCATCTGACATAGGAATCGTGTTGGACACCAGTATACGTAAATAAATACACAAAACATCATCTGACAAAGGAATCGTGCTGGACACCAGTATACGTAAACAAATACACAAGACATCATCTGACATAGGAATCGTGTTGGACACCAGTATGCGTAAATAAATACACAAAACATCAACTGACATAGGAGTCGTGCTGGACACCAGTATACGTAAATAAATACACAAAACATCATCTGACAGGAATCGTGATGGACACCAGTATACGTAAATAAATACACAAAACATCATCTGACATAGGAATCGTGCTGGACACCAGTATACGTAAATAAATACACAAAACATCATCTGACATAGGAATCGTGCTGGACACCAGTATACGTAAATAACTACACAAAACCTCATCTGACATAGGAATCGTGTTGGACACCAGTATACGTAAATAAATACACAAAACATCATCTGACATAGGAATCGTGCTGGACACCAGTATACGTAAATAAATACACAAAACATCATCTGACATAGGAATCGTGCTGGACACCAGTATACGTAAATAAATACACAAAACATCATCTGACATAGGAATCGTGCTGGACACCAGTATACGTAAATAACTACACAAAACATCATCTGACATAGGAATCGTGTTGGACACCAGTATACGTAAATAAATACACAAAAAATCATCTGACATAGGAATCGTGCTGGACACCAGTATACGTAAATAAATACACAAAACATCATCTGACATAGGAATCGTGCTGGACACCAGTTTACGTAAATAAATACACAAAACATCATCTGACATAGGATTCGTGCTGGACACCAGTTTACGTAAATAAATACACAAAACATCATCTGACATAGGAATGGTGTTGGACACCAGTATACGTAAATAAATACACAAAACATCATCTGACATAGGAATCGTGTTGGACACCAGTATACGTAAATAAATACACAAGACATCATCTGACATAGGAATCGTGTTGGACACCAGTATGCGTAAATAAATACACAAAGCATCATCTGACATAGGAGTCGTGCTGGACACCAGTATACGTAAATAAATACACAAAACATCATCTGACAGGAATCGTGATGGACACCAGTATACGTAAATAAATACACAAAACATCATCTGACATAGGAATCGTGCTGGACACCAGTATACGTAAATAAATACACAAAACATCATCTGACATAGGAATCGTGCTGGACACCAGTATACGTAAATAACTACACAAAACCTCATCTGACATAGGAATCGTGCTGGACACCAGTATACGTAAATAAATACACAAAACATCATCTGACATAGGAATCGTGCTGGACACCAGTATACGTAAATAAATACACAAAACATCATCTGACATAGGAATCGTGCTGGACACCAGTATACGTAAATAAATACACAAAACATCATCTGACATAGGAATCGTGCTGGACACCAGTATACGTAAATAACTACACAAAACATCATCTGACATAGGAATCGTGTTGGACACCAGTATACGTAAATAAATGCACAAAAAATCATCTGACATAGGAATCGTGCTGGACACCAGTATACGTAAATAAATACACAAAACATCATCTTACATAGGAATCGTGCTGGACACCAGTTTACGTAAATAAATACACAAAAAATCATCTGACATAGGAATCGTGCTGGACACCAGTATACGTAAACAAATATACAAAACATCATCTGACATAGGAATTGTGTTGGACACCAGTATACGTAAATAAATACATAAAACATCATCTGACATAGGAATCGTGCTGGACACCAGTATGCGTAAATAAATACACAAAACATCATCTGACATAGGAATCGTGTTGGACACCAGTAACCGTAAATAAATACACAAAACATCATCTGACATAGGAATCGTGTTGGACACCAGTATACGTAAATAAATACACAAAACATCATCTGACAGAGGAATCGTGTTGGACACCAGTATACGTAAATAAATACACAAAACATCATCTGACATAGGAATCGTGTTGGACACCAGTATACGTAAATAAATACACAAAACATCATCTGACATAGGAATCGTGTTGGACACCAGTATACGTAAATAAATACACAAAACATCATCTGACATAGGAATCGTGTTGAACACCAGTATACGTAAATAAATACACAAAACATCATCTGACATAGGAATCGTGTTGGACACCAGTATACGTAAATAAATACACAAAACATCATCTGACATAGGAATCGTGCTGGATACCAGTATACGTAAATAAATACACAAAACATCATCCGACATAGGAATCGTGTTGGACACCAGTATACGTAAAAAAATACACAAAACATCATCTGACAGGAATCGTGATGGACACCAGTATACGTAAATAAACACACAAAACATCATCTGACATAGGAATCGTCTTGGACACCAGTATACGTAAATAAATACACAAAACCTCATCTGATATAGGAATCGTGCTGGACACCAGTATACGTAAATAACTACACAAAACATCATCTGACATAGGAATCGTGTTGGACACCAGTATACGTAAATAAATACACAAGACATCATCTGACATAGGAATCGTGTTGGACACCAGTATGCGTAAATAAATACACAAAGCATCATCTGACATAGGAGTCGTGCTGGACACCAGTATACGTAAATAAATACACAAAACATCATCTGACAGGAATCGTGATGGACACCAGTATACGTAAATAAATACACAAAACATCATCTGACATAGGAATCGTGCTGGACACCAGTATACGTAAATAAATACACAAAACATCATCTGACATAGGAATCGTTCTGGACACCAGTATACGTAAATAACTACACAAAACCTCATCTGACATAGGAATCGTGCTGGACACCAGTATACGTAAATAAATACACAAAACATCATCTGACATAGGAATCGTGCTGGACACCAGTATACGTAAATAAATACACAAAACATCATCTGACATAGGAATCGTGCTGGACACCAGTATACGTAAATAAATACACAAAACATCATCTGACATAGGAATCGTGCTGGACACCAGTATACGTAAATAACTACACAAAACATCATCTGACATAGGAATCGTGTTGGACACCAGTATACGTAAATAAATACACAAAAAATCATCTGACATAGGAATCGTGCTGGACACCAGTATACGTAAATAAATACACAAAACATCATCTGACATAGGAATCGTGCTGGACACCAGTTTACGTAAATAAATACACAAGACATCATCTGACATAGGAATCGTGCTGGACACCAGTTTACGTAAATAAATACACAAAAAATCATCTGACATAGGAATCGTGTTGGACACCAGTATACGTAAACAAATACACAAAACATCATCTGACATAGGAATTGTGTTGGACACCAGTATACGTAAATAAATACACAAAACATCATCTGACATAGGAATCGTGCTGGACACCAGTATACGTAAATAAATACACAAAACATCATCTAACATAGGAATCGTGTTGGACACCAGTATACGTAAATAAATACACAAAACATCATCTGACAGAAGAATCGTGTTGGACACCAGTATACGTAAATAAATACACAAAACATCATCTGACATAGGAATCGTGCTGGACACCAGTTTACGTAAATAAATACACAAAACATCATCTGACATAGGAATCGTGCTGGACACCAGTTTACGTAAATAAATACACAAAAAATCATCTGACATAGGAATCGTGCTGGACACCAGTATACGTAAACAAATACACAAAACATCATCTGACATAGGAATTGTGTTGGACACCAGTATACGTAAATAAATACACAAAACATCATCTGACATAGGAATCGTGCTGGACACCAGTATGCGTAAATAAATACACAAAACATCATCTGACATAGGAATCGTGTTGGACACCAGTAACCGTAAATAAATACACAAAACATCATCTGACATAGGAATCGTGTTGGACACCAGTATACGTAAATAAATACACAAAACATCATCTGACAGAGGAATCGTGTTGGACACCAGTATACGTAAATAAATACACAAAACATCATCTGACATAGGAATCGTGTTGGACACCAGTATACGTAAATAAATACACAAAACATCATCTGACATAGGAATCGTGTTGGACACCAGTATACGTAAATAAATACACAAAACATCATCTGACATAGGAATCGTGTTGAACACCAGTATACGTAAATAAATACACAAAACATCATCTGACATAGGAATCGTGTTGGACACCAGTATACGTAAATAAATACACAAAACATCATCTGACATAGGAATCGTGCTGGATACCAGTATACGTAAATAAATACACAAAACTTCATCTGACATAGGAATCATGCTGGACACCAGTATACGTAAATAAATACAAAAAACATCATCTGACAGGAATCGTGATGGACACCAGTATACGTAAATAAATACACAAAACATCATCTGACATAGGAATCGTGCTGGACACCAGTATACGTAAATAAATACACAAAACATCATCTGACATAGGAATCGTGCTGGACACCAGTGTACGTAAATAACTACACAAAACCTCATCTGACATAGGAATCGTGCTGGACACCAGTATACGTAAATAAATACACAAAACATCATCTGACATAGGAATTGTGTTGGACACCAGTATACGTAAATAAATACACAAAACATCATCTGACATAGGAATCGTGCTGGACACCAGTATACGTAAATAAATACACAAAACATCATCTGACATAGGAATTGTGTTGGACACCAGTATACGTAAATAAATACACAAAACATCATCTGACATAGGAATCGTGCTGGACACCAGTATACGTAAATAAATACACAAAACATCATCTAACATAGGAATCGTGTTGGACACCAGTATACGTAAATAAATACACAAAACATCATCTGACAGAAGAATCGTGTTGGACACCAGTATACGTAAATAAATACACAAAACATCATCTGACATAGGAATCGTGTTGGACACCAGTATACGTAAATAAATACACAAAACATCAACTGACATAGGAATCGTGTTGAACACCAGTATACGTAAATAAATACACAAAACATCATCTGACATAGGAATCGTGTTGGACACCAGTATACGTAAATAAATACACAAAACATCATCTGACATAGGAATCGTGCTGGATACCAGTATACGTAAATAAATACACAAAACATCATCCGACATAGGAATCGTGTTGGACACCAGTATACGTAAACAAATACACAAAACATCATCTGACAGGAATCGTGATGGACACCAGTATACGTAAATAAACACACAAAACATCATCTGACATAGGAATCGTCTTGGACACCAGTATACGTAAATAAATACACAAAACCTCATCTGATATAGGAATCGTGCTGGACACCAGTATACGTAAATAAATACTCAAAACATCATCTGAAATAGGAATCGTGCTGGACACCAGTATACGTAAATAACTACACAAAACATCATCTGACATAGGAATCGTGTTGGACACCAGTATACGTAAATAAATACACAAGACATCATCTGACATAGGAATCGTGTTGGACACCAGTATGCGTAAATAAATACACAAAGCATCATCTGACATAGGAGTCGTGCTGGACACCAGTATACGTAAATAAATACACAAAACATCATCTGACATAGGAATCGTGATGGACACCAGTATACGTAAATAAATACACAAAACATCATCTGACATAGGAATCGTGCTGGACACCAGTATACGTAAATAAATACACAAAACATCATCTGACATAGGAATCGTGCTGGACACCAGTATACGTAAATAAATACACAAAACATCATCTGACATAGGAATCGTGCTGGACACCAGTATACGTAAATAAATACACAAAACATCATCTGACATAGGAATCGTGCTGGACACCAGTATACGTAAATAAATACACAAAACATCATCTGACATAGGAATCGTGCTGGACACCAGTATACGTAAATAACTACACAAAACATCATCTGACATAGGAATCGTGTTGGACACCAGTATACGTAAATAAATACACAAAAAATCATCTGACATAGGAATCGTGCTGGACACCAGTATACGTAAATAAATACACAAAACATCATCTGACATAGGAATCGTGCTGGACACCAGTTTACGTAAATAAATACACAAAACATCATCTGACATAGGAATCGTGCTGGACACCAGTGTACGTAAATAACTACACAAAACCTCATCTGACATAGGAATCGTGCTGGACACCAGTATACGTAAATAAATACACAAAACATCATCTGACATAGGAATTGTGTTGGACACCAGTATACGTAAATAAATACACAAAACATCATCTGACATAGGAATCGTGCTGGACACCAGTATACGTAAATAAATACACAAAACATCATCTAACATAGGAATCGTGTTGGACACCAGTATACGTAAATAAATACACAAAACATCATCTGACAGAAGAATCGTGTTGGACACCAGTATACGTAAATAAATACACAAAACATCATCTGACATAGGAATCGTGTTGGACACCAGTATACGTAAATAAATACACAAAACATCATCTGACATAGGAATCGTGTTGGACACCAGTATACGTAAATAAATACACAAAACATCAACTGACATAGGAATCGTGTTGAACACCAGTATACGTAAATAAATACACAAAACATCATCTGACATAGGAATCGTGTTGGACACCAGTATACGTAAATAAATACACAAAACATCATCTGACATAGGAATCGTGCTGGATACCAGTATACGTAAATAAATACACAAAACATCATCCGACATAGGAATCGTGTTGGACACCAGTATACGTAAACAAATACACAAAACATCATCTGACAGGAATCGTGATGGACACCAGTATACGTAAATAAACACACAAAACATCATCTGACATAGGAATCGTCTTGGACACCAGTATACGTAAATAAATACACAAAACCTCATCTGATATAGGAATCGTGCTGGACACCAGTATACGTAAATAAATACTCAAAACATCATCTGAAATAGGAATCGTGCTGGACACCAGTATACGTAAATAACTACACAAAACATCATCTGACATAGGAATCGTGTTGGACACCAGTATACGTAAATAAATACACAAGACATCATCTGACATAGGAATCGTGTTGGACACCAGTATGCGTAAATAAATACACAAAGCATCATCTGACATAGGAGTCGTGCTGGACACCAGTATACGTAAATAAATACACAAAACATCATCTGACATAGGAATCGTGATGGACACCAGTATACGTAAATAAATACACAAAACATCATCTGACATAGGAATCGTGCTGGACACCAGTATACGTAAATAAATACACAAAACATCATCTGACATAGGAATCGTGCTGGACACCAGTATACGTAAATAAATACACAAAACATCATCTGACATAGGAATCGTGCTGGACACCAGTATACGTAAATAAATACACAAAACATCATCTGACATAGGAATCGTGCTGGACACCAGTATACGTAAATAAATACACAAAACATCATCTGACATAGGAATCGTGCTGGACACCAGTATACGTAAATAACTACACAAAACATCATCTGACATAGGAATCGTGTTGGACACCAGTATACGTAAATAAATACACAAAAAATCATCTGACATAGGAATCGTGCTGGACACCAGTATACGTAAATAAATACACAAAACATCATCTGACATAGGAATCGTGCTGGACACCAGTTTACGTAAATAAATACACAAAACATCATCTGACATAGGAATCGTGCTGGACACCAGTGTACGTAAATAACTACACAAAACCTCATCTGACATAGGAATCGTGCTGGACACCAGTATACGTAAATAAATACACAAAACATCATCTGACATAGGAATTGTGTTGGACACCAGTATACGTAAATAAATACACAAAACATCATCTGACATAGGAATCGTGCTGGACACCAGTATACGTAAATAAATACACAAAACATCATCTAACATAGGAATCGTGTTGGACACCAGTATACGTAAATAAATACACAAAACATCATCTGACATAAGAATCGTGTTGGACACCAGTATACGTAAATAAATACACAAAACATCATCTGACATAGGAATCGTGTTGGACACCAGTATACGTAAATAAATACACAAAACATCATCTGACATAGGAATCGTGTTGGACACCAGTATACGTAAATAAATACACAAAACATCAACTGACATAGGAATCGTGTTGAACACCAGTATACGTAAATAAATACACAAAACATCATCTGACATAGGAATCGTGTTGGACACCAGTATACGTAAATAAATACACAAAACATCATCTGACATAGGAATCGTGCTGGATACCAGTATACGTAAATAAATACACAAAACATCATCCGACATAGGAATCGTGTTGGACACCAGTATACGTAAACAAATACACAAAACATCATCTGACAGGAATCGTGATGGACACCAGTATACGTAAATAAACACACAAAACATCATCTGACATAGGAATCGTCTTGGACACCAGTATACGTAAATAAATACACAAAACCTCATCTGATATAGGAATCGTGCTGGACACCAGTATACGTAAATAAATACTCAAAACATCATCTGAAATAGGAATCGTGCTGGACACCAGTATACGTAAATAACTACACAAAACATCATCTGACATAGGAATCGTGTTGGACACCAGTATACGTAAATAAATACACAAGACATCATCTGACATAGGAATCGTGTTGGACACCAGTATGCGTAAATAAATACACAAAGCATCATCTGACATAGGAGTCGTGCTGGACACCAGTATACGTAAATAAATACACAAAACATCATCTGACAGGAATCGTGATGGACACCAGTATACGTAAATAAATACACAAAACATCATCTGACATAGGAATCGTGCTGGACACCAGTATACGTAAATAAATACACAAAACATCATCTGACATAGGAATCGTGCTGGACACCAGTATACGTAAATAACTACACAAAACCTCATCTGACATAGGAATCGTGCTGGACACCAGTATACGTAAATAAATACACAAAACATCATCTGACATAGGAATCGTGCTGGACACCAGTATACGTAAATAAATACACAAAACATCATCTGACATAGGAATCGTGCTGGACACCAGTATACGTAAATAAATACACAAAACATCATCTGACATAGGAATCGTGCTGGACACCAGTATACGTAAATAACTACAGAAAACATCATCTGACATAGGAATCGTGTTGGACACCAGTATACGTAAATAAATACACAAAAAATCATCTGACATAGGAATCGTGCTGGACACCAGTATACGTAAATAAATACACAAAACCTCATCTGACATAGGAATCATGCTGGACACCAGTATACGTAAATAAATACACAAAACATCATCTGACAGGAATCGTGATGGACACCAGTATACGTAAATAAATACACAAAACATCATCTGACATAGGAATCGTGCTGGACACCAGTATACGTAAATAAATACACAAAACATCATCTGACATAGGAATCGTGCTGGACACCAGTGTACGTAAATAACTACACAAAACCTCATCTGACATAGGAATCGTGCTGGACACCAGTATACGTAAATAAATACACAAAACATCATCTGACATAGGAATCGTGCTGGACACCAGTATACGTAAATAAATACACAAAACATCATCTGACATAGGAATCGTGCTGGACACCAGTATACGTAAATAAATACACAAAACATCATCTGACATAGGAATCGTGCTGGACACCAGTATACGTAAATAACTACACAAAACATCATCTGACATAGGAATCGTGTTGGACACCAGTATACGTAAATAAATGCACAAAAAATCATCTGACATAGGAATCGTGCTGGACACCAGTATACGTAAATAAATACACAAAACATCATCTGACATAGGAATCGTGCTGGACACCAGTTTACGTAAATAAATACACAAGACATCATCTGACATAGGAATCGTGCTGGACACCAGTTTACGTAAATAAATACACAAAAAATCATCTGACATAGGAATCGTGCTGGACACCAGTATACGTAAACAAATACACAAAACATCATCTGACATAGGAATTGTGTTGGACACCAGTATACGTAAATAAATACACAAAACATCATCTGACATAGGAATCGTGCTGGACACCAGTATACGTAAATAAATACACAAAACATCATCTGACATAGGAATCGTGTTGGTCACCAGTATACGTAAATAAATACACAAAATATCATCTGACATAGGAATCGTGTTGGACACCAGTATACGTAAATAAATACACAAAACATCATCTGACATAGGAATCGTGCTGGACACCAGTATACGTAAATAAATACACAAAACATCATCTGACATAGGAATCGTGCTGGACACCAGTATACGTAAATAAATACACAAAACATCATCTGACATAGGAATCGTGCTGGACACCAGTATACGTAAATAACTACACAAAACATCATCTGACATAGGAATCGTGTTGGACACCAGTATACGTAAATAAATACACAAAAAATCATCTGACATAGGAATCGTGCTGGACACCAGTATACGTAAATAAATACACAAAACATCATCTGACATAGGAATCGTGCTGGACACCAGTATACGTAAATAAATACACAAAACATCATCTGACAGGAATCGTGATGGACACCAGTATACGTAAATAAATACACAAAACATCATCTGACATAGGAATCGTGCTGGACACCAGTATACGTAAATAAATACACAAAACATCATCTGACATAGGAATCGTGCTGGACACCAGTATACGTAAATAACTACACAAAACCTCATCTGACATAGGAATCGTGCTGGACACCAGTATACGTAAATAAATACACAAAACATCATCTGACATAGGAATCGTGTTGGACACCAGTATACGTAAATAAATACACAAAACATCATCTGATATAGGAATCGTGCTGGACACCAGTATACGTAAATAAATACACAAAACATCATCTGACATAGGAATCGTGCTGGACACCAGTATACGTAAATAACTACACAAAACATCATCTGACATAGGAATCGTGTTGGACACCAGTATACGTAAATAAATACACAAAAAATCATCTGACATAGGAATCGTGCTGGACACCAGTATACGTAAATAAATACACAAAACATCATCTGACATAGGAATCGTGCTGGACACCAGTTTACGTAAATAAATACACAAGACATCATCTGACATAGGAATCGTGCTGGACACCAGTTTACGTAAATAAATACACAAAAAATCATCTGACATAGGAATCGTGCTGGACACCAGTATACGTAAACAAATACACAAAACATCATCTGACATAGGAATTGTGTTGGACACCAGTATACGTAAATAAATACACAAAACATCATCTGACATAGGAATCGTGCTGGACACCAGTATACGTAAATAAATACACAAAACATCATCTGACATAGGAATCGTGTTGGACACCAGTATACGTAAATAAATACACAAAACATCATCTGACAGAGGAATCGTGTTGGACACCAGTATACGTAAATAAATACACAAAACATCATCTGACATAGGAATCGTGTTGGACACCAGTATACGTAAATAAATACACAAAACATCATCTGACATAGGAATCGTGTTGGACACCAGTATACGTAAATAAATACACAAAACATCATCTGACATAGGAATCGTGTTGAACACCAGTATACGTAAATAAATACACAAAACATCATCTGACATAGGAATCGTGTTGGACACCAGTATACGTAAATAAATACACAAAACATCATCTGACATAGGAATCGTGCTGGATACCAGTATACGTAAATAAATACACAAAACATCATCCGACATAGGAATCGTGTTGGACACCAGTATACGTAAACAAATACACAAAACATCATCTGACAGGAATCGTGATGGACACCAGTATACGAAATAAACACACAAAACATCATCTGACATAGGAATCGTCTTGGACACCAGTATACGTAAATAAATACACAAAACCTCATCTGATATAGGAATCGTGCTAGACACCAGTATACGTAAATAAATACTCAAAACATCATCTGAAATAGGAATCGTGCTGGACACCAGTATACGTAAATAACTACACAAAACATCATCTGACATAGGAATCGTGTTGGACACCAGTATAGGTAAATAAATACACAAGACATCATCTGACATAGGAATCGTGTTGGACACCAGTATGCGTAAATAAATACACAAAGCATCATCTGACATAGGAGTCGTGCTGGACACCAGTATACGTAAATAAATACACAAAACATCATCTGACAGGAATCGTGATGGACACCAGTATACGTAAATAAATACACAAAACATCATCTGACATAGGAATCGTGCTGGACACCAGTATACGTAAATAAATACACAAAACATCATCTGACATAGGAATCGTGCTGGACACCAGTATACGTAAATAACTACACAAAACCTCATCTGACATAGGAATCGTGCTGGACACCAGTATACGTAAATAAATACACAAAACATCATCTGACATAGGAATCGTGCTGGACACCAGTATACTTAAATAAATACACAAAACATCATCTGACATAGGAATCGTGCTGGACACCAGTATACGTAAATAAATACACAAAACATCATCTGACATAGGAATCGTGCTGGACACCAGTATACGTAAATAACTACACAAAACATCATCTGACATAGGAATCGTGTTGGACACCAGTATACGTAAATAAATACACAAAAAATCATCTGACATAGGAATCGTGCTGGACACCAGTATACGTAAATAAATACACAAAACATCATCTGACATAGGAATCGTGCTGGACACCAGTTTACGTAAATAAATACACAAAACATCATCTGACATAGGAATCGTGCTGGACACCAGTTTACGTAAATAAATACACAAAAAATCATCTGACATAGGAATCGTGCTGGACACCAGTATACGTAAACAAATACACAAAACATCATCTGACATAGGAATTGTGATGGACACCAGTATACGTAAATAAATACACAAAACATCATCTGACATAGGAATCGTGCTGGACACCAGTATACGTAAATAAATACACAAAACATCATCTGACATAGGAATCGTGTTGGACACCAGTAACCGTAAATAAATACACAAAACATCATCTGACATAGGAATCGTGTTGGACACCAGTATACGTAAATAAATACACAAAACATCATCTGACAGAGGAATCGTGTTGGACACCAGTATACGTAAATAAATACACAAAACATCATCTGACATAGGAATCGTGTTGGACACCAGTATACGTAAATAAATACACAAAACATCATCTGACATAGGAATCGTGTTGGACACCAGTATACATAAATAAATACACAAAACCTCATCTGACATAGGAATCGTGTTGAACACCAGTATACGTAAATAAATACACAAAACATCATCTGACATAGGAATCGTGTTGGACACCAGTATACGTAAATAAATACACAAAACATCATCTGACTAGGAATCGTGCTGGATACCAGTATACGTAAATAAATACACAAAACATCATCCGACATAGGAATCGTGTTGGACACCAGTATACGTAAACAAATACACAAAACATCATCTGACAGGAATCGTGATGGACACCAGTATACGTAAATAAACACACAAAACATCATCTGACATAGGAATCGTCTTGGACACCAGTATACGTAAATAAATACTCAAAACATCATCTGAAATAGGAATCGTGCTGGACACCAGTATACGTAAATAACTACACAAAACATCATCTGACATAGGAATCGTGTTGGACACCAGTATACGTAAATAAATACACAAAAAATCATCTGACATATGAATCTTGTTGGACACCAGTATACGTAAATAAATACACAAAACATCATCCGACATAGGAATCGTGTTGGACACCAGTATACGTAAATAAATACACAAAACATCATCTGACATAGGAATCGTGCTGGACACCAGTATACGTAAATAAATACACAAAACATCATCTGACATAGGAATCGTGTTGGACACCAGTATACGTAAATAAATACACAAAACATCATCTGACATAGGAATCGTGCTGGATACCAGTATACGTAAATAAATACACAAAACATCATCCGACATAGGAATCGTGTTGGACACCAGTATACGTAAACAAATACACAAAACATCATCTGACAGGAATCGTGATGGACACCAGTATACGAAATAAACACACAAAACATCATCTGACATAGGAATCGTCTTGGACACCAGTATACGTAAATAAATACACAAAACCTCATCTGATATAGGAATCGTGCTAGACACCAGTATACGTAAATAAATACTCAAAACATCATCTGAAATAGGAATCGTGCTGGACACCAGTATACGTAAATAACTACACAAAACATCATCTGACATAGGAATCGTGTTGGACACCAGTATACGTAAATAAATACACAAGACATCATCTGACATAGGAATCGTGTTGGACACCAGTGTGCGTAAATAAATACACAAAGCATCATCTGACATAGGAGTCGTGCTGGACACCAGTATACGTAAATAAATACACAAAACATCATCTGACAGGAATCGTGATGGACACCAGTATACGTAAATAAATACACAAAACATCATCTGACATAGGAATCGTGCTGGACACCAGTATACGTAAATAAATACACAAAACATCATCTGACATAGGAATCGTGCTGGACACCAGTATACGTAAATAACTACACAAAACCTCATCTGACATAGGAATCGTGCTGGACACCAGTATACGTAAATAAATACACAAAACATCATCTGACATAGGAATCGTGCTGGACACCAGTATACGTAAATAAATACACAAAACATCATCTGACATAGGAATCGTGCTGGACACCAGTATACGTAAATAAATACACAAAACATCATCTGACATAGGAATCGTGCTGGACACCAGTATACGTAAATAACTACACAAAACATCATCTGACATAGGAATCGTGTTGGACACCAGTATACGTAAATAAATACACAAAACATCATCTGACAGAGGAATCGTGTTGGACACCAGTATACGTAAATAAATACACAAAACATCATCTGACATAGGAATCGTGTTGGACACCAGTATACGTAAATAAATACACAAAACATCATCTGACATAGGAATCGTGTTGGACACCAGTATACATAAATAAATACACAAAACCTCATCTGACATAGGAATCGTGTTGAACACCAGTATACGTAAATAAATACACAAAACATCATCTGACATAGGAATCGTGTTGGACACCAGTATACGTAAATAAATACACAAAACATCATCTGACTAGGAATCGTGCTGGATACCAGTATACGTAAATAAATACACAAAACATCATCCGACATAGGAATCGTGTTGGACACCAGTATACGTAAACAAATACACAAAACATAATCTGACAGGAATCGTGATGGACACCAGTATACGTAAATAAACACACAAAACATCATCTGACATAGGAATCGTCTTGGACACCAGTATACGTAAATAAATACTCAAAACATCATCTGAAATAGGAATCGTGCTGGACACCAGTATACGTAAATAACTACACAAAACATCATCTGACATAGGAATCGTGTTGGACACCAGTATACGTAAATAAATACACAAAAAATCATCTGACATATGAATCTTGTTGGACACCAGTATACGTAAATAAATACACAAAACATCATCCGACATAGGAATCGTGTTGGACACCAGTATACGTAAATAAATACACAAAACATCATCTGACATAGGAATCGTGCTGGACACCAGTATACGTAAATAAATACACAAAACATCATCTGACATAGGAATCGTGTTGGACACCAGTATACGTAAATAAATACACAAAACATCATCTGACATAGGAATCGTGCTGGATACCAGTATACGTAAATAAATACACAAAACATCATCCGACATAGGAATCGTGTTGGACACCAGTATACGTAAACAAATACACAAAACATCATCTGACAGGAATCGTGATGGACACCAGTATACGAAATAAACACACAAAACATCATCTGACATAGGAATCGTCTTGGACACCAGTATACGTAAATAAATACACAAAACCTCATCTGATATAGGAATCGTGCTAGACACCAGTATACGTAAATAAATACTCAAAACATCATCTGAAATAGGAATCGTGCTGGACACCAGTATACGTAAATAACTACACAAAACATCATCTGACATAGGAATCGTGTTGGACACCAGTATACGTAAATAAATACACAAGACATCATCTGACATAGGAATCGTGTTGGACACCAGTATGCGTAAATAAATACACAAAGCATCATCTGACATAGGAGTCGTGCTGGACACCAGTATACGTAAATAAATACACAAAACATCATCTGACAGGAATCGTGATGGACACCAGTATACGTAAATAAATACACAAAACATCATCTGACATAGGAATCGTGCTGGACACCAGTATACGTAAATAAATACACAAAACATCATCTGACATAGGAATCGTGCTGGACACCAGTATACGTAAATAACTACACAAAACCTCATCTGACATAGGAATCGTGCTGGACACCAGTATACGTAAATAAATACACAAAACATCATCTGACATAGGAATCGTGCTGGACACCAGTATACGTAAATAAATACACAAAACATCATCTGACATAGGAATCGTGCTGGACACCAGTATACGTAAATAAATACACAAAACATCATCTGACATAGGAATCGTGCTGGACACCAGTATACGTAAATAACTACACAAAACATCATCTGACATAGGAATCGTGTTGGACACCAGTATACGTAAATAAATACACAAAAAATCATCTGACATAGGAATCGTGCTGGACACCAGTATACGTAAATAAATACACAAAACATCATCTGACATAGGAATCGTGCTGGACACCAGTTTACGTAAATAAATACACAAAACATCATCTGACATAGGAATCGTGCTGGACACCAGTTTACGTAAATAAATACACAAAAAATCATCTGACATAGGAATCGTGCTGGACACCAGTATACGTAAACAAATACACAAAACATCATCTGACATAGGAATTGTGTTGGACACCAGTATACGTAAATAAATACACAAAACATCATCTGACATAGGAATCGTGCTGGACACCAGTATACGTAAATAAATACACAAAACATCATCTGACATAGGAATCGTGTTGGACACCAGTAACCGTAAATAAATACACAAAACATCATCTGACATAGGAATCGTGTTGGACACCAGTATACGTAAATAAATACACAAAACATCATCTGACAGAGGAATCGTGTTGGACACCAGTATACGTAAATAAATACACAAAACATCATCTGACATAGGAATCGTGTTGGACACCAGTATACGTAAATAAATACACAAAACATCATCTGACATAGGAATCGTGTTGGACACCAGTATACATAAATAAATACACAAAACATCATCTGACATAGGAATCGTGTTGAACACCAGTATACGTAAATAAATACACAAAACATCATCTGACTAGGAATCGTGCTGGATACCAGTATACGTAAATAAATACACAAAACATCATCTGACTAGGAATCGTGCTGGATACCAGTATACGTAAATAAATACACAAAACATCATCCGACATAGGAATCGTGTTGGACACCAGTATACGTAAACAAATACACAAAACATCATCTGACATAGGAATCGTGATGGACACCAGTATACGTAAATAAACACACAAAACATCATCTGACATAGGAATCGTGTTGGACACCAGTATACGTAAATAAATACACAAAAAATCATCTGACATATGAATCTTGTTGGACACCAGTATACGTAAATAAATACACAAAACATCATCCGACATAGGAATCGTGTTGGACACCAGTATACGTAAATAAATACACAAAACATCATCTGACTAGGAATCGTGCTGGATACCAGTATACGTAAATAAATACACAAAACATCATCCGACATAGGAATCGTGTTGGACACCAGTATACGTAAACAAATACACAAAACATCATCTGACAGGAATCGTGCTGGACACCAGTATACGTAAATAACTACACAAAACATCATCTGACATAGGAATCGTGTTGATCACCAGTATACGTAAATAAATACACAAAAAATCATCTGACATATGAATCTTGTTGGACACCAGTATACGTAAATAAATACACAAAACATCATCCGACATAGGAATCGTGTTGGACACCAGTATACGTAAATAAATACACAAAACATCATCTGACATAGGAATCGTGCTGGACACCAGTATACGTAAATAACTACACAAAACATCATCTGACATAGGAATCGTGTTGGACACCAGTTTACGTAAATAAATACACAAAAAATCATCTGACATAGGAATCGTGTTGGACAGCAGTATACGTAAACAAATACACAAAACATAATCTGACATAGGAATCGTGTTGGACACCAGTATACGTAAATAAATACACAAAACATCATCTGACAGGAATCGTGATGGACACCAGTATACGTAAATAAATACACAAAACATCATCTGACATAGGAATCGTCTTGGACACCAGTATACGTAAATAAATACACAAAACCTCATCTGACATAGGAATCGTGCTGGACACCAGTATACGTAAATAAATACTCAAAACATCATCTGAAATAGGAATCGTGCTGGACACCAGTATACGTAAATAACTACACAAAACATCATCTGACATAGGAATCGTGTTGGACACCAGTATACGTAAATAAATACACAAAAAATCATCTGATATAGGAATCGTGTTGGACACCAGTATACGTAAATAAATACACAAAACACCATCTGACATAGGAATCGTGATGGACACCAGTATACGTAAATAACTACACAAAACATCATCTGACATAGGAATCGTGTTGGACACCAGTATACGTAAATAAATACACAAAAATCATCTGACATAGGAATCGTGCTGGACACCAGTATACGTAAATAAATACACAAAACATCATCTGACATAGGAATCGTGCTGGACACCAGTTTACGTAAATAAATACACAAAACATCATCTGACATAGGAATTGTGTTGGACACCAGTATACGTAAATAAATACACAAAACATCATCTGACATAGGAATCGTGCTGGACACCAGTATACGTAAATAAATACACAAAACATCATCTGACATAGGAATCGTGTTGGACACCAGTAACCGTAAATAAATACACAAAACATCATCTGACATAGGAATCGTGTTGGACACCAGTATACGTAAATAAATACACAAAACATCATCTGACAGAGGAATCGTGTTGGACACCAGTATACGTAAATAAATACACAAAATATCATCTGACATAGGAATCGTGTTGGACACCAGTATACGTAAATAAATACACAAAACATCATCTGACATAGGAATCGTGTTGGACACCAGTATACATAAATAAATACACAAAACATCATCTGACATAGGAATCGTGTTGAACACCAGTATACGTAAATAAATACACAAAACATCATCTGACATAGGAATCGTGTTGGACACCAGTATACGTAAATAAATACACAAAACATCATCTGACATAGGAATCGTGCTGGATACCAGTATACGTAAATAAATACACAAAACATCATTCGACATAGGAATCGTGTTGGACACCAGTATACGTAAACAAATACACAAAACATCATCTGACAGGAATCGTGATGGACACCAGTATACGTAAATAAACACACAAAACATCATCTGACATAGGAATCGTCTTGGACACCAGTATACGTAAATAAATACTCAAAACATCATCTGAAATAGGAATCGTGCTGGACACCAGTATACGTAAATAACTACAAAAAACATCATCTGACATAGGAATCGTGTTGGACACCAGTATACGTAAATAAATACACAAAAAATCATCTGACATATGAATCTTGTTGGACACCAGTATACGTTAATAAATACACAAAACATCATCCGACATAGGAATCGTGTTGGACACCAGTATACGTAAATAAATACACAAAACATCATCTGACATAGGAATCGTGCTGGACACCAGTATACGTAAATAACTACACAAAACATCATCTGACATAGGAATCGTGTTGGACACCAGTTTACGTAAATAAATACACAAAAAATCATCTGACATAGGAATCGTGTTGGACAGCAGTATACGTAAACAAATACACAAAACATAATCTGACATAGGAATCGTGTTGGACACCAGTATACGTAAAAAAATACACAAAACATCATCTGACAGGAATCGTGATGGACACCAGTATACGTAAATAAATACACAAAACATCATCTGACATAGGAATCGTCTTGGACACCAGTATACGTAAATAAATACACAAAACCTCATCTGACATAGGAATCGTGCTGGACACCAGTATACGTAAATAAATACTCAAAACATCATCTGAAATAGGAATCGTGCTGGACACCAGTATACGTAAATAACTACACAAAACATCATCTGACATAGGAATCGTGTTGGACACCAGTATACGTAAATAAATACACAAAAAATCTTCTGACATAGGAATCGTGTTGGACACCAGTATACGTAAATAAATACACAAAACACCATCTGACATAGGAATCGTGATGGACACCAGTATACGTAAATAACTACACAAAACATCATCTGACATAGGAATCGTGTTGGACACCAGTATACGTAAATAAATACACAAAAATCATCTGACATAGGAATCGTGCTGGACACCAGTATACGTAAATAAATACACAAAACATCATCTGACATAGGAATCGTGCTGGACACCAGTTTACGTAAATAAATACACAAAACATCATCTGACATAGGAATCGTGCTGGACACCAGTTTACGTAAATAAATACACAAAACATCATCTGACATAGGAATCGTGCTGGACACCAGTTTACGTAAATAAATACACAAAACATCATCTGACATAGGAATCGTGTTGGACACCAGCATACGTAAATAAATACACAAAACATCATCTGACATAGGAATCGTGTTGGACACCAGTATACGTAAATAAATACACAAAACATCATCCGACATAGGAATCGTGTTGGACACCAGTATACGTAAATAAATACACAAAACATCATCTGACATAGGAATCGTGTTGGACACCAGTATGCGTAAATAAATACACAAAACATCATCTGACATAGGAATCGTGTTGGACACCAGTATACGTAAATAAATACACAAAACATCATCTGACATAGGAATCGTGTTGGACACCAGTATACGTAAATAAATACACAAAACATCATCTGACATAGGAATCGTGTTGGACACCAGTATACGTAAATAAATACACAAAACATCATCTGACATAGGAATCGTGTTGGACACCAGTATACGTAAATAAATACACAAAACATCATCTGACATAGGAATCGTGTTGGACACCAGTATACGTAAATAACTACACAAAACATCATCTGACATAGGAATCGTGTTGGACACCAGTATACGTAAATAAATACACAAAAAATCATCTGACATATGAATCTTGTTGGACACCAGTATACGTTAATAAATACACAAAACATCATCCGACATAGGAATCGTGTTGGACACCAGTATACGTAAATAAATCCACAAAACATCATCTGACATAGGAATCGTGCTGGACACCAGTATACGTAAATAACTACACAAAACATCATCTGACATAGGAATCGTGTTGGACACCAGTTTACGTAAATAAATACACAAAAAATCATCTGACATAGGAATCGTGTTGGACAGCAGTATACGTAAACAAATACACAAAACATAATCTGACATAGGAATCGTGTTGGACACCAGTATACGTAAATAAATACACAAAACATCATCTGACAGGAATCGTGATGGACACCAGTATACGTAAATAAATACACAAAACATCATCTGACATAGGAATCGTCTTGGACACCAGTATACGTAAATAAATACACAAAACCTCATCTGACATAGGAATCGTGCTGGACACCAGTATACGTAAATAAATACTCAAAACATCATCTGAAATAGGAATCGTGCTGGACACCAGTATACGTAAATAACTACACAAAACATCATCTGACATAGGAATCGTGTTGGACACCAGTATACGTAAATAAATACACAAAAAATCTTCTGACATAGGAATCGTGTTGGACACCAGTATACGTAAATAAATACACAAAACACCATCTGACATAGGAATCGTGATGGACACCAGTATACGTAAATAACTACACAAAACATCATCTGACATAGGAATCGTGTTGGACACCAGTATACGTAAATAAATACACAAAAATCATCTGACATAGGAATCGTGCTGGACACCAGTATACGTAAATAAATACACAAAACATCATCTGACATAGGAATCGTGCTGGACACCAGTTTACGTAAATAAATACACAAAACATCATCTGACATAGGAATCGTGCTGGACACCAGTTTACGTAAATAAATACACAAAACATCATCTGACATAGGAATCGTGCTGGACACCAGTTTACGTAAATAAATACACAAAACATCATCTGACATAGGAATCGTGTTGGACACCAGCATACGTAAATAAATACACAAAACATCATCTGACATAGGAATCGTGTTGGACACCAGTATACGTAAATAAATACACAAAACATCATCCGACATAGGAATCGTGTTGGACACCAGTATACGTAAATAAATACACAAAACATCATCTGACATAGGAATCGTGTTGGACACCAGTATGCGTAAATAAATACACAAAACATCATCTGACATAGGAATCGTGTTGGACACCAGTATACGTAAATAAATACACAAAACATCATCTGACATAGGAATCGTGTTGGACACCAGTATACGTAAATAAATACACAAAACATCATCTGACATAGGAATCGTGTTGGACACCAGTATACGTAAATAAATACACAAAACATCATCTGACATAGGAATCGTGTTGGACACCAGTATACGTAAATAAATACACAAAATATCATCTGACATAGGAATCGTGTTGGACACCAGTATACGTAAATAAATACACAAAACATCATCTGACATAGGAATCGTGCTGGACACCAGTATACGTAAATAAATACACAAAACATAATCTGACATAGGAATCGTGTTGGACACCAGTATACCTAAATAAATACACAAAACATCATCTGACATAGGAATCGTGTTGGACACCAGTATGCGTAAATAAATACACAAAACATCATGACATAGGAATCGTGTTGGACACCAGTATACGTAAATAAACACACAAAACATCATCTGACAAAGGAATCGTGTTTGACACCAGTATACGTAAATAAATACACAAAACATCATCTGACATAGGAAGCGTGTTGGACACCAGTATACGTAAATAAATACACAAGACATCATCTGACATAGGAATCGTGTTGGACACCAGTTTACGTAAATAAATACACAAAACATCATCTGACATAGGAATGGTGTTGGACACCAGTATACGTAAATAAATACACAAAACATCATCTGACATAGGAATCGTGTTGGACACCAGTATACGTAAATAAATATACAAGACATCATCTGACATAGGAATCGTGTTGGACACCAGTATACGTAAATAAATACACAAAACATCATCTGACATAGGAATCGTGCTGGACACCAGTATACGTAAATAAATACACAAAACATCATCTGACATAGGAATCGTGCTGGACACCAGTATACGTAAATAAATACACAAAACATCATCCGACATAGGAATCGTGTTGGACACCAGTATACGTAAATAAATACACAAAACATCATCTGACATAGGAATCGTGTTGGACACCAGTATACGTAAATAAATACACAAAACATCATCTGACATAGGAATCGTGTTGGACACCAGTATACGTAAATAAATACACAAAACATCATCTGACATAGGAATCGTGTTGGACACCAGTATACTTAAATAAATACACAAAACATCATCTGACATAGGAATCGTGTTGGACACCAGTATACGTAAATAAATACACAAAACATCATCTGACATAGGAATCGTGTTGGACACCAGTATACGTAAATAAATACACAAAACATCATCTGACATAGGAATCGTGCTGGACACCAGTATACGTAAACAAATACACAAAACATCATCTGACAAAGGAATCGTGTTGGACACCAGTATACCTAAATAAATACACAAAACATCATCTGACATAGGAATCGTGCTGGACACCAGTATACGTAAATAAATACACAAGACATCATCTGACATAGGAATCGTGTTGGACACCAGTATACCTAAATAAATACACAAAACATCATCTGAGATAGGAATCGTGTTGGACACCAGTATACGTAAATAAACACACAAAACATCATCTGACATAGGAATCGTGTTTGACACCAGTATACATAAATAAATACACAAAACATCATCTGAAATAGGAATCGTGCTGGACACCAGTATACGTAAATAACTACACAAAGCATCATCTGACATAGGAATCGTGTTGGACACCAGTATACGTAAATAAATACACAAAAAATCATCTGACATATGAATCTTGTTGGACACCAGTATACGTAAATAAATACACAAAACATCATCCGACATAGGAATCGTGTTGGACACCAGTCTACGTAAATAAATACACAAAACATCATCTGACATAGGAATCGTGCTGGACACCAGTATACGTAAATAACTACACAAAACATCATCTGACATAGGAATCGTGTTGGACACCAGTTTACGTAAATAAATACACAAAAAATCATCTGACATAGGAATCGTGTTGGACAGCAGTATACGTAAACAAATACACAAAACATAATCTGACATAGGAATCGTGTTGGACACCAGTATACGTAAATAAATACACAAAACATCATCTGACAGGAATCGTGATGGACACCAGTATACGTAAATAACTACACAAAACATCATCTGACATAGGAATCGTGTTGGACACCAGTATACGTAAATAACTACACAAAACATCATCTGACATAGGAATCGTGTTGGACACCAGTATACGTAAATAAATACACAAAAAATCATCTGATATAGGAATCGTGTTGGACACCAGTATACGTAAATAAATACACAAAACACCATCTGACATAGGAATCGTGATGGACACCAGTATACGTAAATAACTACACAAAACATCATCTGACATAGGAATCGTGTTGGACACCAGTATACGTAAATAAATACACAAAAATCATCTGACATAGGAATCGTGCTGGACACCAGTATACGTAAATAAATACACAAAACATCATCTGACATAGGAATCGTGCTGGACACCAGTTTACGTAAATAAATACACAAAACATCATCTGACATAGGAATTGTGTTGGACACCAGTATACGTAAATAAATACACAAAACATCATCTGACATAGGAATCGTGCTGGACACCAGTATACGTAAATAAATACACAAAACATCATCTGACATAGGAATCGTGTTGGACACCAGTAACCGTAAATAAATACACAAAACATCATCTGACATAGGAATCGTGTTGGACACCAGTATACGTAAATAAATACACAAAACATCATCTGACAGAGGAATCGTGTTGGACACCAGTATACGTAAATAAATACACAAAATATCATCTGACATAGGAATCGTGTTGGACACCAGTATACGTAAATAAATACACAAAACATCATCTGACATAGGAATCGTGTTGGACACCAGTATACATAAATAAATACACAAAACATCATCTGACATAGGAATCGTGTTGAACACCAGTATACGTAAATAAATACACAAAACATCATCTGACATAGGAATCGTGTTGGACACCAGTATACGTAAATAAATACACAAAACATCATCTGACATAGGAATCGTGCTGGATACCAGTATACGTAAATAAATACACAAAACATCATCCGACATAGGAATCGTGTTGGACACCAGTATACGTAAACAAATACACAAAACATCATCTGACAGGAATCGTGATGGACACCAGTATACGTAAATAAACACACAAAACATCATCTGACATAGGAATCGTCTTGGACACCAGTATACGTAAATAAATACTCAAAACATCATCTGAAATAGGAATCGTGCTGGACACCAGTATACGTAAATAACTACACAAAACATCATCTGACATAGGAATCGTGTTGGACACCAGTATACGTAAATAAATACACAAAAAATCATCTGACATATGAATCTTGTTGGACACCAGTATACGTTAATAAATACACAAAACATCATCCGACATAGGAATC
The DNA here is from genome assembly GCA_963680875.1 of Bathymodiolus brooksi. Lineage (NCBI taxonomy): Eukaryota > Metazoa > Mollusca > Bivalvia > Mytilida > Modiolidae > Bathymodiolus > Bathymodiolus brooksi. The sequence goes on along the minus strand of OY804585.1, from coordinate 82,434,502 downwards.
GTGTTGGACACCAGTATACGTAAATAAATACACAAAACATCATCTGACATAGGAATCGTGCTGGACACCAGTATACGTAAATAACTACACAAAACATCATCTGACATAGGAATCGTGTTGGACACCAGTTTACGTAAATAAATACACAAAAAATCATCTGACATAGGAATCGTGTTGGACAGCAGTATACGTAAACAAATACACAAAACATAATCTGACATAGGAATCGTGTTGGACACCAGTATACGTAAATAAATACACAAAACATCATCTGACAGGAATCGTGATGGACACCAGTATACGTAAATAAATACACAAAACATCATCTGACATAGGAATCGTCTTGGACACCAGTATACGTAAATAAATACACAAAACCTCATCTGACATAGGAATCGTGCTGGACACCAGTATACGTAAATAAATACTCAAAACATCATCTGAAATAGGAATCGTGCTGGACACCAGTATACGTAAATAACTACACAAAACATCATCTGACATAGGAATCGTGTTGGACACCAGTATACGTAAATAAATACACAAAAAATCTTCTGACATAGGAATCGTGTTGGACACCAGTATACGTAAATAAATACACAAAACACCATCTGACATAGGAATCGTGATGGACACCAGTATACGTAAATAACTACACAAAACATCATCTGACATAGGAATCGTGTTGGACACCAGTATACGTAAATAAATACACAAAAATCATCTGACATAGGAATCGTGCTGGACACCAGTATACGTAAATAAATACACAAAACATCATCTGACATAGGAATCGTGCTGGACACCAGATTACGTAAATAAATACACAAAACATCATCTGACATAGGAATCGTGCTGGACACCAGTTTACGTAAATAAATACACAAAACATCATCTGACATAGGAATCGTGCTGGACACCAGTTTACGTAAATAAATACACAAAACATCATCTGACATAGGAATCGTGTTGGACACCAGCATACGTAAATAAATACACAAAACATCATCTGACATAGGAATCGTGTTGGACACCAGTATACGTAAATAAATACACAAAACATCATCCGACATAGGAATCGTGTTGGACACCAGTATACGTAAATAAATACACAAAACATCATCTGACATAGGAATCGTGTTGGACACCAGTATGCATAAATAAATACACAAAACATCATCTGACATAGGAATCGTGTTGGACACCAGTATCCGTAAATAAATACACAAAACATCATCTGACATAGGAATCGTGTTGGACACCAGTATACGTAAATAAATACACAAAACATCATCTGACATAGGAATCGTGTTGGACACCAGTATACGTAAATAAATACACAAAATATCATCTGACATAGGAATCGTGTTGGACACCAGTATACGTAAATAAATACACAAAACATCATCTGACATAGGAATCGTGCTGGACACCAGTATACGTAAATAAATACACAAAACATAATCTGACATAGGAATCGTGTTGGACACCAGTATACCTAAATAAATACACAAAACATCATCTGACATAGGAATCGTGTTGGACACCAGTATGCGTAAATAAATACACAAAACATCATGACATAGGAATCGTGTTGGACACCAGTATACGTAAATAAACACACAAAACATCATCTGACAAAGGAATCGTGTTTGACACCAGTATACGTAAATAAATACACAAAACATCATCTGACATAGGAAGCGTGTTGGACACCAGTATACGTAAATAAATACACAAGACATCATCTGACATAGGAATCGTGTTGGACACCAGTTTACGTAAATAAATACACAAAACATCATCTGACATAGGAATGGTGTTGGACACCAGTATACGTAAATAAATACACAAAACATCATCTGACATAGGAATCGTGTTGGACACCAGTATACGTAAATAAATATACAAGACATCATCTGACATAGGAATCGTGTTGGACACCAGTATACGTAAATAAATACACAAAACATCATCTGACATAGGAATCGTGCTGGACACCAGTATACGTAAATAAATACACAAAACATCATCTGACATAGGAATCGTGCTGGACACCAGTATACGTAAATAAATACACAAAACATCATCCGACATAGGAATCGTGTTGGACACCAGTATACGTAAATAAATACACAAAACATCATCTGACATAGGAATCGTGTTGGACACCAGTATACGTAAATAAATACACAAAACATCATCTGACATAGGAATCGTGTTGGACACCAGTATACGTAAATAAATACACAAAACATCATCTGACATAGGAATCGTGTTGGACACCAGTATACTTAAATAAATACACAAAACATCATCTGACATAGGAATCGTGTTGGACACCAGTATACGTAAATAAATACACAAAACATCATCTGACATAGGAATCGTGTTGGACACCAGTATACGTAAATAAATACACAAAACATCATCTGACATAGGAATCGTGTTGGACACCAGTATACGTAAATAAATACACAAAACATCATCTGACATAGGAATCGTGCTGGACACCAGTATACGTAAACAAATACACAAAACATCATCTGACAAAGGAATCGTGTTGGACACCAGTATACCTAAATAAATACACAAAACATCATCTGACATAGGAATCGTGCTGGACACCAGTATACGTAAATAAATACACAAGACATCATCTGACATAGGAATCGTGTTGGACACCAGTATACCTAAATAAATACACAAAACATCATCTGACATAGGAATCGTGTTGGACACCAGTATACGTAAATAAATACACAAGACATCATCTGACATAGGAATCGTGTTGGACACCAGTTTACGTAAATAAATACACAAAACATCATCTGACATAGGAATGGTGTTGGACACCAGTATACGTAAATAAATACACAAAACATCATCTGACATAGGAATCGTGTTGGACACCAGTATACGTAAATAAATACACAAGACATCATCTGACATAGGAATCGTGTTGAACACCAGTATACGTAAATAAATACACAAAACATCATCTGACATAGGAATCGTGTTGGACACCAGTATACGTAAATAAATACACAAAACATCATCTGACATAGGAATCGTGCTGGACACCAGTATACGTAAACAAATACACAAAACATCATCTGACAAAGGAATCGTGTTGGACACCAGTATACCTAAATAAATACACAAAACATCATCTGACATAGGAATCGTGCTGGACACCAGTATACGTAAATAAATACACAAGACATCATCTGACATAGGAATCGTGTTGGACACCAGTATACCTAAATAAATACACAAAACATCATCTGAGATAGGAATCGTGTTGGACACCAGTATACGTAAATAAACACACAAAACATCATCTGACATAGGAATCGTGTTTGACACCAGTATACATAAATAAATACACAAAACATCATCTGAAATAGGAATCGTGCTGGACACCAGTATACGTAAATAACTACACAAAGCATCATCTGACATAGGAATCGTGTTGGACACCAGTATACGTAAATAAATACACAAAAAATCATCTGACATATGAATCTTGTTGGACACCAGTATACGTAAATAAATACACAAAACATCATCCGACATAGGAATCGTGTTGGACACCAGTCTACGTAAATAAATACACAAAACATCATCTGACATAGGAATCGTGCTGGACACCAGTATACGTAAATAACTACACAAAACATCATCTGACATAGGAATCGTGTTGGACACCAGTTTACGTAAATAAATACACAAAAAATCATCTGACATAGGAATCGTGTTGGACAGCAGTATACGTAAACAAATACACAAAACATAATCTGACATAGGAATCGTGTTGGACACCAGTATACGTAAATAAATACACAAAACATCATCTGACAGGAATCGTGATGGACACCAGTATACGTAAATAACTACACAAAACATCATCTGACATAGGAATCGTGTTGGACACCAGTATACGTAAATAACTACACAAAACATCATCTGACATAGGAATCGTGTTGGACACCAGTATACGTAAATAAATACACAAAAAATCATCTGATATAGGAATCGTGTTGGACACCAGTATACGTAAATAAATACACAAAACACCATCTGACATAGGAATCGTGATGGACACCAGTATACGTAAATAACTACACAAAACATCATCTGACATAGGAATCGTGTTGGACACCAGTATACGTAAATAAATACACAAAAATCATCTGACATAGGAATCGTGCTGGACACCAGTATACGTAAATAAATACACAAAACATCATCTGACATAGGAATCGTGCTGGACACCAGTTTACGTAAATAAATACACAAAACATCATCTGACATAGGAATTGTGTTGGACACCAGTATACGTAAATAAATACACAAAACATCATCTGACATAGGAATCGTGCTGGACACCAGTATACGTAAATAAATACACAAAACATCATCTGACATAGGAATCGTGTTGGACACCAGTAACCGTAAATAAATACACAAAACATCATCTGACATAGGAATCGTGTTGGACACCAGTATACGTAAATAAATACACAAAACATCATCTGACAGAGGAATCGTGTTGGACACCAGTATACGTAAATAAATACACAAAATATCATCTGACATAGGAATCGTGTTGGACACCAGCATACGTAAATAAATACACAAAACATCATCTGACATAGGAATCGTGTTGGACACCAGTATACATAAATAAATACACAAAACATCATCTGACATAGGAATCGTGTTGAACACCAGTATACGTAAATAAATACACAAAACATCATCTGACATAGGAATCGTGTTGGACACCAGTATACGTAAATAAATACACAAAACATCATCTGACATAGGAATCGTGCTGGATACCAGTATACGTAAATAAATACACAAAACATCATCCGACATAGGAATCGTGTTGGACACCAGTATACGTAAACAAATACACAAAACATCATCTGACAGGAATCGTGATGGACACCAGTATACGTAAATAAACACACAAAACATCATCTGACATAGGAATCGTCTTGGACACCAGTATACGTAAATAAATACTCAAAACATCATCTGAAATAGGAATCGTGCTGGACACCAGTATACGTAAATAACTACACAAAACATCATCTGACATAGGAATCGTGTTGGACACCAGTATACGTAAATAAATACACAAAAAATCATCTGACATATGAATCTTGTTGGACACCAGTATACGTTAATAAATACACAAAACATCATCCGACATAGGAATCGTGTTGGACACCAGTATACGTAAATAAATACACAAAACATCATCTGACATAGGAATCGTGCTGGACACCAGTATACGTAAATAACTACACAAAACATCATCTGACATAGGAATCGTGTTGGACACCAGTTTACGTAAATAAATACACAAAAAATCATCTGACATAGGAATCGTGTTGGACAGCAGTATACGTAAACAAATACACAAAACATAATCTGACATAGGAATCGTGTTGGACACCAGTATACGTAAATAAATACACAAAACATCATCTGACAGGAATCGTGATGGACACCAGTATACGTAAATAAATACACAAAACATCATCTGACATAGGAATCGTCTTGGACACCAGTATACGTAAATAAATACACAAAACCTCATCTGACATAGGAATCGTGCTGGACACCAGTATACGTAAATAAATACTCAAAACATCATCTGAAATAGGAATCGTGCTGGACACCAGTATACGTAAATAACTACACAAAACATCATCTGACATAGGAATCGTGTTGGACACCAGTATACGTAAATAAATACACAAAAAATCTTCTGACATAGGAATCGTGTTGGACACCAGTATACGTAAATAAATACACAAAACACCATCTGACATAGGAATCGTGATGGACACCAGTATACGTAAATAACTACACAAAACATCATCTGACATAGGAATCGTGTTGGACACCAGTATACGTAAATAAATACACAAAAATCATCTGACATAGGAATCGTGCTGGACACCAGTATACGTAAATAAATACACAAAACATCATCTGACATAGGAATCGTGCTGGACACCAGTTTACGTAAATAAATACACAAAACATCATCTGACATAGGAATCGTGCTGGACACCAGTTTACGTAAATAAATACACAAAACATCATCTGACATAGGAATCGTGCTGGACACCAGTTTACGTAAATAAATACACAAAACATCATCTGACATAGGAATCGTGTTGGACACCAGCATACGTAAATAAATACACAAAACATCATCTGACATAGGAATCGTGTTGGACACCAGTATACGTAAATAAATACACAAAACATCATCCGACATAGGAATCGTGTTGGACACCAGTATACCTAAATAAATACACAAAACATCATCTGACATAGGAATCGTGTTGGACACCAGTATGCGTAAATAAATACACAAAACATCATGACATAGGAATCGTGTTGGACACCAGTATACGTAAATAAACACACAAAACATCATCTGACAAAGGAATCGTGTTTGACACCAGTATACGTAAATAAATACACAAAACATCATCTGACATAGGAAGCGTGTTGGACACCAGTATACGTAAATAAATACACAAGACATCATCTGACATAGGAATCGTGTTGGACACCAGTTTACGTAAATAAATACACAAAACATCATCTGACATAGGAATGGTGTTGGACACCAGTATACGTAAATAAATACACAAAACATCATCTGACATAGGAATCGTGTTGGACACCAGTATACGTAAATAAATATACAAGACATCATCTGACATAGGAATCGTGTTGGACACCAGTATACGTAAATAAATACACAAAACATCATCTGACATAGGAATCGTGCTGGACACCAGTATACGTAAATAAATACACAAAACATCATCTGACATAGGAATCGTGCTGGACACCAGTATACGTAAATAAATACACAAAACATCATCCGACATAGGAATCGTGTTGGACACCAGTATACGTAAATAAATACACAAAACATCATCTGTCATAGGAATCGTGTTGGACACCAGTATACGTAAATAAATACACAAAACATCATCTGACATAGGAATCGTGTTGGACACCAGTATACGTAAATAAATACACAAAACATCATCTGACATAGGAATCGTGTTGGACACCAGTATACTTAAATAAATACACAAAACATCATCTGACATAGGAATCGTGTTGGACACCAGTATACGTAAATAAATACACAAAACATCATCTGACATAGGAATCGTGTTGGACACCAGTATACGTAAATAAATACACAAAACATCATCTGACATAGGAATCGTGTTGGACACCAGTATACGTAAATAAATACACAAAACATCATCTGACATAGGAATCGTGCTGGACACCAGTATACGTAAACAAATACACAAAACATCATCTGACAAAGGAATCGTGTTGGACACCAGTATACCTAAATAAATACACAAAACATCATCTGACATAGGAATCGTGCTGGACACCAGTATACGTAAATAAATACACAAGACATCATCTGACATAGGAATCGTGTTGGACACCAGTATACCTAAATAAATACACAAAACATCATCTGACATAGGAATCGTGTTGGACACCAGTATACGTAAATAAATACACAAGACATCATCTGACATAGGAATCGTGTTGGACACCAGTTTACGTAAATAAATACACAAAACATCATCTGACATAGGAATGGTGTTGGACACCAGTATACGTAAATAAATACACAAAACATCATCTGACATAGGAATCGTGTTGGACACCAGTATACGTAAATAAATACACAAGACATCATCTGACATAGGAATCGTGTTGAACACCAGTATACGTAAATAAATACACAAAACATCATCTGACATAGGAATCGTGTTGGACACCAGTATACGTAAATAAATACACAAAACATCATCTGACATAGGAATCGTGCTGGACACCAGTATACGTAAACAAATACACAAAACATCATCTGACAAAGGAATCGTGTTGGACACCAGTATACCTAAATAAATACACAAAACATCATCTGACATAGGAATCGTGCTGGACACCAGTATACGTAAATAAATACACAAGACATCATCTGACATAGGAATCGTGTTGGACACCAGTATACCTAAATAAATACACAAAACATCATCTGAGATAGGAATCGTGTTGGACACCAGTATACGTAAATAAACACACAAAACATCATCTGACATAGGAATCGTGTTTGACACCAGTATACATAAATAAATACACAAAAAATCATCTGAAATAGGAATCGTGCTGGACACCAGTATACGTAAATAACTACACAAAGCATCATCTGACATAGGAATCGTGTTGGACACCAGTATACGTAAATAAATACACAAAAAATCATCTGACATATGAATCTTGTTGGACACCAGTATACGTAAATAAATACACAAAACATCATCCGACATAGGAATCGTGTTGGACACCAGTCTACGTAAATAAATACACAAAACATCATCTGACATAGGAATCGTGCTGGACACCAGTATACGTAAATAACTACACAAAACATCATCTGACATAGGAATCGTGTTGGACACCAGTTTACGTAAATAAATACACAAAAAATCATCTGACATAGGAATCGTGTTGGACAGCAGTATACGTAAACAAATACACAAAACATAATCTGACATAGGAATCGTGTTGGACACCAGTATACGTAAATAAATACACAAAACATCATCTGACAGGAATCGTGATGGACACCAGTATACGTAAATAACTACACAAAACATCATCTGACATAGGAATCGTGTTGGACACCAGTATACGTAAATAACTACACAAAACATCATCTGACATAGGAATCGTGTTGGACACCAGTATACGTAAATAAATACACAAAAAATCATCTGATATAGGAATCGTGTTGGACACCAGTATACGTAAATAAATACACAAAACACCATCTGACATAGGAATCGTGATGGACACCAGTATACGTAAATAACTACACAAAACATCATCTGACATAGGAATCGTGTTGGACACCAGTATACGTAAATAAATACACAAAAATCATCTGACATAGGAATCGTGCTGGACACCAGTATACGTAAATAAATACACAAAACATCATCTGACATAGGAATCGTGCTGGACACCAGTTTACGTAAATAAATACACAAAACATCATCTGACATAGGAATTGTGTTGGACACCAGTATACGTAAATAAATACACAAAACATCATCTGACATAGGAATCGTGCTGGACACCAGTATACGTAAATAAATACACAAAACATCATCTGACATAGGAATCGTGTTGGACACCAGTAACCGTAAATAAATACACAAAACATCATCTGACATAGGAATCGTGTTGGACACCAGTATACGTAAATAAATACACAAAACATCATCTGACAGAGGAATCGTGTTGGACACCAGTATACGTAAATAAATACACAAAATATCATCTGACATAGGAATCGTGTTGGACACCAGTATACGTAAATAAATACACAAAACATCATCTGACATAGGAATCGTGTTGGACACCAGTATACATAAATAAATACACAAAACATCATCTGACATAGGAATCGTGTTGAACACCAGTATACGTAAATAAATACACAAAACATCATCTGACATAGGAATCGTGTTGGACACCAGTATACGTAAATAAATACACAAAACATCATCTGACATAGGAATCGTGCTGGATACCAGTATAGGTAAATAAATACACAAAACATCATCCGACATAGGAATCGTGTTGGACACCAGTATACGTAAACAAATACACAAAACATCATCTGACAGGAATCGTGATGGACACCAGTATACGTAAATAAACACACAAAACATCATCTGACATAGGAATCGTCTTGGACACCAGTATACGTAAATAAATACTCAAAACATCATCTGAAATAGGAATCGTGCTGGACACCAGTATACGTAAATAACTACACAAAACATCATCTGACATAGGAATCGTGTTGGACACCAGTATACGTAAATAAATACACAAAAAATCATCTGACATATGAATCTTGTTGGACACCAGTATACGTTAATAAATACACAAAACATCATCCGACATAGGAATCGTGTTGGACACCAGTATACGTAAATAAATACACAAAACATCATCTGACATAGGAATCGTGCTGGACACCAGTATACGTAAATAACTACACAAAACATCATCTGACATAGGAATCGTGTTGGACACCAGTTTACGTAAATAAATACACAAAAAATCATCTGACATAGGAATCGTGTTGGACAGCAGTATACGTAAACAAATACACAAAACATAATCTGACATAGGAATCGTGTTGGACACCAGTATACGTAAATAAATACACAAAACATCATCTGACAGGAATCGTGATGGACACCAGTATACGTAAATAAATACACAAAACATCATCTGACATAGGAATCGTCTTGGACACCAGTATACGTAAATAAATACACAAAACCTCATCTGACATAGGAATCGTGCTGGACACCAGTATACGTAAATAAATACTCAAAACATCATCTGAAATAGGAATCGTGCTGGACACCAGTATACGTAAATAACTACACAAAACATCATCTGACATAGGAATCGTGTTGGACACCAGTATACGTAAATAAATACACAAAAAATCTTCTGACATAGGAATCGTGTTGGACACCAGTATACGTAAATAAATACACAAAACACCATCTGACATAGGAATCGTGATGGACACCAGTATACGTAAATAACTACACAAAACATCATCTGACATAGGAATCGTGTTGGACACCAGTATACGTAAATAAATACACAAAAATCATCTGACATAGGAATCGTGCTGGACACCAGTATACGTAAATAAATACACAAAACATCATCTGACATAGGAATCGTGCTGGACACCAGTTAACGTAAATAAATACACAAAACATCATCTGACATAGGAATCGTGCTGGACACCAGTTTACGTAAATAAATACACAAAACATCATCTGACATAGGAATCGTGCTGGACACCAGTTTACGTAAATAAATACACAAAACATCATCTGACATAGGAATCGTGTTGGACACCAGCATACGTAAATAAATACACAAAACATCATCTGACATAGGAATCGTGTTGGACACCAGTATACGTAAATAAATACACAAAACATCATCCGACATAGGAATCGTGTTGGACACCAGTATACGTAAATAAATACACAAAACATCATCTGACATAGGAATCGTGTTGGACACCAGTATGCGTAAATAAATACACAAAACATCATCTGACATAGGAATCGTGTTGGACACCAGTATACGTAAATAAATACACAAAACATCATCTGACATAGGAATCGTGTTGGACACCAGTATACGTAAATAAATACACAAAACATCATCTGACATAGGAATCGTGTTGGACACCAGTATACGTAAATAAATACACAAAATATCATCTGACATAGGAATCGTGTTGGACACCAGTATACGTAAATAAATACACAAAACATCATCTGACATAGGAATCGTGCTGGACACCAGTATACGTAAATAAATACACAAAACATAATCTGACATAGGAATCGTGTTGGACACCAGTATACCTAAATAAATACACAAAACATCATCTGACATAGGAATCGTGTTGGACACCAGTATGCGTAAATAAATACACAAAACATCATGACATAGGAATCGTGTTGGACACCAGTATACGTAAATAAACACACAAAACATCATCTGACAAAGGAATCGTGTTTGACACCAGTATACGTAAATAAATACACAAAACATCATCTGACATAGGAAGCGTGTTGGACACCAGTATACGTAAATAAATACACAAGACATCATCTGACATAGGAATCGTGTTGGACACCAGTTTACGTAAATAAATACACAAAACATCATCTGACATAGGAATGGTGTTGGACACCAGTATACGTAAATAAATACACAAAACATCATCTGACATAGGAATCGTGTTGGACACCAGTATACGTAAATAAATATACAAGACATCATCTGACATAGGAATCGTGTTGGACACCAGTATACGTAAATAAATACACAAAACATCATCTGACATAGGAATCGTGCTGGACACCAGTATACGTAAATAAATACACAAAACATCATCTGACATAGGAATCGTGCTGGACACCAGTATACGTAAATAAATACACAAAACATCATCCGACATAGGAATCGTGTTGGACACCAGTATACGTAAATAAATACACAAAACATCATCTGACATAGGAATCGTGCTGGACACCAGTATACGTAAATAAATACACAAAACATCATCTGACATAGGAATCGTGCTGGACACCAGTATACGTAAATAAATACACAAAACATCATCTGACATAGGAATCGTGTTGGACACCAGTATACTTAAATAAATACACAAAACATCATCTGACATAGGAATCGTGTTGGACACCAGTATACGTAAATAAATACACAAAACATCATCTGACATAGGAATCGTGTTGGACACCAGTATACGTAAATAAATACACAAAACATCATCTGACATAGGAATCGTGTTGGACACCAGTATACGTAAATAAATACACAAAACATCATCTGACATAGGAATCGTGCTGGACACCAGTATACGTAAACAAATACACAAAACATCATCTGACAAAGGAATCGTGTTGGACACCAGTATACCTAAATAAATACACAAAACATCATCTGACATAGGAATCGTGCTGGACACCAGTATACGTAAATAAATACACAAGACATCATCTGACATAGGAATCGTGTTGGACACCAGTATACCTAAATAAATACACAAAACATCATCTGACATAGGAATCGTGTTGGACACCAGTATACGTAAATAAATACACAAGACATCATCTGACATAGGAATCGTGTTGGACACCAGTTTACGTAAATAAATACACAAAACATCATCTGACATAGGAATGGTGTTGGACACCAGTATACGTAAATAAATACACAAAACATCATCTGACATAGGAATCGTGATGGACACCAGTATACGTAAATAAATACACAAGACATCATCTGACATAGGAATCGTGTTGAACACCAGTATACGTAAATAAATACACAAAACATCATCTGACATAGGAATCGTGTTGGACACCAGTATACGTAAATAAATACACAAAACATCATCTGACATAGGAATCGTGTTGGACACCAGTATACGTAAATAAATACACAAAACATCATCTGACATAGGAATCGTGTTGGACACCAGTATACGTAAATAAATACACAAAACATCATCTGATATAGGAATCGTGTTGGACACCAGTATACGTAAATAAATACACAAAACATCATCTGACATAGGAATCGTGTTGGACACCAGTATACTTAAACAAATACACAAAACATCATCTGACATAGGAATCGTGTTGGACACCAGTATACCTAAATAAGTACACAAAACATCATCTGACATAGGAATCGTGCTGGACACCAGTATACGTAAATAAATACACAAGACATCATCTGACATAGGAAGCGTGTTGGACACCAGTATACGTAAATAAATACACAAGACATCATCTGACATAGGAATCGTGTTGGACACCAGTTTACGTAAATAAATACACAAGACATCATCTGACATAGGAAGCGTGTTGGACACCAGTATACGTAAATAAATACACAAGACATCATCTGACATAGGAATCGTGTTGGACACCAGTTTACGTAAATAAATACACAAAACATCATCTGACATAGGAATGGTGTTGGACACCAGTATACGTAAATAAATACACAAAACATCATCTGACATAGGAATCGTGTTGGACACCAGTATACGTAAATAAATATACAAGACATCATCTGACATAGGAATCGTGTTGGACACCAGTATACGTAAATAAATACACAAAACATCATCTGACATAGGAATCGTGCTGGACACCAGTATACGTAAATAAATACACAAAACATCATCTGACATAGGAATCGTGCTGGACACCAGTATACGTAAATAAATACACAAAACATCATCCGACATAGGAATCGTGTTGGACACCAGTATACGTAAATAAATACACAAAACATCATCTGACATAGGAATCGTGTTGGACACCAGTATACGTAAATAAATACACAAAACATCATCTGACATAGGAATCGTGTTGGACACCAGTATACGTAAATAAATACACAAAACATCATCTGACATAGGAATCGTGTTGGACACCAGTATACTTAAATAAATACACAAAACATCATCTGACATAGGAATCGTGTTGGACACCAGTATACGTAAATAAATACACAAAACATCATCTGACATAGGAATCGTGTTGGACACCAGTATACGTAAATAAATACACAAAACATCATCTGACATAGGAATCGTGTTGGACACCAGTATACGTAAATAAATACACAAAACATCATCTGACATAGGAATCGTGCTGGACACCAGTATACGTAAACAAATACACAAAACATCATCTGACAAAGGAATCGTGTTGGACACCAGTATACCTAAATAAATACACAAAACATCATCTGACATAGGAATCGTGCTGGACACCAGTATACGTAAATAAATACACAAGACATCATCTGACATAGGAATCGTGTTGGACACCAGTATACCTAAATAAATACACAAAACATCATCTGACATAGGAATCGTGTTGGACACCAGTATACGTAAATAAATACACAAGACATCATCTGACATAGGAATCGTGTTGGACACCAGTTTACGTAAATAAATACACAAAACATCATCTGACATAGGAATGGTGTTGGACACCAGTATACGTAAATAAATACACAAAACATCATCTGACATAGGAATCGTGTTGGACACCAGTATACGTAAATAAATACACAAGACATCATCTGACATAGGAATCGTGTTGAACACCAGTATACGTAAATAAATACACAAAACATCATCTGACATAGGAATCGTGTTGGACACCAGTATACGTAAATAAATACACAAAACATCATCTGACATAGGAATCGTGTTGGACACCAGTATACGTAAATAAATACACAAAACATCATCTGACATAGGAATCGTGTTGGACACCAGTATACGTAAATAAATACACAAAACATCATCTGATATAGGAATCGTGTTGGACACCAGTATACGTAAATAAATACACAAAACATCATCTGACATAGGAATCGTGTTGGACACCAGTATACTTAAACAAATACACAAAACATCATCTGACATAGGAATCGTGTTGGACACCAGTATACCTAAATAAGTACACAAAACATCATCTGACATAGGAATCGTGCTGGACACCAGTATACGTAAATAAATACACAAGACATCATCTGACATAGGAATCGTGTTGGACACCAGTATACCTAAATAAATACTCAAAACATCATCTGACATAGGAATCGTGTTGGACACCAGTATACGTAAATAAACACACAAAACATCATCTGACATAGGAATCGTGTTTGACACCAGTATACGTAAATAAATACACAAAACATCATCTGACATAGGAATCGTGTTGGACACCAGTATACGTAAATAAATACACAAGACATCATCTGACATAGGAATCGTCTTGGACACCAGTTTACGTAAATAAATACACAAAACATCATCTGACATAGGAATGGTGTTGGACACCAGTATACGTAAATAAACACACAAAACATCATCTGACATAGGAATCGTGTTGGACACCAGTATACGTAAATAAATACACAAGACATCATCTGAAATAGGAATCGTGTTGGACACCAGTATACGTAAATAAATACACAAGACATCATCTGACATAGGAATCGTGTTGGACACCAGTTTACGTAAATAAATACACAAAACATCATCTGACATAGGAATGGTGTTGGACACCAGTATACGTAAATAAATACACAAAACATCATCTGACATAGGAATCGTGTTGGACACCAGTATACGTAAATAAATACACAAGACATCATCTGACATAGGAATCGTGTTGAACACCAGTATACGTAAATAAATACACAAAACATCATCTGACATAGGAATCGTGTTGGACACCAGTATACGTAAATAAATACACAAAACATCATCTGACATAGGAATCGTGTTGGACACCAGTATACGTAAATAAATACACAAAACATCATCTGACATAGGAATCGTGTTGGACACCAGTATACGTAAATAAATACACAAAACATCATCTGATATAGGAATCGTGTTGGACACCAGTATACGTAAATAAATACACAAAACATCATCTGACATAGGAATCGTGTTGGACACCAGTATACTTAAACAAATACACAAAACATCATCTGACATAGGAATCGTGTTGGACACCAGTATACCTAAATAAGTACACAAAACATCATCTGACATAGGAATCGTGCTGGACACCAGTATACGTAAATAAATACACAAGACATCATCTGACATAGGAATCGTGTTGGACACCAGTATACCTAAATAAATACTCAAAACATCATCTGACATAGGAATCGTGTTGGACACCAGTATACGTAAATAAACACACAAAACATCATCTGACATAGGAATCGTGTTTGACACCAGTATACGTAAATAAATACACAAAACATCATCTGACATAGGAATCGTGTTGGACACCAGTATACGTAAATAAATACACAAGACATCATCTGACATAGGAATCGTCTTGGACACCAGTTTACGTAAATAAATACACAAAACATCATCTGACATAGGAATGGTGTTGGACACCAGTATACGTAAATAAACACACAAAACATCATCTGACATAGGAATCGTGTTGGACACCAGTATACGTAAATAAATACACAAGACATCATCTGAAATAGGAATCGTGTTGGACACCAGTATACGTAAATAAATACACAAAACATCATCTGACATAGGAATCGTGCTGGACACCAGTATACGTAAATAAATACACAAAACATCATCTGACATAGGAATCGTGCTGGACACCAGTATACGTAAATAAATACACAAAACATCATCTGACATAGGAATCGTGCTGGACACCAGTATACGTAAATAACTACACAAAACCTCATCTGACATAGGAATCGTGCTGGACACCAGTATACGTAAATAAATACACAAAACATCATCTGACATAGGAATCGTGCTGGACACCAGTATACGTAAATAAATACACAAAACATCATCTGACATAGGAATCGTACTGGACACCAGTATACGTAAATAAATACACAAAACATCATCTGACATAGGAATCGTGCTGGACACCAGTATACGTAAATAACTACACAAAACATCATCTGACATAGGAATCGTGTTGGACACCAGTATACGTAAATAAATACACAAAAAATCATCTGACATAGGAATCGTGCTGGACACCAGTATACGTAAATAAATACACAAAACATCATCTGACATAGAAATCGTGCTGGACACCAGTTTACGTAAATAAATACACAAAACATCATCTGACATAGGAATCGTGCTGGACACCAGTTTACGTAAATAAATACAAAAAAATCATCTGACATAGGAATCGTGCTGGACACCAGTATACGTAAATAAATACACAAAACATCATCTGACATAGGAATCGTGCTGGACACCAGTATACGTAAATAAATACACAAAACATCATCTGACATAGGAATCGTGTTGGACACCAGTATACGTAAATAAATACACAAAACATCATCTGACATAGGAATCGCGCTGGACACCAGTATACGTAAATAAATACACAAAACATCATCTGACATAGGACTCGTGTTGGACACCAGTATACGTAAATAAATACACAAAACATCATCTGACATAGGAATCGTGTTGGACACCAGTATACGTAAATAAATACACAAAACATCATCTGACATAGGAATCGTGTTGGACACCAGTATACGTAAATAAATACACAAAACCTCATCTGACATAGGAATCGTGCTGGACACCAGTATACGTAAATAAATACTCAAAACATCATCTGAAATAGGAATCGTGCTGGACACCAGTATACGTAAATAACTACACAAAACATCATCTGACATAGGAATCGTGTTGGACACCAGTATACGTAAATAAATACACAACAAATCTTCTGACATAGGAATCGTGTTGGACACCAGTATACGTAAATAAATACACAAAACACCATCTGACATAGGAATCGTGATGGACACCAGTATACGTAAATAACTACACAAAACATCATCTGACATAGGAATCGTGTTGGACACCAGTATACGTAAATAAATACACAAAAATCATCTGACATAGGAATCGTGCTGGACACCAGTATACGTAAATAAATACACAAAACATCATCTGACATAGGAATCGTGCTGGACACCAGTTTACGTAAATAAATACACAAAACATCATCTGACATAGGAATCGTGCTGGACACCAGTTTGCGTAAATAAATACACAAAACATCATCTGACATAGGAATCGTGCTGGACACCAGTTTACGTAAATAAATACACAAAACAACATCTGACATAGGAATCGTGTTGGACACCAGCATACGTAAATAAATACACAAAACATCATCTGACATAGGAATCGTGTTGGACACCAGTATACGTAAATAAATACACAAAACATCATCCGACATAGGAATCGTGTTGGACACCAGTATACGTAAATAAATACACAAAACATCATCTGACATAGGAATCGTGTTGGACACCAGTATACGTAAATAAATACACAAAACATCATCTGACATAGGAATCGTGTTGGACACCAGTATACGTAAATAAATACACAAAACATCATCTGACATAGGAAGCGTGTTTGGACACCAGTATACGTAAATAAATACACAAGACATCATCTGACATAGGAATCGTGTTGGACACCAGTTTACGTAAATAAATACACAAAACATCATCTGACATAGGAATCGTGTTGGACACCAGTATACGTAAATAAATACACAAAACATCATCTGACATAGGAATCGTGTTGGACACCAGTATACGTAAATAAATATACAAGACATCATCTGACATAGGAATCGTGTTGGACACCAGTATACGTAAATAAATACACAAAACATCATCTGACATAGGAATCGTGCTGGACACCAGTATACGTAAATAAATACACAAAACATCATCTGACATAGGAATCGTGCTGGACACCAGTATACGTAAATAAATACACAAAACATCATCCGAAATAGGAATCGTGTTGGACACCAGTATACGTAAATAAATACACAAAACATCATCTGACATAGGAATCGTGTTGGACACCAGTATACGTAAATAAATACACAAAACATCATCTGACATAGGAATCGTGTTGGACACCAGTATACGTAAATAAACACACAAAACATCATCTGACATAGGAATCATGTTTGACACCAGTATACGTAAATAAATACACAAAACATCATCTGACATAGGAATCGTGTTGGACACCAGTATACGTAAATAAATACACAAGACATCATCTGACATAGGAATCGTGTTGGACACCAGTTTACGTAAATAAATACACAAAACATCATCTGACATAGGAATGGTGTTGGACACCAGTATACGTAAATAAATACACAAAACATCATCTGACATAGGAATCGTGTTGGACACCAGTATACGTAAATAAATACACAAGACATCATCTGACATAGGAATCGTGTTGGACACCAGTATACGTAAATAAATACACAAAACATCATCTGACATAGGAATCGTGCTGGACACCAGTATACGTAAATAAATACACAAAACATCATCTGACATAGGAATCGTGATGGACACCAGTATACGTAAATAAATACACAAAACATCATCTGACATAGGAATCGTGCTGGACACAAAGTATACGTAAATAATACACAAAACATCATCTGACATAGGAATCGTGCTGGACATCAGTATACGTAAATAACTACACAAAACCTCATCTGACATAGGAATCGTGCTGGACACCAGTATACGCAAATAAATACACAAAACATCATCTGACATAGGAATCGTGTTGGACACCAGTATACGTAAATAAATACACAAAACATCATCTGACATAGGAATCGTGCTGGACACCAGTATACGTAAATAAATACACAAAACATCATCTGACATAGGAATCGTATTGGACACCAGTATACGTAAATAACTACACAAAACATCATCTGACATAGGAATCGTGTTGGACACCAGTATACGTAAATAAATACACAAAAAATCATCTGACATAGGAATCGTGCTGGACACCAGTATACGTAAATAAATACACAAAACATCATCTGACATAGGAATCGTGCTGGACACCAGTATACGTAAATAAATACACAAAACATCATCTGACATAGGAATCGTGTTGGACACCAGTATACGTAAATAAATACACAAAAAATCATCTGACATAGGAATCGTGCTGGACACCAGTATACGTAAATAAATACACAAAACATCATCTGACATAGGAATCGTGCTGGACACCAGTTTACGTAAATAAATACACAAAACATCATCTGACATAGGAATCGTGCTGGACACCAGTTTACGTAAATAAATACACAAAAAATCATCTGACATAGGAATCGTGCTGGACACCAGTATACGTAAATAAATACACAAAACATCATCTGACATAGGAATCGTGCTGGACACCAGTATACGTAAATAAATACACAAAACATCATCTGACATAGGAATCGTGCTGGACACCAGTATACGTAAATAAATACACAAAACAGTATCTGACATAGGCATCGTGCTGGACACCAGTATACGTAAATAAATACACAAAACATCATCCGACATAGGAATCGTGTTGGACACCAGTATACGTAAATAAATACACAAAACATCATCTGACATAGGAATCGTGTTGGACACCAGTATACGTAAATAAATACACAAAACATCATCTGACATAGGAATCGTGTTGGACACCAGTATACGTAAATAAATACACAAAACATCATCTGACATAGGAATCGTGTTGGACACCAGTATACCTAAATAAATACACAAAACATCATCTGACATAGGAATCGTGTTGGACACCAGTATACGTAAATAAATACACAAAACATCATCTGACATAGGAATCGTGTTGGACACCAGTATACGTAAATAAATACACAAAACATCATCTGACATAGGAATCGTGCTGGACACCAGTATACGTAAATAAATACACAAAACATCATCTGACATAGGAATCGTGTTGGACACCAGTATACGTAAATAAATACACAAAACATCATCTGACATAGGAATCGTGCTGGACACCAGTATACGTAAATAAATACACAAGACATCATCTGACATAGGAATCGTGTTGGACACCAGTATACCTAAATAAATACACAAAACATCATCTGACATAGGAATCGTGCTGGACACCAGTATACGTAAATAAATACACAAAACATCATCTGACATAGGAATCGTGCTGGACACCAGTATACGTAAATAAATACACAAAACATCATCTGACATAGGAATCGTACTGGACACCAGTATACGTAAATAAATACACAAAACATCATCTGACATAGGAATCGTGCTGGACACCAGTATACGTAAATAAATACACAAAACATCATCTGACATAGGAATCGTGTTGGACACCAGTATACGTAAATAAATACACAAAACATCATCTGACATAGGAATCGTGTTGGACACCAGTATACGTAAATAAACACACAAAACATCATCTGACATAGGAATCATGTTTGACACCAGTATACGTAAATAAATACACAAAACATCATCTGACATAGGAATCGTGTTGGACACCAGTATACGTAAATAAATACACAAGACATCATCTGACATAGGAATCGTGTTGGACACCAGTTTACGTAAATAAATACACAAAACATCATCTGACATAGGAATGGTGTTGGACACCAGTATACGTAAATAAATACACAAAACATCATCTGACATAGGAATCGTGTTGGACACCAGTATACGTAAATAAATACACAAGACATCATCTGACATAGGAATCGTGTTGGACACCAGTATACGTAAATAAATACACAAAACATCATCTGACATAGGAATCGTGCTGGACACCAGTATACGTAAATAAATACACAAAACATCATCTGACATAGGAATCGTGATGGACACCAGTATACGTAAATAAATACACAAAACATCATCTGACATAGGAATCGTGCTGGACACAAAGTATACGTAAATAATACACAAAACATCATCTGACATAGGAATCGTGCTGGACATCAGTATACGTAAATAACTACACAAAACCTCATCTGACATAGGAATCGTGCTGGACACCAGTATACGCAAATAAATACACAAAACATCATCTGACATAGGAATCGTGTTGGACACCAGTATACGTAAATAAATACACAAAACATCATCTGACATAGGAATCGTGCTGGACACCAGTATACGTAAATAAATACACAAAACATCATCTGACATAGGAATCGTGTTGGACACCAGTATACGTAAATAACTACACAAAACATCATCTGACATAGGAATCGTGTTGGACACCAGTATACGTAAATAAATACACAAAAAATCATCTGACATAGGAATCGTGCTGGACACCAGTATACGTAAATAAATACACAAAACATCATCTGACATAGGAATCGTGCTGGACACCAGTATACGTAAATAAATACACAAAACATCATCTGACATAGGAATCGTGTTGGACACCAGTATACGTAAATAAATACACAAAAAATCATCTGACATAGGAATCGTGCTGGACACCAGTATACGTAAATAAATACACAAAACATCATCTGACATAGGAATCGTGCTGGACACCAGTTTACGTAAATAAATACACAAAACATCATCTGACAAAGGAATCGTGCTGGACACCAGTTTACGTAAATAAATACACAAAAAATCATCTGACATAGGAATGGTGTTGGACACCAGTATACGTAAATAAACACACAAAACATCATCTGACATAGGAATCGTGTTGGACACCAGTATACGTAAATAAATACACAAGACATCATCTGAAATAGGAATCGTGTTGGACACCAGTATACGTAAATAAATACACAAAACATCATCTGACATAGGAATCGTGCTGGACACCAGTATACGTAAATAAATACACAAAACATCATCTGACATAGGAATCGTGCTGGACACCAGTATACGTAAATAAATACACAAAACATCATCTGACATAGGAATCGTGCTGGACACCAGTATACGTAAATAACTACACAAAACCTCATCTGACATAGGAATCGTGCTGGACACCAGTATACGTAAATAAATACACAAAACATCATCTGACATAGGAATCGTGCTGGACACCAGTATACGTAAATAAATACACAAAACATCATCTGACATAGGAATCGTACTGGACACCAGTATACGTAAATAAATACACAAAACATCATCTGACATAGGAATCGTGCTGGACACCAGTATACGTAAATAACTACACAAAACATCATCTGACATAGGAATCGTGTTGGACACCAGTATACGTAAATAAATACACAAAAAATCATCTGACATAGGAATCGTGCTGGACACCAGTATACGTAAATAAATACACAAAACATCATCTGACATAGAAATCGTGCTGGACACCAGTTTACGTAAATAAATACACAAAACATCATCTGACATAGGAATCGTGCTGGACACCAGTTTACGTAAATAAATACAAAAAAATCATCTGACATAGGAATCGTGCTGGACACCAGTATACGTAAATAAATACACAAAACATCATCTGACATAGGAATCGTGCTGGACACCAGTATACGTAAATAAATACACAAAACATCATCTGACATAGGAATCGTGTTGGACACCAGTATACGTAAATAAATACACAAAACATCATCTGACATAGGAATCGCGCTGGACACCAGTATACGTAAATAAATACACAAAACATCATCTGACATAGGACTCGTGTTGGACACCAGTATACGTAAATAAATACACAAAACATCATCTGACATAGGAATCGTGTTGGACACCAGTATACGTAAATAAATACACAAAACATCATCTGACATAGGAATCGTGTTGGACACCAGTATACGTAAATAAATACACAAAACCTCATCTGACATAGGAATCGTGCTGGACACCAGTATACGTAAATAAATACTCAAAACATCATCTGAAATAGGAATCGTGCTGGACACCAGTATACGTAAATAACTACACAAAACATCATCTGACATAGGAATCGTGTTGGACACCAGTATACGTAAATAAATACACAACAAATCTTCTGACATAGGAATCGTGTTGGACACCAGTATACGTAAATAAATACACAAAACACCATCTGACATAGGAATCGTGATGGACACCAGTATACGTAAATAACTACACAAAACATCATCTGACATAGGAATCGTGTTGGACACCAGTATACGTAAATAAATACACAAAAATCATCTGACATAGGAATCGTGCTGGACACCAGTATACGTAAATAAATACACAAAACATCATCTGACATAGGAATCGTGCTGGACACCAGTTTACGTAAATAAATACACAAAACATCATCTGACATAGGAATCGTGCTGGACACCAGTTTGCGTAAATAAATACACAAAACATCATCTGACATAGGAATCGTGCTGGACACCAGTTTACGTAAATAAATACACAAAACAACATCTGACATAGGAATCGTGTTGGACACCAGCATACGTAAATAAATACACAAAACATCATCTGACATAGGAATCGTGTTGGACACCAGTATACGTAAATAAATACACAAAACATCATCCGACATAGGAATCGTGTTGGACACCAGTATACGTAAATAAATACACAAAACATCATCTGACATAGGAATCGTGTTGGACACCAGTATACGTAAATAAATACACAAAACATCATCTGACATAGGAATCGTGTTGGACACCAGTATACGTAAATAAATACACAAAACATCATCTGACATAGGAAGCGTGTTTGGACACCAGTATACGTAAATAAATACACAAGACATCATCTGACATAGGAATCGTGTTGGACACCAGTTTACGTAAATAAATACACAAAACATCATCTGACATAGGAATCGTGTTGGACACCAGTATACGTAAATAAATACACAAAACATCATCTGACATAGGAATCGTGTTGGACACCAGTATACGTAAATAAATATACAAGACATCATCTGACATAGGAATCGTGTTGGACACCAGTATACGTAAATAAATACACAAAACATCATCTGACATAGGAATCGTGCTGGACACCAGTATACGTAAATAAATACACAAAACATCATCTGACATAGGAATCGTGCTGGACACCAG
Organism: Bathymodiolus brooksi; assembly: GCA_963680875.1. NCBI lineage: Eukaryota > Metazoa > Mollusca > Bivalvia > Mytilida > Modiolidae > Bathymodiolus > Bathymodiolus brooksi. The sequence goes on along the minus strand of OY804585.1, from coordinate 82,409,264 downwards.
TATACGTAAATAAATACACAAAACATCATCCGAAATAGGAATCGTGTTGGACACCAGTATACGTAAATAAATACACAAAACATCATCTGACATAGGAATCGTGTTGGACACCAGTATACGTAAATAAATACACAAAACATCATCTGACATAGGAATCGTGTTGGACACCAGTATACGTAAATAAACACACAAAACATCATCTGACATAGGAATCATGTTTGACACCAGTATACGTAAATAAATACACAAAACATCATCTGACATAGGAATCGTGTTGGACACCAGTATACGTAAATAAATACACAAGACATCATCTGACATAGGAATCGTGTTGGACACCAGTTTACGTAAATAAATACACAAAACATCATCTGACATAGGAATGGTGTTGGACACCAGTATACGTAAATAAATACACAAAACATCATCTGACATAGGAATCGTGTTGGACACCAGTATACGTAAATAAATACACAAGACATCATCTGACATAGGAATCGTGTTGGACACCAGTATACGTAAATAAATACACAAAACATCATCTGACATAGGAATCGTGCTGGACACCAGTATACGTAAATAAATACACAAAACATCATCTGACATAGGAATCGTGATGGACACCAGTATACGTAAATAAATACACAAAACATCATCTGACATAGGAATCGTGCTGGACACAAAGTATACGTAAATAATACACAAAACATCATCTGACATAGGAATCGTGCTGGACATCAGTATACGTAAATAACTACACAAAACCTCATCTGACATAGGAATCGTGCTGGACACCAGTATACGCAAATAAATACACAAAACATCATCTGACATAGGAATCGTGTTGGACACCAGTATACGTAAATAAATACACAAAACATCATCTGACATAGGAATCGTGCTGGACACCAGTATACGTAAATAAATACACAAAACATCATCTGACATAGGAATCGTATTGGACACCAGTATACGTAAATAACTACACAAAACATCATCTGACATAGGAATCGTGTTGGACACCAGTATACGTAAATAAATACACAAAAAATCATCTGACATAGGAATCGTGCTGGACACCAGTATACGTAAATAAATACACAAAACATCATCTGACATAGGAATCGTGCTGGACACCAGTATACGTAAATAAATACACAAAACATCATCTGACATAGGAATCGTGTTGGACACCAGTATACGTAAATAAATACACAAAAAATCATCTGACATAGGAATCGTGCTGGACACCAGTATACGTAAATAAATACACAAAACATCATCTGACATAGGAATCGTGCTGGACACCAGTTTACGTAAATAAATACACAAAACATCATCTGACATAGGAATCGTGCTGGACACCAGTTTACGTAAATAAATACACAAAAAATCATCTGACATAGGAATCGTGCTGGACACCAGTATACGTAAATAAATACACAAAACATCATCTGACATAGGAATCGTGCTGGACACCAGTATACGTAAATAAATACACAAAACATCATCTGACATAGGAATCGTGCTGGACACCAGTATACGTAAATAAATACACAAAACAGTATCTGACATAGGCATCGTGCTGGACACCAGTATACGTAAATAAATACACAAAACATCATCCGACATAGGAATCGTGTTGGACACCAGTATACGTAAATAAATACACAAAACATCATCTGACATAGGAATCGTGTTGGACACCAGTATACGTAAATAAATACACAAAACATCATCTGACATAGGAATCGTGTTGGACACCAGTATACGTAAATAAATACACAAAACATCATCTGACATAGGAATCGTGTTGGACACCAGTATACCTAAATAAATACACAAAACATCATCTGACATAGGAATCGTGTTGGACACCAGTATACGTAAATAAATACACAAAACATCATCTGACATAGGAATCGTGTTGGACACCAGTATACGTAAATAAATACACAAAACATCATCTGACATAGGAATCGTGCTGGACACCAGTATACGTAAATAAATACACAAAACATCATCTGACATAGGAATCGTGTTGGACACCAGTATACGTAAATAAATACACAAAACATCATCTGACATAGGAATCGTGCTGGACACCAGTATACGTAAATAAATACACAAGACATCATCTGACATAGGAATCGTGTTGGACACCAGTATACCTAAATAAATACACAAAACATCATCTGACATAGGAATCGTGCTGGACACCAGTATACGTAAATAAATACACAAAACATCATCTGACATAGGAATCGTGCTGGACACCAGTATACGTAAATAAATACACAAAACATCATCTGACATAGGAATCGTACTGGACACCAGTATACGTAAATAAATACACAAAACATCATCTGACATAGGAATCGTGCTGGACACCAGTATACGTAAATAAATACACAAAACATCATCTGACATAGGAATCGTGTTGGACACCAGTATACGTAAATAAATACACAAAACATCATCTGACATAGGAATCGTGTTGGACACCAGTATACGTAAATAAACACACAAAACATCATCTGACATAGGAATCATGTTTGACACCAGTATACGTAAATAAATACACAAAACATCATCTGACATAGGAATCGTGTTGGACACCAGTATACGTAAATAAATACACAAGACATCATCTGACATAGGAATCGTGTTGGACACCAGTTTACGTAAATAAATACACAAAACATCATCTGACATAGGAATGGTGTTGGACACCAGTATACGTAAATAAATACACAAAACATCATCTGACATAGGAATCGTGTTGGACACCAGTATACGTAAATAAATACACAAGACATCATCTGACATAGGAATCGTGTTGGACACCAGTATACGTAAATAAATACACAAAACATCATCTGACATAGGAATCGTGCTGGACACCAGTATACGTAAATAAATACACAAAACATCATCTGACATAGGAATCGTGATGGACACCAGTATACGTAAATAAATACACAAAACATCATCTGACATAGGAATCGTGCTGGACACAAAGTATACGTAAATAATACACAAAACATCATCTGACATAGGAATCGTGCTGGACATCAGTATACGTAAATAACTACACAAAACCTCATCTGACATAGGAATCGTGCTGGACACCAGTATACGCAAATAAATACACAAAACATCATCTGACATAGGAATCGTGTTGGACACCAGTATACGTAAATAAATACACAAAACATCATCTGACATAGGAATCGTGCTGGACACCAGTATACGTAAATAAATACACAAAACATCATCTGACATAGGAATCGTGTTGGACACCAGTATACGTAAATAACTACACAAAACATCATCTGACATAGGAATCGTGTTGGACACCAGTATACGTAAATAAATACACAAAAAATCATCTGACATAGGAATCGTGCTGGACACCAGTATACGTAAATAAATACACAAAACATCATCTGACATAGGAATCGTGCTGGACACCAGTATACGTAAATAAATACACAAAACATCATCTGACATAGGAATCGTGTTGGACACCAGTATACGTAAATAAATACACAAAAAATCATCTGACATAGGAATCGTGCTGGACACCAGTATACGTAAATAAATACACAAAACATCATCTGACATAGGAATCGTGCTGGACACCAGTTTACGTAAATAAATACACAAAACATCATCTGACAAAGGAATCGTGCTGGACACCAGTTTACGTAAATAAATACACAAAAAATCATCTGACATAGGAATCGTGCTGGACACCAGTATACGTAAATAAATACACAAAACATCATCTGACATAGGAATCGTGCTGGACACCAGTATACGTAAATAAATACACAAAACATCATCTGACATAGGAATCGTGTTGGACACCAGTATACGTAAATAAATACACAAAACATCATCTGACATAGGAATCGTGTTGGACACCAGTATACGTAAATAAATACACAAAACATCATCTGACATAGGAATCGTGTTGGACACCAGTATACGTAAATAAATACACAAAACATCATCTGATATAGGAATCGTGTTGGACACCAGTATACGTAAATAAATACACAAAACATCATCTGACATAGGAATCGTGTTGGACACCAGTATACTTAAACAAATACACAAAACATCATCTGACATAGGAATCGTGTTGGACACCAGTATACCTAAATAAGTACACAAAACATCATCTGACATAGAAATCGTGCTGGACACCAGTATACGTAAATAAATACACAAGACATCATCTGACATAGGAATCGTGTTGGACACCAGTATACCTAAATAAATACTCAAAACATCATCTGACATAGGAATCGTGTTGGACACCAGTATACGTAAATAAACACACAAAACATCATCTGACATAGGAATCGTGTTTGACACCAGTATACGTAAATAAATACACAAAACATCATCTGACATAGGAATCGTGTTGGACACCAGTATACGTAAATAAATACACAAGACATCATCTGACATAGGAATCGTCTTGGACACCAGTTTACGTAAATAAATACACAAAACATCATCTGACATAGGAATGGTGTTGGACACCAGTATACGTAAATAAACACACAAAACATCATCTGACATAGGAATCGTGTTGGACACCAGTATACGTAAATAAATACACAAGACATCATCTGAAATAGGAATCGTGTTGGACACCAGTATACGTAAATAAATACACAAAACATCATCTGACATAGGAATCGTGCTGGACACCAGTATACGTAAATAAATACACAAAACATCATCTGACATAGGAATCGTGCTGGACACCAGTATACGTAAATAAATACACAAAACATCATCTGACATAGGAATCGTGCTGGACACCAGTATACGTAAATAAATACACAAAACATCATCTGACATAGGAATCGTGTTGGACACCAGTATACGTAAATAAATACACAAGACATCATCTGACATAGGAATCGTGTTGGACACCAGTATACGTAAATAAATACACAAAACATCATCTGACATAGGAATCGTGCTGGACACCAGTATACGTAAATAAATACACAAAACATCATCTGACATAGGAATCGTGTTGGACACCAGTTTACGTAAATAAATACACAAAACATCATCTGACATAGGAATGGTGTTGGACACCAGTATACGTAAATAAATACACAAAACATCATCTGACATAGGAATCGTGTTGGACACCAGTATACGTAAATAAATACACAAGACATCATCTGACATAGGAATCGTGTTGGACACCAGTATACGTAAATAAATACACAAAACATCATCTGACATAGGAATCGTGCTGGACACCAGTATACGTAAATAAATACACAAAACATCATCTGACATAGGAATCGTGATGGACACCAGTATACGTAAATAAATACACAAAACATCATCTGACATAGGAATCGTGCTGGACACAAAGTATACGTAAATAATACACAAAACATCATCTGACATAGGAATCGTGCTGGACATCAGTATACGTAAATAACTACACAAAACCTCATCTGACATAGGAATCGTGCTGGACACCAGTATACGCAAATAAATACACAAAACATCATCTGACATAGGAATCGTGTTGGACACCAGTATACGTAAATAAATACACAAAACATCATCTGACATAGGAATCGTGCTGGACACCAGTATACGTAAATAAATACACAAAACATCATCTGACATAGGAATCGTGTTGGACACCAGTATACGTAAATAACTACACAAAACATCATCTGACATAGGAATCGTGTTGGACACCAGTATACGTAAATAAATACACAAAAAATCATCTGACATAGGAATCGTGCTGGACACCAGTATACGTAAATAAATACACAAAACATCATCTGACATAGGAATCGTGCTGGACACCAGTATACGTAAATAAATACACAAAACATCATCTGACATAGGAATCGTGTTGGACACCAGTATACGTAAATAAATACACAAAAAATCATCTGACATAGGAATCGTGCTGGACACCAGTATACGTAAATAAATACACAAAACATCATCTGACATAGGAATCGTGCTGGACACCAGTTTACGTAAATAAATACACAAAACATCATCTGACAAAGGAATCGTGCTGGACACCAGTTTACGTAAATAAATACACAAAAAATCATCTGACATAGGAATCGTGCTGGACACCAGTATACGTAAATAAATACACAAAACATCATCTGACATAGGAATCGTGCTGGACACCAGTATACGTAAATAAATACACAAAACATCATCTGACATAGGAATCGTGCTGGACACCAGTATACGTAAATAAATACACAAAACAGTATCTGACATAGGCATCGTGCTGGACACCAGTATACGTAAATAAATACACAAAACATCATCCGACATAGGAATCGTGTTGGACACCAGTATACGTAAATAAATACACAAAACATCATCTGACATAGGAATCGTGTTGGACACCAGTATACGTAAATAAATACACAAAACATCATCTGACATAGGAATCGTGTTGGACACCAGTATACGTAAATAAATACACAAAACATCATCTGACATAGGAATCGTGTTGGACACCAGTATACCTAAATAAATACACAAAACATCATCTGACATAGGAATCGTGTTGGACACCAGTATACGTAAATAAATACACAAAACATCATCTGACATAGGAATCGTGTTGGACACCAGTATACGTAAATAAATACACAAAACATCATCTGACATAGGAATCGTGCTGGACACCAGTATACGTAAATAAATACACAAAACATCATCTGACATAGGAATCGTGTTGGACACCAGTATACGTAAATAAATACACAAAACATCATCTGACATAGGAATCGTGCTGGACACCAGTATACGTAAATAAATACACAAGACATCATCTGACATAGGAATCGTGTTGGACACCAGTATACCTAAATAAATACACAAAACATCATCTGACATAGGAATCGTGCTGGACACCAGTATACGTAAATAAATACACAAAACATCATCTGACATAGGAATCGTGCTGGACACCAGTATACGTAAATAAATACACAAAACATCATCTGACATAGGAATCGTACTGGACACCAGTATACGTAAATAAATACACAAAACATCATCTGACATAGGAATCGTGCTGGACACCAGTATACGTAAATAAATACACAAAACATCATCTGACATAGGAATCGTGTTGGACACCAGTATACGTAAATAAATACACAAAACATCATCTGACATAGGAATCGTGTTGGACACCAGTATACGTAAATAAACACACAAAACATCATCTGACATAGGAATCATGTTTGACACCAGTATACGTAAATAAATACACAAAACATCATCTGACATAGGAATCGTGTTGGACACCAGTATACGTAAATAAATACACAAGACATCATCTGACATAGGAATCGTGTTGGACACCAGTTTACGTAAATAAATACACAAAACATCATCTGACATAGGAATGGTGTTGGACACCAGTATACGTAAATAAATACACAAAACATCATCTGACATAGGAATCGTGTTGGACACCAGTATACGTAAATAAATACACAAGACATCATCTGACATAGGAATCGTGTTGGACACCAGTATACGTAAATAAATACACAAAACATCATCTGACATAGGAATCGTGCTGGACACCAGTATACGTAAATAAATACACAAAACATCATCTGACATAGGAATCGTGATGGACACCAGTATACGTAAATAAATACACAAAACATCATCTGACATAGGAATCGTGCTGGACACAAAGTATACGTAAATAATACACAAAACATCATCTGACATAGGAATCGTGCTGGACATCAGTATACGTAAATAACTACACAAAACCTCATCTGACATAGGAATCGTGCTGGACACCAGTATACGCAAATAAATACACAAAACATCATCTGACATAGGAATCGTGTTGGACACCAGTATACGTAAATAAATACACAAAACATCATCTGACATAGGAATCGTGCTGGACACCAGTATACGTAAATAAATACACAAAACATCATCTGACATAGGAATCGTGTTGGACACCAGTATACGTAAATAACTACACAAAACATCATCTGACATAGGAATCGTGTTGGACACCAGTATACGTAAATAAATACACAAAAAATCATCTGACATAGGAATCGTGCTGGACACCAGTATACGTAAATAAATACACAAAACATCATCTGACATAGGAATCGTGCTGGACACCAGTATACGTAAATAAATACACAAAACATCATCTGACATAGGAATCGTGTTGGACACCAGTATACGTAAATAAATACACAAAAAATCATCTGACATAGGAATCGTGCTGGACACCAGTATACGTAAATAAATACACAAAACATCATCTGACATAGGAATCGTGCTGGACACCAGTTTACGTAAATAAATACACAAAACATCATCTGACAAAGGAATCGTGCTGGACACCAGTTTACGTAAATAAATACACAAAAAATCATCTGACATAGGAATCGTGCTGGACACCAGTATACGTAAATAAATACACAAAACATCATCTGACATAGGAATCGTGCTGGACACCAGTATACGTAAATAAATACACAAAACATCATCTGACATAGGAATCGTGTTGGACACCAGTATACGTAAATAAATACACAAAACATCATCTGACATAGGAATCGTGTTGGACACCAGTATACGTAAATAAATACACAAAACATCATCTGACATAGGAATCGTGTTGGACACCAGTATACGTAAATAAATACACAAAACATCATCTGATATAGGAATCGTGTTGGACACCAGTATACGTAAATAAATACACAAAACATCATCTGACATAGGAATCGTGTTGGACACCAGTATACTTAAACAAATACACAAAACATCATCTGACATAGGAATCGTGTTGGACACCAGTATACCTAAATAAGTACACAAAACATCATCTGACATAGGAATCGTGCTGGACACCAGTATACGTAAATAAATACACAAGACATCATCTGACATAGGAATCGTGTTGGACACCAGTATACCTAAATAAATACTCAAAACATCATCTGACATAGGAATCGTGTTGGACACCAGTATACGTAAATAAACACACAAAACATCATCTGACATAGGAATCGTGTTGGACACCAGTATACGTAAATAAATACACAAGACATCATCTGACATAGGAATCGTCTTGGACACCAGTTTACGTAAATAAATACACAAAACATCATCTGACATAGGAATGGTGTTGGACACCAGTATACGTAAATAAACACACAAAACATCATCTGACATAGGAATCGTGTTGGACACCAGTATACGTAAATAAATACACAAGACATCATCTGAAATAGGAATCGTGTTGGACACCAGTATACGTAAATAAATACACAAAACATCATCTGACATAGGAATCGTGTTGGACACCAGTATACGTAAATAAATACACAAAACATCATCTGACATAGGAATCGTGCTGGACACCAGTATACGTAAATAAATACACAAAACATCATCTGACATAGGAATCGTGCTGGACACCAGTATACGTAAATAACTACACAAAACCTCATCTGACATAGGAATCGTGCTGGACACCAGTATACGTAAATAAATACACAAAACATCATCTGACATAGGAATCGTGCTGGACACCAGTATACGTAAATAAATACACAAAACATCATCTGACATAGGAATCGTACTGGACACCAGTATACGTAAATAAATACACAAAACATCATCTGACATAGGAATCGTGCTGGACACCAGTATACGTAAATAACTACACAAAACATCATCTGACATAGGAATCGTGTTGGACACCAGTATACGTAAATAAATACACAAAAAATCATCTGACATAGGAATCGTGCTGGACACCAGTATACGTAAATAAATACACAAAACATCATCTGACATAGAAATCGTGCTGGACACCAGTTTACGTAAATAAATACACAAAACATCATCTGACATAGGAATCGTGCTGGACACCAGTTTACGTAAATAAATACAAAAATATCATCTGACATAGGAATCGTGCTGGACACCAGTATACGTAAATAAATACACAAAACATCATCTGACATAGGAATCGTGCTGGACACCAGTATACGTAAATAAATACACAAAACATCATCTGACATAGGAATCGTGTTGGACACCAGTATACGTAAATAAATACACAAAACATCATCTGACATAGGAATCGCGCTGGACACCAGTATACGTAAATAAATACACAAAACATCATCTGACATAGGACTCGTGTTGGACACCAGTATACGTAAATAAATACACAAAACATCATCTGACATAGGAATCGTGTTGGACACCAGTATACGTAAATAAATACACAAAACATCATCTGACATAGGAATCGTGTTGGACACCAGTATACGTAAATAAATACACAAAACCTCATCTGACATAGGAATCGTGCTGGACACCAGTATACGTAAATAAATACTCAAAACATCATCTGAAATAGGAATCGTGCTGGACACCAGTATACGTAAATAACTACACAAAACATCATCTGACATAGGAATCGTGTTGGACACCAGTATACGTAAATAAATACACAACAAATCTTCTGACATAGGAATCGTGTTGGACACCAGTATACGTAAATAAATACACAAAACACCATCTGACATAGGAATCGTGATGGACACCAGTATACGTAAATAACTACACAAAACATCATCTGACATAGGAATCGTGTTGGACACCAGTATACGTAAATAAATACACAAAAATCATCTGACATAGGAATCGTGCTGGACACCAGTATACGTAAATAAATACACAAAACATCATCTGACATAGGAATCGTGCTGGACACCAGTTTAGGTAAATAAATACACAAAACATCATCTGACATAGGAATCGTGCTGGACACCAGTTTGCGTAAATAAATACACAAAACATCATCTGACATAGGAATCGTGCTGGACACCAGTTTACGTAAATAAATACACAAAACAACATCTGACATAGGAATCGTGTTGGACACCAGCATACGTAAATAAATACACAAAACATCATCTGACATAGGAATCGTGTTGGACACCAGTATACGTAAATAAATACACAAAACATCATCCGACATAGGAATCGTGTTGGACACCAGTATACGTAAATAAATACACAAAACATCATCTGACATAGGAATCGTGTTGGACACCAGTATACGTAAATAAATACACAAAACATCATCTGACATAGGAATCGTGTTGGACACCAGTATACGTAAATAAATACACAAAACATCATCTGACATAGGAAGCGTGTTTGGACACCAGTATACGTAAATAAATACACAAGACATCATCTGACATAGGAATCGTGTTGGACACCAGTATACGTAAATAAATACACAAAACATCATCTGACATAGGAATCGTGTTGGACACCAGTATACGTAAATAAATACACAAAACATCATCTGACATAGGAATCGTGTTGGACACCAGTATACGTAAATAAATATACAAGACATCATCTGACATAGGAATCGTGTTGGACACCAGTATACGTAAATAAATACACAAAACATCATCTGACATAGGAATCGTGCTGGACACCAGTATACGTAAATAAATACACAAAACATCATCTGACATAGGAATCGTGTTGGACACCAGTATACGTAAATAAATACACAAAACATCATCCGACATAGGAATCGTGTTGGACACCAGTATACGTAAATAAATACACAAAACATCATCTGACATAGGAATCGTGTTGGACACCAGTATACGTAAATAAATACACAAAACATCATCTGACATAGGAATCGTGTTGGACACCAGTATACGTAAATAAATACACAAAACATCATCTGACATAGGAATCGTGTTGGACACCAGTATACGTAAATAAATACACAAAACATCATCTGACATAGGAATCGTGTTGGACACCAGTATACGTAAATAAATACACAAAACATCATCTGACATAGGAATCGTGCTGGACACCAGTATACGTAAATAAATACACAAGACATCATCTGACATAGGAATCGTGTTGGACACCAGTATACCTAAATAAATACTCAAAACATCATCTGACATAGGAATCGTGTTGGACACCAGTATACGTAAATAAACACACAAAACATCATCTGACATAGGAATCATGTTTGACACCAGTATACGTAAATAAATACACAAAACATCATCTGACATAGGAATCGTGTTGGACACCAGTATACGTAAATAAATACACAAGACATCATCTGACATAGGAATCGTGTTGGACACCAGTTTACGTAAATAAATACACAAAACATCATCTGACATAGGAATGGTGTTGGACACCAGTATACGTAAATAAATACACAAAACATCATCTGACATAGGAATCGTGTTGGACACCAGTATACGTAAATAAATACACAAGACATCATCTGACATAGGAATCGTGTTGGACACCAGTATACGTAAATAAATACACAAAACATCATCTGACATAGGAATCGTGCTGGACACCAGTATACGTAAATAAATACACAAAACATCATCTGACATTGGAATCGTGATGGACACCAGTATACGTAAATAAATACACAAAACATCATCTGACATAGGAATCGTGCTGGACACAAAGTATACGTAAATAATACACAAAACATCATCTGACATAGGAATCGTGCTGGACATCAGTATACGTAAATAACTACACAAAACCTCATCTGACATAGGAATCGTGCTGGACACCAGTATACGCAAATAAATACACAAAACATCATCTGACATAGGAATCGTGTTGGACACCAGTATACGTAAATAAATACACAAAACATCATCTGACATAGGAATCGTGCTGGACACCAGTATACGTAAATAAATACACAAAACATCATCTGACATAGGAATCGTGTTGGACACCAGTATACGTAAATAACTACACAAAACATCATCTGACATAGGAATCGTGTTGGACACCAGTATACGTAAATAAATACACAAAAAATCATCTGACATAGGAATCGTGCTGGACACCAGTATACGTAAATAAATACACAAAACATCATCTGACATAGGAATCGTGCTGGACACCAGTATACGTAAATAAATACACAAAACATCATCTGACATAGGAATCGTGTTGGACACCAGTATACGTAAATAAATACACAAAAAATCATCTGACATAGGAATCGTGCTGGACACCAGTATACGTAAATAAATACACAAAACATCATCTGACATAGGAATCGTGCTGGACACCAGTTTACGTAAATAAATACACAAAACATCATCTGACAAAGGAATCGTGCTGGACACCAGTTTACGTAAATAAATACACAAAAAATCATCTGACATAGGAATCGTGCTGGACACCAGTATACGTAAATAAATACACAAAACATCATCTGACATAGGAATCGTGCTGGACACCAGTATACGTAAATAAATACACAAAACATCATCTGACATAGGAATCGTGCTGGACACCAGTATACGTAAATAAATACACAAAACAGTATCTGACATAGGCATCGTGCTGGACACCAGTATACGTAAATAAATACACAAAACATCATCCGACATAGGAATCGTGTTGGACACCAGTATACGTAAATAAATACACAAAACATCATCTGACATAGGAATCGTGTTGGACACCAGTATACGTAAATAAATACACAAAACATCATCTGACATAGGAATCGTGTTGGACACCAGTATACGTAAATAAATACACAAAACATCATCTGACATAGGAATCGTGTTGGACACCAGTATACCTAAATAAATACACAAAACATCATCTGACATAGGAATCGTGTTGGACACCAGTATACGTAAATAAATACACAAAACATCATCTGACATAGGAATCGTGTTGGACACCAGTATACGTAAATAAATACACAAAACATCATCTGACATAGGAATCGTGCTGGACACCAGTATACGTAAATAAATACACAAAACATCATCTGACATAGGAATCGTGTTGGACACCAGTATACGTAAATAAATACACAAAACATCATCTGACATAGGAATCGTGCTGGACACCAGTATACGTAAATAAATACACAAGACATCATCTGACATAGGAATCGTGTTGGACACCAGTATACCTAAATAAATACACAAAACATCATCTGACATAGGAATCGTGCTGGACACCAGTATACGTAAATAAATACACAAAACATCATCTGACATAGGAATCGTGCTGGACACCAGTATACGTAAATAAATACACAAAACATCATCTGACATAGGAATCGTACTGGACACCAGTATACGTAAATAAATACACAAAACATCATCTGACATAGGAATCGTGCTGGACACCAGTATACGTAAATAAATACACAAAACATCATCTGACATAGGAATCGTGTTGGACACCAGTATACGTAAATAAATACACAAAACATCATCTGACATAGGAATCGTGTTGGACACCAGTATACGTAAATAAACACACAAAACATCATCTGACATAGGAATCATGTTTGACACCAGTATACGTAAATAAATACACAAAACATCATCTGACATAGGAATCGTGTTGGACACCAGTATACGTAAATAAATACACAAGACATCATCTGACATAGGAATCGTGTTGGACACCAGTTTACGTAAATAAATACACAAAACATCATCTGACATAGGAATGGTGTTGGACACCAGTATACGTAAATAAATACACAAAACATCATCTGACATAGGAATCGTGTTGGACACCAGTATACGTAAATAAATACACAAAACATCATCTGACATAGGAATCGTGTTGGACACCAGTATACCTAAATAAATACACAAAACATCATCTGACATAGGAATCGTGTTGGACACCAGTATACGTAAATAAATACACAAAACATCATCTGACATAGGAATCGTGTTGGACACCAGTATACGTAAATAAATACACAAAACATCATCTGACATAGGAATCGTGCTGGACACCAGTATACGTAAATAAATACACAAAACATCATCTGACATAGGAATCGTGTTGGACACCAGTATACGTAAATAAATACACAAAACATCATCTGACATAGGAATCGTGCTGGACACCAGTATACGTAAATAAATACACAAGACATCATCTGACATAGGAATCGTGTTGGACACCAGTATACCTAAATAAATACACAAAACATCATCTGACATAGGAATCGTGCTGGACACCAGTATACGTAAATAAATACACAAAACATCATCTGACATAGGAATCGTGCTGGACACCAGTATACGTAAATAAATACACAAAACATCATCTGACATAGGAATCGTACTGGACACCAGTATACGTAAATAAATACACAAAACATCATCTGACATAGGAATCGTGCTGGACACCAGTATACGTAAATAAATACACAAAACATCATCTGACATAGGAATCGTGTTGGACACCAGTATACGTAAATAAATACACAAAACATCATCTGACATAGGAATCGTGTTGGACACCAGTATACGTAAATAAACACACAAAACATCATCTGACATAGGAATCATGTTTGACACCAGTATACGTAAATAAATACACAAAACATCATCTGACATAGGAATCGTGTTGGACACCAGTATACGTAAATAAATACACAAGACATCATCTGACATAGGAATCGTGTTGGACACCAGTTTACGTAAATAAATACACAAAACATCATCTGACATAGGAATGGTGTTGGACACCAGTATACGTAAATAAATACACAAAACATCATCTGACATAGGAATCGTGTTGGACACCAGTATACGTAAATAAATACACAAGACATCATCTGACATAGGAATCGTGTTGGACACCAGTATACGTAAATAAATACACAAAACATCATCTGACATAGGAATCGTGCTGGACACCAGTATACGTAAATAAATACACAAAACATCATCTGACATAGGAATCGTGATGGACACCAGTATACGTAAATAAATACACAAAACATCATCTGACATAGGAATCGTGCTGGACACAAAGTATACGTAAATAATACACAAAACATCATCTGACATAGGAATCGTGCTGGACATCAGTATACGTAAATAACTACACAAAACCTCATCTGACATAGGAATCGTGCTGGACACCAGTATACGCAAATAAATACACAAAACATCATCTGACATAGGAATCGTGTTGGACACCAGTATACGTAAATAAATACACAAAACATCATCTGACATAGGAATCGTGCTGGACACCAGTATACGTAAATAAATACACAAAACATCATCTGACATAGGAATCGTGTTGGACACCAGTATACGTAAATAACTACACAAAACATCATCTGACATAGGAATCGTGTTGGACACCAGTATACGTAAATAAATACACAAAAAATCATCTGACATAGGAATCGTGCTGGACACCAGTATACGTAAATAAATACACAAAACATCATCTGACATAGGAATCGTGCTGGACACCAGTATACGTAAATAAATACACAAAACATCATCTGACATAGGAATCGTGTTGGACACCAGTATACGTAAATAAATACACAAAAAATCATCTGACATAGGAATCGTGCTGGACACCAGTATACGTAAATAAATACACAAAACATCATCTGACATAGGAATCGTGCTGGACACCAGTTTACGTAAATAAATACACAAAACATCATCTGACAAAGGAATCGTGCTGGACACCAGTTTACGTAAATAAATACACAAAAAATCATCTGACATAGGAATCGTGCTGGACACCAGTATACGTAAATAAATACACAAAACATCATCTGACATAGGAATCGTGCTGGACACCAGTATACGTAAATAAATACACAAAACATCATCTGACATAGGAATCGTGCTGGACACCAGTATACGTAAATAAATACACAAAACAGTATCTGACATAGGCATCGTGCTGGACACCAGTATACGTAAATAAATACACAAAACATCATCCGACATAGGAATCGTGTTGGACACCAGTATACGTAAATAAATACACAAAACATCATCTGACATAGGAATCGTGTTGGACACCAGTATACGTAAATAAATACACAAAACATCATCTGACATAGGAATCGTGTTGGACACCAGTATACGTAAATAAATACACAAAACATCATCTGACATAGGAATCGTGTTGGACACCAGTATACCTAAATAAATACACAAAACATCATCTGACATAGGAATCGTGTTGGACACCAGTATACGTAAATAAATACACAAAACATCATCTGACATAGGAATCGTGTTGGACACCAGTATACGTAAATAAATACACAAAACATCATCTGACATAGGAATCGTGCTGGACACCAGTATACGTAAATAAATACACAAAACATCATCTGACATAGGAATCGTGTTGGACACCAGTATACGTAAATAAATACACAAAACATCATCTGACATAGGAATCGTGCTGGACACCAGTATACGTAAATAAATACACAAGACATCATCTGACATAGGAATCGTGTTGGACACCAGTATACCTAAATAAATACACAAAACATCATCTGACATAGGAATCGTGCTGGACACCAGTATACGTAAATAAATACACAAAACATCATCTGACATAGGAATCGTGCTGGACACCAGTATACGTAAATAAATACACAAAACATCATCTGACATAGGAATCGTACTGGACACCAGTATACGTAAATAAATACACAAAACATCATCTGACATAGGAATCGTGCTGGACACCAGTATACGTAAATAAATACACAAAACATCATCTGACATAGGAATCGTGTTGGACACCAGTATACGTAAATAAATACACAAAACATCATCTGACATAGGAATCGTGTTGGACACCAGTATACGTAAATAAATACACAAAACATCATCTAACATAGGAATCGTGTTGGACACCAGTATACGTAAATAAATACACAAAACATCATCTGACATAGGAATCGTGCTGGACACCAGTATACGTAAATAACTACACAAAACATCATTTGACATAGGAATCGTGCTGGACACCAGTTTACGTAAATAAATACACAAAAAATCATCTGACATAAGAATCGTGCTGGACACCAGTTTACGTAAATAAATACACAAAAAATCATCTGACATAGGAATCGTGCTGGACCCCAGTATACGTAAATAAATACACAAAACATCATCTGACATAGGAATCCTGCTGGACACCAGTATACGTTAATAAATACACAAAACATCATCTGAGATAGGAATCGTGCTGGACACCAGTTTACGTAAATAAATACACAAAACATCATCTGACATAGGAATCGTGTTGGACACCAGTATACGTAAATAAATACACAAAACATCATCTGACATAGGAATCGTGTTGGACACCAGTATACATAAATAAATACACAAAACATCATCCGACATAGGAATCGTGTTGGACACCAGTATACGTAAATAAATACACAAAACATCATCTGACATAGGAATCGTGTTGGACACCAGTATGCGTAAATAAATACACAAAACATCATCTGACATAGGAATCGTGTTGGACACCAGTATACGTAAATAAATACACAAAACATCATCTGACATAGGAATCGTGTTGGAAACCAGTATACGTAAATAAATACACAAAACATCATCTGACATAGGAATCGTGTTGGACACCAGTATACATAAATAAATACACAAAACATCATCTGACATAGGAATCGTGTTGGACACCAGTATACGTAAATAAATACACAAAACATCATCTGACATAGGAATCGTGCTGGACACCAGTATACGTAAACAAATACACAAAACATCATCTGAGATAGGAATCGTGCTGGACACCAGTATACGTAAATAAATACACAAGACATCATCTGACATAGGAATCGTGTTGGACACCAGTATACCTAAATAAATACACAAAACATCATCTGACATAGGAATCGTGTTGGACACCAGTATACGTAAATAAATACACAAAACATCATCTGACATAGGAATCGTGTTGGACACCAGTATACGTAAATAAATACACAAGACATCATCTGACATAGGAATCGTGTTGGACACCAGTTTACGTAAATAAATACACAAAACATCATCTGACATAGGAATGGTGTGGGACACCAGTATACGTAAATAAATACACAAAACATCATCTGACATAGGAATCGTGTTGGACACCAGTATACGTAAATAAATACACAAGACATCATCTGACATAGGAATCGTGTTGGACACCAGTATACGTAAATAAATACACAAAACATCATCTGACATAGGAATCGTGCTGGACACCAGTATACGTAAATAAATACACAAAACATCATCTGACATAGGAATCGTGCTGGACACCAGTATACGTAAATAAATACACAAAACATCATCTGACATAGGAATCGTGTTGGACACCAGTATACGTAAATAAATACACAAAACATCATCTGACATAGGAATCGTGTTGGACACCAGTATACGTAAATAAATACACAAGACATCATCTGACATAGGAATCGTGTTTGACACCAGTATACGTAAACACATACACAAAACATCATTTGACATATGAATCGTGCTGGACACCAGTATACGTAAATAAATACACAAAACATCATCTGACATAGGAATCGTGTTGGACACAGTATACGTAAATAAATACACAAAACATCATCTGACATAGGAATCGTGCTGGACACCAGTATACGTAAACACATACACAAAACATCATCTGACATAGGAATCGTGTTGGACACCAGTATACGTAAATAAATACACAAAACATCATCTGACATAGGAATCGTGCTGGACACCAGTATACGTAAACAAATACACAAAACATCATCTGAGATAGGAATCGTGCTGGACACCAGTATACGTAAATAAATACACAAGACATCATCTGACATAGGAATCGTGTTGGACACCAGTATACCTAAATAAATACACAAAACATCATCTGACATAGGAATCGTGTTGGACACCAGTATACGTAAATAAATACACAAAACATCATCTGACATAGGAATCGTATTGGACACCAGTATACGTAAATAAACACACAAAACATCATCTGACATAGGAATCGTGTTTGACACCAGTATACGTAAATAAATACACAAAACATCATTTAACATAGGAATCGTGTTGGACACCAGTATACGTAAATAAATACACAAGACATCATCTGACATAGGAATCGTGCTGGACACCAGTTTACGTAAATAAATACACAAAACATCATCTGACATAGGAATGGTGTTGGACACCAGTATACGTAAATAAATACACAAAACATCATCTGACATAGGAATCGTGTTGGACACCAGTATACGTAAATAAATACACAAGACATCATCTGACATAGGAATCGTGTTGGACACCAGTATACGTAAATAAATACACAAAACATCATCTGACATAGGAATCGTGCTGGACACCAGTATACGTAAATAAATACACAAAACATCATCTGACATAGGAATCGTGTTGGACACCAGTATACGTAAATAAATACACAAGACATCATCTGACATAGGAATCGTGTTTGACACCAGTATACGTAAACACATACACAAAACATCATTTGACATATGAATCGTGCTGGACACCAGTATACGTAAATAAATACACAAAACATCATCTGACATAGGAATCGTGTTGGACACAGTATACGTAAATAAATACACAAAACATCATCTGACATAGGAATCGTGCTGGACACCAGTATACGTAAACAAATACACAAAACATCATCTGACATAGGAATCGTGTTGGACACCAGTATACGTAAATAAATACACAAAACATCATCTGACATAGGAATCGTGTTGGACACCAGTATACGTAAATAAATACACAAAACATCATCTGACATAGGAATCGTGTTGGACACCAGTATACGTAAATAAATACACAAGACATCATCTGACATAGGAATCGTGTTTGACACCAGTATACGTAAACACATACACAAAACATCATTTGACATATGAATCGTGCTGGACACCAGTATACGTAAATAAATACACAAAACATCATCTGACATAGGAATCGTGTTGGACACAGTATACGTAAATAAATACACAAAACATCATCTGACATAGGAATCGTGCTGGACACCAGTATACGTAAACAAATACACAAAACATCATCTGACATAGGAATCGTGTTGGACACCAGTATACGTAAGTAATTACACAAAACATTATCTGACATAGGAATCGTGCTGGACACCAGTATACGTAAACAAATACACAAAACATCATCTTACATAGGAATCGTGCTGGACACCAGTATACGTAAATAAATACACAAAACATCATCTGACATAGGAATCGTGCTGGACACCAGTATACGTAAATAACTACACAAAACCTCATCTGACATAGGAATCGTGCTGGACACCAGTATACGTAAATAAATACACAAAACATCATCTGACATAGGAATCGTGTTGGACACCAGTATACGTAAATAAATACACAAAACATCATCTGACATAGGAATCGTGTTGGACACCAGTATACGTAAATAAATACACAAGACATCATCTGACATAGGAATCGTGTTTGACACCAGTATACGTAAACACATACACAAAACATCATTTGACATATGAATCGTGTTGGACACCAGTATACGTAAATAAATACACAAAACATCATCTGACATAGGAATCGTGTTGGACACAGTATACGTAAATAAATACACAAAACATCATCTGACATAGGAATCGTGCTGGACACCAGTATACGTAAACAAATACACAAAACATCATCTGACATAGGAATCGTGTTGGACACCAGTATACGTAAATAAATACACAAAACATCATCTGACATAGGAATCGTGCTGGACACCAGTATACGTAAACAAATACACAAAACATCATCTGACATAGGAATCGTGCTGGACACCAGTATACGTAAACAAATACACAAAACATCATCTGAGATAGGAATCGTGCTGGACACCAGTATACGTAAATAAATACACAAGACATCATCTGACATAGGAATCGTGTTGGACACCAGTATACCTAAATAAATACACAAAACATCATCTGACATAGGAATCGTGTTGGACACCAGTATACGTAAATAAATACACAAAACATCATCTGACATAGGAATCGTATTGGACACCAGTATACGTAAATAAACACACAAAACATCATCTGACATAGGAATCGTGTTTGACACCAGTATACGTAAATAAATACACAAAACATCATCTGACATAGGAATCGTGTTGGACACCAGTATACGTAAATAAATACACAAGACATCATCTGACATAGGAATCGTGTTGGACACCAGTATACGTAAATAAATACACAAAACATCATCTGACATAGGAATCGTGCTGGACACCAGTATACGTAAATAAATACACAAAACATCATCTGACATAGGAATCGTGTTGGACACCAGTATACGTAAATAAATACACAAGACATCATCTGACATAGGAATCGTGTTTGACACCAGTATACGTAAACACATACACAAAACATCATTTGACATATGAATCGTGCTGGACACCAGTATACGTAAATAAATACACAAAACATCATCTGACATAGGAATCGTGTTGGACACAGTATACGTAAATAAATACACGAAACATCATCTGACATAGGAATCGTGCTGGACACCAGTATACGTAAACAAATACACAAAACATCATCTGACATAGGAATCGTGTTGGACACCAGTATACGTAAATAAATACACAAAACATCATCTGACATAGGAATCGTGTTGGACACCAGTATACGTAAATAAATACACAAAACATCATCTGACATAGGAATCGTGCTGGACACCAGTATACGTAAATAAATACACAAAACATCATCTGACATAGGAATCGTGCTGGACACCAGTTTACGTAAATAAATACACAAAACATCATCTTACATAGGAATCGTGCTGGACACCAGTATACGTAAATAAATACACAAAACATCATCTGACATAGGAATCGTGCTGGACACCAGTTTACGTAAATAAATACACAAAACATCATCTTACATAGGAATCGTGCTGGACACCAGTATACGTAAATAAATACAAAAAAAAAAAACATCAATAAAACATGGACCCCCTTCATAACAAATGGGAGTCATCGGTTTTATGCAGAAATCGTAGCGGATTGATTGATTGATTGATTGATTGGTCTTTAACGCCAACTTTAGCAGTATTTCAGCTATATCGTGGCGTGAACAAATTTTATATTAACTTAAGACACCCTTAGAAATAAAACATACTTGTCTATAAAACAAACGGGTTATATGTACAAATAAAAAAACCCGGGTTATATGCACAAATAAAAGAAAACGAGTTATATGTACAAATAAAAGAAATCGAGTTATATGTACAAATAAAAGAAAACGGGTTATATGTACAAATAAAAGAAAACGGGTTATATGTACAAATAAAAGAAAACGGGTTATATGTACAAATAGAAGAAAACGGGTTATAGGTACAAATAAAAGAAACCGGGTTATATGTACAAATAGAAGAAACCGGGTTATATGTACAAATAAAAGAAACCGGGTTATATGTACAAATAAAAGAAACCGGGTTATATGTACAAATAAAAGAAACCGGGTTATATGTACAAATAAAAGAAAACGGGTTATATGTACAAATAAAAGAAAACGAGTTATATGTACAAATAAAAGAAACCGGGTTATATGTACAAATAAAAGAAAACGGGTTATATGTACAAATAAAAGAAACCGGGTTATATGTACAAATAAAAGAAAACGGGTTATATGTACAAATAGAAGAAACCGGGTTATATGTACAAATAAAAGAAAACGGGTTATATGTACAAATAAAAGAAAACGGGTTATATGTACAAATAAAAGAAAACGGGTTATATGTACAAATAAAAGGAAACGGGTTATATGTACAAATAAAAGAAAACGGGTTATATGTACAAATAGAAGAAAACGGGTTATATGTACAAATAAAAGAAACCGGGTTATATGTACAAATAGAAGAAACCGGGTTATATGTACAAATAAAAGAAATCGGGTTATATGTACAAATAAAAGAAAACGGGTTATATGTACAAATAAAAGAAAACGGGTTATATGTACAAATAGAAGAAAACGGGTTATATGTACAAATAAAAGAAACCGGGTTATATGTACAAATAGAAGAAACCGGGTTATATGTACAAATAAAAGAAATCGGGTTATATGTACAAATAAAAGAAACCGGGTTATATGTACAAATAAAAGAAAACGGGTTATATGTACAAATAAAAGAAAACGAGTTATATGTACAAATAAAAGAAACCGGGTTATATGTACAAATAAAAGAAAACGGGTTATATGTACAAATAAAAGAAAACGAGTTATATGTACAAATAAAAGAAACCGGGTTATATGTACAAATAAAAGAAAACGAGTTATATGTACAAATAAAAGAAAACGGGTTATATGTACAAATAGAAGAAAACGGGTTATATGTACAAATAAAAGAAACCGGGTTATATGTACAAATAGAAGAAACCGGGTTATATGTACAAATAAAAGAAATCGGGTTATATGTACAAATAAAAGAAACCGGGTTATATGTACAAATAAAAGAAACCGGGTTATATGTACAAATAAAAGAAAACGGGTTATATGTACAAATAAAAGAAAACGGGTTATATGTACAAATAAAAGAAAACGGGTTATATGTACAAATAAAAGAAAATGGGTTATATGTACAAATAGAAGAAAACGGGTTATATGTACAAATAAAAGAAACCGGGTTATATGTATAAATAGAAGAAACCGGGTTATATGTACAAATAAAAGAAATCGGGTTATATGTACAAATAAAAGAAACCGGGTTATATGTACAAATAAAAGAAACCGGGTTATATGTACAAATAGAAGAAACCGGGTTATATGTACAAATAAAAGAAACCGGGTTATATGTACAAATAAAAGAAAACGGGTTATATGTACAAATAAAAGAAAACGGGTTATATGTACAAATAGAAGAAACCGGGTTATATGTACAAATAAAAGAAATCGGGTTATATGTACAAATAGAAGAAACCGGGTTATATGTACAAATAAAAGAAAACGGGTTATATGTACAAATAAAAGAAAACGGGTTATATGTACAAATAAAAGAAAACGGGTTATATGTACAAATAGAAGAAACTGGGTTATATGTACAAATAAAAGAAATCGGGTTATATATACAAATAGAAGAAAACGGGTTATATGTACAAATAGAAGAAACCGGGTTATATGTACAAATAAAAAAAATCGGGTTATATGTACAAATAGAAGAAACCGGGTTATATGTACAAATAAAAGAAAACGGGTTATATGTACAAATAAAAGAAAACGGGTTATATGTACAAATAAAAGAAAATGGGTTATATGTAGAAATAAAAGAAACCGGGTTATATGTACAAATAAAAGAAACCGGGTTATATGTACAAATAAAAGAAATCGGGTTATATGTACAAATAAAAGAAACCGGGTTATATGTACAAATAAAAGAAAACGGGTTATATGTACAAATAAAAGAAAACGGGTTATATGTACAAATAAAAGAAAACGGGTTATATGTACAAATAGAAGAAACTGGGTTATATGTACAAATAAAAGAAGTCGGGTTATATGTACAAATAGAAGAAAACGGGTTATATGTACAAATAGAAGATACCGGGTTATATGTACAAATAAAAAAAATCGGGTTATATGTACAAATAGAAGAAACCGGGTTATATGTACAAATAAAAGAAAACGGGTTATATGTACAAATAAAAGAAAACGGGTTATATGTACAAATAAAAGAAAATGGGTTATATGTAGAAATAAAAGAAACCGGGTTATATGTACAAATAAAAGAAACCGGGTTATATGTACAAATAAAAGAAATCGGGTTATATGTACAAATAAAAGAAACCGGGTTATATGTACAAATAAAAGAAAACGGGTTATATGTACAAATAAAAGAAAACGGGTTATATGTACAAATAAAAGAAAACGGGTTATATGTACAAATAGAAGAAAACGGGTTATATGTAGAAATAAAAGAAATCGGGTTATATGTACAAATAAAAGAAAACGGGTTATATGTACAAATAGAAGAAACCGGGTTATATGTACAAATAAAAGAAATCGGGTTATATGTACAAATAGAAGAAACCGGGTTATATGTACAAATAGAAGAAACCGGGTTATATGTACAAATAAAAGAAACCGGGTTATATGTACAAATAAAAGAAACCGTGTTATATGTACAAATAAAAGAAAACGGGTTATATGTACAAATAAAAGAAAACGGGTTATATGTACAAATAAAAGAAAACGGGTTATATGTAGAAATAAAAGAAAACGGGTTATATGTAGAAATAAAAGAAACCGGGTTATATGTACAAATAAAAGAAACCGGGTTATATGTACAAATAAAAGAAATCGGGTTATATGTACAAATAAAAGAAACCGGGTTATATGTACAAATAGAAGAAAACGGGTTATATGTACAAATAAAAGAAAACGGGTTATATGTACAAATAAAAGAAAACGGGTTATATGTACAAATAAAAGAAAACGGGTTATATGTACAAATAAAAGAAAACGGGTTATATGTACAAATAGAAGAAACTGGGTTATATGTACAAATAGAAGAAAACGGGTTATATGTACAAATAGAAGAAACCGGGTTATATGTACAAATAAAAAAAATCGGGTTATATGTACAAATAGAAGAAACCGGGTTATATGTACAAATAAAAGAAAACGGGTTATATGTACAAATAAAAGAAAACGGGTTATATGTACAAATAAAAGAAAACGGGTTATATGTACAAATAAAAGAAAATGGGTTATATGTAGAAATAAAAGAAACCGGGTTATATGTACAAATAAAAGAAACCGGGTTATATGTACAAATAAAAGAAATCGGGTTATATGTACAAATAAAAGAAACCGGGTTATATGTACAAATAAAAGAAAACGGGTTATATGTACAAATAAAAGAAAACGGGTTATATGTACAAATAAAAGAAAACGGGTTATATGTACAAATAGAAGAAAACGGGTTATATGTAGAAATAAAAGAAATCGGGTTATATGTACAAATAAAAGAAAACGGGTTATATGTACAAATAGAAGAAACCGGGTTATATGTACAAATAAAAGAAATCGGGTTATATGTACAAATAGAAGAAACCGGGTTATATGTACAAATAGAAGAAACCGGGTTATATGTACAAATAAAAGAAACCGGGTTATATGTACAAATAAAAGAAACCGTGTTATATGTACAAATAAAAGAAAACGGGTTATATGTACAAATAAAAGAAAACGGGTTATATGTACAAATAAAAGAAAACGGGTTATATGTAGAAATAAAAGAAAACGGGTTATATGTAGAAATAAAAGAAACCGGGTTATATGTACAAATAAAAGAAACCGGGTTATATGTACAAATAAAAGAAATCGGGTTATATGTACAAATAAAAGAAACCGGGTTATATGTACAAATAGAAGAAAACGGGTTATATGTA
Source organism: Bathymodiolus brooksi (assembly GCA_963680875.1). NCBI lineage: Eukaryota > Metazoa > Mollusca > Bivalvia > Mytilida > Modiolidae > Bathymodiolus > Bathymodiolus brooksi. Next base: position 82,381,818 of record OY804585.1, on the reverse strand, counting down.
CAAATAAAAGAAAACGGGTTATATGTACAAATAAAAGAAAACGGGTTATATGTAGAAATAAAAGAAACCGGGTTATATGTACAAATAGAAGAAAACGGGTTATATGTACAAATAAAAGAAACATACCGCCTCGATATAACTGAAATATTGTTGAAAGTGGCGTTAAACACCATAAATAAACCACCCATGACCAAAAGAAACATTAAAAGGATACAATCATATATTTAGAACGTAATGTTATCTAATTATATTTTTGTATATAAATTTATTTCTTTTAAAATTTTAAAATTGAGCGACATTTGTAAATAAATCATATAAAATTGTTGACATTGTAGAATGTGTGACGAATGTCAGCAACATCTACGCGGTCGATTAAAACATGTTTCAATGAATAATTGGAATCACACGGAATACATTTCGGTCGTTCTTCATTATTTAACAAATAACTATGAGTAATTCTACCATGCCCTATTCGACATCTGGTTCAATTTTGACCATAAGAACAAGGAGTGGACAAATCACAACACGGAACTGAAAACGCGAAGACTTGTAATTTGACAACATTGAACAACACGAACCCCACTAAGACAAGTAAACAAAACGGGGTCGAACTCAAGTGCTTCGGAAGGGTAGGCTGTTTCAACAAAAACAGCAGACAATTTGTCCATATATCACCTACTACAGAAGACAAAAATAGCAGACAACTTAGTTAAAGAATATTTTATTTCCAGATACAAATTGTAAATAGGCGTGGACATGCGGGTCTGTTGGCATGTCTGACAAGGGCATTAACGTACAAAGATAATCTAGTGCAGATTTATTGAAAAGCAAACTGAATCATCTTACCATTCGCCTATCAGATGTGAATTCACAAGCGGCTTCAGAAGAAATAGATTCACGACTTACTATCCTTCTTGCTTCTAGTTGAAGTTTTTCCTATTTATCAGAAAAAAATCAAGATCGATTGAAATCGTTCTCTGTGTTTTTATAAGCCATATATACGAAGCTAAAAATCCATCTGCTGTAGGTGTACTATTACTATTCCTGCTATTCCTTTAATAAGGACAAATTTATGTATATAAGAATATTCTGATAAACGCGTTATCATTCCTAGAAAGATTGCATATGGTACTCTTAATGGACAACTGAAGCTGTTCTACTGGTCCAGTGGTCTGTCAAAGCACCATATCCTACCTTTCTAGACTAATAATATAGTGTAATAGGGACCAGGGGTAGCGCCGTAAAGGGTAATTATATATGTTTTCCAACTATGAACTCTGTACCAGGCAGGAAGTCTGTTCTTTTTAACTATGACAATTGAGCTTGAAACTTCAGTACTTGCATGAAAAATCACAATATTGGTCACAGATATTAGCAGCATATCTGCCCAATCCCAAAGCGATCGGTCATACAATTAATTTGTCTGTAGGATGTTCACTTTTAGTGGTTTGTTAGTTGCGGTTTATGTTATTGCTGTTATCTATCGCAATGACAAACTGCACTGTCCGGTTGCAGAGAGTGTGTCTGTCCCGTGATAGAACAGTCAGTCAGTCACGCGCCCGGCCTTGTACCAGGAAGCCAATAGTGCTGGTGACCCTATGGAACTCTGTTTATGGAACAGCACCATAAGCATAGGGTCGAAATGGTGTGGGATGAATGGAACAAACAGTAACAGCAAAGCTATGAATTGGTGAGTTTCAGTGTTGTTTCTAAATGTATTTATATTGGTACCAATACCAAGGTTAGCTCACTCAACTGGATATCCACAAGAAAAAACATATTCACAAGGCTATAATTTAATAAAGTACATCAAATACATCCTGGTTTCACAATACACGAAGAATCAACAAACAAAATCCCTGGGTTGGCCTGACTGAATACACTGGTAAAATATTATGTAATACAACACACTAGGAAAATACTGGTTAAAATTCTGTAAAATGGTCCCTGCATTACAGTATAAGATCGATGTGATGGGAAATAGTTGCAAAAAGGGGTCTTGACATCTTATTTGGGATTAAAATAAGAATAACTTATTCTTATCCTATTTCCCATGTAATGAGTTTTCTCAGGAGTAATTTTATCATAATAAGGTATTTCTATCTACCTTTACCGATTCTTTACTGGTTACATGTAGCAATCTTGAATTATCTTATTAACATTTTACAGTTGTCTCCCCTTGGAATATTTGAGCTTTGCCGCCACAGCAACTATTCTGTCACAACTGAGGCTGGCTCTGTATATATAGAAATAATTATCGCGTCACGTGACGAAATTGACCAAACACGATATCCGTTACAGAAAATGAACATGAAAGACATGCTATGCCTGGGATGGACTTTCACAAATTGTGAAGTAATTACTAAGTGCCAGTTTGCCCCAAAATGTGTAAGGAAAGCAAGCAAAACTGTTTGAACATTATAGATATCGTATATTTTATACGGGCAAGCAACATTGGGGAACCGGGTCTGGCGGTATAAGCGTAAAAATGGCGTAAATAAACATCGAATGTGTATTTAGGCATCTTAAAAAAAATAACCCCGTGACATTGATTGAAATACAATAAAAATCACATCAGTATAAAGAAATCATGAAGTTAGCTTGATACTTCCGAGTTTCAATTTCCTCAAAAATGCATGAAATATAAATAGAAGTTAAGCAGACGAAGTCAAAAATGAGGTCATGTGACTTTGTTTACATTTTAGATCGATAATAAGTCAACCGAAGTTTAGTGAAAAATCAATAGATTATGATTGATTTTACTTCCCAGCTCATTATTGGAAGTGAATTATTATAAATTTAATGTGAACTTATGACATATTTACAAGAAATAGCATTTCACAAATAAAAATAGCCTTGTCTTTTTATGAGAACAATAAAAAAGGGTAATATTCATTCAACAATTATCAACAATAATTAGAACTTCAACATTGGAACTTTGTCAATACTCAACAATAATAATGATAAAAAAAATGACCCGAAGTCAGATTAATTCAACTTTTAAACTCTAACAACTTGAACAAATAAAAGTAAACTGGAAAGGGCCATTTTCCCTGTCCATCACAATATAGCATAATATATCAAATACACATTTGCGCATCATATTTGTATAGAAAAAGCACCATTGCAGGATAAGTATATGTTATCTGGGTGTGAATTGATTGATACCGAAAATATCAGCCTGCCGAGCCAGAATATGAAGTTTGTTGTCGAGTGAGCGAAGCGAACGAGTCACAAACTTCATATTCTGTCGAGCAGGCTGATATTGTTCAGCATCAATCATATTCACATTCAGATGACATGCTTATCATCCTTAAATCAAACATAAAGACGGATACATCTATAGGTTTCGATATTTGCATTTTCGGGGGAAAATTCATATGATTCAAAATATTAAAAATACGCTTCCGCAAAACATAATTCATAAGCAGTTTGCAAATATACTAGTCAAAAAAAAGAAACGTTACACCATAATTTTTTTATTTTTTTTCCAAATCCAGATTCATTTTGTTTCCTTTTCACGCTATGCAAAATAATGAAATATCTTTCTAAAATGTGCAAAATGGGCACTTTAAGATTTGACGTTACGTCAATTAACCAATTCAACGATTTTCATCATTTGTTAAATTTTACGACTTTACCGGTGTGTTCGAATCGAAACGAAGGTCATTAAATGTGTCATCCTTAATTGTAAACAAAAAGTCGCATCAAAAGAGTTGTTTCAAACAAAACAGTAACAATTTCCCTGATCGTCAGCAAAAAATTTACACTCTTGCGTAGATTCTTGATCAGTGTTTACAATTGACCAATTCAATTGACAAAAGAAAAAAAAAACCCTCGTAATCTATATTTGATATTTTTTCTTGATGCCCAGTTCGTTCTTGTATAAAATTTTCATCACATTTCATCTGCTAAAGCTTCATCGCTGTATATAGTGATCTGAAAAAATATATAGAAATGCACATTTAGTTGTATATTAACCCAAAGTATTAAATAAAAAGAAATGAAAAAAGTGTTAAAAAAAAGAAACGAGATGTGCGATATCAATTTATTTCGTTCATACATGTATATTATATAATTTCCGCACGTTCAATTTGTTTTTTTTAGCTTAAAATGTCAAAATTTCGCGTCCGATTTGATACAATATTATTGTGCAAAATATGTTTGTATACGTATTATTACATAGCTTTCTTAAATGACCAGTCTTTCAATCACCGAGGAAAACTTTGTAAATCAAATTGACGAGCAAAATATGTTTCCATATCAAACATGCGTCAGTCATCATCGTGTTCATCCAATACGGTTGGTTCGAATCATGTCTAATTCCGACCACGTTCCGTCTTTTTCGTGTCTTGACGTCTGAAATGCTTGGCAGACGACTTCCGGTGTTTACGCTATTACTGTGACAACGTCAGCATATCATAGTCGTACATGCGGTAGATTATAAGTAATTGTAATATGGAGACGCCAAGGAAACGGCTGAATAAATACTGGTGCTCGGTACCCCACTATCTGTCTGATATCTTTAGAAATGCCTGTACCAAGTCATGGTCATTACGGTTTTCACAGTTTTCCGGTTGTTGACTGATTTTGTCTGTTTATATACTTATGAGTTTTGACTTTCCCTTTGTAAGTTCGGAGTTCGGTAATTTTGTTATTACCCTTATTATCTGATATCAGAAATATATAAAGACAGATCGTTTTCTTTCATGATGCTAACACCAGCAAATAAAAAAAGAAAACAAATTTAATTTTAAAGACGTAATTGTCTCTGCATTGAAGTCTTTGATACAAATAAAATAATTTAATTGGTAGGTTTTTTCCTTAAAAAGCCTTTGATTATGCGGCGGTAGTAATAGGTTTTTTTTATTATCTCCCTTTGGCCGTTATTTCCACCCGAATGATTTCTAGTGAAATCTACTCACTCTGACTGAGTAGTAAATGTAGTCATTATTTAGAAATTGTAAGAGCGATTAGACGCAACAATTCAACCTTAGAGACGCAAATTTTTCGACTTGTTTGATATACTTATTGAATCGAGATGTCGGCAGATAGACCTCGTATAGATGTTCCTGGACATAATTACAGAAGTTTATTTGATTCTGGGTTCCAAGATTCGCGGGTTGTTGGGTCGAATACTAAAGAAACTCAAAAAGAGGTGAAAGCAGAAAAAACGAAAGCAGCTCCGAGCAGTGCGAGGAAGAAATTAGATACCGCGATCAACCTGGATCGTTCCTTCAATGAGGAAAGTGAAAACGAAGAGCTGTGTCAGCTGAAGGCAGCCTTAAAATCCACGGATGCAGATATAAAGAAGCAAAGATTAGAGAATGAAAAGCAGAGACTAAGAGAAGAACTAGTCAAAAAGCAAAGTGATCTACAGAAAGAAAAAGGTGAGAAATTAAAATCTAAGAAGTAAGAGGCTAGTAAAGTTATAAAAGAAAAATGGTCCTCACAATCAGATAAAGAACTTTCACTTACAGAATTGAAACAGTTTGAATATCTTAACGAGGTAGTGGATAAGAAATTATCAAAATTAGGGCTAATAAAGGCTTTTAAAGAAGTGATTGTCTCTGCATTGAAGTCTTCGATATAAATAAAATAATTTAACTGATATCTGTTTTTTACAGAAAATGTCAAGATTTTTTTAAGTTGAGGATCGAACGTTAAAACGGCACAAATCGATTGGAGTTTTTGTTGTGTATATTGACACCGGAAGTTCAATGCTGAACATTCCATCAAAATCACGTGATCTGGCGAACGAAAATAACAAAATTTTGACGGAATGGAAATGATTCGAAACAACCGTATTACCATGTATGCATTCCGTTAGTCGTCAGGTGGCGCTCGAACAGAACGATAACTCTTATGACATCCGGCGACTCCAATGCATGCATTAATTTTCTCTCAACTCTTTTATGAATTCTGACAAATACATGCTCAATTTTTCAAATTATTCTGTATTTCAATCTGTCTTATAAGTTGAATAAAATTAGATATTGTCTAAAAATGTATTGTTTTGCTTAAGAATGAAAAAAAGGTTGATGACATAATTATTTTATTATAGAATAATTTCAAGATATTTTCCCAAAATAAAATTCACACTTCAGTGGCTTGGCTGGGTTCAACTGGACACATCTAGATTTGAATTTTGCTCACTTACTTGTTAAAAGGAACTAGAGACACCAGCAATTGGCCAAACAGTTGCAGTGCCGATACCTACGTTTGATGGAGGGAAGGGCGATAGTAGAAATTGACTAGGAAGAATTATTGAGGTATTTAATTTAACCATTTCTTTATGATCGTTATTCGTTTATTAAGATTTAAAAAAGTTTTTATTCATTTAAAAACAATAGCTCAAAACGGCAATAGGATAAAATGTGTATTTGTTGATGAGACAACAACCTAAAACTGAATTACTTGACTAAATCGATATGTTTATTTAAAAAGAAGAGATGTTGATAATGTCAGAGACAAAATCCCTTCTCCTAAGAACGACACCAAATGCGTCATCCAGAGGTCATCTCAATGTCTTCAACACAGTGGAAACCAACAACATGCATTGAGCTCTGAATTGCCCCAACACAACACAGTGCACAAATCAGTAAAACACTGTAAGGAAAAAAATAATGCAATACCTACCTTCCCTATTTTTCTTAGCTTGGGGACAAGAATAACACATATATTTTGTTTGGCCTAAGCCAAAATACTACAATAATAAGATGACTAACAAACCTCAAAAAGAGAAATAAATTGGACTCTATATTTTCTATTCTTTTGGTACGAGTTTCAAGTAACAGATGCAAGTGTAAGAAAAATGGAGTACTGTGCAATAGTCGGTGCCATAGCTCTGGATCATGTGATAACAAATTATTTTATATTGGTCAGAAATACACAACTTGCTATGTTTCCAGTCACAAAAGAAAAAACCTCTGTCATGGCTACCGGTAGGTGTTTACAGCACTCACATCACGACACGACCCCGAAATTCCACTGCATACAAATTGTATGCTTTCTACTACTTTTACATAGTAATACTTTCTGTCTCCGTGTGCAACAGTAAAATCGAAAACAATAAAATAAACGTCCAAATAAAGAAAATAAAACATGGAATAGTGAATATATGCACACAGGAGAGAAGTTTCAGTCTATTGGCATGTTATTTATGTTTAAACACTGATTTTGTTGGAAGTACCAGTACAATAAATATATCGTCACGGTATGTGTTTTCGTACCATCCATTTTATTTTGATTTCCACAGCGCACGCATTATTTTTGACGTGTCTTCCGGTTTCTATTTATGGAACGTAAACAGGACTACAACGTGACATCTGTAAACAATGTTAAAGTTTGCTTTTAAAGACGCAAGTACAAAAACCAGTGAACCTACCTACTGAACCATCCTTTTTGTAATGCTAAAAATTTACTTCATTTATAAAGTAGCTGGAAAAAAATCCAGAAGGGCTATATAAAATTGAATTATGTCATCTGCCTCTCAGACACCGGCTCTTCCTGTCATGGGGTCACTGATCGTACTTGTAAACAAAGAAGCTGACTGAAATGTGCCTGTTTCTTATATAAAATACATGTCACTTTGCAGTGCATTGTGGTTTCAGCACTAAAAAAAAACATCAAAAGTAAACACAATTTTGAAAGTGGTCATTTTCAAACATTCTGTTATTTTATTTAGATGTAGTATGATTTGGTAGATAGCCAGAACCATGAAATTTTAAAACCAGCCATTTCCGGATTTTGTATTCGTTTCCATCCCGTATATCGGCCCTGTTTTTACTTCATACGAAAACATATGACGCCATTTTACTAACAGCAAAAGTTGCCAGATAATCGAGAGTATATTAAAATACAAGAATGGCTTTAAAAACAATCTATGTACAAAGAAATATTTAACTATCCATTCTTTGAAAATTCCAATCGTCATATGAATGAAGGGTTAACACTATTAATCGCTATATCGGAAAATCGATAATAGTACGAAAACCCATAACACGATGCTATGTTAAATTTTATCGACCATTTACATTTTTATTCATACGAGTGGTTGTGTAGGTAGGAGCCACAGTGCACTGTTTAGCCAGGGGGCTTAAAAACCTGTCAAGACGGCCCTGATGTTAGCAATTGGTTTTAACTGGGAAAAGTCGCCCGAAAGAATCATCTGGATTCCTCTAAACGGTCTTTGATTATACACTCCCTGATTAAATAGTATGTGTGGAAGAGTCAATTTTGACAGTTTTGAGGGCAAACGACATAGTTCAATTTTATATAGCCCTTCTGGATTTTTTTTCAGCTACTTTATAAATAATTTAATTTTTCATTTTTACTATGTTCATAAAATATATTTTTGTAAATAAAATATGTTCATATAATTACTTTAATAACTTTTTCATTTAATTATAATATTTGAAACCTCTTAATAATAAAATTAATAAGGTCTACAACTTTGTGTTATGTTTTGTATTCTAATTAGGGTTCTGACCTAAGTTCACAAAGGTAACCCTGATATGTATCTTGTCTTTGCATATTTGATTAGTTAAGGTAAGTTTGACCAGTTATTTCCTTTCATTGGTTATTGTAGTCACCTGAATTTTTGGTGGGAAATTCTTTTGTTCTTTGAAACATTTAATTACTTTTTCATATCTTGGAAGGCAGACATATTGCCAGCTACTATTCTTTTGGATCCGATTTTGGATGACTATTTAAATCAGCTTGAACTGATGATATTTCTATTTAGCACCACTAACATTCATTAAGGTATCTATACTAAACTTACTAATTGTCTATAACATAAATTTCTCAGTGAGATTGAGTTGATTGATAGATTGACTGATTTATAAAACATATTAAATTGTGATAAACCTATTTCAACATATTAAATGCTATCAAAATGTGATAAACTTATAAAACATTAATTCCAATAAAATGTTAAAGGTTAAATGAAATAATATTTGGAACTATGAAATATGAGTTTAATATTGAGCATAATACTATTTTTACCATTAAAATATTAAAAAGGTGAGTTATTAACAATTCTATGTGTAAACTGTGTTTTGTGTAATTGTGCATATTTTGAGCACAATAGTTTTAAAGGACGAAGTCTAACGGTAAGCTGTCCGATTTTTCCTTCTATATTGATAGCTAAACATCTGCTCACCGGAAGTTTAAAAAATAGATCAATTGATAATTTAGAAACGCAAAAGAAATCTATTTCAATGAAAAATTCCCAATTCTTTGATTATTTACTCTATGCAAAATCGAAATAAACTTTTAATAAAATTCTAATAAAAAAATCTCTTTCTACGAAACTCCCGATGGAATAGACTGACTCAATCTAGCCGAGGTACGAGCCAGGGGACATAACTCGTCAGTTTACCGATGGAAGAGCGGCGTAGGTAAAATGAACGCCATAACAAATCGGCTACACAATTCATTCAACATAAAAGATAATAGCCTCACCGGACGCAATTACGAACAAAATAAAAAGTATGTCCCCTAATTGTTCCTTCAAAACATGAATTAAAAAAATGCTTTTATAAATAGATACCCCGCTAAATTACTCGTGTTTTGGGAGAAAATTATTCATGCGCAGTTGTTGAATGTTGCAGACGACGGGTTTTCATATTTGTAAAGAGAAAACGATCGACAATTGCACTTGGAATCTATCGCTAAAATTCATTGAGGTTCGCATATTTTGTTATCTTATGCCTGTAATTGGAAAGAATATGATCTCCTGGTTCTAAGCATATGTAGAACACATTGAAATTAAAACAAAAACAGTCAATATAATACATTTTCCTTACCTTGATCTATCCCAAAATGTCAAAATCCGTGATGTACCTTATTCATTGAAGAGTCCAAGGAATTCCGAATGCAAACTGGCACACATTTATGGTATGAATAAAGGAAAGGTTTTTATGTCATGTGTATTATATACAAATAGATATGTGAACGTAAATGAATGAATGCTCATTCAATTTTAACAGTTGTCATTATAATTTACACTAGAAAGGTTATTATGATGTCGTTCGAAATTGTGTCTGGATCTAGGTCACAGAGTGACTAGAATGGGGTCATGAAAATCTGTTCCAAGTTAAAACCCGTAACAATGCATTGAATACTATATGGGCTATGATTCAAAAGGAATATTGGTGTTTAATCTGAAATATGAACATGCAATCAGCTTCATCAATTTGGTCAAATTTATAAATTATTATCAAATGCCACGGTCAATATCATCGAAATTGTTCGTAATTGCGTCCGGTGGCGGTGAGGCTAAGGTGTACGGATCATCGTATTATTAAAATTTTAGGACTTCGTCCTTCAAACAGGTTGCCTGTCTCATATTAAACCTATTTTTATATTCAGGTTGCTATGATATATTAAATACTGATGAACAGCTTGATCTGAGGTATATCCTGTATTCCAAGACCTTTGCACCCCAGTGTGAGGTAAAGATAATTGTTTTTATAGTTTTGCTTATTGATGCTAATTTTGCTACTTTTTATTTTACTTTATTATAATGTTGAGCTTATACTTATTTTTGCTTCGCTTATGTTTATGTTTTGTTATTGTTTTGTTTCGTATTACAATGTTTAGTTTATTCTTAATTTTGTTATTATTTTGTTTGGTTCATGTGAAACCATTATTGTACAAGTAATACCACTTGTTTAATGTTTGTAAATGTCCATGAGAACCATGAGCAGGTATATAAGTCATTTGTAGAGAATAAATATTTTGTTAGAATAATGGAATAGAAACTTGTCATATTTGTAATTTACTTTATTCCAATACATAAACTATCAAGAGTTATCTTTCTTGATCCATTATTTATATATTTTATATTGTCATTACAGGGTCTATTTCATATGGAAATATGAATTCCAACTGCAATACATGTTAGAACTCACTACGTCTTGTTATATTATTCCACTGAGAATCGACCCGACGACATATGTACCAGAATCGGGTCATTTCATGCGTTTGATTGTTACCAACCCCTGTTGCTTTTTCTTAGCCATCAAGCGTGATTAAATAAAATATCGTAATCCACTGGTTTTCTTCTATGACCAACAATGTCAAAAATATTTTACCGTTGTTAATTTCCGTCTTGAAAATATTTTTGACGTAGGCGACCGTTTCACTAAAGGTCGTTAGTCGTAGAGTTACGAACGTTTCACTAATAAATAGGATATACGATTAACGATCAAAAGTGATCGCAAAGTTAAGAGTGATGTAAGTCGTAAATCAAAACAAAGCTGGCCACGTTGTTTGTAGCCCTGTTTCAGGAGGAGAGATATTTGAAGAGATAGCGAGTTTTCCCGAGATAAGCTCAACCCATTTGACACTTTATGTGATGTTGAAGTCATTGAAAGATACAGACTTCCAAGGCATCAAATATTTGACCTTTGTGACTTGATTAAAGATGACATCAGCCCAATATGCTACAGAAGTCGGCTCAAGTCCAGTATTGTCTACCTTGGACTAATTACAAAACCAAATTACAGCTTTAAACCTACACATAGAGATTATTTTTACCGTATACTGGACTTGATCCCAGAAGTCATCCAATCCCAGCAGTAATCAAAGTAAATAGACTTTATTTATTCAATCATTTCACTCTTACTTTGTCTTGATTTCATTTTAGCGTCATTCATTGGTGCGTCTGACCAAATAAAATTCAAATATTATTACACCCTGACCTCTTTAATAGAAATGAACCTCACGGGATTTAAGATATTTGCAGCGCAATTCATATTTTTATGTAATCTGCAAGTAATATAGTGCGATGTGTAACAGAATTGATGTGCTGTGAAAGAATATTTTAAAGGGCCTGTCCTGGTACAAATCGACAGAATTAAACTCGTCTTTTGATTTAATTAAATTGCACCGCGCAACAAATAGAGTGAACCTGCATCAAATCACTATTTGAACCTATCTCTTCAATTAATTTACAGATCAAGGCATTACTTTCAGAATTATTATTAAATGAATCTCTTGAAATTATTGAATGTGAAGTTTGCCGGATTTAGATAAAAGAGAGGCCCTAGGCTATTCCACTTGTGAGGCCCCTCCCAAGTCCCTATCTTCACGATTGGAGGAATATGGAAGTGTGTTTAATCAATTACAATAAAGGCAAAGATGATGACGGGTGTTTAGAATTCTGCAATATTCTGAAATGGAGAGCAATAGTGTAAGGAAAATTACTGAAGGGTTGTTTAGAAAGTGTAGTGCGTTATGACAGCATAAGTGTGAAAGTCAAATAACAGTGTTAAAAATATTATACACCTTGGCGGGAGCCCCCCATAATTTTGAGACCCTAGGCTTAGGTAAATCCGACACTGGGCCCTAGGCTTCTCCACTTATGAGACCACTTCCTATCTCACACTCTCACGACTGACAGGAAAATGCAGGTATGCGTTATTGTTTGTTTTAATGTGCTTTCTATCTCGTTCACGGTTACAGTGTAAACATTAGTTATTTATTAACGTGGGGTACCCAGAATGAAACAAACTCTTAAAACTCTGTGTCACATGAACCATTTTCCCACAACATGGTGGCTTTTTATATGCCCATTCTTCTTGCCATTTTGCATTGAAAAATCAAATCCTGTACTCCATCAGGAGATAAATGGTCCATATGACGTCATCATACCAAATGTAAACGGAGATAAAGTGTTACATTCACGTTTTATATTTATATCATTGTATAAATGTGCGTGTATCAGATTGTATGTGTTGTCTCTGATGAACTCATCTGAAATTGTATTAATTGATTGTCAATTTCAGAATAATATCTATTTTAAAAACGTATCACAGATGTATTTCATAAACCTGTATATTGTGATTTATCCTGCACTTGTTCCATTGTAGCAAGCAAATTGCATTGACTGGATAATGTTTTGCTATATACTATCACTGACTGAAATATAACTTTTTCTGGTACCCCTGTCACATGTCACTTGTTGAGCTTTAGGAACCTCATTTAAAATCAAGTTCACTTCCTGTTGACAGAAAATATCAAAAGAGCAATTAAGGAATAATTATGTAATTTTTCTGCAGGAGATGCACAATATTAATGCAGTGTCTTAAAATATAAAGTTAATATGGATTCGACACAAAACTGGGAAAGGCTCGGTGAACCTCGCCTTTATCCCAGTGTTTAAGCCTCACACACATATATTTGCGGACCATAGAGCTACGGATTTCTCTATAGTAAATGAAGAGACAATGAAGTAGAAATCACCATGATAGGAAATATTTTCCTAAACTAAGGAATAGCCATATTAATTGATATAATGACCTCCGCCTTTATACCATCGAAATTGTGTTGTGTATATTTGTTAAAAATTTGCGAGATAAGGAAAACAATTCCTGACAATGAAATATCCATTGATAGATGACCTCCATATGAATTATTTCTTTCCTTGTATGGATTTTGCATGCTTCCTGCCAAAAAGCTTTTCACGTCTAATTTCTTTTACACATATACCGGTTCCATTGCAAGTTATACATTCTGGGTTATCATCCAATTTAAATCTTGATATTGTGTTTTGTAGCCAATCAATATATTCTACAACATGTTTTGTGATCATTGGATTAGACTCTCTATCAGCTTCCTAATCTTAACCAGGATGTCTCTTTTCGAAACCGTGTGCACCACTTGTCACTACATACGTTGTTTTTGTGGATGTGATTCCCATTTGTGCTTTAAGCAGACTTCTTCTAGAAAACCTCTTCAACATTAAGTCAGATATAGGCCTTTCTTGGGTTGTCATATGTTTTATACAATTGACATATTGTTTTCTGTCTTCCTCTATTGTAAATGATAACGTCCTTCCAGGTATGTCTGTGCATTCATTCAGACGCCCAATGCTTTTTCTATGGTCAAGCCAAATATTTTTTTAACTTTATAAAGTTTTCGATAGCTATTAAAATTTCCCTTTGACCTGTAGCTCTCTCATCGTCCATCATGTGTGTTTTCTCATAGTGTGCTCTATTTAGTGGATGGCATTTTGTTGGTTTTTAAAAATTTCTTTACTTTGGTAAGACAAACAATTTCGTTCTTCAACCGTTCTTGGGGCCGTCGTGGTCATAATCGTATGGTAGTTGGATTTACAACTACATGTGGAATCAGTAGCTATCACCACAAAAGTTCTGAGTTCGAACCCGATCATGGCGAGGTGTATTCGATGAAACATTAGGTGATAAAGTTTGTCAGTGACTTGCGACAGGTCGGTGGTTTTCTCCGGTTTCCTCCACCAATAAAACTAACCGCAACGATATAACTGAAATATTGTTGAAAGTTGCGTTAAACACCACAAACCAACCAATCAACCGTTCTTGTCTCTGTTATTAATAGGTAAGGATTTATATACCCGTCGTTAGATGACAGGTGAATAGTTTAAATGTATTTGACTTGGTATGAATTCCGTAACGCACAATGTCAATAATTCAATGAATAATTAAAGGTTTGATATTCTCAATACTTTTCTATGTCTGCAGTAATTGTCTGCATGATTCAGCAGCAAATGTATCTTTGAGACTAATGATATGTCCTCTGTTTTAGGGACCTTCAACAAATCGGAGAAATCTGTCATGACATAATAGTAACCCTGTACTCTAGAAAAGCTTTATCTTGTTGCTATACCTCATTTGATTCGTTTATATTAAATTGTACCACGCCACGATATAGCTGAAATACTGCTAATGTTGCCCTTAAACACCAATAAATCAATCTAAATTGTAGCAAGTTACGACGTCCATTAAGAAGATGTTAAAAATGCCAAAAATCTTCTGTTATTTGACAACGAAAGCAATCAAAAATCTCCAATGCTTTTTGACATACTGGCAAGTGTATGTCCTCCTATGCCTCATCTACTAACGATTGATTGATTGATTGATTGATTGATTGGTGATTAACCCCAATTTTAGCAGTATTTCAGCTATATCATGTCGTGTCTACGAATCGAGTGACAATATTTTGCAAATGTTCAATCATATGTACTTCATTATAACATAATATGATAATTTACCAGAAATTTGAATTTAGGGTGGCACTGATCTGTTTTTCCTCCATAAATTAATTGAGCTGGGAGAAGTCGTCCAATCATAGAACCAGCAATCGTAGCTAAAAAAATTAAAGAAAAAGGGATAAGACAGACTGATGTAAATAATAAAATGAGAAAAGAAAGACAGGCAGAGATCAATAATAAAATGAAAGATAGGGAAATAAATCTTAAAGAAAAACGATAAAAATTACCTGTTATTTGTCGTTGGTCATTTGTACCGGTGAACTGTACACTTGGGCACCTTCAACATCCATTGTCCACTGTGATTCAGGTACAGCGTCTGTTCCAGTTTGGTCCCAATTAATCACAAGTTCAGGGAGGATTTTATTGATTTTAAGTACTAAATGAAATTGTCGACAACGAATGTCTTCTTCGATTCGGTGCCTTTACCGTTCAGCATTTACATTCATTTAGCCCATGAGTTCAGTATATCCCTCATTTGCGAATAACAAACTTCTATCATGTAATAGAACTATCAATTTAGCACCTGCTCTCACAATTGAAAAATTCAAAACCCCGCCAGAATCCTGGACTGAATTAATAAAAAAAAAAACAACAAAAAAAACTGGACTTTCGAATCAATTTGTTCAACCAATGCAGCTTTTCTGCCACGCTTAGTTGGATTTGATTCATTCACTCCATGATCAACACTAGAAACTGCCAAATTCTGTCAATTTATATTTTTCTTTGTTAGATACTTGAAAAGCGTCATTTCAACATCTTTCAGAACGACAGTGTTTGTTGGTTTGATGGTGTTTAACGCCATTTTCAACAATATTTCAGTTATATCATGGCGGTCAGTTTTATTGGTGGAGGAAACCAGAGGACCGGGGAAAACCACCGACCTGTCGCAAGTCTCTGACAAACTTTATCACATAATGTTGTTCGCCTCGTCCTGATCGAGATTCTAACTCACAACATCAGTTGTGATAGGCACTGATTGCATGGGTAGTTGTATATCCAATTACCATACGATGACGGCTACGACGGCCTCAGAACAACAGTGAATAAAGCATTGTTCAACTCAACTCCAGGCTTATTAGGGAAGAAAACTCTTGTTGTAAAGGAGAACATTTACGCTGATTTGTTTTCGCTGATCGACTACTATCGCGAATAAAGCGAAAATTAATAGAAACTATTACATATCGGGCCGTCTCAGAACGACCAATCACCGACTAACCGCCTATCAAATATTGACGTTGTGAAAAAAAAGATGTCAATGCTCATGGCAAAACATAGTTTCAGTATTTTTGTCAATA
Organism: Bathymodiolus brooksi; assembly: GCA_963680875.1. Lineage (NCBI taxonomy): Eukaryota > Metazoa > Mollusca > Bivalvia > Mytilida > Modiolidae > Bathymodiolus > Bathymodiolus brooksi. The sequence continues at coordinate 82,365,480 of OY804585.1, read as the reverse complement.
TGTTTATTTTTAAAATGTCATTGGAGGGTCTCTATACATTTTGACACATTTACTTTTGTTTGTGTTAGAGAGTCATGTGACTGTATACATGTCAACAGGCGTTTATTGTATACATGCCATCAGGCGTTTATTGTGAAGCTGATTATTATACACACATAATTATATATTCTGAGCCCTCTTTGTGAGGTTCGTGTTGCTCAAGTCGTCAAATTACATGTTTTCGCGTTTTAATTCCGTGTTGTGCTGTCCGTAACGACTTTGGCATTAAAATGATGTTCGGGTCGTCTTTAGCCCAATTAGTTTTTTTTCGGAGAGGGGGCTGATTCATGTTTTATATATGTTATTTGTATATATTTACGTATACTGGTGTCCAACACGATTTCAATATCATATGATGTTCGCGTCGTTTAGCAGGAAAACGACGAGTGCCACTAGTGGACCAGTAACTGTTTATCCTTCCTCTGCATGGGGCATCTGGGTTCCCCCAGTTTTTTGTGGGGTTCGTGTTGCTCAAGCTGTATTTTCATGGGTATTGTTTTGGAGACCATTGTTTGTCATATTCCCTTTGATCATTGTATTGTCTGTCGATCGGATTATGGCTTCTGATTAACCTTTAGGTATCTTAAAATCTCTCTCTCTCTTTTTGCATTCATGTCTCTTGGTGGGTTTGATCAAGAGAACAATATCGTTGTAAAGATATTTTATTTTGATATCGACATAGATCCTTAGCCAAACGCTAGAACTGGAGGAACCGTAGCACTATTACAGTCATTTCCCTGACAACAAAAGGAACACTTGAAATGCGATGCCTGTAGATCGTCAACATCGTAAAGTCCACATTCGTTTCTGTCAGCAGTTTGTCGTAACCAGTCTTTTTCACATTCCGCCTTTGTCGCACATCTAAATGAAACATAGTAATGATATCAATAAACAATAAAAACTAGTTTAACCACGCCACTTTTTCTTGAAAATCAGGTACCACACAAAACAATGAGCGACCATGTATATGTGTGTTAGAGGTATCGATTTTGCCTGTTTTTGTGGTGTTTCGATTAGATTTTGGAACTGTTCCGACGGTGTAGTATTTTAGAATTGTTTCGACGGTGTGGTATTTTAGAACTGTTCCGACGGTGTAGTATTTTAGAACTGTTCCGACGGTGTAGTATTTTAGAACTGTTCCGACGGTGTGGTATTTTAGAATTGTTGCAACAGTGTGGTATTTTGGAACTGTTCCGACGGTGTGGTATTTTAGAATTGTTGCAACAGTGTGGTATTTTGGAACTGTTCCGACGGTTTGGTATTTTAGAATTGTTGCAACAGTGTGGTATTTTAGAATTGTTGCAACAGTGTGGTATTTTAGAACTGTTCCGACAGTGTGGTATATTTTTGTTTTTCATTTTTTTACAAGTATTATGCGTTAGGGTCTTATAACAAACTATGCGTCTTATAGCAAATCTACTACCATCGTTCAGGTTTTCTACGTCATGTTAACAGCATCGGTAGTGTGATATTGTTAGCGCGTTCGCTTCGAAAGTGGTAGATCGTAGGTTCGAGACCCGGTCGGGTAAACTAAATACTATAATATTGGTATGTGTTGCTACTCTACTAAGCATGCAACTTTAAGGACAAAAAACTAAGAATTGTTGGCTCAGAATCAGGATAATTCTTCATAGTGGGGCGACATGTCTACTCGCCAAAAGAATGTGTCAGTGACATATCACAATAACAATCCATCTAAGGTTTTATCGAGTATGGCTTGTTCTAGCCATGATATAGCTGAAATATTCCTCATTTAGCGTTAAGCAACAATCATTCACTCAACATCATTTATTCTGAACTTTGCCAATAAGCAAAAGACTCACCTTCTTGTGACGAATCTACTGCCACCATCCAGATTTTCAACATCATTTATACAGAATTGCTGTTCAGGTCTTTGACAAATCTGTGGTGCATGAGCTCTTTCGCAAATAAATTTGGGTCACCTGCACAAGTGGCATGAGATAGCTAAAATAAACATAGTTTTATTATGATTTGTATTTCGAAAAACCATTGATATAGTTTCATAATAGATATCTTTTGATTGACAAATAAAAAGATTTGAAAATAAATGAAAAATATCATCGCCAAGGATCGTCTTGCTTAAGTGTATTTTACTGTCAAAATAATAAATGAATTTTAGGATAAGACACAGATGTTTGGCATTGGGATTCGCTTTGCTCAATTTCATGTCTTCAAGTTTTTTGTTGTTCCGTGTTTTGATGTCCGCTACGATTTGCGCATAAAAGATATGTTCGGTTTGTATTTACTCCAATTTGATTTGTTCTGGGATCATGTTTGATTTATGTTATTTGTGTTTATTTACTGGGGTTCAACACGATTTCCATATCAGATGATGTTGATGTAACACGACGAGTGCCACTATTTGAGCACGAACTGCTTGCTCCCTACCTGCGTTAATCATTGTAACACGACGAGTGTCGCTATTTGAGTACGAACTGCTTGCTCCCTACCTGAGTTAATCATTGTAATACGACGAGTGCCACTATATGAGCACGAACTGCTTGCTCCCTACCTGTGCCACTATTTGAGCACGAACTGCTTGCTCCCTACCTGTGTCACTATTTGAACACGAACTGCTTGCTCCCTACCTGTGCCACTATTTGAGCACGAACTGATTGCTCCCTACCTGTGCCACTATTTGAGCACGAACTGCTTGCTCCCTACATGTGCCACTATTTGAGCACGAACTGCTTGCTCCCTACCTGTGCTACTATTTGAGCACAAACTGCTTGCTCCCTACCTGAGTTAATCATTTTCTCTGTAGTATTTTGTGTACCATTGTTTGTCATTTTCTACCCTTTCCTTTTGGTCATTGGCTTGTCCTTTGATTTACGACTTATGATTATTTTTGTGGTATCTTCAAACGTTTCTTAGAAAAGTTAGGATGGTCATCTCCTCTACATATTTAACAATGCATCAAGAATAGATCGTTGTTTGTCCTTTTGTCCATTGTGTTGTCTGTCCTGCTTCGATTAACGGATTCTGATTACCCTTTTTCTATCTTCAAACTATTCTTACATAAGAAATTCTAAAGTTACAATTAGCAAGGACATGGGATTTTGTTCATACTAATTCCGAGCCAACCAATCTCCCAACTCTTTAATTCTGCGTGATTAGTGGTTATACAGTATTACAGTTTTTGGTTTCCAGCAGGCTAAGCATTACATCACCGATGCTGTTTTTCACTATAGATGTTAAAGATAAAACTATATCAGACAACGTGTTTAAATTACATTTTGTTTGTCTTGATCGATTGTTGGCTATTTAACATCGGCGGCAGATATTTCATCAACGTTCAGAGGGGTTGGGACAACCGGGGCCACGACTGGGGGTAGGGACGAAACATTTAGTCTTCTATAGCGGCTGTAATGAGCTGGGGCAGGGACGAAACATTTAGTCTTCTATAGCGGATGTATTGAGCTGGGTAGGGACGAAACATTTAGTCTTCTATAGCGGCTGTAATGAGCTAGGGTAGGGACGAAACATTTAGTCTTCTATAGCGGATGTAATGAGCTGGGGTAGGGACGAAACATTTAGTCTTCCATAGCGGATGTAATGAGCTGGGTAGGGACGAAACATTTAGTCTTCTATAGCGGCTGTAATGAGCTGAGATAGGGACGAAACATTTAGTCTTCTATAGCGGATATAATGAGCTGGGTGGGGACGAAACATTTAGTCTTCTATATCGGCAGTAATGAGCTGGGATAGGGACTAAACATTTATTCTTCTATAGCGACTGTAATGAGCTGAGATAGGGACGAAACATTTAGTCTTCTATAGTGGCTGTAATGAGCTGGGTAGGGAAGAAACATTTAGTCTTCTATAGCGGCTGTAATGAGCTGAGATAGGGACGAAACATTTAGTCTTCTATAGCGGATGTAATGAGCTGGGATAGGGACGAAATATTTAGTCTTCTATAGTGGCTGTAATGAGCTGGGTAGGGAAGAAACATTTAGTCTTCTATAGCGGCTGTAATGAGCTGGGTAGGGACGAAACATTTAGTCTTCTATAGCGGCTGTAATGAGCTGGGATAAAGACGAAACATTTAGTCTTCAAAAGCGGCTGTACTGAGCTGGTATAGGGACGAAACATTTAGTCTTCTATAGCGGCTGTAATGAGCTGGGGTAGAGACGAAACATTTAGTCTTCTATAGCGGCTGTAATGCGCTGGGATAGGGACGAAACATTTAGTCTTCTATAGCGGATGTAATGAGCTGGGTAGGGACGAAACATTTAGTCTTCTATAGCGGCTGTAATGAGCTGGGATAAAGATGAAACATTTAGTCTTCAAAAGCGGCTGTACTGAGCTGGTATAGGGACGAAACATTTAGTCTTCTATAGCGGCTGTAATGAGCTGGGGTAGAGACGAAACATTTAGTCTTCTATAGCGGCTGTAATGAGTTGGGATAGGGACGAAACATTTAGTCTTCAATAGTGGCAGTAATGATCTGGGATAGGGACTAAACATTTATTCTTCTATAGCGACTGTAATGAGCTGAGATAGGGACGAAACATTTAGTCTTCAAAAGCGACTGTAATGAGCTGGTATAAGGACGAAACATTTAGTCTTCTATAGCGGCTGTAATGAGCTGGGATAAAGACGAAACATTTAGTCTTCAAAAGCGGCTGTACTGAACTGGTATAGGGACGAAACATTTAGTCTTCTATAGTGGCTGTAATGAGCTGGGGTAGAGACGAAACATTTAGTCTTCTATAGCGACTGTAATGAGCTGAGATAGGGACGAAACATTTAGTCTTCTATAGCGGATATAATGAGCTGGGTAGGGACGAAACATTCAGTCTTCTATAGCGGCTGTAATGAGCTGGGATAGGGACGAAACATTTAGTCTTCACAAGCGACTGTAATGAGCTGGTATAAGGACGAAACATTTAGTCTTCTATAGCGGCTGTAATGAGCTGGGGTAGAGACGAAACATTTGGTCTTCTATAGCGGATGTAATGAGCTGGGTAGGGAAGAAACATTTAGTCGTCTATAGCGGCTGTAATGAGCTGGGTAGGGACGAAACAGTTAGTCTTCTATAGCGGCTGTAATGAGCTGGTATAGGGAAGACACATTTAGTCGTCTATAGCGGCTGTAAAGAGCTGGGTAGGGACGAAACATTTAGTCTTCAAAAGCGGCTGTAATGAGCTGGGGTAGGGACTAAGCATTTAGTCTTCTATAGCGGCTGTAATGAGCTGGGTAGGGACGAAACATTTAGTCTTCTATAGCGGATGTAATGAGCTGGGTAGGGAAGAAACATTTAGTCGTCTATAGCGGCTGTAATGAGCTTGGGTAGAGACTAAACAATTAGTCTTCTATAGCGGCTGTAATGAGCTGGGATATGGACGAAACAATTAGTCTTCTATAGTGGCTGTAATGAGCTGGGTAGGGAAGAAACATTTAGTCGTCTATAGTGGCTGTAATGAGCTGGGTAGGGAAGAAACATTTAGTCGTCTATAGCGGCTGTAATGAGCTGGGGTAGAGACTAAACAATTAGTCTTCTATAGCGGCTGTAATGAGCTGGGATATGGACGAAACATTTAGTCTTCTATAGCGGCTGTAATGAGCTGGTATAGGGACGAAACATTTAGTCTTCTATAGCGGATGTAATGAGCTGGGTAGGGAAGAAACATTTAGTCGTCTATAGCGGCTATAATGAGCTGTGGTAGAGACTAAACAATTAGTCTTCTATAGCGGCTGTAATGAGCTGGGATATGGACGAAACAATTAGTCTTCTATAGTGGCTGTAATGAGCTGGGTAGGGAAGAAACATTTAGTCGTCTATAGTGGCTGTAATGAGCTTGGGTAGGGACGAAACATTTAGTCTTCAATAGCGGATGTAATGAGCTGGGTAGGGAAGAAACATTTAGTCGTATATAGCGGCTGTAATGAGCTGGGTAGGGACGAAACATTTAGTCTTCTATAGCGGCTGTAATGAGCTGGTATAGGGACGAAACATTTAGTCTTCTATAGCGGATGTAATGAGCTGGTATAGGGACGACACATTTAGTCGTCAATAGCGGCCGTAATGAGCTGGTATAGGGACGACACATTTAGTCGTCTATAGCGGCTGTAATGAGCTGGGTAGGGACGAAGCATTTAGTCTTCTATAGCGGATGTAATGAGCTGGTATAGGGACGACACATTTAGTCTTCTATAGCGGCTGTAATGAGCTGGGGTAGAGACGAAACATTTAGTCTTCTATAGCGGATGTAATGAGCTGGGGTAGAGACTAAACATTTAGTCTTCTATAGCGGCTGTAATGAGCTGGGATAGGGACGAAACAATTAGTCTTCTATAGTGGCTGTAATGAGCTGGGTAGGGAAGAAACATATAGTCGTCTATAGCGGCTGTAATGAGCTGGGTAGGGACGAAACATTTATTCTTCTATAGCAGATGTAATGAGCTGGGTAGTGAAGAAACATTTAATCGTCTATAGCGGCTGTAATGAGCTGGGTAGGGACGAAACATTTAGTCTTCTATAGCGGCTGTAATGAGCTGGTATAGGGACGAAACATTTAGTCTTCTATAGCGGATGTAATGAGCTGGTATAGGGACGACACATTTAGTCGTCTATAGCGGCTGTAATGAGCTGGTATAGGGACGACACATTTAGTCGTCTATAGCGGCTGTAATGAGCTGGGTAGGGACGAAACATTTAGTCTTCTATAGCGGATGTAATGAGCTGTATAGGGACGACACATTTAGTCTTCTATAGCGGCTGTAATGAGCTGGGGTAGAGACAAAACATTTAGTCTTCTATAGCGGATGTAATGAGCTGGGTAGGGACGAAACATTTAGTCTGCTATAGCGGCTGTACTGAGCTGGGTAGGGACGAAACATTTAGTCTTCTATAGCGGCTGTAATGAGCTGGTATAGGAACGAAACATTTAGTCTTCAAAAGCGGCTGTAATGAGCTGGTATAGGGACGAAACATTTAGTCTTCTATAGCGGCTGTAATGAGCTGGGGTAGGGACGAAACATTTTGTCTTCTATAGCGGCTGTAATGAGCTGGGATAGGGACGAAACATTGATTCTTCTATAGCGGCTGTAATGAGCTGGGGTAGGGACGAAACATTTAGTCTTCTATAGCGGCTGTAATGAGCTGGATAGGGAAGAAACATTTAGTCTTCTATAGCGGCTGTAATGAGCTGAGATAGGGACGAAACATTTATTCTTCTATTGCGGCTGCAATGAGCTGGGGTAGGGACGAAACATTTAGTCTTCTATAGCGGCTGTAAAGAGCTGGGTAGGGACGAAACATTTAGTTTTCTATAGTGGCTGTAATGAGCTGGGACAGGGACAAAACATTTAGTCTTTCATAGCGCTGTAATGTGCTGGGGTAGGGACGAAACATTTAGTCTTCTATAGCGGATGTAATGAGCTGGGTAGGGACGAAAAATTTAGTCTTCTATAGCGGCTGTAATGAGCTGGGGTAGGGACGAAACATTTAGTCTTCTATAGCGGAAATAATGAGCTGTGTAGGGACGAAACATTTGGTCTTCTATAGTGGCTGTAATGAGCTGGGGTAGGGACGAAACATTTAGTCTTTTATAGCGGCTTTAATGAGCTGGGGTAGGGACGAAACATTTAGTCTTCAATAGCGGCTGTAATGAGATGGTGTAGGGACGAAACATTTAGTCTTCTATAGCGGCTGTAATGTGCTGGGATAGGGACGAATCATTTAGTCTTCTATAGCGGCTGTAATGAGCTGAGTGGGGACGAAACATTTAATCTTCTATAGTGGCTGTAATGAGCTGGGGCAGGGACGAAACATTTAGTCTTTTATAGCGGCTGTAATGAGTTGGGGTAGGAACGAAGCATTTAGTCTTCTATAGCGGATGTAATGGGCTGGGGTAGGGACGAAACATTTAGTCTTCTATAGCGGATGTAATGAGCTGGGCAAGGACGTAGCATTTAGTCTTCTATAGCGGCTGTAATGAGCTGGGGTAGGGACGAAACATTTAGTCTTCTATAGCGGCTGTAATGAGCAGGAGTAGGGACGAAATATTTAGTCTTCTATAGCGGCTGTAATGAGCTGGGGTAGGGACGAAACATTTAGTCGTCTATAGCGGCTGTAATGAGCTGGGGTAGGGACGAAACATTTATTCTTCTATAGCGGATGTAATGAGCTGGGATAGGGACGAAACATTTAGTCTCCTATAGTAGCTGTAATGAGCTGGGCAGGGACGAAACATTTAGTCTTCTATAGCGGCTGTAATGAGCTGGGTAGGGACGAAACATTTAGTCTTCTATAGCGGCTGTAGTGAGCTGGGTAGGGACGAAACATTTAGTCTTCTATAGCGGATGTAATGATCTGGGGTAGGGACTAAGCATTTAGTCTTCTATAGCGGATGTAATGAGCTCGGTTAGGGACGAAACATTTAGTCTTCTATAGCGGCTGTAATGAGCTGGGTAGGGACTAAACATTTAGTCTTCTATAGCGGCTGTAATGAGCTGGGGTAGGGACGAAACATTTAGTCTTCTATAGCGGATGTAATGAGCTCGGTTAGGGACGAAACATTTAGTCTTCTATAGCGGCTGTAATGAGCTGGGGTAGGGACGAAACATTTAGTCTTCTATAGCGGATGTAATGGGCTCGGTTAGGGACGAAACATTTAGTCTTCTATAGCGGCTGTAATGAGCTGGGTAGGGACTAAACATTTAGTCTTCTATAGCGCTGTAATGAGCTGGGGTAGGGACGAAACATTTAGTCTTCTATAGCGGATGTAATGAGCTGGGGTAGGGACTAAGCATTTAGTCTTCTATAGCGGATGTCATGAGCTCGGTTAGGGACGAAACATTTAGTCTTCTATAGCGGCTGTAATGAGCTGGGTAGGGACTAAACATTTAGTCTTCTATAGCGGCTGTAATGAGCTGGGGTAGGGACGAAACATTTAGTCTTCTATAGTGGATGTAATGAGCTGGGTAGGGACGAAACATTTAGTCTTCTATAGCGGATGTAATGAGCTGGGTAGGGACGAAACATTTAGTCTTTTATAGCGGCTGTAATGAGCTGGGGTAGGGACGAAACATTTAGTTTTCTATAGCGGATGTAATGAGTGGGGTAGGGACTAAGCATTTAGTCTTCTATAGCGGATGTAATGAGCTCGGTTAGGGACGAGACATTTATTCTTCAATAGCGGATGCAATGAGCTGGGGTAGGGTCTAAACATTTAGTCTTCTATAGCGGATGTAATGAGCAGGAGTAGGGACGAAACATTTAGTCTTCTATAGCGGCTGTAATGAGCTGGGTAGGGACTAAACATTTAGTTTTCTATAGCGGATGTAATGAGCTGGGGTAGGGACGAAACATTTAGTCTTCTATAGCGGATGTAATGAGCTGGGGTAGGGACGAAACATTTAGTCTTCTATAGCGGCTGTAATGAGCTGGGGTAGGGACGAAACATTTAGTTTTCTATAGCGGATGTAATGAGCTGGGGTAGGGACTAAGCATTTAGTCTTCTATAGCGGATGTAATGAGCTCGGTTAGGGACGAGACATTTATTCTTCAATAGCGGATGCAATGAGCTGGGGTAGGGTCTAAACATTTAGTCTTCTATAGCGGATGTAATGAGCAGGAGTAGGGACGAAACATTTAGTCTTCTATAGCGGCTGTAATGAGCTGGGTAGGGACTAAGCATTTAGTTTTCTATAGCGGATGTAATGAGCTGGGGTAGGGACGAAACATTTAGTCTTCTATAGCGGTGGTAATGAGCTGGGGAAGGGTCTAAACATTTAGTCTTCTATTGCGGTGGTAATGAGCTGGGGAAGGGACGAAACATTTAGTCTTCTATAGCGGCTGTAATGAGCTGGGGTAGGGACGAAACATTTAGTCTTCTATAGCGGCTGTAATGAGCTGGGTAGGGACTAAGCATTTAGTTTTCTATAGCGGATGTAATGAGCTGGGGTAGGGACGAAACATTTAGTCTTCTATAGCGGATGTAATGAGCTGGGGTAGGGACGAAACATTTAGTCTTCTATAGCGGCTGTAATGAGCTGGGGTAGGGACGAAACATTTAATCTTCTATAGCGGTGGTAATGAGCTGGGGAAGGGTCTAAGCATTTAGTCTTCTATAGCGGTGGTAATGAGCTGGGGTAGGGACGAAACATTTAGTCTTCTATAGTGCCTGTAATGAGCTGGGGTAGGGACGAAACATTTAGTCTTCTATAGCGGATGTAATGAGCTGGGGTAGGGTCTAAACATTTAGTCTTCTATAGCGGTGGTAATGAGCTGGGGTAGGGACGAAACATTTAGTCTTCTATAGCGGCTGTAATGAGCTGGGGTAGGGTCTAAACATTTAGTCTTCTATAGCGGTGGTAATGAGCTGGGGTAGGGACGAAACATTTAGTCTTCTATAGCGGATGTAATGAGCTGGGTAGGGACGAAACATTTAGTCTTCTATAGCGGCTGTAATGAGCTGGGTAGGGACGAAACATTTAGTCTTCTATAGCGGTGGTAATGAGCTCGGGTATGAATGGCACATTTAGTTTTCGATAGCGACTAATTAGCCTACTAATTTTTTCAAATCTACTGAATTTTTAACGTGATTGAAACTCTCTAAATGCGTTACCCACTATTGCCCACGGTTAGACATTCAATATTATATCCCGAAAATCCCACAATGGAGATGACACCACCTATCCGACATCCCGGGACGTACTGGTTTGTTCTGTGGATCTCTTTTCAGTTTTAAGGTTAAATTATTTCACTATTCAGTCACAGTCCAGTGGATCTAACGATTGTACTCTTAAATAACCGAGATTTCTAGCTATTTGGAACAAATTAAGCTGAATGCTACTGTAACAGGAACTAAAATTTTATTTCCCGTTAACCAAAGGAATGACCTATCTGAGATAATAAAATTCCACTATATATCAAAAGTATTATGATATATCAGAAAAAGTATTTAAATTATATTTTGTTTGAACATGCTTCTTTATTCAATTTGCTCCCAAAGACCTTTGTCAATGAACGTACTTGATGGAAGTTATGCCAGAAACCCGTCGTGTGTACTAAACTAAGGGATCGACCATTTAACTTACAGTGGGGACTATGCTTTCCCTCCGAGCCAGATCTTTTTCACGCGAAACCAAAATCAGATTATTTCGTTGTTTTGGATATGAAACATCTGTCATTTTTCTTCAAATTTCACCAAGATTTATCGTTGAAAACTACAGGGTCAGATTATTTATTTTTTGCATTTTACAGGTTCAATTCATTTTTTCTATAAAATTTGGCAACAATTTTTTCCAGAATAACTTATCGTTCCCCCAGATGAATATATTAATGGATTGTTCTCTTTTATTGAATCCTTCATCCGATTTTTAAATCATATTCCATGATGGCGGTTGTTCAGTGGAGTTGTGTTGCTCAATCTTTAGTTTTCTGTGTAGTGTTTTATCATTTAGTTCTTTTTCTTTTCGCCATTGTGTTGTCTCCCCTTTTTCAAATAAGGGCTTCTTATTACCCGTTTTTGGTATCTTCAAGCTTGTCTGTTTATCATCATTAATATCTTGCTTATAAGTTTGCTCATAGAGCATCATGTATATATTTACTTACGCTTTAAAGGAACTGGTGTTGTTGCCAAAATCAATTCACAAGTCTGTGTCAATAAGACCACACAGAGTAGGAGAATTGACATGTTAGATAGATCAGCGTGAACTGATTTCTTATCAATGTAGTATTCCCTTGTGGTGAGTACTGTTGTTTTCATTATAAAGATTACCCTTGTTCTGTCCATTAGTCACGTATTTGTCTTATTTAGATATATATTTCATGTGTTATATATACACATACCTACGTGTAGGAAATCAGGACCTCTCTTAGGGGCCGTCGTGGTCGTATGTTAGTTAGCGAGGTGCACAACATTATGTTTGTTAAAGTTTGACACTGACTTGCGACAGGTCGGTGGTTTTCTCCGGGTCCTTCGGTTTCCTCCACCAATAAAACTGATCGCCACGATATAACTGATATATTGTTGGAAGTGGCGTTAAATACCATCAAACAAACAAATAAACTGTACCTTTCTTCTAAAGTTGTGTGTCCGATTCCAATCAAATTATCATTCAGGGTGCCTCTGAAGGTTGCCAGGACTCAAACCAATAGAGCTGCTCAGCGCATCCCGGGTGGCAGATCAGGGGGTGTCCGCATGACCGAGAATGTCGGGTTATAATACAGAAAACCTGTATGTGGATCATAGTCGGTAAAGTGTCTTGCCCCCTCCATGATAAAGACCTGTTTAGTCGATTAGGCGCAGTGTATCTGCTACAAAAGACTATATTATACATCCCTTCTCATCTCTTCATACTTCTGCAGTGGCAATCATAATACATTGCTCCGGTTGGTTCATTTCCTTTCTATATATTATTGAACTTGTTCTCGTCCTAAATAGAGATGAAATAATGCTCGCTGGACGTTAACCAATAACCAATCAATCAATAAATATAATTATGTGATTGTTTTGATTATTTATTCTTTTTAGTGAATACATTCCGTTTGGGTCTCGTCAGGGTTCATATTTTCAAGCGACAAACAGAGATAGGCCTACCAAAATCTTCTTGTGGCATATGAACCAAGCACACACAGAGACATATTGGCCGATAGATAAATATATTTAACCACCTTGCATATGATTAGACTGTCAAATATAAATGATAGTTTACATGACTATCGCTCGGGGTAAAATTTTTAATAAACAATGTTACCCATGTTAAAACTATATACAAACTATGGCTTCCATGAATTATTTCAATTCCAATTGGAAAACTCTTATTTTTTAGTGGAAGTCACTAATGGAAATAAAACAATCCACTAAGAAAAGCTTAGATACCAAAGGGGTAAGCAGAAGCCATAAACAGACGATACAATGGCCAAAAGAACAAAATTAATCTGTAAAGAAACAAAGCAATTTTTATATGCACAACGGTCCTGAATGAATACATGACACTACTTAGAATTGATGTCCCTTATTCGTCAGATTAACACGCATGTGCAAGTTAAAATATATCGGGAGATTTATCACGCATTATTTATATAATGTCGTGATATCTGCTCGGCCACGCAATAAAGTCGGTCACTTGTTTTGATTTACACTTCTCGCGCAGCACGAGACCGATGACGTCATTCTGTATATTCATAGCGTACATAAACACAGAGGGAATTCTTTTAAACTTCAAAATTACAAGATGAGATTAAAACAAATAAGATTGAATTGAATAAATTCCATGCAAGTAAAAAAGATCCTTTTTACTAAGGTCTTTTTTTCCTGATCATCATGTTTGTTAAATATGTTTTAAGCGATGGTATTTCCCAAGCATTTTTACCTTTCCGGTTTGTTGATGTAATCGTCATCACAGATCATGACCTTTTCTGGAATGTAGGCTAAGCAAATTGTATTTTGAAATACTTTGAAAATATGATGATTGATCATTCAGATTCCATCATTTTCTAGAAAATGGCTGATTTTACCGAGAAAATACATACAAGTGCTCTCCATTAGTCACAAAATAGCAGATTATTTTGCATTTCCACTGCTGCTTTAAAAACAAATATACCCCTTACCTCTTGGGGTAATGCAATGATATTCACAGAGAAGATAGAAAAAGAATTCATTTAACAGCTATAATCAAAATTTATAGCATAAATTGAACAGAGAATTAAATTAAACCAGACAGAAAAATGAGATTATCTGGGGGAACAAACCTGTCATTATTACAAATAGCAGCAACAAAACTGTCTTATTACCACTCTGTGATAATAAATGTGATTGAAATAAACAGAAATCAGTCATTAATTGTATTACAAAAATATGGCAGTATGTAGTCAGTCTAATATATTGTATTGACAAAAACAAAAACACCAAATTCACTAGATTACATATTTTATTATATGGGTAAACAAGTTCAATGTTTGCATTAAATAATTAATTTTTAATACTTCAATTTCAAATTATTTAAAAAAAACATCTTTTGGAAATTTCCAGACAAAACAATTACACATAAAAAGCTAAAATACTACACTTTCTGAATCTGGTTTACTTTTTAAGTTTGGTTGGCCTATGACAAAATCACGTGATTTATTTACCACTGACCGGCCTTATGTGACGTAATACGACGCCATTTGGAAAACGGGTAGTAAACAAATATGGGTCAATGTGTCATTATTATCTATCTTTTTTCCATGGAACTTTACACATGTGAGCAAGAATAGATGGGGAACATAATTAAAAAGAAAAAATGTTTACTTTTCAAACATGAAAAAAATAATCAAACATTATCGAATGACTGGCCGACTTATTGTCACACGGGGATATAGTTAATGAAGAACGTCATATTATAATAAAAGATAACTTGTTCTCCCCATGATATAGTTGCAAAATTGTTCATTTTGGGGTTAACAACAATCGCCCACTCATTATTTTATTCATTTCAAATGAGTAGCACGGTATGTGAAACAAAACCGTGATATTTCAAAATAAAACAGAAAAATGCATCAACGTTCATATTTTTATATTTTTAATTCGTCATTTTGCAGTTGTTCAGCTGGGAAAAGTTTGAGTAAAGATTTAAGCGACTGGTTTAAGGATCGACCATTTAACTTGAGGGGAATGGGCTATCTTTTCCCTTTGAACCTGAATTTTTTTCTCACGAAACTAAAATAGGATTATTCTTTTATTCAATGTTTTTTTCTCACGAAACTAAAATAGGATTATTCTTTTATTTAATGTTTTTTTCTCACGAAACTAAAATAGGATTATTCTTTTATTTAGTGTAAATTATGTCATTTTTCGTTAAATTGTACCTAAGTTTCTTGTTGAAAACTGCAGCGACTAAAATTTCACAATTTACAAAGGATACATGGGTGACAGGAGCACCACCACCACCCCCACCCACCCCGCCTTCCACCTCCCTGGAATACGAAACTGATTGCTGCTTAATGTCTAACACGATTTTATTCGACTTAAATTTGCCACAGGGCAGTCACTATATGTAACATGCAAAAATATACAATTGAAAATCACTTCAAACGTCCAAATCGATTGAAACAAAATATATACAGTACGTGAAAACTGTTTAATAGAATAATATATGTTCATTTCACAATGTCTTGAATGCCATTCCACCTGGATATCCATATGCATCTAGACTAAAATAACCATAAACCCATAGACCAAATCTTGTGTGTTGATTGTGTGAAATACGATGTGCTCCATTTGAAATTGGCAGAGTAAAAGTACTGTAGTTGTAGGATTCTTCTGATATATTGTAAATAGTTGATAGATTAAGAGGTTTATTGTCTAGAATAAATCCATGGATGGACTTCGACAATACTGTGACACTAATATAACTCTCAAAAAACACAGGAGCAACAAAATCGTATTCATATAAATATTGATTTATTCCCGGGACCGTCATCATAAAAGCATCTCCTTTTCCTTTTGATTCGTGGGGATATATAACAACCATAACATCATCTGATGCCGTGACATATGAGATGTTTCCGTGCAATAGGTCCACATGATTTCTAGACGATATCATTTCTGAGTGTTTTTTAGTATTGTTCCCTGAAGTAATTTGTGTATCATTTACAGCTAGAATGCGAACAGTGCTACCCACACGTTGGGCTATGGCTGGTATAATATATACATGATCTAGTTGGTTGACTGGCAAAACCATTTCCATAAACGGCTGACAATTCGAATTAATGTAATTTATTGCGGTGCATTTATTACCACTGACGACGACAATGGGTTTTGAGGCCGTAACCAGAGTACCGGACAGATCTTTCGAATGAGACATCTGAAATGTTATATACTTGTCCAGTATAATAGTTAATGACTGGTTATTGGAATATTGCACACCGTTGTACGTTACTGACCCAGTATCCATCTTGAAATGTATATTAATTGTTGTCTGGGAGTATGCAGAGGAAACTGCAAATACACTCCCATCAAACGCATCATATACGGTAAACGAAGGAAGGATATAATGTGTTGAAGTATATCGAGTTGGAATAGATAAAAATCCTTCACATACATTCCTTTGAAAGAGAAATCCATAGAGTCGAATGGCTTTGTCCGAATGAATATCCACACCAGCATGATGTAATCCATCACTTGGTGTAACGGCACTCGTGTTCATAGTGTATTCCGGCTGATTAGTAGTTATTGTTATAGATTTGTTGTGGCCATCATTGAAAAAAGTTAGTAATACATTAGTCTGATGCTTCGCTGCTATTAGTAATTTTGGAGTATATATTCCTGTGATATATCCTTCCTGGAATATTACAACAAAATTCTTGGCTTTACCATCTGAAAATACAGAATAACTAAAATAATATACAATAATAATTGTAAAATTCGTATTTACATATAAAAAGAAAGCTTAACTCGTGATGTTCACCAACTCTACCAACACCAAGAAAATGAACAACCATCTCTCATCCTATCCAACGGAACACAATAATAGACCTGGACATATGACGTTGGAAATCGAGCATCTAGCTTGGAACAGACACAAAGATGTGGCGGGTTTAAATATCGGTATATTACTATGTGAATCATTGTGAAATTTTGAATAGTGCTACACTCTTGTCTGGTTAATACGTGTACTTCCACAAATATATTTAAATATGCACATGCTGCAATTCTATCAATGATCAATGGCTGTGTGCAATTTTGAACAGTTTTGGTCTTTATAATAAATCTACAAATGCCAAGAGAACCATAATCATAAGACATTATTTGGTACTCATTAAAGATTTACCCCCCAACCGTGAACTGATTATATGTGAATAAACGATAAAGAAAATTGAAAGGGCAATCAAGAATGGACAATCCAGAGGCGCTGGAAACATTTGGAACACAAGACACAGATCGAAGACAAATAAAACAACAGAACACTTAAAAGATGAGCAACACGGACCCACCAAAAATAGGGGATTATCCCATGTGCTCGCGAATGGTAAGCAGTTTCTGTCTCTTATAACACACACACCTTGTTACTCATAGGCAATACGTGTTGGATACTACTATAACCAAATAAATATGTACAATATGAATAAACACGAGATGGTATACTTCTTCCGAATACATGGTTCACACCACGTGGTGTATTCAGGGGGAACGCTCTGGAGATAATAAACCCTCATATATACTTACATTGAAAGTGACGTTAAACACCACACACCAAACCATATATACTTACAATTTTAAAAATTACAGAAAATAAAATATACTGAAAAATAACCCCTCCCTTGGACACCCGCATGTACCGAATTTTTTGTGTATTCGTGTTATTAGAGTTTTCTGTTGGTATTAGCTTTCTGTTGTACCGTTGTGTACTGCTTTCCCTTCTGGAATACAATTTCACACTCCAAATTTATATTTGATTGCTCGAAACATATAAGTATGTCTTTCGATTTCGATGTAAAACGAATTTTCATGCGGTATTTTTTGGTTTATGCCATTTAACAATTTTTCGCATACAGCATTTTGTCAGAAATTAATGATTAATCTGTTTCCTTGAAGCAACAGTATGATCTTTATGGAAAATCCACTAGGCGAAATATCTAAAGAGGTTACCTGCGTATTGACAATTCTGTCCAAGAAACCCATCGACACATATACATTTGTATGACATGCCATCTGACTGACATGTTCCACCATTCAAACATCTCTGGTTATTGGAGCATAAGTCATGAGTCTGTGCTATATATTACAATGTTAGAATGTGTGATAAAACATGATAAATATACAATATCCATTAGATTAAAACAGTATGAACAATCATAATATAGATAGAAAAAACTCAAACATGACATAAAAAAGTGAAAAACACAAATACCACAGCGTCAGAACACCTCCAGCATATAACCGCAAAATAGCAGAAACAGGCAAAATTCATACTTCAACACACGAAAAGGTGACACACGAAGATGAAAAACAATAAAATCATTGACAATATAATAGCAGGGGCATTGAATACTAGCAATTAACTGACTACTTACTAAGAATATGTTGTTTAAAAACCGTTAATCTTATGATAAAACAAAAAAAAATACATTTCTGAATCGTTGTACCGACTGCGACGAAACTGGTTGCTGTGTTTTATACATCGGGGTTGATAGCTTGTATATATCTTTCAGAAGTGAAATGCAACAATTTCAATGTGTACTTGTACCTAACACTCCTTTCCTTGTTCAAAAATGTAATACAGTACATCATACTGTTTTAGATATACATACCACACAAACGCTCCTGATAAATAGAAAAAGATGTACGCTTTTTCTGAATTACCAAGCCGCGAGTTCATTTCAACTGTCAGCTTTACTAGCGAATCAATATAATACAGTGCCGGATTTACCTATAGACTCGATAGGCTGAAGTCTAGGGCCTCAAAATTTAGAGGCCTCCGGCCAAGTTGAATTCTTTTTTAATTTCTATTATTGGATTTTCACACTTATGCTGTCATAACGTACAATACTTTCTAAGCAACCCTTCAGTAATTTTCCTTACACAGTTGCACTCCATTTCAGAATATTGCAGAATTTTAAACACCCCTCATCATCTTCTTCTTTATTGAAATTGATTAAGCACACTTCAATGTTCCTCCAGTCGTGAAGGGGGGAATTGGAAGGGGCCTCATAAGTGGATTAGCCTAGGGCCTCTCTTTATCTATATCCGGCACTAATATAATACCATTGCCTTTTATTTGACGTACCCTAATTGATCGAGTTGATTTTGCGTCTCCTATTTGCATATATAATATATGTCATAACTACTAGGATTTAGTGACGGCGAAGCCGGGATCCAGAACAAAAACTACCAAACTTCGGCAAGTGCATCGCCGGGTTAGCCTTAGCACTAAAGATAAAAGCCACAATTGTGCTTACTAATGAAATTAAAGAGGATATACCTCCTTAGTATAAAGATAATGACTTCTGCAGATGACCGTACCCATTCATTATTAAATTACCAAACGCCCAATATTTCTGTTAAAGTGTGGGTCATAATTTGTTTTATACATACGATGTCTACTACACTGGAGATGACGATTAGTCTATACATACGATGTCTACTACACTGGAGATCACGATTACAGTTCCTTTTATAGTTACAGCAACTTTCACAAATCATTCGATGGCCTCCAGACAGGCGTCGACCAAATATATGTGTTGAACCGGAAATACAGAACTTGAAGAAAATCAAGAAGGAAGAATTAGATAGAACATAACATAACATTCAGTTAGCACTAGAATTTCTAATTCCTTTATGAGATGAAAATGTTTTACACATTGACAAATAGGAAAAGGTCATGTTTTAATTAATATATGAGAAGAGGTTGAATTGAAAACCTATGAACCGATTCAACCTCACCTAAATTACAGACCATTAAAATAGAGAGGTTTGTAACTATATTAACACGACGGGTGCCACTAGTGGAGCAGGAACTGCTCACACTTTCGGATCACCTGAGTTCACCTCTGGTTATTAGTGGGTCTAGTGTCCCTCGATCTTTAGTTGTATGTGTACATTGTATGTTTTGTAGATCGTTGTGTGTCCTTTTGGACTTTTTCTCTTGGCCATTGGCTTGTCTGTTCTTCGGATTCGGATTACCCCTTTGGAATCTTCAATCTCAACTTAAAAGAATTTTTTGAAGATACCAATGGCATAATCAGGAGCCTTTAATCGAAGAAGATGCATTGCAAAGATCAAAAGACAAACAGTATTCAACAAAACACTGCTCAGAAAACTAACGATTGAGCAACACGAACCCCACAAAAATAACAAGAATATGCAGTTCCTACTCCACTAATGTCATCCACCGTATTGCTGTTAAACAACAAATACCCCATCTGAAATTCAAATTACATAATAAGGGTAATAACAAAATTACCGAACTCCGAACAATCTTACAAAGGGAAAGTCAAAACTCATAAGTATATAAACAGACAAAATCAGTCAACAACCGGAAAACTGTGAAAACCGTAATGACCCTGACTTGGTACAGGCATTTCTAAAGAAATGGTGGGTTGACCACCTATAAAATAAATACGTGTAAGATGAACCGAACATCGCTTCACCCACCATTTTCCATATCTAAATTTATAGTGTATATAGGTGTTTTCTGTAAAATAGACAACCTGTCAGGGAATGTGAACAGTTACTGAAAAGCACTACTGATAAATATGTGCTTGTCAGGAATAATCAATGGGCAGCTCATAGCAATACAAGAAATGTTACTCGATCTTTAGTTTTATGTGTATGTTTTGTAGGTCGATATTTATCCTTTTGTCCTTTTTTCTATCGGCCATTGTGTTGTCTGTTCTTCTTCAATTATACGGATTCTGATTACTCCTTTGGTAGCTTCAGATTCTTCTTTGAAGACACCAAAGGGACACTCCTATCCATTATATCCTCATTTTTTCTGTGACAATATAAATTTTCATTAAAGGATCCATCTCAATAACTTAATTGTATCAGCATGAGTTATTGTTTATACATATGTTTTTGCAAATAAATAAAATGTCTTGAATATAAAATACATTACGCCCTCTACAAGCATTTTTTTTTTTAAATATGTTCTGCGCAAAAGAACATGAAAATGTTTCACAATATACATTCCGAACGGTTTATTCAATACATATATATATATGTGCTTCATAATGTACATTCCGAATGGACACGATTTATTCTATGCATGTATCTATGCTCCACACTGTAACTTTTGAATCGACACGATATGCTCTACATACACACACACACACACACACATATATATATATATATATATATATATATATATACGTCTGAAAATTAAACCAAACAGTGTTAGAATTAGATTTTAGAGCTGTCAAATTTTTGTTCTTCCCTCGACGGGATTTGAACCCACACCATTGTTACACTGCAGCACCATTCGCTTAGCCTTACGTCCAGCGCCCTAGACCACTCGACTACATCCACTCCCTAAAAAAGGAGCTTCAATAGTCGTAGTGTTACCTTGTCTCGTAAGGAAAATCTAGGGATAGACGCAAGACATGTGTATAAGCGTGTGTAGATGGTACATATATACTTAATATTATAATTTGACAGCAATCTAACTCAGCAATTTTTAATATATTGGATAGGATAATGAAGAATTCACTATACAGTCACAGGAAATAAAGTATATTATACAAACGTCTAGAAGCAAGTGACAACCATACAATATATCTGTCCCACTGGATCTCAAAGTTACTTTAAAGGATACTAGGTTAATACTAAATATTATATACGTCTGAAAATTAAACCAAACAGTGTTAGAATTAGATTTTAGAGCTGTCAAATTTTTGTTCTTCCTCCAAGGGATTTGAACCCACACCATTGATACACTGCAGCACCATTCGCTTAGCCTTACGTCCAGCGCCCTAGACCACTCGACTACATCCACTCCCTTATATATATCAAAGCCTAACACAACTATAGGCAAGAGTCACTCTTGTGGAGACAAACGCTGCAAATGCTGTAAACATATGCAACATTCGTCATCGTATACCAGTAAGGTCACCGGAAAACAGTACAAAATATTTTGCACTGTTAATTGCAAGAGTGCAAATGTTATTTACATTCTTGAGTGTTCCGTTTGTGGCCTCCAATACGTTGGCGAGTCTAAGCAGCCCTTCCACAAACGCCTGAATGGACACAGAAGTGACCTTACAAAAAAGACATTTCTTCCTGTGAGCCAGCACTCCAGACTGTCTGACCACAGTCTCGAGGATTTCAACAGAATGAAAATCCTCATCATTGAACAGAACTGTCTGTGGAGTGATTTTCAACGTGAGAATCGGGAAAGATTTTGGATTAAAGAACTCCGTGTTTTACATCCGGACGGTATTAACAGAAAACAATAAATGTTTATGTATATCTTCTTTCACAGTGTTTATAGTTAACGAATATTTTACTACTGTCACAAAGTTAAAGATTTGTGCTCACCACCTTTTATTAACGATTATCCTTAGCATTCTCAACTGCGTCACACTTTACCTTGTGACAATTATACCATCATATCTGTACAGTGAAAAGAGGGAGTTAAAGATTTTTAAAGATTTTTAATACGTCACACTTTGTCACCTGACTATTTAGTGAGTTGTAATTATACCATCTAATCTTTACAAACTCAGTCTAACTTTGATAGACACTGAGGAAGGTCATTTGTTGATCGAAAATTTTGTCAATATATTTTTTTGTAACACCTTTATCGGTATCGTTGCACAATCTTCTAGACTTCTATATATATATATTTCAGATCCAGTGGGACAGATATATTGTATGGTTGTCACTTGCTTCTAGACGTTTGTATAATATACTTTATTTCCTGTGACTGTATAATGAATTCTTCATTATCCTATCCAATATATTAAAAATTGCTGAGTTAGATTGCTGTCAAATTATAATATTAAGTATATATGTACCATCTACACACGCTTATACACATGTCTTACGTCTATCCCTAGATTTACCTTACGAGAAAAGGTAACACTAGGATTATTGAAGCTCCTTTTATAGGGAGTGGATGTGGTCTAGTGGTCTAGGGCGCTGGACGTAAGGCTAAGCGAATGGTGCTGCAGTGTATCAATGGTGTGGGCTCAAATCCCGTCGAGGGAAGAACAAAAATTTGACAGCTCTAAAATCTAATTCTAACACTGTTTGGTTTAATTTTCAGACGTATATATATATATATATAAGCTAATACTCACCGACGAATGTTTACATCCCAGATCATATAGTTCATGGTGTGATTCTGTCATGTACTTATGCAGATAACACTCCTAAATGAAAGCATTCCGTAATGAACCAACATACATGGAAACATGTCTACATAGAATGCTTGAATGCTTCAAATGGTATATGGTATAACAGTAAAATTGTGAAATTTCTTTATGTTGTAACCAATGAAATATGAATGACGTCAAAATAGAATCTAGAATTCTAGAAATATCAGGCCAAAAAAAAAGCAAAGCAAAATGGCGTCGCATAGTATTATTATGCTTACCCTTCCGGGGCACCTGAGTTCACCCCCGGTTTTAGTGGGTTGGTGTTACTCAATGTTTAGCTTTATGCTTTGTAGATCGTTGTTTGTCCTTTTTCTTTTGGCCATTGTGTTGTCTGTTATTCTTCGAATTACGAATTCCGATTACCTCTTTGGTATCTACAAACTTGTATTACACAAAGTGTAAGTGGAGCTAATACGGTATATATGCGTCAGTAAATTCTATATGGGGCGAAAGCAAACCTGTAAGTTTCTCAATAATGTTATTATTACTCAAACAAAGGTTTTCCTCCCGGGCATAGATGACATTAGCCGATTGTGGCTCCCCTGTTAAGGTCTTTTGGTTTTTTTATTCCCAAAGATTTTTAAATTATTTGGTTTCCAATCTTCTGACTTTGAGAATACCGGATAAAGGTTATTCCGTGTGCCCTAAATACGATATCTACATTTTTATTCCAATAAAACCGTTTCACAATTTAAATTGCAATTAATGCATGCTACTATTAAGAAGTTTTCACCAATTTTATAAACTGGAATGAATCAAAATATTAAGGGGTTGTCGCGGCCATGGTTGTATGGTAGTTGAAATTACAACTACCTGTGCAATCAGTGCCTATCACCACTAACGTTGTGAGTTCAAATCCCACTCGGACGGGGTCTACTAGATACAACATTATGTGATAAAGTTTGTCAGTGACTTGTGGCAGGTCGGTGGTTTTCGCCGGATACTCTGGTTTCCTCCACCAATAAAACAGACCGACACGATATAACTGAAATATTGTTGAAAGTGGCTTTAAACACCATAGACCTAAACCAACCTAAATAAATAATATTATATTCTTAGCATTGTCCATTAATTATTAGAAAAAACAATATTAAAACATACCTCGTTTTTATCACAAGTTATGTTGTGTGTACATTTTCTTGAGTCGTCTATGCCACTACACGATAAACAAGTCTGGGCTTGAGCTGCAAAAAAATATTTTGTATTATGTTTTATACGTCATGCGAAGACAACAAGGAACACAAATTGTTCTATGTGCACATCCCATCCAATCAGTGAATATCACCAATAAAAGTATGAGTTTTATTCTCACGTGGAGAGGTGTTGTCAATAATGCTTTATTGTGATAGTATGTCAGAGACTCGATGGTGTGGTGGTAGGACCGCTGGTATTGAAATAGAAAGATCGATCATGTGTTCGATTGCCAGGCGGGTCATACTAAAAACCTATACTATCGATATTGTTGCTTCTTTGCTAGGCACAAGTCAGTGTAATATTGAATGTTTGGCTCTAAATAAGGATAATGTGACATATTAATCTGTTGACTGCTATTTCTATTAGCTAGCTCTATACGAATCCAGCACACAGCAGAAAATGTTAATGCATATCAATGTCATAGGCAAATGACGACAATTATTGCATTCAAAACAAATGTAAGTTCTGATTTGTAATGGTATTATCCCCCTCCTAACATGGAGAGTGCCATCAATTTTTTTTACGTTGCAAATCATGGTCTATTAGGCGCTTAAAATATATCTTACGTGTTGTAGTGTGCTGACAGGTATTTTCCCTGTTACAGAAATGTGTCATTACAACATTGTTCACATACTATGTGGTTGTGTAAAGTACTTCTTTTTCCAAATATTGTTCCCGTTGAAGGGTTTCTGCAAAACTGTAATAAAAATATCAAACATATTTAATATATCCGATGATGCTTTTTGTTAAATTGATAGACTCAGTCTTGTGATATAGAGACAATATTACAAATTTACAACATGTACACAATGAGAGTTATTGAATGATTGTTGTTCAACACATAAATGCACGACAGCTCACTTTTCTAGCTTAGTACATGCACTTCAATAGAAAGTGGCGGGGTTTAAACAGTTTAATGAGATATTAGAAAATAACACATGCAGACAGAAAAAAATATATACAATAGTATGCATATATACGCAAGATTTACTTAATATGCCGTTATAATATACAATGACTTTGAACTTGATATTAATATACCTCAGGATATGTACAACCAGCATCATATTTAGTTAGATTCTGTTCTGTTCTATACATGTGTAGGAAACAGACCTTTGAAAGAAAAGAGAGATTAATTTAATAAATAAAAATTGTCGGAGGTTTTTCTTCCAAATTTCATTGTTAATTGTCCTGTTCTAATTATTGTATTTCAAGATACTTTCACAGGCAAAATATATAACTCGCCTATGTGTTGAGAATTGAAAATATCAGTACAATATTATAACGTTATGATACACTATGCTATCCACTAGTGCATCAATTCAAATTCTGCTTTCTCGGAGAAGTTTTTCTTCCGAATTTCAGTGTTCTACGTTTGTATTTGCGTCATCATTGTTTATTGCCCTGTTTTAATTATTTTAGAATACAGATATTGCATTTCAATGTACTTTCACAGGCGAAATATATAACTCTTAAATATATAACTCGTCTGTGTGTAGAGATTCTTCTTGTGATAAATGTTTCATGAATGGACACTATTTTTGGAAATTGTAGTATTATCGGTAACTTAGGTGCAGAAATCCACCCATTATATAACTGTAAGAAAAGTTTGAAGATACCAAAGTGGTAATCAGAATCCGTAAATCGAAGGAGAACAGACAACACAATGGCCAAAAAAATTACAAAAGGACAAACAACGATCTACAAAACATACATATAAAATTAAAGATCAAGTAGCACGAACCCCACTAAAAATCGGAGGTGAACTCAGGTGCTCCGGAAGAGTAAGCAGTAAAACAGTAAATTGAAGGACTTCAGACAATCAGAAATGCACTTTTATAGAGAAACATATAGGAAAATCTTCAATAAACATGTAAGCATGTTGTTTTAGCGGGATGCACTATGTTCCATTAGAAAAAAACATTAAGTCAGATACAATGATTTATAAAATGTAGATTGTGTAATGTGGCCATTAAAGATCAACATCATTTATTTCAGGAAAACGACAACAAAATGGTTGGTTGATTGGTGTTTAACGCCAACTTTAGCAGTATTTCAGCTATATCGTAGAGTGAACAAATGTGATTATTACCTAGTAAAGTGTATTTTTCTGTTTTATTGAGTCAAATTTTAGTATTATATATTTTTGCTATTAAAATGGGCCTGTCGATCTATTGCACTCCCGATGAACTATTGCACTGTGCAATATTCTGCACCTGGCGTCTATAGTACCGACCCAAGTTGACCTTTGAACACGATTTCTGGTTGGCTTTCAGTTTTGCCGATTGGCCAATCAAATAATTCGTTGTTTAATCGACTCGGAATTGGTCATCTGCGGCATAAACAACAATGGCTGCACATGAAGCGGACAGGTTTCCGTCCATAAATGATGCCGATCTGGACGCTCTCCTTGAAGCCAGGGATGCCAACAATACAACAAATGTCATCAAATATGGACTAAGGATACTGTGTGATTGCAGTATAAATATAAATAATTAGGACTTGGTAATGTTTTGCTGACATAAAGAAAAACACTTTCTTGGTAAGGTATTAGGTAATAAATCTGTTATTTAATGGCTTCAGGTGCAGTAGACTGGAACATTTGCCCTTTGGTCATTCCCAGGACCTCAGGGCAAATATTCCAGTATATTGCACCCGCAACCATTAAATAACTGAATATTATAACTTAGACACCTACAGGATTCTTAAATGCAAAACATACTTCTGTATAAAACAAACGGGTTATATGTACAAGTACAAAACAATTAAAAGGGTAGTTTTATGAGTATTTAGTGAGGAATAATAACAGGTCGGCGGTTTTCGCAGGGTATTCCGGTTTCCTCCACCAATAAAATTGTGACCGCCACGAGATAGCGGAAATATTGTTGAAAGTGGCGTTAAACACCTTACCCCCTCTTTATAACTATTATTATAAGATACATGCATATTGTTGTTTTTGTTTGAGTTGTTTTAACCTTCTACAAATAAGGAGTAATTGTTGATCATTATTACCTGATCATTGTCACATTTCACGAACTGTTGACAGTTTTCGGGATTGGCGGATTCACCACAGGATAGGCATAGTTGACCACAATCTAACCAGAATAAAAGAAAATAACAAGAAAATTAAATAATTTGGTTTTCAAATATTTTGACTTTGAGCGTACCCGATGAATGTTATTCCAGAAACGCGTCGTGCGCACTAAATTTGATATCTACGTTTTGTTTTTTTACCACAAAATATTCTATTCGCGACAGGATACATAATCAATTTTTACGAAAGTCGATAATAACGAAATTTAAATGGATGTTCTTCAATCGAGTAATAGATAGAGGGAGGTCTTATAATCATTGCGATACGTGTACTTTGATAAA
The DNA here is from genome assembly GCA_963680875.1 of Bathymodiolus brooksi. Classification (NCBI taxonomy): domain Eukaryota; kingdom Metazoa; phylum Mollusca; class Bivalvia; order Mytilida; family Modiolidae; genus Bathymodiolus; species Bathymodiolus brooksi. The sequence goes on along the minus strand of OY804585.1, from coordinate 82,338,035 downwards.
TTATCTGCATCCATTAATTGTGAAACGGTCAAAAGTTTAATCAAACTGTCCTGTGAGACTGTCAAAAGTTTAATAAAACTGTCCTGTGAGACTGTCAAAAGTTTAATAAAACTGTCCTGTGAGACTGTCAAAAGTTTAATAAAACTGTCCTGTGAGACTGTCAAAAGTTTAATAAAATTGTGCTGTTATATATAATAAAATGAAGGAAAAAAACAATGCCTCACAGTTAGAACAGTTCCGAAAGGTAATCGAAAAATCGTAGAAACAGAAAAAATCGATACCACCTAACACATATTATATGCAGTATCTATAACAAGTGAAATGTATTGGGTGTCTTCGTTCCGTACTAACGTCCAGTGAGCGGTAATATAACTATAGTTAAGACTAGAGTGAGCTTATAAACAATAAATCAGTATGTAAATAATAAGACTTTTGAGTGCTACAAGTAAAAAAAGGTTCATGCATTTGGGATCTGCAAACTTATCTTTGTCGTGCTTTGTAGATCGGTGTTTGTCCTTTTTTCTTTGGTCATTGTGTTATCTGTTCTTCTTCGATTTACGGGTTCTGATTACTCCTTTTTGTCTCCCACTTTTCTCTTATAGGTATAATCCTACTACCAAATACTGACCGCCTTCAGCTGGTTTAAGATTAATCAGTGTTGTTGCACTCATATCATTTAGAAGATATATTTAGTATTGGAATTGCTCAATGCAATCATAATTAAAACTAAGTTTCATCTTTCTCGAGCATAGGATTTTGTCTATCCTGTGTATACCCTATCGGTCCTTTGTTGTCAAATACACACATTTAAGCTATTGGACTTTCCAATCTTTTGATATTGAGCGGACATAATGAAGGTTATTCCAGATACGCGTCGTGTGCACTAAATTAGATATCTACTTGTTATCGTTGCTCGTGATCAGCTGATGTATGTATTCTTTTACATGCTAGGAGAGTGGAATCCTCCAAACATGAGACTGATTTATTTCCCGTTCTTAGGCCATGTGATGCATTTAGTACACATCGCACTACCATCCAACGCCCCTTTGTACCCCATATCGAATAAACTAGATGTTACTGCGACAACCTATGGGTGCCTCGAGTGTGATGTATAATATTACTGACAATAATACTCCATTAAATAATTGTAAAAACTTACAAATAATGTCTGGAACAATTGCTGCCAGGAAAAAAATCGTGACCAGATCTATAACACAATTTAAAATGTCTTAATTATGCAATGGAGAATTCATTCCAACTATAGATTCTTAAAAATTCTCAACGAGACCCGTAATACGCGGTTGATTAACATTTATTTATACCGGTACAACCTGCCAAAATAAAATTCTCCTACTTACATACTTATATATAAGACAACATATATTATAAATAAGCAACATACTTAAAGCCACCATTCTTCCTTTATTAACTTTGTTCAGTCAATGTCTGTGATTGAAACATTTGGTTATCTTAAAACTTAACAGTGTTATCATATATAATGACACATTTAAAAGATAGGGATTTCCTTTGTAAAAACCTAGACATTCAATTTAGTGCACACGCCAACTTTCTGAAATAACATTCATCGGGAACGTCAAAGTTCAAAGACTGGAAAGCCAATTAATATATGTATCTGTATTTTATATATAATGACACATTTAAAAGATAGGGATTTCCTTTGTAAAACCTAGACATTCAATTTAGTGCACACGCCACCTTTCTAGAATAACATTCACCGGGAACGCTCAAAGTTCAAAGACTGGAAAGCCAATTAAAATATGTATCGACGCGTTTCTGAAGTAACCTTCACCAGGTACGCAGTCGTGGCCGTGATCGCATGGTAGATGGATTTACAACTACCTATGCAACTACCTATGTAATCTGTGCCTATCACCACTGATGTTGTGAGTTCGAATCTCGATCAGGAAGTGGTGTACAACATTGTGTGATAAAGTTTGTCAGTGACTTGCGATAGGTCGATAGTTTTCTCCGGGTCCTCCGATTTCCTCCACAAATAAAACTGTCCGCCACGATATGACTGAAATATTGTTGAAAGTGGCGTTAACACCATCAAACAAACAAACCAAAGATTGTGAATTCCAAATAGCATCTGTATTTTCAAAGAAGAGTTTGAAGATACCAAAGGGGTAATCCGAATCCGTAAATCGAAGAACAGACAACACAATGGCCAAAAGAAAAAAATACAAATGGACAAACAACGATCTACAAAACATACACATAAAACTAATGATAGAGTAGCGAGAACCCCACTAAAAACCAGGGTGAACTCAGGTCCTCCAGAAGGGTAAGCAGTTCCTGCTCCACTAGTGGGTTGAGTCAAAATTGCAATGACATGCCTATCTATGTTTGAGCCATGCAATAAGATAATCTATAGCTTGTCAGAGGTTCCCCGCTCGTACTTATACACTTTTAGGCTGATGTACAGTGTAAGGAGGAAGAGATAAATCTCCAAATAAAATTTAACTAGTGAAGCAGGAACTGCTAACCCTTCAGGAGCACCTGAGTTCATCCCCGGTTTTTAGTGGGGTTCGTGATACTCGATCTTTAGTTTTATGTGTATGTTTTGTAGATCGTTGTTTGTCCTTTTTCTTTTGGCCATTTTGTTGTCTGTTCATATCTTCGATTTACGGATTCTGATTACCCCTTTGGTATCTTCAAATTCTTCTTATTTTGACCTTTCAGGTTGAATCAAAATTGCAAAGACATGCCTAGTTATGTTGGAGCCATGCAATAAGATCATCTATAGCTTGTCAGAGGATCCTCGCTCGTACTTATACATTTTAACACTTTTGTGCAAATTAGTAATAGCGGGGGAGGGTGGGGCGGGAGATAATTTAGAATAATTCGAAACTTGAAGTGACCAACAAGAGTGTCAGGAAATATTGCCTCGTAACGGACCATTCACGACCATTAAAAATAAACTGTTGTGTTTTAAGAACTGCTCTAACTTTTGCTCACATTCAGGCTTGCCAGCATTCTGCAATTACGAAAGCACTTGTAGTTGATGTCCAGTTATAAGAATAGCTTTATACATCTATGTATCATCAGACCGGAAATTTAATTGAAAAATTATACAGGCCTAATAGATAATGTCATCAGTTATGTTATTCTAATATCTACTTTTTAAAAGCATTTTATAAATCGCCATATTGAGTTTTCTCCGGCATGCGGCCTTGTGAAATAGGCTTACATAGCATGTATTTATTTTCCGTTTCCTGATTCGAGAGACCTAGTTACTGGCGATGGTTCTAAGAACTCGACCACAGAGCTGTCCACCGCTTTAGCATTTAGTGGATAGGAGATGGGCTTGTCAGGTTAATAAATACGGAAACCTTGACGGCGGATTATAATCGGTAATGTTGTTTGGCTTGTGCCACGCTCCCTACATGGTAAGATTGGCAAATCTATTTTGGTTCAATTTTACCATTATTTTCTTATCATGTCATCTGATGGCCTTGTGTACGATCTAATATTGAAATGATGACCCTCTTTCGTAGAACTAATATATACACTGTACATTACAAATGCTTAACCGCATCGGTGGTGTAATAGTTAGCGCGTGGTCGTCTCGAGTGTGGTAGATCGTGTATTCGAGCCCTGGTCGAGTCAAATCATGGACTATAAAATTGGTATTTGTTTCTTCTCCGCTAAGTACGCAGCATTAAGGAGTAAGAGCACAAACTGATTGGAGTGTCTACCCACGGATGGCTGTTTCAGTGAGCTAGCACTATAAATATCCAGCTTAGTGTGCTGTTTTTTGTGGAACTTAAATTCCACAGTGACATCTCCTGTATTTTATTCTGTTTATTCTCAAACAAAATATATCACGGAAGATACAGGTGGCTTTCTCCGGTTTCCTCCAACAACACAACTGACCACCACGATATAACTGAAATATTGTTGAAAGTGGCGTTAAACATCATAACCCTAACACCTAACCCAGAAGATGCATGTACTTTTCGATCGGTGTTTATGCTGGAAAAATGAAACATGTGTGTGTGGTTGGATGTCCTCAGAATTCTTTTTTTCCATGTCAACCCGTAGATAAATGAATGCCGAAAGAATGCCATCCGATAAAAGACAACATTGTCATATTCAACTCAAAAACAAATCTCAGATAAACAGAAAGATGTTATTGAAAAAGTAGAGGCGTCCTGTTATATATGAAGATGGCACCCATGTAACGTTAAATCTCTGTAGAGAAAGTTAAGAACATATTCATTCATTCAAATAGATGCGGGAGAGTATACAACATGGACCATTTACCTTGTGGTGGAGATTAACATTTTGATTTTCAATGTAAAAATGTTAATGGGTAAGGAATTAGCATATAACATATAAGTACACATTTTGGAGTACAAAGCGGACATTATCATGTCAGCAAAATGTAATTTATTCTCGCCATGATATAGCTGACAAATTGGCTCAATTGGCGTTACAAAGTAACCATTCACTCACTCACATGACTTTTGCACAAAAAATGAAAAGTATAATTAAGAAATAATTCATGGAAGCCATACTGTGTTGTGGGCTTTAACATAGGTTGGCGTATATTATTTTTTTATCCCGAGCGGTAACTCGTGATAGAATTTGCTAATATCCTGCCAATCCATGTAAAAAATCACAACACAGTATTCGGATTGGTTATATTTAACCTATTACATATTTCCATATTTCCCGCTTTGAGAAATAACAATTTAGTGCGCACATCGCGTTTCTGAAATAGCCTTCATCAAGTACGGTCAAAATCGAAAGAATGGAAAGTCAAATAACTTAAAGTTTTTGGCAGCAATAAAGCCAAAGGGCCTAAACAGGATAGCCAAAATCGGCTAAGGTCACCTATGCCTGAGGGAGGAGAACTAAGGTCACCTATACCTGAGGGAGGAGAACTAATGTCACCTATGCCTGAGGGAGGAGAACTAAGGTCACCTATACCTGAGGGAGGAGAACTAATGTCACCTATGCCTGAGGGAGGAGAACTAATGTCACCTATACCTGAGGGAGGAGGACTAAGGTCACCTATGCCTGAGGGAGGAGAACTAAGGTCATCTATGCCTGAGGGAGGAGGACTAAGGTCACCTATGCCTGAGGGAGGAGAACTAAGGTCATCTATGCCTGAGGGAGGAGGACTAAGGTCACCTATGCCTGAGGGAGGAGAACTAAGGTCACCTATGCCTGAGGGAGGAGGACTAAGGTCACCTATGCCTGAGGGAGGAGAACTAAGGTCATCTATGCCTGAGGGAGGAGGACTAAGGTCACCTATGCCTGAGGGAGGAGAACTAAGGTCATCTATGCCTGAGGGAGGAGGACTAGGGTCACCTATGCCTGAGGGAGGAGAACTAAGGTCATCTATGCCTGAGGGAGGAGGACTAAGGTCACCTATGCCTGAGGGAGGAGAACTAAGGTCATCTATGCCTGAGGGAGGAGGACTAAGGTCACCTATGCCTGAGGGGGGATAACTAAGGTCACCTATGCCTGAGGGGGGATAACCTTAGTGTTTTCGATGATTACTTATTTAGAAACTGTAAATTTAAGTAATAAATATATCTAATAACCCATGTCAGTGTCGAAGCACTGAACTGACTACTGGCCGGATGATACCTTCGGGAACTAATATTTTACCAGCAGAGGTATCGACCCAGTGATAGTAATAAAAACGTAGATATCAAATTTCGCACGCACATTGTAATAAAGTCTACATCATCACCTCCATATAATACTAACATAGTACTTCAATCCGTGATTTCCATATTAGCTGTTAATCCAGATAGGTTAAAATTGATTTCATTTTAGAGCTGTTCTAACTATGTCGTTTTTCCTGTTTTTCATTTTGGTATTAAATTAAATTTTAATTCTTATTCAAAATTGTTGAGACCGTCGTAGTGGTGATCGTATGGTAGTTAAATTTACAACTATGTGTGCAATCAGTGGCTATTACCAATAAAGATTCTAGTTAGAATCCCGCTCATGGCGAAGTTTACTGATAAAACTTAATGGTTTTCTCCGGGTACCCGGTTTATCAATAAAACAGACGGCCAAGATAATTGAAATATTGTTGATAGTGGCGTTAAATATCATAACCTTAAACCCTCAGTATTATTGTTTTTATGAATTGTGATGCACCGAAGCCACTTTTCATACAATAATGGTGTAATGGTTAGCGAGATAACCTCGAGTGCGGTTAGATCGTTGGTTCCACCCCCGGTTAGATCGTTGGTTCCACCCCTGGTTAGATCGTTTGTTCCACCCCTGGTTAGATCGTTGGTTCCACCCCTGGTTAGATCGTTGGTTCCACCCCTGGTTAGATCGTTTGTTCCACCCCCGGTTAGATCGTTGGTTCCATCCCTGGTTAGATCGTTGGTTCCACCCCTGGTTAGATCGTTTGTTCCACCCCCGGTTAGATCGTTGGTTCCACCCCTGGTTAGATCGTTGGTTCCACCCCCGGTTAGATCGTTGGTTCCACCCCCGGTTAGATCGTTTGTTCCACCCCTGGTTAGATCGTTGGTTCCACCCCTGGTTAGATCGTTGGTTCCACCCCTGGTTAGATCGTTGGTTCCACCCCCGGTTAGATCGTTGGTTCCACCCCTGGTTAGATCGTTGGTTCCACCCCCGGTTAGATCGTTGGTTCCACCCCTAGTTAGATCGTTGGTTCCACCCCCGGTTAGATATAACTGAAATAGTGTTGATAGTGGCGTTAAACACCATAACCCTCTATATATCAGTGAGTGATCAGCAGTGCCGACATATGTACTCGTACAACTTTATCATGCAATTAATCAGTGACGTGCAACCAAGCCAGTAGTTTTTCGTGGTTACTCCGGTCCCCCCCCCCCCAAGAATTATAGCAAGACGGTATATTCCCGATATATTTTACTTCGCACATGCACATCATCGGACAAATGTATTACATCAATCCCGATTTATTTATTGTTTTTATAATGGACCCTGGTGCATACAAACATAATGATATTCGTTTTGTTTCTTTACCTATTTATTTTATCTGGGAAAACCAGCTATCATCCACTTTGACAATAGTTAATTGTCGTCTTCCGTTGACGTAGTTCCCATCAACGCTGGTGACATTTCCACATCGTTGTTACTGATTTATATTACGATGTTTTGAAAATTTTACTTGTTTAAGTTGCTTACAGCAAAATGCAATCAAATTGGAACACGGTTCCTTAATATATCGAAAAATAATCAACCGTTTTATATGCAGGTAATTGGATTTTGTTATGACATGGTTTTTCATTAATGAGAAAATTGTTAGATTTTTCTATTAGATCCGAAACAGTTCATGAAAGTTTGCTTGATGATGTTTAAGGCTACTTTCAACAATATTTAAGTTATATCGTGGCGGTCAGTTTTATTGGTGGAGGAAATCGGAGAACCCAGAGAAAACCACAGCAAGTCTCTGACCAACTGTATCACATAATGTAGTAGACTTCGCCATGATCGAGATTCGAACTCACAATATCAGTTGTGATAGGCACTGATTGCATAGATAGTTGTAAATCAAACTACCATACGATCGCGGCCACGACGGCCCCTAGTTAATGAAAGCCATAGTTTTCATGAGGTTAGAACATAGAAAATGGGTAACATTATTTTTGTTGTATTTTATCCCTCGATAACGATCGGGATATTTTTATTGGCGAAACTAATATTAGTCATGTTAAAATTCAAGAAAACCTGTTGAATATACCAACAACACAGCTATTTTAAGACATTCAAATACTCACCCAAGCAGAACGAAAGGATTTTATCTTGTCCACATAGTTTTCCATCTGTATCGATAAATCGTTCGGGCTTAAAGTCGTGGCTATTTGGAAACAATTTTTCATCATGTACTACAGAATCAAGACACGGAAATATAACGCTTCCTTTTGGTATCTTATAACCTTGACATTTCACATCGCCTGTAACTAAATGTGGTAAAGAGAGTGGAAGAATGTTTCCAAGTCGAAGTGATTCGAGGGTAACAGCTTCACAGTATGGTAAATTAGGTCTATCTGATAGACTTGGAAGACGTCCAACACCAACAACGTTATCTATTTCCTTCCACATTTTGTTTTGTATATCTACATTATGTATTAGGTATAGGATAGCCCATCTAATGGTGGTTGCTGTAGTTTCTGCTCCACCGGCAAAAAGGTATACTAATGCGAAAAGTATTTGGTCTTCTGTACAAAAGACGATATTATTATTAAAATGTATGTAAAATTAGACATAACCAACAATTTAAAGAATATAACTGTCTCTACTGACCCGAGTTTATTTTATATTCCTACTAATTTCATTTGCGATGACACAAGAGACATTTATCTGGTCAGGTCCGTCGTGGTCGTGATCGCATGGTAGTTGTATTTAGAACTACCTATGCAATCAGTGCCTATCACCACTAAAATCGTGAGTTCGAATACCAGTCAGGTGAGGTGTGCTCGATACAACGTTATGTGATCAAGTTTGTCGGTGATTTTCTCTGGGTACTCTGGTTTCCTCCATCAATAAAATTGTCCGCTACGATATAACTAAAATATGGTTGAAAGTGGCGTTAAACATCATGACCCTAACTCTAACCCATTTATCTGGCCCTTCAATGATATATGTTCACTGCAACTGACATATTGCTAAAATATCCAGTACCTATTAGTGAGGATACAACAATATGTGATGAAACTTGTCAGTGACTTGTGGCAGGTCGGTAGTTTTCTCTGATTTACTCCACTAATAAAACTGACCGCCATGATATACCTAAAATAGTGTTGAAAGTGGTGTTAAAACTCCACAACCCTATTAGTAAGAAATGATATGGAGGTAAATGAACATGAGAGACTATCCAATATTACACTTAAGACACAAATTAAAGTAAAGGAACAGCATGTAGTAAGAAATGATATGGAGGTAAATGAACATGAGAGACTATATAACATTACACTTAAGACACAAATTAAAGTAAATGAACATGAGAGACTATCTAACATTACACTTACGACACAAATTAAAGTAAATGAACATGAGACTATCCAATATTACACTTGAGACACAAATTAAAGTAAGATTTTCAATAATGATCATAACTCGTACCCTAAAATGAGTGTGAAAAGAAGAGTTTGAAGATACCAAAGGGGCAATCAGAATCCGTATATCTAAGATAACAAATGGGCAATCAGAATCCGTATATTTAAGATACCAAAGGGGCAATCAGAATCCGTATATGGAAGAAAAACAGACAACACAATGGCCAAAAGAAAAATACAAAAGGACAAACAACGATCTACAAAACATACATATAAAACTAAAGATCGAATAACACGAACCCCACTAAAAACCGGGGGTGAACTAAGGTACTCCGGAGGGGTAAGCAGTTCCTGAAACGGTCTCTTTTTCCCAGTTGACCGGTAAATTAGCTTGGAGGTAATTGTACCAGTGAAGTCATTAGATGGAAGTTAATAAGAAATACAAAAACAATAATATTAAGTATTTGAAAGATTTTCTAAAACATGTATGCAATAACAGTTAAAAGTAACGTTGATTATGAAGAGAAAGTATAAACGGTGAATGTGAACAATCACCTCTCACCTAAAATCATTGAACACAAAAAAGATCACGACATATGTTATTGTAAATCCAAGTCGTGGCTTACGACAGGCACAAAATGTGGCGGGTTTAAGCCAGTTTTGGGAACCCCAACACTCCCCTCTTGATAATTGGATCTCCAACGGCGTACACATAAAACCAAATGTCATATTATACTTTTTAAATTATTTGGCTTTCAAACCTTTCGTCTTGAGCGTACCTGATGAAGGTTATTCCAGGAACACGTCGTGCGCACTACATTAGATATCTACGTTTTCATTACGATTTACTAATTCATCTGAGATTTAAGTAAATAATTTTGATGAATATACATGATGTACTATTGTAATTTCATACCTGAGTATTTAACAGCCTCATCTTTCTTCATCTCTTTAATGCATGCATCCGTGAAGTCTCTTATGTTACTGTCGTCGAATGTTTCTTTGTGTTCCTTAATTAGTTTACGAAAGAAGTCGAATAGGAGATCAACTTTCTTTATAACTGGTGCCAGTCTGAAAGGATCCCCTGGAAGTTTTGACAATGAAGGCACAAAATTCACAGGACCAGCGAGGGTAAGATTTGAAGCGACATCATTCAAAAGTTCAATAAATCGAGCAAATTCTGGATTATCATAGTCAAACCGTCGTCCAATGGTAATCGACATTACGTTGTTTGCCATACTTGTATTTAAGATTCCCGTCAAATCAAATGGTTGCCCTTTATAGCTGTTCATTAAATCTACAAATGCTCCCACTTCTTCTATTATACGGGATTCAAAACTTCTTTTACCAAAACCGAAGCCTTTTAACTTTGTGATAGCGAATGTCCTCTGATGTTTCCAGGTGGATCCACTTGAACTGAATATTCCTGTCATAGAAATATCATACAGATGATTGTTTATTTTGTTATTCATATATTCAATAATATAACAAATAAAATAATATTTGATAAGATACTTACTCTTGAAAAATGTTTTTATTACAAAACAAATTTCAAAATTCGAGGCCATTTTTTCTTAATTCTTTTAGTTCTTTCCTTGGGGTTTGGTTAGGGTTTGAATTTTGCAGTTCCTAAAAATCTAAATTTATTACAAAAATAAAACCAATCTCCCGAAGGTATACTTATCATATTTTGGCCCTTTTGGTTGACTTGCACCCAAAGACTCAAATAATGTTGTTTTCCAATCTTTTGACTGAGCATACCTGATAAAGGTTACACCAAACATGCGTTGTGTGCACTAAATTAGATATCTACGTTCTTATTTAAATACTTCCGATGTTCTTTATTTAGACACCCTAATTTTGCATATCGGGTTGTTTTGCTATATTAATGCATTATTTTATATGAATATCCCGTTTTTTGTGAGTTGTATCTAAATGATTATATTCTCTTAATACTATTTAAGCAAGTTTTTGCGCTATCATACCACTATTTTTTTTATTTCATATAATCATCAATTTATTTTAAATTTCATATTGAAACCGTTTGATTTTTCTTTATGACACGTTATGCATCCGTTAACAAATACGACTCGCGTACAGCTAACTCCAATGCATTTATGTACAAATTTATAGATGAGAAAATATTGTGTGCTTTGGGAAATGACGGCCATAGTGGGTGAATAATTATATTATTTAACACCAAGTGGGGAATTGTTCAGCCTTATCAGTTACGTTGTGACATGATGACGACTTTTTTGTTTTGCTACATTTTATTACGTTGATTAACTCACTGATATTGTCCACGCCATGGAATGGATTCTGTTGAAATAGGATATGTGTAGTGTGAACGCCACTTTGAACAACACATTACAGGCGGTCAGCTTTATTAGTGGTGGAAACCGAACTACCAGGAAAGACAACTACAAACCTGCTCTAATTTACTGACCCAAAAAATAACACAACAAAAACTGTCGTTCATCAATCTATTGATAAACATGACATTTTCTTTATTATGAAGAATGCTACTCTTTATCAGTCGCCAGTAATGGAACCAAGAATTCAATTGATAAAAAATGTGTCTTGGGTGAGCTGGTGGTACGATTAAGCAAATAAAGAATTCAGATGATAACAAAAACAAACAAACAAAAAAAACCCCACAAATTTGAAATAACATCAACACAAAGTTTCATGTAGCACGAATGAACATGACCATCGATACAGTAGGAACAGTACATCTCAATATAACTTGCTGCATTGTTGTTCTTTTTTCTCCCTGTATTTATATGGACGTTTTTCATTTTTTTTCTCTCATGATTTTCGTCCTCCTGCCATTGGGTGGGAAGAGCTTTGAAATTCTTTAAGTTTAACGCCATCTTTGTGTGCATAGCAACGTAAAGACCTCTGTGACGTAGCGTAACTACAAGCCGGGTGTATGAGTTTGTTCGCACGATGATTGACCAATCAAAAGCCGACATTTTTATTATATTAAAGTTTGACTCCAGTAATCAGTAGCACGATAAAAACGCAAATGCACTCCATTGCAAACTATTCTAATCAAATTCGCATCCTATTGGGTTGCAGTAAGCAAGGTATTATATAATATGTATTGCGTGTTAGCATAATATGATACGTTTAACACACCTAAAGTTGGTTTTCAATTTATAATCTGATATAAAATGGGTTAAAGGGTTGCAAATAATGGTTAGGTATATTGTTAATCTTAGTTCAGAAACTATAGGTACTGTTATCACAGGAGTCAGGCTAGACAGTTTTAGTGAAATAAAACAGATGTATCCCCTTTATTTGGCCCCAGGATTATGGCATTGACTAAGATAACTTTATAATTACATTACTTCCGTTTTTCATTGAAATGTTACAATATGATTGGTTATGAAGTTGTCACATGATTATAAAAGAGATGTTTTACATCCCAATAAAACTCAAACCGGAACTTGCACGTGCCTCCATGACGACGTCAGATGTAAACTAGCAATGGCGTAGTAATTTCCAACAGCAAATAATCTAACACAAATAAAATTCACAACGAAAAATTCAACTATATTAAATTTTGGTGTGATTTAAATGTAATTATAAGAATTAAATGCATTTTTTTGTAGTTTTATAGGCGTGTAAAAGCGTGGACCGAGGCACATTTTTTTGTATGAAGCGCTAGCGCGCTTATTCAATTCTTAATTGAACTTGAAATATAAGCTCCATACAGCTGTAACATATCATGAGTTTAGTTGTACTCCAGAGAATCTATCACGGATAAACAAAATTATTTGACATTGTAATGAAAGTCACAGTGTCTTAATTTTAAGATATACAGAATCTAACACCTGGGGAGTACAAGATGAGGAAATCTCAGACACCTGAGGTTAACATTTCAATCGTTCTCTAACGAGGCCTGCAATTACAAAGGGTGAAAACGAACCGTTTGGAAACATCTCATTTATGAAACTACTAGTGGCTATATGGCCAACACTGCATTTGGAATTATGTAGGCATATATTTTTCTAAATTACTCGCGCAAGATGCTGCAAAACATATTTAATGAAACGTTACGACAAAGGAGATTTGTCCATTGTAGCAACATTGCAGTAGCACCTGCATATGGAGTATATATCTCTAAGTTAATACGATATTCCAGAGCGTGTTCCTATAGTGATTTCCTACATTTGCTAAATCTCATCTATAAAACAACTAGTTGCGCTGAGGCCAGCACTGCAGTTGAAGTTATGTATAATTAGATCTGTTGAAATTATACACACGCCACAAAACATATTTTCATGATTCCTATTTGAACAAAATATGGAGAGAGTTTGTAATATCAATTACAACAACAAATAAACACACAAACAAACAAACAAACAAACAAACAAACACACAAGCAAACAAAACAAAAAGCAAGACAACGTCGTAACGACAGCATGCCCGCCTTCGCACATTTTAAACGGAATATATTTGGTAGTGCAGCTGCCTTTTGATGAACTATTTATTACACTATAACACTGTTTGCAAGAGATGATTATCAAGCACTAAAACTATACTATATTTATCCTTTTCAACAAAAATCTAATATGTCCTATGGACACTATGGCCCTCTAGCAAATATAATATACATCATGGCCAATCATGTTATAATACATCATAGCTATTGGACCAACAATTCTCGGAGGAGTTGCTGCGTTCACAATGTATAATTATATAGGAAATTCATGAATAGCATTGAATCAAAATAGCGGTATAATATGATGAACTACACATCATGACCAATCATCCTATCAAATATAAAAGCTTTCGGACCATCGAGCTCAGAGGAGTTGCGATCATAATGTATAACTGTATTAAAATTGCATGAAGACGTATAACTATATCAAATTGAATGAACACGAGCTACATTGTGAAGCGACACGGACGAACGAACGAACGAACGAACGAACGAACGAACGGACAAACCGAAAAATAAATTATATCCCTTGCGGTGCATAAAAACAAACAAACAAGCAAAAACCAGAAATTACCTTTTTTCATAAAAAGTTCCATGAAAAACAATGGCGGTCGGTCTGATGTGTACTCTCCATTCTTCACAAACAAATCTCTGAGATTTTCTGTCCCGTTCACCACAATCACCCAAAATTGTCCTAAAGACAGACTAAATATGTCTCCATATTTCATCCGCATCTCACGAAATGTTTCTAGAACATGTCCTTTGGCTATATTATGCATATTTCCGATGACCGGTATCGTTGTTGGTCCGGGAGGGCATCCAGTCGGTCTCCTTGATCGTATCCATAGAATTATTATTAGAAGGAAAGCAAACAATATCAAAAAGTCAAAAACTCCCAGATCTACCATGATAAGCTAATTATGAATAAGCCACAAAAACGTTACACATCCAAACTTAACTTAAACCTTGTTGTAACACGTATATACTGTATTTAAAATATTAGGGAAAAAAAAAAAAAAGGAAATCCATACATCAACCCTGTGAAGATAGACAAGACAAGTAGTTTAATCTGGTAGCTTGAATTTTCTTTGTTATTGAGGGATATTCTACTTTTTTTCAAATACATAATTTTCTGTGACTTTAAGAAAAGTTGCATTGTATTGTCATTTACAAAATGTATTAAAACTGAATTAGGTTTTGTCAAATTAATACAAATAATTTAGAATAATTTAATTTGATTTGAATACTGCAATCTGATTGGCTAATCCACCTGGAGAAAAGTTTGGTCATACTCGATAACCTGGGTTGGTATTGTGACGTCACCAACGTGTTCATACGCCAACGACAAATTCAAATAGTCACACGAAATAATCATAATTAAAATCGAGGAATAATTAAATTTGTTTTAAAAATTAAATTATAAGGTATAAATGAAATTGTTAAACAGGTTATTCTTGCATAACCTGGTTTAGGTCAGTTTACACTATTAAGCGTAAACTGACCCAAACCAGGATATATCGTATAACCTGTTCAACAATTTCAAATATTCCTTAAATAATTGGCATCTCCATAATATGCTATATGTATTGTAGATTTAAATAAACGTTAGAGAAAACCGAAGGGGCAATCACGAGTGGACAATCCAGAGACACTGGCAACATTGGGCACACAGGGCGAAGAAAAACAAAACAACACAGAAAGCTAAAATAAATCAACCAAACACCTGGTATGAACCCAGGTACTCGAGAAAGGTCAGAAGTACCTTCCTCTTAAAAGACCTCCACCGCGTCACTCATGCATATAGTCAAGTCACTCAAGTCTTGTCGGTGATAGAGAACATAGTAAATCTACGTAAAAGGGAGAAGTTGCATTGTCATTTGAGTTAGGAAGATGTCGTAGCTTTCAACCAGATCGTAATGACGACCGTATAATTTTAGTAAGGATGACTTTTTGTAGTGGAATTTTCGTCCGCTGCTCAGTTCTGTTCATCAAATCAACGTACTCTACACACGCCCTAGAATGTCGTACGAGTTATGAAATGTAAACTCCATACGTTTGAATGTTGATACTGATGAAAGTGAAGTTGACTATTAGAAAAGTGAAGTCGTAGGATTGTTTTCAAACTTCCTCCGTTGTAAATGTCAAGGTGAATACACGAGATGCAGATCTATTCGTGATTTGTTCAGTGACAGAACATCATCTACATAACGGAAACTGGAATTAATAGTATGGGCTATTTTTTTATCTTTACTCTTGAGAAACCCTTAAAGGACGTCTGCCTCATAAGCGTGTAGAAACACATCGGCTTAAATAAATAATATATGTGTATAGATCAGGGGCGGATCCAGGATTTCAAGTTAGGGGGGGCGCACTTAAAAAAATTGCGCCGAGCAGAGGGAGGCGCGAAAATTTTGGGGTATTTCGTGTGAAAAATCACGATTTTACGCCAAAAAATCATATATTTCCAATTTTAGGGGGGGGACGCGCGAAATTTTTGGGGTATTTCATGTGAAAAATCACGATTTTACGCCAAAAAAATCATATTTTTACCAATTTGTCGTTGGCGTATGAACACGTTGGTGACGTCACAATACCAACCCAGGTTATCGAGTATGACCAAACTTTTCTCCAGGTGGATTAGCCAATCAGATTGCAGTATTCAAATCAAATTAAATTATTCTAAATTATTTGTATTAATTTGACAAAACCTAATTCAGTTTTAATACATTTTGTAAATGACAATACAATGCAACTTTTCTTAAAGTCACAGAAAATTATGTATTTGAAAAAAAGTAGAATATCCCTCAATAACAAAGAAAATTCAAGCTACCAGATTAAACTACTTGTCTTGTCTATCTTCACAGGGTTGATGTATGGATTTCCTTTTTTTTTTTTTTCCCTAATATTTTAAATACAGTATATACGTGTTACAACAAGGTTTAAGTTAAGTTTGGATGTGTAACGTTTTTGTGGCTTATTCATAATTAGCTTATCATGGTAGATCTGGGAGTTTTTGACTTTTTGATATTGTTTGCTTTCCTTCTAATAATAATTCTATGGATACGATCAAGGAGACCGACTGGATGCCCTCCCGGACCAACAACGATACCGGTCATCGGAAATATGCATAATATAGCCAAAGGACATGTTCTAGAAACATTTCGTGAGATGCGGATGAAATATGGAGACATATTTAGTCTGTCTTTAGGACAATTTTGGGTGATTGTGGTGAACGGGACAGAAAATCTCAGAGATTTGTTTGTGAAGAATGGAGAGTACACATCAGACCGACCGCCATTGTTTTTCATGGAACTTTTTATGAAAAAAGGTAATTTCTGGTTTTTGCTTGTTTGTTTGTTTTTATGCACCGCAAGGGATATAATTTATTTTTCGGTTTGTCCGTTCGTTCGTTCGTTCGTTCGTTCGTTCGTTCGTCCGTGTCGCTTCACAATGTAGCTCGTGTTCATTCAATTTGATATAGTTATACGTCTTCATGCAATTTTAATACAGTTATACATTATGATCGCAACTCCTCTGAGCTCGATGGTCCGAAAGCTTTTATATTTGATAGGATGATTGGTCATGATGTGTAGTTCATCATATTATACCGCTATTTTGATTCAATGCTATTCATGAATTTCCTATATAATTATACATTGTGAACGCAGCAACTCCTCCGAGAATTGTTGGTCCAATAGCTATGATGTATTATAACATGATTGGCCATGATGTATATTATATTTGCTAGAGGGCCATAGTGTCCATAGGACATATTAGATTTTTGTTGAAAAGGATAAATATAGTATAGTTTTAGTGCTTGATAATCATCTCTTGCAAACAGTGTTATAGTGTAATAAATAGTTCATCAAAAGGCAGCTGCACTACCAAATATATTCCGTTTAAAATGTGCGAAGGCGGGCATGCTGTCGTTACGACGTTGTCTTGCTTTTTGTTTTGTTTGCTTGTGTGTTTGTTTGTTTGTTTGTTTGTTTGTTTGTGTGTTTATTTGTTGTTGTAATTGATATTACAAACTCTCTCCATATTTTGTTCAAATAGGAATCATGAAAATATGTTTTGTGGCGTGTGTATAATTTCGACAGATCTAATTATACATAACTTCAACTGCAGTGCTGGCCTCAGCGCAACTAGTTGTTTTATAGATGAGATTTAGCAAAATGTAGGAAATCACTATAGGAACACGCTCTGGAATATCGTATTAACTTAGAGATATATACTCCATATGCAGGTGCTACTGCAATGTTGCTACAATGGACAAATCTCCTTTGTCGTAACGTTTCATTAAATATGTTTTGCAGCATCTTGCGCGAGTAATTTAGAAAAATATATGCCTACATAATTCCAAATGCAGTGTTGGCCATATAGCCACTAGTAGTTTCATAAATGAGATGTTTCCAAACGGTTCGTTTTCACCCTTTGTAATTGCAGGCCTCGTTAGAGAACGATTGAAATGTTAACCTCAGGTGTCTGAGATTTCCTCATCTTGTACTCCCCAGGTGTTAGATTCTGTATATCTTAAAATTAAGACACTGTGACTTTCATTACAATGTCAAATAATTTTGTTTATCCGTGATAGATTCTCTGGAGTACAACTAAACTCATGATATGTTACAGCTGTATGGAGCTTATATTTCAAGTTCAATTAAGAATTGAATAAGCGCGCTAGCGCTTCATACAAAAAAATGTGCCTCGGTCCACGCTTTTACACGCCTATAAAACTACAAAAAAATGCATTTAATTCTTATAATTACATTTAAATCACACCAAAATTTAATATAGTTGAATTTTTCGTTGTGAATTTTATTTGTGTTAGATTATTTGCTGTTGGAAATTACTACGCCATTGCTAGTTTACATCTGACGTCGTCATGGAGGCACGTGCAAGTTCCGGTTTGAGTTTTATTGGGATGTAAAACATCTCTTTTATAATCATGTGACAACTTCATAACCAATCATATTGTAACATTTCAATGAAAAACGGAAGTAATGTAATTATAAAGTTATCTTAGTCAATGCCATAATCCTGGGGCCAAATAAAGGGGATACATCTGTTTTATTTCACTAAAACTGTCTAGCCTGACTCCTGTGATAACAGTACCTATAGTTTCTGAACTAAGATTAACAATATACCTAACCATTATTTGCAACCCTTTAACCCATTTTATATCAGATTATAAATTGAAAACCAACTTTAGGTGTGTTAAACGTATCATATTATGCTAACACGCAATACATATTATATAATACCTTGCTTACTGCAACCCAATAGGATGCGAATTTGATTAGAATAGTTTGCAATGGAGTGCATTTGCGTTTTTATCGTGCTACTGATTACTGGAGTCAAACTTTAATATAATAAAAATGTCGGCTTTTGATTGGTCAATCACCGTGCGAACAAACTCATACACCCGGCTTGTAGTTACGCTACGTCACAGAGGTCTTTACGTTGCTATGCACACGAAGATGGCGTTAAGCTTAAAGAATTTCAAAGCTCTTCCCACCCAATGGCAGGAGGACGAAAATCATGAGAGAAAAAAAAATGAAAAACGTCCATATAATAACAGGGAGAAAAAAGAACAACAATGCAGCAAGTTATATTGAGATGTACTGTTCCTACTGTATCGATGGTCATGTTCATTCGTGCTACATGAAACTTTGTGTTGATGTTATTTCAAATTTGTGGGGTTTTTTTTGTTTGTTTGTTTTTGTTATCATCTGAATTCTTTATTTGCTTAATCGTACCACCAGCTCACCCAAGACACATTTTTTATCAATTGAATTCTTGGTTCCATTACTGGCGACTGATAAAGAGTAGCATTCTTCATAATAAAGAAAATGTCATGTTTATCAATAGATTGATGAACGACAGTTTTTGTTGTGTTATTTTTTGGTCAGTGAATTAGAACAGGTTTGTAGCTGTCTTTCCTGGTAGCTCGGTTTCCACCACTAATAAAGCTGACCGCCTGTAATGTGTTGTTCAAAGTGGCGTTCACACCACACATATCCTATTTCAACAGAATCCATTCCATGGCGTGGACAATATCAGTGAGTTAATCAACGTAATAAAATATAGCAAAACAAAAAAGTCGTCATCATGTTACAACGTAACTGATAAGGCTGAAAAATTTCCCACTTGGTGTTAAATAATATAATTATTCACCTACTATGGCCGTCATTTCCCAAAGCACACAAGATTTTCTCATCTATAAATTTGTACATAAATGCATTGGAGTTAGCTGTACGTGAGTCGTATTTGTTAACGGATGCATAACGTGTCATATAAAAAATATCAGACGGTTTCAATATGAAATTTAAAATAAATTGATGATTATATGAAATAAAAAAAATAGTGGTATGATAGCGCAAAAACTTGCTTAAATAGTATTAAGAGAATATAATCATTTAGATACAACTCACAAAAAACGGGATATTCATATAAAATAATGCATTAATATAGCAAAACAACCCGATATGCAAAATTAGGGTGTCTAAATAAAGAACATCGGAAGTATTTAAATAAGAACGTAGATATATAATTTAGTGCACACAACGCATGTCTGGTGTAACCTTTATCAGGTATGCTCAGTCAAAAGATTGGAAAATAAAATTATTTGAGTCTTTGGGAGCAAGTCAACCAAAAGGGCCAAAATATGATAAGTATACCTTCGGGAGATTGGTTTTATTTTTGTAATAAATTTAGATTTTTAGGAACTGCAAAATTCAAACCCTAACCAAACCCCAAGGAAAGAACTAAAAGAATTAAGAAAAAATGGCCTCGAATTTTGAAATTTGTTTTGTAATAAAAACATTTTTCAAGAGTAAGTATCTTATCAAATATTATTTTATTTGTTATATTATTGAATATATGAATAACAAAATAAACAATCATCTGTATGATATTTCTATGACAGGAATATTCAGTTCAAGTGGATCCACCTGGAAACATCAGAGGACATTCGCTATCACAAAGTTAAAAGGCTTCGGTTTTGGTAAAAGAAGTTTTGAATCCCGTATAATAGAAGAAGTGGGAGCATTTGTAGATTTAATGAACAGCTATAAAGGGCAACCATTTGATTTGACGGGAATCTTAAATACAAGTATGGCAAATAACGTAATGTCGATTACCATTGGACGACGGTACGACTATGATAATCCAGAATTTGCTCGATTTATTGAACTTTTGAATGATGTCGCTTCAAATCCTACCCTCGCTGGTCCTGTGAATTTTGTGCCTTTATTGTCAAAACTTCCAGGGGATCCTTTAAGACTGACACCAGTTATAAAGAAAGTTGATCTCCTATTCGACTTCTTTCGTAAACTAATTAAGGAACACAAAGAAACATTCGACGACAGTAACATAAGAGACTTCACGGATGCATGCATTAAAGAGATGAAGAAAGATGAGGCTGTTAAATACTCAGGTATGAAATTACAATAGTACATCATGTATATTCATCAAAATTATTTACTTAAATCTCAGATGAATTAGTAAATCGTAATGAAAACGTAGATATCTAATTTAGTGCGCACGACGTGTTCCTGGAATAACCTTCATCAGGTACGCTCAAGACGAAAGGTTTGAAAGCCAAATAATTTAAAAAGTATAATATGACATTTGGTTTTATGTGTACCGCCGTTGGAGATCCAATTATCAAGAGGGGAGTGTTGGGGTTCCCAAAACCGGCTTAAACCCGCCACATTTTGTGCCTGTCGTAAGCCACGACTTGGATTTACAATAACATATGTCGTGATCTTTTTTGTGTTCAATGATTTTAGGTGAGAGGTGATTGTTCACATTCACGTTTATACTTTCTCTTCATAATCAACGTTACTTTTAACTGTTATTGTATACATGTTTTAGAAAATCTTTCAAATACTTAATATTATTGTTTTTGTATTTCTTATTAACTTCCATCTAATGACTTCACTGGTACAATTACCTCCAAGCTAATTTACCGGTCAACTGGAAAAAAGAGACCGTTTCAGGAACTGCTTACCCCTCCGGAGTACCTGAGTTCACCCCCGGTTTTTAGTGGGGTTCGTGTTACTTGATCTTTAGTTTTATATGTATGTTTTGTAGATCGTTGTTTGTCCTTTTGTACTTTTTCTTTTGGCCATTGTGTTGTCTGTTTTTCTTCCATATACGGATTCTGATTGCCCCTTTGGTATCTTAAATATACGGATTCTGATTGCCCATTTGGTATCTTAGATATACGGATTCTGATTGCCCCTTTGGTATCTTCAAACTCTTCTTTTCACACTCATTTTAGGGTACGAGTTATGATCATTATTGAAAATCTTACTTTAATTTGTGTCTCAAGTGTAATATTGGATAGTCTCATGTTCATTTACTTTAATTTGTGTCGTAAGTGTAATGTTAGATAGTCTCTCATGTTCATTTACTTTAATTTGTGTCTTAAGTGTAATGTTATATAGTCTCTCATGTTCATTTACTCCATATCATTTCTTACTACATGCTGTTCCTTTACTTTAATTTGTGTCTTAAGTGTAATATTGGATAGTCTCTCATGTTCATTTACCTCCATATCATTTCTTACTAATAGGGTTGTGGAGTTTTAACACCACTTTCAACACTATTTTAGGTATATCATGGCGGTCAGTTTTATTAGTGGAGTAAATCAGAGAAAACTACCGACCTGCCACAAGTCACTGACAAGTTTCATCACATAATGTTGTATCCTCACTAATAGGTACTGGACATTTTAGCAATATGTCAGTTGCAGTGAGTATATATCATTGAAGGGCCAGATAAATGGGTTAGAGTTAAGGTCATGATGTTTAACGCCACTTTCAACCATATTTTAGTTATATCGTAGCGGACAATTTTATTGATGGAGGAAACCAGAGTACCCAGAGAAAATCACCGACAAACTTGATCACATAACGTTGTATCGAGCACACCTCACCTGACTGGTATTCGAACTCACGATTTTAGTGGTGATAGGCACTGATTGCATAGGTAGTTCTAAATACAACTACCATGCGATCACGACCACGACGGACCTGACCAGATAAATGTCCCTTGTGTCATCGAAAATGAAATTAGTAGGAATATAAAATAAACTCGGGTCAGTAGAGACAGTTATATTCTTTAAATTGTTGGTTATGTCTAATTTTACATACATTTTAATAATAATATCGTCTTTTGTACAGAAGACCAAATACTTTTCGCATTAGTATACCTTTTTGCCGGTGGAGCAGAAACTACAGCAACCACCATTAGATGGGCTATCCTATACCTAATACATAATGTAGATATACAAAACAAAATGTGGAAGGAAATAGATAACGTTGTTGGTGTTGGACGTCTTCCAAGTCTATCAGATAAACCTAATTTACCATACTGTGAAGCTGTTACCCTCGAATCACTTCGACTTGGAAACATTCTTCCACTCTCTTTACCACATTTAGTTACAGGCGATGTGAAGTGTCAAGGTTATAAGATACCAAAAGGAAGCGTTATATTTCCGTGTCTTGATTCTGTAGTACATGATGAAAAATTGTTTCCAAATAGCCACGACTTTAAGCCCGAACGATTTATCGATACAGATGGAAAACTATGTGGACAAGATAAAATCCTTTCGTTCTGCTTGGGTGAGTATTTGAATGTCTTAAAATAGCTGTGTTGTTGGTATATTCAACAGGTTTTCTTGAATTTTAACATGACTAATATTAGTTTCGCCAATAAAAATATCCCGATCGTTATCGAGGGATAAAATACAACAAAAATAATGTTACCCATTTTCTATGTTCTAACCTCATGAAAACTATGGCTTTCATTAACTAGGGGCCGTCGTGGCCGCGATCGTATGGTAGTTTGATTTACAACTATCTATGCAATCAGTGCCTATCACAACTGATATTGTGAGTTCGAATCTCGATCAGGGCGAAGTCTACAACATTATGTGATACAGTTGGTCAGAGACTTGCTGTGGTTTTCTCTGGGTTCTCCGATTTCCTCCACCAATAAAACTGACCGCCACGATATAACTTAAATATTGTTGAAAGTGGCCTTAAACATCATCAAGCAAACTTTCATGAACTGTTTCGGATCTAATAGAAAAATCTAACAATTTTCTCATTAATGAAAAACCATGTCATAACAAAATCCAATTACCTGCATATAAAACGGTTGATTATTTTTCGATATATTAAGGAACCGTGTTCCAATTTGATTGCATTTTGCTGTAAGCAACTTAAACAAGTAAAATTTTCAAAACATCGTAATATAAATCAGTAACAACGATGTGGAAATGTCACCAGCGTTGATGGGAAACTACGTCAACGGAAGACGACAATTAACTATTGTCAAAGTGGATGATAGCTGGTTTTCCCAGATAAAATAAATAGATAAAGAAACAAAACGAATATCATTATGTTTGTATGCACCAGGGTCCATTATAAAAACAATAAATAAATCGGGATTGATGTAATACATTTGTCCGATGATGTGCATGTGCGAAGTAAAATATATCGGGAATATACCGTCTTGCTATAATTCTTGGGGGGGGGGGGGACCGGAGTACCCACGAAAAACTACTGGCTTGGTTGCACGTCACTGATTAATTGCTTGATAAAGTTGTACGAGTACACATGTCGGCACTGCTGATCACTCACTGATATATAGAGGGTTATGGTGTTTAACGCCACTATCAACACTATTTCAGTTATATCGTGGCTGCCAGTTTTATTGGTGGAGGAATTCGGAGAAAACCACAGACATGTCACAAGTCATTGACAAGCCACTGATATACACAACTGTAATACATGTAGTAAATCTATCAATTCAATACAACTAAAAAGTATTCATCTTTATTTTAGGGAGACGAACGTGTCCTGGGGAATCGATCGCAAGAATAGAGTTGTTTCTATATCTAACCACTTTTGTACAGAGGTTTGAGTTTCTGCCACCTGAAGGAGAGGGGCCACCACCAATTGAAGCAATACTCGCTACTACAAATGGTCCAAAACCATATAAATTCAGAGCAATATCTCGACATGCATAGTAATTACACCCATTGTAATATTTAAGATTAGTATAGTTCAATAACCGTATTTCACCGTAAATGTGACGAATGGCGAAACTAAGTAAAAGTGTATATAAATTCGGATGATGATTCAATGGATTTCTTATTTACCGTTATACCTACCCTTCCGGAGCACCTGAGTTCACCCCCGATTTTTAGTGGAGTTCGTGTTACTCGATCTTTAGTTTTATTTGTATGTTTTGTAGATCGTTGTTTGTCCTTTTGTACTTTTTCTTTTGGTCAATGTGTTGTCTGTTCTTCTTCGATATACGGCTTCTGATTACCACTTTGGTATCGTCAAACTCGTCTTATGACAAATTTACACTTCACTGATTGAATGTCATATTGAATGAACGAAAATTGAGTGAGCGATTGTTGGTAAAGCCAAAATAAGAAACGTTTCATTTATATCATGACAAGAACAAGTTACATTAGATTAGATGATAATGTCCGCTTTGTACTAGACCAACAAGCTTAGTTGGATTTTCATAGTGCTAGCTCACTGAAACAAGAGTCCACCGGTAGACATGTCGGTCCACTCAGACACATCATGTTATTCAGATTCCGAGCCAACCAGTCTTTGCTATTACCCCTTTATGGTTAGGTGCTTTGAAGCAGAACATACCAATGTTAATGGCTTTGGTTTGATCTAACCAGGGGTGGAACTAACGATCTAACCAGGGGTGGAACTAACGATCTAACCAGGGGTGGAACACACGATCTAACCAGGGGTGGAACACACGATCTAACCAGGGGTGGAACCAACGATCTAACCAGGGGTGGAACTAACGATCTAACCAGGGGTGGAACTAACGATCTAACCAGGGGTGGAACACACGATCTAACCAGGGGTGGAACAAACGATCTAACCAGGGGTGGAACTAACGATCTAACCAGGGGTGGAACTAACGATCTAACCAGGGGTGGAACTAACGATCTAACCAGGGGTGGAACACACGATCTAACCAGGGGTGGAACAAACGATCTAACCAGGGGTGGAACTAACGATCTAACCAGGGGTGGAACTAACGATCTAACCAGGGGTGGAACACACGATCTAACCAGGGGTGGAACACACGATCTAACCAGGGGTGGAACACACGATCTAACCAGGGGTGGAACACACGATCTAACCAGGGGTGGAACCAACGATCTAACCAGGGGTGGAACCAACGATCTAACCAGGGGTGGAACCAACGATCTAACCAGGGGTGGAACAAACGATCTAACCAGGGGTGGAACCAACGATCTAACCAGGGGTGGAACAAACGATCTAACCAGGGGTGGAACAAACGATCTAACCAGGGGTGGAACCAACGATCTAACCAGGGGTGGAACCAACGATCTAACCAGGGGTGGAACAAACGATCTAACCAGGGGTGGAACCAACGATCTAACCAGGGGTGGAACAAACGATCTAACCGGGGGTGGAACCAACGATCTAACCAGGGGTGGAACAAACGATCTAACCGGGGGTGGAACAAACGATCTAACCGGGGGTGGAACCAACGATCTAACCAGGGGTGGAACCAACGATCTAACCAGGGGTGGAACAAACGATCTAACCAGGGGTGGAACCAACGATCTAACCAGGGGTGGAACAAACGATCTAACCGGGGATGGAACCAACGATCTAACCAGGGGTGGAACCAACGATCTAACCAGGGGTGGAACAAACGATCTAACCAGGGGTGGAACCAACGATCTAACCGGGGGTGGAACAAACGATCTAACCGGGGGTGGAACCAACGATCTAACCGCACTCGAGGTTATCTCGCTATCCATTACACCATTATTGTATGAAAAGTGGCTTCGGTGCATCACAATTCATAAAAACAATAATACTGAGGGTTTAAGGTTATGATATTTAACGCCACTATCAACAATATTTCAATTATCTTGGCCGTCTGTTTTATTGATAAACCGGATACCCGGAGAAAACCATTAAGTTTTATCAGTAAACTTCGCCATGGGCGGGATTCTAACTAGAATCTTTATTGGTAATAGCCACTGATTGCACACATAGTTGTAAATTTAACTACCATACGATCACCACTACGACGGTCTCAACAATTTTGAATAAGAATTAAAATTTAATTTAATACCAAAATGAAAAACAGGAAAAACGACATAGTTAGAACAGCTCTAAAATGAAATCAATTTTAACCTATCTGGATTAACAGCTAATATGGAAATCACGGATTGAAGTACTATGTTAGTATTATATGGAGGTGATGATGTAGACTTTATTACAATGTGCGTGCGAAATTTGATATCTACGTTTTTATTACTATCACTGGGTCGATACCTCTGCTGGTAAAATATTAGTTCCCGAAGGTATCATCCGGCCAGTAGTCAGTTCAGTGCTTCGACACTGACATGGGTTATTAGATATATTTATTACTTAAATTTACAGTTTCTAAATAAGTAATCATCGAAAACACTAAGGTTATCCCCCCTCAGGCATAGGTGACCTTAGTTCTCCTCCCTCAGGCATAGGTGACCTTAGTTCTCCTCCCTCAGGCATAGGTGACCTTAGTTCTCCTCCCTCAGGCATAGGTGACCCTAGTTCTCCTCCCTCAGGCATAGGTGACCTTAGTTCTCCTCCCTCAGGCATAGGTGACCTTAGTTCTCCTCCCTCAGGCATAGGTGACCCTAGTTCTCCTCCCTCAGGCATAGGTGACCTTAGTTCTCCTCCCTCAGGCATAGGTGACCTTAGTTCTCCTCCCTCAGGCATAGGTGACCTTAGTTCTCCTCCCTCAGGCATAGGTGACCTTAGTTCTCCTCCCTCAGGCATAGGTGACCTTAGTTCTCCTCCCTCAGGCATAGGTGACCTTAGTTCTCCTCCCTCAGGCATAGGTGACCTTAGTTCTCCTCCCTCAGGCATAGGTGACCTTAGTTCTCCTCCCTCAGGCATAGGTGACCTTAGTTCTCCTCCCTCAGGCATAGGTGACCTTAGTTCTCCTCCCTCAGGCATAGGTGACCTTAGTTCTCCTCCCTCAGGCATAGATGACCTTAGTTCTCCTCCCTCAGGCATAGGTGACCTTAGGTCTCCTCCCTCAGGCATAGGTGACCTTAGCCGATTTTGGCTATCCTGTTTAGGCCCTTTGGTTTTATTGCTGCCAAAAACTTTAAGTTATTTGACTTTCCATTCTTTCGATTTTGACCGTACTTGATGAAGGCTATTTCAGAAACGCGATGTGCGCACTAAATTGTTATTTCTCAAAGCGGGAAATATGGAAATATGTAATAGGTTAAATATAACCAATCCGAATACTATGTTGTGATTTTTTACATGGATTGGCAGGATATTAGCAAATTCTATCACGAGTTACCGCTCGGGATAAAAAATTAATATACGCCAACCTATGTTAAAGCCCACAACACAGTATGGCTTCCATGAATTATTTCTTAATTATACTTTTAATTTTTTGTGCAAAAGTCATGTGAGTGAGTGAATGGTTACTTTGTAACGCCAATTGAGCCATTTTGTCAGCTATATCATGGCGAGAACAAATTACATTTTGCTGACATGATAATGTCCGCTTTGTACTCCAAAATGTGTACTTATATGTTATATGCTAATTCCTTACCCATTAACATTTTTACATTGAAAATCAAAATGTTAATCTCCACCACAAGGTAAATGGTCCATGTTGTATATTCTCCCGCATCTATTTGAATGAATGAATATGTTCTTAACTTTCTCTACAGAGATTTAACGTTACATGGGTGCCATCTTCATATATAATAGGACGCCTCTACTTTTTCAATAACATCTTTCTGTTTATCTGAGATTTGTTTTTGAGTTGAATATGACAATGTTGTCTTTTATCGGATGGCATTCTTTCGGCATTCATTTATCTACGGGTTGACATGGAAAAAAAAGAATTCTGAGGACATCCAACCACACACACATGTTTCATTTTTCCAGCATAAACACCGATCGAAAAGTACATGCATCTTCTGGGTTAGGTGTTAGGGTTATGATGTTTAACGCCACTTTCAACAATATTTCAGTTATATCGTGGTGGTCAGTTGTGTTGTTTGAGGAAACCGGAGAAAGCCACCTGTATCTTCCGTGATATATTTTGTTTGAGAATAAACAGAATAAAATACAGGAGATGTCACTGTGGAATTTAAGTTCCACAAAAAACAGCACACTCAGCTGGATATTTATAGTGCTAGCTCACTGAAACAGCCATCCGTGGGTAGACACTCCAATCAGTTTGTGCTCTTACTCCTTAATGCTGCGTACTTAGCGGAGAAGAAACAAATACCAATTTTATAGTCCATGATTTGACTCGACCAGGGCTCGAATACACGATCTACCACACTCGAGACGACCACGCGCTAACTATTACACCACCGATGCAGTTAAGCATTTGTAATGTACAGTGTATATATTAGTTCTACGAAAGAGGGTCATCATTTCAATATTAGATCGTACACAAGGCCATCAGATGATATGATAAGAAAATAATGGTAAAATTGAACCAAAATAGATTTGCCAATCTTACCATGTAGGGAGCGTGGCACAAGCCAAACAACATTACCGATTATAATCCGCCGTCAAGGTTTCCGTATTTATAAACCTGACAAGCCCATCTCCTATCCACTAAATGCTAAAGCGGTGGACAGCTCTGTGGTCGAGTTCTTAGAACCATCGCCAGTAACCAGGTCTCTCGAATCAGGAAACGGAAAATAAATACATGCTATGTAAGCCTATTTCACAAGGCCGCATGCCGGAGAAAACTCAATATGGCGATTTATAAAATGCTTTTAAAAAGTAGATATTAGAATGACATAACTGATGACATTATCTATTAGGCCTGTATAATTTTTCAATTAAATTTCCGGTCTGATGATACATAGATGTATAAAGCTATTCTTATAACTGGACATCAATTACAAGTGCTTTCGTAATTGCAGAATGCTGGCAAGCCTGAATGTGAGCAAAAGTTAGAGCAGTTCTTAAAACACAACAGTTTATTTTTAATGGTCGTGAATGGTCCGTTACGAGGCAATATTTCCTGACACTCTTGTTGGTCACTTCAAGTTTCGAATTATTCTAAATTATCTCCCGCCCCACCCTCCCCCGCTATTACTAATTTGCACAAAAGTGTTAAAATGTATAAGTACGAGCGAGGATCCTCTGACAAGCTATAGATGATCTTATTGCATGGCTCCAACATAACTAGGCATGTCTTTGCAATTTTGATTCAACCTGAAAGGTCAAAATAAGAAGAATTTGAAGATACCAAAGGGGTAATCAGAATCCGTAAATCGAAGATATGAACAGACAACAAAATGACCAAAAGAAAAAGGACAAACAACGATCTACAAAACATACACATAAAACTAAAGATCGAGTATCACGAACCCCACTAAAAACCGGGGATGAACTCAGGTGCTCCTGAAGGGTTAGCAGTTCCTGCTCCACTAGTTAAATTTTATTTGGAGATTTATCTCTTCCTCCTTACACTGTACATCAGCCTAAAAGTGTATAAGTACGAGCGGGGAACCTCTGACAAGCTATAGATTATCTTATTGCATGGCTCAAACATAGATAGGCATGTCATTGCAATTTTGACTCAACCCACTAGTGGAGCAGGAACTGCTTACCCTTCTGGAGGACCTGAGTTCACCCTGGTTTTTAGTGGGGTTCTCGCTACTCTATCATTAGTTTTATGTGTATGTTTGTAGATCGTTGTTTGTCCATTTGTATTTTTTTCTTTTGGCCATTGTGTTGTTTGTTCTTCGATTTACGGATTCGGATTACCCCTTTGGTATCTTCAAACTCTTCTTTGAAAATACAGATGCTATTTGGAATTCACAATCTTTGGTTTGTTTGTTTGATGGTGTTAACGCCACTTTCAACAATATTTCAGTCATATCGTGGCGGACAGTTTTATTTGTGGAAGAAATCGGAGGACCCGGAGAAAACTATCGACCTATCGCAAGTCACTGACAAACTTTATCACACAATGTTGTACACCACTTCCTGATCGAGATTCGAACTCACAACATCAGTGGTGATAGGCACAGATTACATAGGTAGTTGCATAGGTAGTTGTAAATCCATCTACCATACGATCACGGCCACGACTGCGTACCTGGTGAAGGTTACTTCAGAAACGCGTCGATGCATATTTTAATTGGCTTTCCAGTCTTTGAACTTTGAGCGTTCCCGGTGAATGTTATTCTAGAAAGGTGGCGTGTGCACTAAATTGAATGTCTAGGTTTTACAAAGGAAATCCCTATCTTTTAAATGTGTCATTATATATAAAATACAGATACATATATTAATTGGCTTTCCAGTCTTTGAACTTTGACGTTCCCGGTGAATGTTATTTCAGAAAGTTGGCGTGTGCACTAAATTGAATGTCTAGGTTTTTACAAAGGAAATCCCTATCTTTTAAATGTGTCATTATATATGATAACACTGTTAAGTTTTAAGATAACCAAATGTTTCAATCACAGACATTGACTGAACAAAGTTAATAAAGGAAGAATGGTGGCTTTAAGTATGTTGCTTATTTATAATATATGTTGTCCTATATATAAGTATGTAAGTAGGAGAATTTTATTTTGGCAGGTTTTACCGGTATAAATAAATGTTAATCAACCGCGTATTACGGGCCTCGTTGAGAATTTTTAAGAATCTATTGTTGGAATGAATTCTCCATTGCATAATTAAGACATTTTAAATTGTGTTATAGATCTGGTCACGATTTATTTCCTGGCAGCAATTGTTCCAGACATTATTTGTAAGTTTTTACAATTATTTAATGGAGTATTATTGTCAGTAATATTATACATCACACTCGAGGCACCCATAGGTTGTCGCAGTAACATCTAGTTTATTCCATATGGGGTACAAAGGGGCGTTGGATGGTAGTGCGATGTGTACTAAATGCATCACATGGCCTAAGAACGGGAAATAAATCAGTCTCATGTTTGGAGGATTCCACTCTCCTAGCATGTAAAAGAATACATACATCAGCTGATCACGAGCAACGATAACAAGTAGATATCTAATTTAGTGCACACGACGCGTATCTGGAATAACCTTCATTATGTCCGCTCAATATCAAAAGATTGGAAAGTCCAATAGCTTAAATGTGTGTATTTGACAACAAAGGACCGAAAGGGTATACACAGGATAGACAAAATCCTATGCTCGAGAAAGATGAAACTTAGTTTTAATTATGATTGCATTGAGAAATTCCAATACTAAATATATCTTCTAAATGATATGAGTGCAACAACACTGATTAATCTTAAACCAGTTGAAGGCGGTCCATATTTGGTAGTAGGATTATACCTATAAGAGAAAAGTGGGAGACAAAAAGGAGTAATCAGAACCCGTAAATCGAAGAAGAACAGATAACACAATGACCAAAGAAAAAAGGACAAACACCGATCTACAAAGCACGACAAAGATAAGTTTGCAGATCCCAAATGCATGAACCTTTTTTTACTTGTAGCACTCAAAAGTCTTATTATTTACATACTGATTTATTGTTTATAAGCTCACTCTAGTCTTAACTATAGTTATATTACCGCTCACTGGACGTTAGTACGGAACGAAGACACCCAATACATTTCACTTGTTATAGATACTGCATATAATATGTGTTAGGTGGTATCGATTTTTTCTGTTTCTACGATTTTTCGATTACCTTTCGGAACTGTTCTAACTGTGAGGCATTGTTTTTTTCCTTCATTTTATTATATATAACAGCACAATTTTATTAAACTTTGACAGTCTCACAGGACAGTTTTATTAAACTTTTGACAGTCTCACAGGACAGTTTTATTAAACTTTTGACAGTCTCACAGGACAGTTTGATTAAACTTTTGACAGTCTCACAGGACAGTTTTATTAAACTTTTGACAGTCTCACAGGACAGTTTTATTAAACTTTTGACAGTCTCACAGGACAGTTTTATTAAACTTTTGACCGTTTCACAATTAATGGATGCAGATAATTTATCAAAGTACACGTATCGCAATGATTATAAGACCTCCCTCTATCTATTACTCGATTGAAGAACATCCATTTAAATTTCGTTATTATCGACTTTCGCAAAAATTGATTATGTATCCTGTCGCGAATAGAATATTTTGTGGTAAAAAAACAAAACGTAGATATCAAATTTAGTGCGCACGACGCGTTTCTGGAATAACATTCATCGGGTACGCTCAAAGTCAAAATATTTGAAAACCAAATTATTTAATTTTCTTGTTATTTTCTTTTATTCTGGTTAGATTGTGGTCAACTATGCCTATCCTGTAGTGAATCCGCCAATCCCGAAAACTGTCAACAGTTCGTGAAATGTGACAATGATCAGGTAATAATGATCAACAATTACTTCTTATTTGTAGAAGGTTAAAACAACTCAAACAAAAACAACAATATGCATGTATCTTATAATAATAGTTATAAAGAGGGGGTAAGGTGTTTAACGCCACTTTCAACAATATTTCAGTTATCTCGTGGCTGTCACAGTTTTATTGGTGGAGGAAACCGGAATACCCTGCGAAAACCACCGACCTGTTATTATTCCTCACTAAATACTCATAAAACTACCCTTTTAATTTGTTTGTACTTGTACTTATAACCCGTTTGTTTTATAGAGCAGTATGTTTTGCATTTAAGAATCCTGTTGGTGTCTAAGTTATAATATTCAGTTATTTAATGGTTGCGGGTGCAATAGACTGGAATATTTTCCCTGAAGTCCTGGGAATGACCAAAGGGCAAATGTTCCAGTCTACTGCACCTGAAACCATTAAATAACAGATTTATTACCTAATACCTTACCAAGAAAGTGTTTTTCTTTATGTCAGCAAAACATTACCAAGTCCTAATTATTTATATTTATACTGCAATCACACAGTATCCTTAGTCCATATTTGATGACATTTGTTGTGTTGTTGGCATCCCTGGCTTCAAGGAGAGCGTCCAGATCGGCATCATTTATGGACGGAAACCTGTCCGCTTCGTGTGCAGCCATTGTTGTTTATGCCGCAGATGACCAATTCCGAGTCGATTAAACAACGAATTATTTGATTGGCCATTCGGCAAAACTGAAAGCCAACCAGAAATCGTGTTCAAAGGTCAACTTGGGTCGGTGCTATAGACGCCACGTGCAGAATATTGCACAGTGCAATAGTTCATCGGGAGTGCAATAGATCGACAGGCCCATTTTAATAGCAAAAAATATATAATACTAAAATTTGACTCAATAAAACAAAAAAATACACTTTATTAGGTAATAATTACATTTGTTCACTCTACGATATAGCTGAAATTCTGCTAAAGTTGGCGTTAAACACCAATCAACCAACCATTTTGTTGTCGTTTTCCTGAAACAAATGATGTTGATCTTTAATGGCCGCATTACACAATCTACATTTTATAAATCATTGTATCTGACTTAATGTTTTT
This sequence comes from Bathymodiolus brooksi, assembly GCA_963680875.1. Taxonomy (NCBI): domain Eukaryota; kingdom Metazoa; phylum Mollusca; class Bivalvia; order Mytilida; family Modiolidae; genus Bathymodiolus; species Bathymodiolus brooksi. Next base: position 82,304,025 of record OY804585.1, on the reverse strand, counting down.
TTCTAATGGAACATAGTGCATCCCGCTAAAACAACATGCTTACATGTTTATTGAAGATTTTCCTAAATGTTTCTCTATGAAAATGCATTTCTGATTCTATGAAGTCCTTCAATTTACTGTTTTACTGTTTACCCTTCCGGAGCACCTGAGTTCACCTCCGATTTTTAGTGGGGTTCGTGCTACTTGATCTTTAGTTTTACATGTATGTTTTGTAGATCGTTGTTTGTCCTTTTGTAATTTTTTTGGCCATTGTGTTGTCTGTTCTCCTTCGATTTACGGATTCTGATTACCACTTTGGTATCTTCAAACTCTTCTTACAGTTATATAAAGGGTGGATTTTTGCATCTAAGTTACCGATAATACTACAATTTCCAAAAATAGTGTCCATTCATGAAACATTTATCACAAGAAGAATCTCTGCACACAGACGAGTTATATATTTAAGAGTTATATATTTCGCCTGTGAAAGCACATTGAAATGCAATATCTGTATCCTAAAATAATTAAAACAGAGCAATAAACAATGGTGACGCAAATACAAACGTAGAAGAACACTGAAATTCGGAAGAAAAATTTCTACGAGAAAGCAGAATTTGAATTGATGCACTAGTGGATAGAATAGTGTATCATAACGTTATAATATTGTACTGATATTTTCATTTCTCAACACATAGGCGAGTTATATATTTTGCCTGTGAAAGTATCTTGAAATACAATAATTAGAACAGGACAATTAACAATGAAATTTGGAAGAAAAACCTCCGACAATTTTTATTTATTAAATTAATCTCTCTTTTCTTTCAAAGGTCTGTTTCCTACACATGTATAGAACAGAACAGAATCTAACTAAATATGATGCTGGTTGTACATATCCTGAGGTATATTAATATCAAGTTCAAAGTCATTGTATATTATAACGGCATATTAAGTAAATCTTGCGTATATATGCATACTATTGTATATATTTTTTTCTGTCTGCATGTGTTATTTTCTAATATCTCATTAAACTGTTTAAACCCGCCACTTTCTATTGAAGTGCATGTACTAAGCTAGAAAAGTGAGCTGTCGTGCATTTATGTGTTGAGGACATCGATTTTGCCTTTTTCGATTGGATTTTGAACTGTCCCAAGGACTATAAAATTGATATGTGTTGCTTCTCCGCTAAGCCCACAGCTTTATGAAGAAAGAGCAAAGACTGGTTGGATCGGGATTACGATAATATGTCCATGTGGAGCGACACGTCTACCTGCGGACTGTTGTTTCAGTGAGCTAGCACTATACAAATATATCTACTCGTGTTGGTCTAGTAAGAAGCCGACATCATCATTATCTTATCGAATGTAAGTTGTTCTCGATATGATATAGCTAAATCATTGATCAATTGGCGTTAAACAACAATCGTTCAATAACTCTCATTGTGTACATGTTGTAAATTTGTAATATTGTCTCTATATCACAAGACTGAGTCTATCAATTTAACAAAAAGCATCATCGGATATATTAAATATGTTTGATATTTTTATTACAGTTTTGCAGAAACCCTTCAACGGGAACAATATTTGGAAAAAGAAGTACTTTACACAACCACATAGTATGTGAGAAATGTTGTAATGACACATTTCTGTGTAACAGGCAAAATACATGTCAGCACACTACAACACGTAAGATATATTTTAAGCGCCTAATAGACCATGATTTGCAACTTAAAAAAATTGATGGCACTCTCCATGTTAGGAGGGGGATAATACCATTACAAGTCAGAACTTACATTTGTTTTGAATGCAATAATTGTCGTCATTTGCCTATGACATTGATATGCATTCAAATGTTCTGCTGTGTGCTGGATTCGTATAGAGCTAGCTAATAGAAATAGCAGTCAACAGATTAATATGTCACATTATCCTTATTTAGAGCCAAACATTCAATATTACACTGACTTGTGCCTAGCAAAGAAGCAACAATATCGATAGTATTGGTTTTTAGTATGACCCGACTGGCAATCGAACACATGATCGATCTTTCTATTTCAATACCAGCGGTCCTACCACCACACCATCGAGTCTCTGACATTCTATCACAATAAAGCATTATTGACAACACCTCTCCACGTGAGAATAAAACTCATACTTTTATTGGTGATATTCACTGATTGGATGGGATGTGCACATAGAACAATTTGTGTTCCTTGTTGTCTTCGCATGACGTATAAAACATAATACAAAATATTTTTTTGCAGCTCAAGCCCAGACTTGTTTATCGTGTAGTGGCATAGACGACCCAAGAAAATGTACACACAGCATAACTTGTGATAAAAACGAGGTATGTTTTAATATTGTTTTTCTAATAATTACTGGACAATGCTAAGAATATAATATTATTTATTTAGGTTGGCTTAGGTCTATGGTGTTTAAAGCCACTTTCAACAATATTTCAGTTATATCGTGGCAGTCTGTTTTATTGGTGGAGGAAACCAGAGTATCCGGCGAAAACCACCGACCTGCCACAAGTCACTGACAAACTTTATCACATAATGTTATATCTAGTAGACCCAGCCCGAGTGGGGTTTGAACTCACAACGTTAGTGGTGATAGGCACTGATTGCACAGGTAGTTGTAATTCCAACTACCACACGACCATGGCTACGACAGCCCCTTAATTGTTTTTTTTTTTTTTTTTTTTTTTATTAATTCCAGTTTATAAAATTGGTTAAAACTTCTTAACAGTAGCATGCATTAATTGCAATTTAAATTGTGAAACGGTTTTATTGGAATAAAAATGTAGATATTATATTTAGAGCACACGACGCGTTTCTGGAATAACTTTTATCCGGTATTCTCAAAGTCAGAAGATTGGAAACCAAATAATTCAAAAGTCTTTGGGAATAAGAAAACCAAAAGACCTTAACAGGGGAGCCACAATCGGCTAATGTCATCTATGCCCGGGAGGAAAACCTTTGTTTGAGTAATAATAACATTATTGAGAAACTTACAGTTTTGCTTTCGCCCCATATAGAATTTACTGACCGCATATATACCGTATTAGCTCCACTTACACTTTGTGTAATACAAGTTTGTAGATACCAAAGAGGTAATCGGAATTCGTAAATCGAAGAAGAACAGACAACACAATGGCCAAAAGAAAAAGGACAAACAACGATCTACAAAGCATAAAACTAAACATCGAGTAACACAACCCCACTAAAACCGGGGGTGAGCTCAGGTGCCCCGGAAGGGTAAGCATAATAATACTATGCGACGCCATTTTGCTTTGCTTTTTTTTGGCCTCATGTTTCTATAATTCTAGATTCTATTTTGACGTCATTCATAATTCATTGGTTACAACATATAGAAAATTTCACAATTTTACTGTTAAACCATTTGAAGCATTCATGCATACGATGTAGACATGTTTCCATGCATGTTGGTTCATTACGGAATGCTTTCATTTAGGAGTGTTATCTGCATAAGTACATGACAGAATCACACAATGAACTATATGATCTGGGATGTAAACATTCGTCGGTGAGTTTTAGCTTATATATATATATATATATATATATGTATATATGTGTGTGTGTGTGTGTGTATGTAGATAAGGGTAATAACAAAATTACTGAACTCCGAACAATCTTACAAAGGGAAAGTCAAAACTCATAATTATATAAACAGACAAAATCAGTCAACAACCGGAAAACTGTGAAAACCGTAATGACCCTGACTTGGTACAGGCATTTCTAAAGAAATGATGGGTTGGATCAGATTTTAAGGCGCCAAACCTCCCGCTCTCATTACGGTTCAAAGGTTCCGGCTGTCACTATAACTGTATTTAAATACAGGAACAAAATAGGTAAAATAGTTGTCAAAGCAGTACCATATTCGGTGACGTAAATGTCAAAAATATTTTTACGTCACACATTGATAAGAAAACATCCTTGACATTTTTCTTGACTTCTTTATCTTTATACATTTTCACTATATGAAAATGCATCGCTTATAATCGTTTCTGCCGAGACGGAATATATTTCGACAAGATCTTGGTATCGGAATATAAACTTTTTAAGAGATCGAATAAGGCGAATCTTTTCATAGCCCTAGAGCATATCGTGTCGATTCAAAATTTACATTGTGGAGCATAGATACATGCATAGAATAAATCGTGTCCATTCGGAATGTACATTATGAAGCATATATATATGTATTGAATAAACCGTTCGGAATGTATATCGTGAAACATGTTTCATGTTCTTTTGCGCAGAACATATTTAAAAAAAAGATGATTGTAGAGGGCGTAATGTATTTTATATTCAAGACATTTTATTTATTTGCAAAAACATATGTATAAACAATAACTCATGCTGATACAAGTAAGTTATTGAGATGGATCCTTTAATGAAAATTTATATGTCACAGAAAAAATGAGGATATAATGGATAGGTTGTCCCTTTTGTGTCTTCAAAGAAGAATATGAAGCTACCAAAGGAGTAATCAGAATCCGTATAATTGAAGAAGAACAGACAACACAATGGCCGATAGAAAAAAGGACAAAAGGATAAATATCGACCTACAAAACATACACATAAAACTAAAGATCGAGTAACTTTTCTTGTATTGCTATGAGCTGCCCATTGATTATTCCTGACAAACACATATTTATCATTAGTGCTTTTCAGTAACTGTTCACATTCCTTGACAGGTTGTCTATTTTACAGAAGACATCTATAGACACTATAAATTTAGATATGCAAAATGGTGAATAATTAACGGTATATCTATGTCACAGATGACTACGGAGATGTTTCGTTTATCGTATTTACAATCCTGCCTGTGTTACCCATTTCATTACTTTTCACCAGATTCAACAAGAGTAACACCACATGTATCACTAGTTGAACAGAGACTGCTTTCCCTTTGAGAGCAGCTGACATAACCCCCTGTGTTTAATGGGATTAGTTCTATTCATTTTGTCTCATTTCCATATCTTCACGTTTTTAATGCTAAGTTGTGTTGTCAGCTACGATTTCCAGGTAAAACGATGTTCGGTTCGTCTTACACCTATTTGTTTTGTAGGGGGTCATTTATGTAATTTGCATTTCAGTGGTGTATTTGTCGTTTTACAGCAACACGATGGGTGATATTAGTGGAGCAGGAAGTACTTACTCTTGTTTTTGTGTGGGGCTCGTGTTGGGGTGTGGGCATTGCATTGCTTCTCTTTCGATAAACGCCTCCTGATTACGCCATTGATAGTCAGATGGCATGTCATACAAATGCATATGTGTTGATGGGTTTCTTGGACAGAATTGTCAATACTCTGGTAATTTCTTCAAATATTTCGCCTAGTGTGTTTTCCGTTATACTCAAATGAAAAACAAAAACATACCACCCTGTCAGAACAATTCCAAAATCAAATATCGAAATCATTGCCCCTAACACACAGGTACATGACCGCTCACTTTCCAGGCTGGGTACAGGCACCTCAATAAAACATGGGAGGGAAGTTAAAGAAGTTACATGGGTCCATATAAATGCATATGTGTCGATGGGTTTCTTGGACAGATTTGTCAATACGCAGATAACCTCTTTACATATTTCGCCTACTGCATTTTCCATAAAAATCAAAGGGCCCGGATGGCTAAATGATTTAGGTAGTTGGATTACCTAACAACTCAAACACGCTTATCATCAATACGGCGTGGATTCGCGCCCGGCTTTGTAAATTACAAAAAGGGTGCACTCGACTCGCAGCCGCAAGTGATAAAGTTTACCAGTTGTTTGCCCATGGTCGGTGGTTCTCTCCGGGTACTCCGGCTTCTTCCACCACTAAAAAATGGTCGCCATGATATAGCTGACAGTGGTGTTAAACACCAAAAATCATCAAGTCATAAAGATCTTACTGTGGCTTCAAGTAAAATTATTAAACTTACATTTCTGACAAAACGCTGTATGTGAAAAATAATTAAATAGCATAAACCGAAAATACAGCATGGAATTCGTTTGACATAGAAATCGAAAGACACGTATATGTTTCGAGCAATCAAATATAATTTGGAGTGTGGTATTGTATTCCAGAAGGAAAAAGCAGTACACAACGGTACAACAGAAAGCTAATACCAACAGAAAACTCCAATAACACGACTACACAGAAATTTCAGTACATGCGGGTGTCCAAGAAGAGTTTGAAGACACCAAAGGGGTAATCAGAATACGGATATCGAAGAAGAACAGACAACACGATGGGCAAAAGAAAAAGGACAAACAACGAACTAGAAAACATACATATAAAGCTAAAGATCGAGTAACGCGAACTCCAGTAAAAACCGGAGGTGAACTCATGTGCTACGGAAGGGTAACAAGTGCCTGCTCCACTAGTGATACCCGTCGTGTTAATCTATTTACAAACCCGGTGATAAATCATGAATGAGGAAAGGACCAGGAAGTGTTTACAAGTGGAGCATATCTGTGGTCATTTGTGACACAGATATTCCAAAGCGGTCAACCAAGTCATGGTGGCGACCGTAAAACTGTCGAAGTGATGACTTCAACTTAAGTAGTTTCCTCGTTAGCAGCAACCCTCTATCAAGGAAATACTAAAATACTTATAGGAACCACAAGCTCTGGAATATCGTATCAACGGGAGAGATATATACTCCATATGCAGGTGCTGCTGGAATGTTGCTACATATGAATAGAAAGTTCACAATGCAAAAATCGAAATAATCTATGTTGTCGTAAAGTTTCGTTCAATGTTTATATTGTTGTTCATCTTAGTGTGTCAACTTTTCGTGTGTTGAGATATGCATTTTGCCAGTTTTGTGGTTTTATGCTGGAAGTGTTCTGACGCTGTGATATTTGTGTTTTTCTTTTTTTATGTCATATTTCACCTTTTTTAAAAATTTATATTACGATTTTTGGTATCAAATATCGAAATCGTAGAAAGAGGCAAAATTGGTACCCATAAAACACAGCTACATGACCGCTCACTTTACTGGCTTGGTACATGTACTTCAATTAAACGTGGGGCGGGGTAAAGCAAGTTTTATGGGCCAAAACAACCGCTGCTGTTATACTGTCCATTCTAATATTGCAGTGTATCTTTGTATGTCAACTTTTTGGATACTAGGGGTGTTCATTTTGCATGTTTCTGCGATTCTCCGTTTGTATGTTATTGCGATGATCCTGATTAGAAATAAAAGAACTGAAAATCAATGAAAATAGCTGAAACCATCTACACATATTTTTCAAAGGGTCTTTTTTAAAAAAAATTCTGACCGTGTCCTGCAATATTCAGAATACTTTTATCAGAGGAAAATAGCTGAAGGCAGTTAAATAACTGACAAAAATCACCCCTGATGTTGGAAGTGTTCTTACGTTATTCTATTTTTTTTTTTAACCTTGCTATCTTTTATTTCATGCTTACCTATGTTGTTTTTCTATTTACATTATGATTTTTTCGTATTGCTTCATCTAATGGATATTGTATACTTATCAATTTGTTTTTATCTTGTATTCTAACATTTTAATATATAGCACAGACACATGACTTATGCTCCAATAGCCAGAGATGTATGAATGGTGGAACATGTCAGTCAGATGGCATGTCATACAAATGCATATGTGTTGATGGGTTTCTAGGTCAGAATTGTCAATACTCAGGTAATTTCTTCAAATATTTCGCCTAGTGTGTTTTCCGTTATACTCAAATGAAAAACAAAAACATACCACCCTGTCAGAACAATTCCAAAATCAAATATCGAAATCATTGCCCCTAACACACAGGTACATGACCGCTCACTTTCCAGGCTGGGTACAGGCACTTCAATAAAACATGGGAGGGAAGTTAAAGAAGTTACATGGGTCCATATAAATGCATATGTGTCGATGGGTTTCTTGGACAGATTTGTCAATACGCAGATAACCTCGTTACATATTTCGCCTACTGCATTTTCCATAAAAATCAAAGGGCCCGGGTGGCTCAATGATTAAGGTAGTTGGATTACCTAACAACTCAAGCACGCTTATCATCAATACGGCGTGGATTCGCGCCCGGCTTTGTAAATTACAAAAAGGGTGCACTCGACTCGCAGCCGCAAGTGATAAAGTTTACCAGTTGTTTGCCCATGGTCGGTGGTTCTCTCCGGGTACTCCGGCTTCTTCCACCACTAAAAAATGGTCGCCATGATATAGCTGACAGTGGTGTTAAACACCAAAAATCATCAAGTCATAAAGATCTTACTGTGGCTTCAAGTAAAATTATTAAACATACATTTCTGACAAACCGCTGTATGTGAAAAATAATTAAATAGCATAAACCGAAAATACAGCATGGAATTCGTTTGACATAGAAATCGAAAGACACGTATATGTTTCGAGCAATCAAATATAATTTGGAGTGTGGTATTGTATTCCAGAAGGAAAAAGCAGTACACAACGGTACAACAGAAAGCTAATACCAACAGAAAACTCCAATAACACGACTACACAGAAATTTCAGTACATGCGGGTGTCCAAGAAGAGTTTGAAGACACCAAAGGGGTAATCAGAATACGGATATCGAAGAAGAACAGACAACACGATGGGCAAAAGAAAAAGGACAAACAACGAACTAGAAAACATACATATAAAACTAAAGATCGAGTAACGCGAACTCCAGTAAAAACCGGAGGTGAACTCATGTGCTACGGAAGGGTAACAAGTGCCTGCTCCACTAGTGATACCCGTCGTGTTAATCTATTTACAAACCCGGTGATAAATTATGAATGAGGAAAGGACCAGGAAGTGCTTACATGTGGAACATATCTGTGGTCATTTGTGACACAGATATTCCAAAGCGGTCAACCAAGTCATGGTGGCGACCGTAAAACTGTCGAAGTGATGACTTCAACTTAAGTAGTTTCCTCGTTAGCAGCAACCCTCTATCAAGGAAATACTAAAATACTTATAGGAACCACAAGCTCTGGAATATCGTATCAACGGGAGAGATATATACTCCATATGCAGGTGCTGCTGGAATGTTGCTACATATGAATAGAAAGTTCACAATGCAAAAATCGAAATAATCTATGTTGTCGTAAAGTTTCGTTCAATGTTTATATTGTTGTTCATCTTAGTGTGTCAACTTTTCGTGTGTTGAGATATGCATTTTACCAGTTTTGTGGTTTTATGCTGGAAGTGTTCTGACGCTGTGATATTTGTGTTTTTCTTTTTTTATGTCATATTTCACCTTTTTTAAAAATTTATATTACGATTTTTGGTATCAAATATCGAAATCGTAGAAAGAGGCAAAATTGGTACCCATAAAACACAGCTACATGACCGCTCACTTTACTGGCTTGGTACATGTACTTCAATTAAACGTGGGGCGGGGTAAAGCAAGTTTTATGGGCCAAAACAACCGCTGCTGTTATACTGTCCATTCTAATATTGCAGTGTATCTTTGTATGTCAACTTTTTGGATACTAGGGGTGTTCATTTTGCATGTTTCTGCGATTCTCCGTTTGTATGTTATTGCGATGATCCTGATTAGAAATAAAAGAACTGAAAATCAATGAAAATAGCTGAAACCATCTACACATATTTTTCAAAGGGTCTTTTTTAAAAAAAATTCTGACCGTGTCCTGCAATATTCAGAATACTTTTATCAGAGGAAAATAGCTGAAGGCAGTTAAATAACTGACAAAAATCACCCCTGATGTTGGAAGTGTTCTTACGTTATTCTATTTTTTTTTTAACCTTGCTATCTTTTATTTCATGCTTACCTATGTTGTTTTTCTATTTACATTATGATTTTTCGTATTGTTTCATCTAATGGATATTGTATACTTATCAATTTGTTTTTATCTTGTATTCTAACATTTTAATATATAGCACAGACACATGACTTATGCTCCAATAGCCAGAGATGTATGAATGGTGGAACATGTCAGTCAGATGGCATGTCATACAAATGCATATGTGTTGATGGGTTTCTAGGACAGAATTGTCAATACTCAGTTAATTTCTTCAAATATTTCGCCTAGTGTGTTTTCCGTTATACTCAAATGAAAAACAAAAACATACCACCCTGTCAGAACAATTCCAAAATCAAATATCGAAATCATTGCCCCTAACACACAGGTTAATGAAGTTACATGGGTCCATATACATGCATAGCAAATATACCATACTGTCTGAACAATTCTAAAATCAAATATCGAAATCCTAGAAAGAGGCAAAATCAATGCACAGTTACACGACTGTTCACTTTCCTGTGTTGATACAGGCACTTCAATAAAACGTGAGAGCAGGTTAAGCACGTTATATTAAACTAAACCTCCGCTGCTGTTATACTGTCCATGCTTATATTGTATTATTATACCTCTAATCAGAATCTAGGAATTTGATTGGTTGTTGAATAAACATGAAAATCGGCAAATGACTCCGAAAACGCCTATTTGAACAGAAATGACCTAGCGTGCATTATAATGACTCCAACTCGCCAGGAAACTGACATCGCGTGCATTATAATGACTCCAACTCGCCAAGAAACTGACCTTGCGCGCGTTATAATGACTCGGTCAATGAAATTAATGAACTGCGTCGGTTCGCTATAATGACTTCCAATTTAATTTTTTCCGTTTGCCTTTGGCCTTTCCGAAATATTTGAACCCAAAATGTTAATTGACGTGCGTGATTATTTAATTTCCAGTGGTAACTTTTTCGAAATGAACTATACTCACGCATAGGCGCAAAAAACTATGTGTGTTTACGTCTGCTGTATACACAAACACATTTATCATGGCGGACGATAGATTGGCATGGCTATCGGCAGAATATTTACAGTCAATTTTAGAAAACAGAGAGTGCGCCAACATTAAACATTGCATAGAAGCAGGTAAACGGATATTGGCGGATTATTGTGGAGCCAAAGAATTGATTTATGTTGAAATTATTGAGAAACCAAAGGCAAGCATTGCCGAATTTCTGATAAACTTTTATGCGGAGGTACGTTCTACTTTGTTGATTTTGTTGTTGTTATAATGTTGATGTTATAGAAAAAGAAAACTAAACTACAACTGCTCTTATATATTTGTTATCGGTATAATAAAACAATTAATTAATCTTTATGAGGTTAACATGGGGACGTGAGGTACCTTGACCTGATCCACTCGCTGACCTGACCTGACTTCGGCCGTTGGCCTCAGTCAGGTCAGGTCACCTAGTAGGTCAGGTCTCGGGTCCTTAATTCCCCATGTTGACCTCATAAAGCGTACTTAATTGTATAATGTAACATTGTATGTCGTCCGTTTAAGTTTTGGATGTATTAATTTTTCCTACTTCAGTGATTTTTAGGTTGTATTTTGGAAGTGTTTCTGAAGCTGTGGGCTTTGTAGTTTTTTTTTGGGGGGAGGGGGTATTTTTCACCTTCTTCTTTTATATTTCACTTTTTTCTATTTATATAACACATTTTCGTATTGCTTCATCTAATAGTATGTTTATCATGTTTTATCATGCATGGTAGCACAGACTCATGACTTATGCGCCAATAACCAGAGATGTATGAATGATGGAACATGTCAGTCAGATTACATTTCATACAAATATTTCGCCTAATGTGTTTTCCGTTATGCTCAAATGAAAAACAATAACAAACCACCCTGTCAGAACAATTCCAAAATCAAATATCGAAATCATTGCCCCTAACACACAGGTACATGACCGCTCACTTTCCAGGCTTGGTACAGGCACTTTAGCAAAACGTGAGAGCGAGGTTAAAGAAGCTACATGGGTCCAAACCTCCCATATAAATGCATATGTGTCGATGGGTTTCTTGGACAGAACTGTCAGTACGCAGGTAACCTCTTTAGATATTTCACCTAGTGGATTTTCCATAATCAAACTATTGCTTCAAGGAAAAATAGCAATCATCAATTCTGACAAAGCGCTGTATGCGAAATAATAATTAAATGGCATAAACCAAAAATACCGCATGGAAATTCGTTTTACATCGAAATCGAAAAACATAATTATATGTTTCGAGCAATCAAATATCAATTTGGAGTATGATATTGAATTCCAGAAGGGAAAGCAGTACACAACGGTACAACAGAAAGCTAATACCAACAGAAAACTCCAATAATACGAATACAAAAATATTTCGGTACATGCGGGTGTCCAAGGGAGGGGTTTCAGGTTATTTTTCGGTATATTTTGTTTTTGTAATTTTTAAAATTGTAAGTATATATGGTTTGGTTTATGGTGTTTAACGCCACTTTCAATGTAAGTATATATGAGGGTTTATAATTTCCAGAGCATTCCCCTGGATATACCACGTGGTGTGAAGCATGTATTCGGAAGAAGTATACCATCTCGTGTTTATTCATATTGTATATATTTATTTGGTTATAGTAGTATCCATCACGTATTGCCTATGAGTAACAAGGTGTGTGTGTTATAAGAGACAGAAACTGGTTACCATTCGCGAGCACATGGGATCGCCCACGGTTTTTTTGGTGGGTCCGTGTTGCTCATCTTTTCAGTGTTCTGTTGTTTTATTTGTCTTCGTTCTGTGTTTTGTGCTCCCCATGTTTCCAGTGCTTGCCATTCCTGATTGCCATTTCGGTTTTCTCTAACGTTTATTCAATTTTAAAATCATAAATTTTCCAAATATGTGCAGCAATATACCAGTTTCTCCTGCATATGGTTTTTACATTTCGCAATTGATTCGTTATGCAAGGGCCAGTGGCAAATATTCTGATTTCTTGAAACTTCATCTTTATCTGAGAAATAGGCTACTGGACCAGGGCTATAAAAAGATTCGCCTTATTCGATCTCTTAAAAAGTTTATATTCCGATACCAAGATCTTGTCGAAATATATTCTGTCTCTGCAGAGACGATAATAAACGATGGATTTTCATAAAGTGAAAATGTATAAAGATATGGATTAAGTAACCGTGGCTTAGACATAACGTCATTCAACATTTCATTTGAAATCTAATTGTGTAAGAAGATGACCGTTTAGTTAAAACGTTCTGCAGAGACGATAATAAACGATAGGATTTTCATATAGTACTGCGTTGACTACTGACTACTATTATACCTATTTTGTTCCAGTATTGTTAAAATTGTTGCTATAGTGACAACCGGAACCTTTTAACCGTAATGAAAGCGGGAGGTTTGGCGCCGTAAATTCTGATTCAACCTTTCTTTGGAAATGCCTGTACCAAGTCAGGACCATTGCGGTTTTCCCAGTTTTCCGGTTGTTGACTGATTTTGTATGTTTGTTTACTTATGAGTTTTGCCTTTCCCTTTGGAATATTGCTAGGTGTTCGGTAATTTTGTTATTACCCTTATTACCCTTATTCACATACAATCAGTTCACAGGGGAAGGAGATGATGGGGGGGGGGTGTAATTCTTAATGAATACCAAATAATGTTGTACGTGCTGCCTTATAACTATGGTTCTCTTGGCATTTGTAGATTTATTATAAAGAACAATACTGTTCACAATTGCACACAGCTATCGAACATTGACAGAATTGCAGCATGTGGATATTTAGAAATATTTGTGGAAGTACACGTCTTAACCATACAAGAGTAGCACCATTCAAGATTTCACACATATCGAACAATGATTCACATAGTAATATACTCATATTTAACCCCGCAACATTGTTGTGCTTGTCCCAAGCCAGATCCTTCATTTCCAACATCATATGTCCTGGTATATTGTTGTGTTCTGTTGGATGAGATGAGAGGTGGTTGCTTGTTTTGTTAATATTCGCAGAATTGTTGACCATCACGGTTTAAGGTTTCTTTTCATAACTACATACGAATTTTACAATTATTGTGTATTATTTTCGCTATACTATATTTTCAGATGGAAAAGCCAACGACTTTGTTGTGATATTCCACAATGAATATAGGCGACTGGGATATACTCCAAAACTACTGATAGCAGCGAAGGATCAGACTAATATATTACTAACGTTTTTCAAAGATGGTCAAGATAAATCTATAACAATAACTACTAGTCAGCCGGAATACAATTTGAATACGAATCTTATTACGCCAGGTGATGGATTATATCATGCTGGTGTTGATATTCATTCGGACAAAGTTATTCGACTCTATGGATTTCTCTTTCATAGGTATTTATGTGAAGGATTTTTATCTATTCCGACTCGATATACTTCAACGCATTATATCATTCCTTCGTTTACAGTATATGGAGCTGCTAACGATGTTTATAAGAGTATATTTGCCGTTTCATCTGTTTACCCTCGAACAACAATTAATATACATTTCAAGATGGATAATGGGTCAGTAACGTACAAAGGTGTGCAATATTCCAATAACCAGTCGTTGACTATTATACTGGACAAGTATATAACATTTCAGATGTCTCATATGGCAGACTTGTCCGGTACTCTGGTTACTGCCTCAAAGCCTATTGTCATCGTCAGTGGTAATAAATGCAACATAATAAATAATATTAATTATAATTGTCAGCCGTTTATGGAAATGGTTTTGCCAGTCAACCAATTAGATCATGTATATATTATACCAGCAATAGCCCAACGTTTGGTTAGCACTGTTCGCATACTAGCTCTAAATGATACACAAATTACTTCAGAGAACAATAATACAAAAAACTCAAACATGATATCGTCTAGAAATCATGTGGACCTATTGCACGGAAACATCTCATATGTCACGGCATCAGATGATGTTATGGTAGTTATATATCCCCACGAATTACAAGGAAAAGGAAATGCTTTTATGATGACGGTTCCGGGAATAAACCAATATTTATACGAATACGATTTTGTTGCTCCTGTGTTTTTTGAGAGTTATATTAGTGTCACAGTATTGTCGGAGTCCATCCATGGATTTATTCTAGACAATAAACCTCTTAATATATCAACTATTTACAATATATCAGAAGAATCATACAACTACAGTACTTTTACTCTGCCAATTTCAAATGGAACACATCGTATTTCACACAATCAACACACAAGATTTGGTCTATGGGTTTATGGTTATTTTACTCATGATGCATATGGATATCCAGGTGGAATAGCGTTCAAGACACTGTGAAATGAACATTTATTATTCTATTAAACAGCTTTCACGTACTGTATATATTTTGTTTCAATCGATTTGGACGTTTGAATGATTTGCAATGGTATATATTTGCATGTTTACATATAGTGACTCTGTCCTGTGGCAAAATTAAGTCGAATAAAATCGTGTTAGACATTAAGCAGCAATCAGTTTCTTATTCCAGGGAGGTGGAGGGCGGAATGGGGGTGGGTGGGGGTGTTGTTCTTGTCAACCATGTGTCCTTTGTAAGTCGTGAAATGTTAGTCTCTGCAGTTTTCAACAAGGAACTTAGGTACAACTTAACGAAAAATGACATAATTTACATTAAATAAAAGAATAATCCGATTTTAGATTCGTGAGAAAGACGTTCAGGTTCAAGGTAGCCCATTCCCCTCAAGTTAAATGGTCGATCCTTAAACCAGTCGCTTAAATCTTTACTCAAACTTTTCCCAGCTGAACAACTCCAAAACGGTGAATTAAAAATATAAAAATATGAACGTTGATGCATTTTTCTGTTTTACTTTGAAATATCACGGTTTTGTTTCACATACTGTGCTACTCATTTGAAATGAATAAAATAATGAGTGGGTGATTGTTGTTAACCCCAAAATGAACAATTTTGCAACTATATCATGGGGAGAACAAGTTATATTTTATTCTAATATGACGTTCTTCATTGACTATATCCCCGTGTGACAATAAGTCGGCCAGTCATTCGATAATGTTTGATTATTTTTGTCATGTTTGAAAAGTAAACATTTTTTCTTTTTAATTATGTTCCTCATCTATTCTTGCTCACATGTGTAAAGTTCCATGGAAAAAAGATCGATAATAATGACACACTGACCCATATTTGTTTACTACTCTTTTTCCAAATGGCGTCGTATTACGTCACATAAGGCCGGTCATAAATCACGTGATTTTATCATAGGCCAACCAAACTTAAAAAGTAAACCAGATTCAGAAAGAATAGTATTTTAGCTTTTTCTGTGTAATTGTTTTGTCTGAAAATTTCCAAAAGATGTTTTTTTTTAAATAGTTTGAAATTGAAGTATTAAAAATTAATTATTTGATGCAAACATTGCACTTGCTTACCCATATAATAAAATATTTAATCCAGTGAATTTTGTGTTTTTGTTTTTGTCAATGCAATATATTAGACTGACTACATACTGCCATATTTTTGTAATACAATTAATGACTGATTTCTGTTTATTTCAATCACATTTATTATCACAGAGTGGTAACAAGACAGTTTTGTTGATGCTATTTGTAATAATGACAGGTTTTTGCCCCCAGATAATCTCATTTATCTGTCTGGTTTAATTTAATTCTCTGTTCAATTTATGCTATACATTTTGATTATAGCTGTTAAATGAAGTCTTTTTCTATTCAGTGGAAATAATCTGCTATTTTGTGACTAATGGAGAGCACTTGTATGTATTTTCTTGGTAAAATCAGCCATTTTCTAGAAAATGGTGGAATCTGAATGATCAATCATCATATTTTCAAAGTATTTCAAAATACAATTTGCTTGGCCTACATTCCAGAAAAGGTCATGATCTGTGATGACGATTACATCAACAAACCGGAAAGGTAAAAATGCTTGGGAAATACCATCGCTTAAAACATATTTAACAAGCATGATGATCAGGAAAAAAAGACATTAGTAAAAAGGATCTTTTTTACTTGCATGGAATTTATTCAATTCAATCTTATTTGTTTTAATCTCATCTTGTAATTTTGAAGTTTAAAAGAATTCCCTCTGTGTTTATGTACGCTATGCATATACAGAATAACGTAATCGGTCTCGTGCTGCGCGAGAATTGTAAATCAAAACAAGTGACCGACTTTATTGCATGGCCGAGCAGATGTAACGACATTTTATAAATAATGCGTGATAAATCTCCCGATATATTTTAACTTGCACATGCGTGTTAATCTGACGAATCAGGGACATCAATTCTAAGTGGTTTGATGTATTCATTAAGGACCGTTGTGCATACAAAAATTGTTTTGTTCCTTTATACATTAATTTTTTTATTTTGGCCATTGTATCGTCTGTTTATGGCTTCTGCTTACCCCTTTGGTATCTAAACTTTGTTTTTCTTTTTTTTTAACAACAATACTATTTTATTCAAACGCTTGTTACAACCAGCTTCATAAGCCCAAGCTTCTTATGAAGCAATATATATATATAATATAAATATAGAGAAATTTGTGACACAATGCTATTAAAATAATTCATATTCAAATAGTTTACAAATAATTCTTTAGTCTTTTCAGAAATGAACTTTTCTGAATTATTTCATTTCCTCTATATTTGAAGGTATTCCCTAACAAACAATGAGTAAACATCAAGCCTTTTAGTTTTTTGCTCTGAAATGTAATATGCCTTATATATTGAAGTCATAATAGCTTTTATCGAATATTTTGTAACCGAATACAAGATGATATAAAGTTATATCATTTTCTATTCCACTTTTTTTTAACAATTCTTTTATTTCCCCCCAAAAATCTTTGAAAAAAATACAAGTCCTAAAGTAGTGACTATAGTCTTCCACTTAATTACATAAATTGCATAAACTATTTTTCATGATTTTCCATTTTAAAAGTAGCTTTTTGGTAGGAATAATGAAATGTAATAATTTCCATCTGAAAACCTTCAACTTATTTTCAATTAAATAATTAAATATAAAATAACATACTGTTTCACATTTTGGTAGTTCTTTTTGTAAATAGGTATTCCATGTATTAAAACCAATTGGTTTTGTAAATTTCTCATTGAGAAGCAATTCATAGAAAAAATTATTCTTTAGGATTGAAAATCTATAGGGATTTCCCTTAATTAATACATAATTTTTACAAATATTGACTACAATTTTTTTGGAATTTTCTGTTTTAATTATATCTACCCATTCTTTTGGAATTGCTTTTTTCATGATGGTAAATTCTGTTATACAATTGGATTTATTATTCAAACGGTTTAAAATAAAATTGTGTGATATCTCGCCATTTTCATCTAAAATATCATTTACATAAATCAAATCACTATTTATCCAATTATTAAGCAACAGAGTTTTGTGATCAAACTTGATCAACTTGTTTACCCATATAATTTGTTTTCTGACGTCTGCAAAATTTAAGGGTGTTCTAGTTTGACCACCTCCTATTTTGTTCCAACTTCGAAGTACTTCTCCATAAAATTCAGGAATCTGTTTAGCATATTTGTTAACTGTAATATTATCTAAATTCTGTGAGAATACTAACCATGTTTTTCCTAATTTTCCAAAATTCTTACACGGTATAAATTTCCAATTAACTAATTGATTACTAACAAGTCTACTTACCCAAGATGCTTTAAGAGACATAAAGTAACTTTGAATGTCGATCATTTTAAAACACCCATTTCCAGGTTTCCCTACTACAGTGTTTCGTTTTACTTTATCAGGTTTATTATTCCAAATAAATTTGAAGCATTTGCTATCTATTTCTTTCCTATATTTTTCTGGAACAACACAGGCACTAGCCACGTATGTAAATATTGGAACAATTAAAGATTTGATTATCAAAATTTTCCCTAAGATTGTTTGTCCATAAAAGTAATAAATTATTCATTTTTTCTATTTTATTTTCCCAATTTAATTTTTCACATTCTTCTTTATCATGTCCAAAATATATCCCTATAGTTTTAACTGATTTGTCTGTCCATTTAATTCCCCCCACTTTGTCTTTGCAATGCTTAAGTTTCCCTATCCATAAGCCTTCTGTTTTATCTTTATTCATAATAAGTCCCGAAAAAGAACAAAAAATTTCAATTTCATTTAATGCTAATGGTATCTCAGTTTTAGAGTTGAAAAATAATGTTGTGTTGTCCGCCAATTGAGAAATTTTAATGCTATGGTTTATCTCATCTATCTTAACTTGAAACCCTTTTATATTTTTATTATTTCGAATTCTCAGTGTCATGATTTCTACTGATAGCACAAACAGGAGGGCCGACAAGGGATACTTTGACGGATCCCCCTGGTGTTTCTAAACATTTCAGATATCCACCCATTATTAATGACACAGGTCTGAATATCAGTATACATTGTTTTAACCTAATTTACAAATGAATCATTAAAACCAAGACGTTTTAAAGTTAACAACATAAAATCCCATTCTAATAAATCGAAAGCTTTTCTAAAATCTATAAAGACCAGAGAACCCTCTATTTTGTAGATGTCTGCATAATTTATTATATCCTGTATCTGTCGTAAATTAAACCCTTTAAATCTGTTTTTAATATAAAGGTTTTTTGGTCTTCATTAATTAATTTGCTTAATATCTTTTTCAAACGTTGAGCTAGCACATGAGATAATATTTTCAAATCTACATTTAAAAGCGATATTGGTCTAAAATTATCCAATAATAATGGATCCCCCTTTTTAAACAGCAATGCCAGTACACTTGAACGCTGTGAATATGTCAACAGATTTTCATTATAATCTTTATTATAGGTTTATTAAGAAAATATTTAAGCTTATCCCAAAAGGTTCTGTAAAATTCAACCGAAAGACCATCTAACCCAGGAGATTTATTTAATTTCATTTCATTTATTGCATCAGAACATTCTGTGACTGTTATCTCACCGTCACAAATAGATTTGTCTTTTTCACTCAATGTCTTTTCTAGTTTAGTTTCAAAAATATACTTTTGTAACATATGTTTATTTGGCTTATTAGAGGATTATAATTTTTCGTAATAAGTTTTAGTTATTTCTAATATTTCATTTGTTGCTATATCATTATTCTCGTTTTTTATCTTATTTATTGACTTTTTAACTTGTCTTTTCTTTTCCAGTCCCAAAAAGTATGAATTATTTTTTTCACCTAATTCAACCCACTGTTCCCGTGCCCTTATTTGTGCCCCCTTTGCTTTATCCTGATAGATTTTTTCTAATTTTATTTCTAAAAGATTGATATGGTCGTTTAAATTTTTGTCTTCAACGTTCATACTATCGCGTTTCGCTAGCCTTACACTAAGCTCCTTTTCTAAAGACCTTAGCTCTTGTCTATTAAGCTTAGATTTATTTTTACAGTACATAATAGTATGATCACGTATTTCTATTTTTAAAACATCCCACACAAGTCTACTACCAATTTGGTTGTTCTTACTATTTTCAATATATTTATCAATTAAGTGGTTAATTAAAGTTTGATATTCTAGTTCCTGTAAAATAGAATTGTTTATTTTCCAAAAGCCACGACCCTTTTTTTGTACCCCAGATCGCAATTTTAGAAACACACTCAGATGCTCTGTTGATTGTATAAATGCAGGTTTAATTTTACATGATTCAACAAGCATACGAAAGTCTATCCCTATGAATATCATATCTATTCTACTGGCTTGAGATTTATCTTTTCTTCGCCATGTAAACTGCTGTACATTTTCATTTAAATATCTCCAAATATCTGTTAATTTGTTACTATTTATTAGAGTTTTAAGACTACTTACCTGTTGCGGGTTAGTATTTATGCGACTTGCACTTTTTCTATCAATTTGGTTCATTGTTTCATTGAAGTCCCCCCCCCCCCCCCTAATATTGGTATCCCAGACCCGTATTCTTTCTAAATTGAGCTTACCTTTTTGAAAAATGCATTTCTTGCAGTTTTACAATTAGGTGCATAAATACAGACTAATGTAAACATTGTATCATCGATTTGAATATTTATCAACAACAATCTTCCATCTTTATCCTCCCATTTATCTAGTATAGCAAAATTCAATGATTTATTTAAAAGTATAGAAACTCCCCTACTAGCAGATGTGCCGTGACTACTTACTATTTCAAATTTAGAATTGTTTCGAATTTCTTTTTCTATATTCTGGTCTATATGTGCTTCTTGTAAAAATGCTATTGAAAATACATGTGTTTTCACCCATTCAATAACTCTATTTCTTTTCTCCTTCGAGTGCATGCCATTTACATTTAGGCTACACAAATTTATCAAGTTATTCGAGCCCATATATATTCAATATATGCAAATTTTGATTATTAAATTCACCATATATTATACTAACAATTACACAATAAATATAAATATAAATATAAACTTTTCTTAGTGGATTGTTTTATTTCCATTAGTGACTTCCACTGAAAAAGAAGAGTTTTCCAATTGGAATTGAAATAATTCATGGAAGCCATAGTTTGTATGTAGTTTTAACATGGGTAGCATTGTTTTAAATATTTTACCCCGAGCGATAGTCATGTAAACTATCATTTGTTTTTGACAGTCTAATCATATGCAAGGTGGTTAAATATATTTATCTATCGGCCAATATGTCTCTGTGTGTGCTTGGTTTATATGCCTCAAGAAGATCTTGGTAGGCCTATCTCTGTTTGTCGCTTGAAAATATGAACCCTGACGAGACCCAAACGGAATGTATTCACTAAAAAGAGTAAATAATCAAAACAATCACATAATTAGATTTATTGATTGATTGGTTATTGGTTAACGTCCAGCGAGCATTATTTCATCTCTATTTAGGACGAGAACAAGTTCAATGATACATAGAAAGGAAATGGACCAACCGGAGTAATGTATTATGATTGCCACTGCAGAAGTATGGAGAGATGAAAAGGGATGTATAATATAGTCTTTTGTAGCAGATACACTGCGCCTAATCGACTAAACAGGTCTTTATCATGGAGGGGGCAAGACACTTTACCGACTATGATCCACATACAGGTTTTCTGTATTATAACCCGACATTCTCGGTCATGCGGACACCCCCTGATCTGCCACCCGGGATGCGCTGAGCAGCTCTATTGGTTTGAGTCCTGGCAACCTTCAGAGGCACCCTGAATGATAATTTGATTGGAATCGGACACACAACTTTAGAAGAAAGGTACAGTTTATTTGTTTGTTTGATGGTGTTTAACGCCACTTCCAACAATATATCAGTTATATCGTGGCGGTCAGTTTTATTGGTGGAGGAAACCGAAGGACCCGGAGAAAACCACCGACCTGTCGCAAGTCAGTGCCAAACTTTAACAAACATAATGTTGTGCACCTCGCTAACTAACATACGACCACGACGGCCCCTAAGAGAGGTCCTGATTTCCTACACGTAGGTATGTGTATATATAACACATGAAATATATATCTAAATAAGACAAATACGTGACTAATGGACAGAACAAGGGTAATCTTTAAAATGAAAACAACAGTACTCACCACAAGGGAATACTACATTGATAAGAAATCAGTTCCCGCTGATCTATCTAACATGTCAATTCTCCTACTCTGTGTGGTCTTACTGACACAGACTTGTGAATTGATTTTGGCAACAACACCAGTTCCTTTAAAGCGTAAGTAAATATATACATGATGCTCTATGACCAAACTTATAAGCAAGATATTAATGATGATAAACAGACAAGATTGAAGATACCAAAAACGGGTAATAAGAAGCCCTTATTTGAAAAAGGGGAGACAACACAATGGCAAAAAGAAAAAGAACTAAATGATAAAACACTACACAGAAAACTAAAGATTGAGCAACACAACTCCACTGAACAACCGCCATCATGGAATATGATTTAAAAATCGGATGAAGGATTCAATAAAAGAGAACAATCCATTAATATATTTATCTGAGGGAACGATCAGTTATTCTGGAAAAAATTGTTGCCAAATTTTATAGAAAAAATGAATTAACCTGCAAAATGCAAAAAATAAATAATCTGACCCTGTAGTTTTCAACGATAAATGTTGGTGAAATTTGAAGAAAAATGACAGATGTTTCATATAAAAAAACAAGGAAATAATCTGATTTTGGTTTCGCGTGAAAAAGATCTGACTCGGAGGGAAAGCATAGTCCCCATTTTAATTTAAATGGTCGATCCCTTAGTTTAGTGCACACGACGGGTTTCTGGCATAACTTCCATCAAGTACGTTCATTGACAAAGGATTGGAAAACAAAATAACATTAAGGTCTTTGGGAGCAAATTGAATAAAGAAAAATGTTCAAACAAAATATAATTTAAATACTTTTTCTGATATATCATAATATTTTCTATATATAGTGGAATCTTATTATCTCAGATAGGTCATTTCTTTGGTAAACCGGAAATACAATTTTGGTTCCGGTTACAGTAGCATTTAGCTTAATTTGTTCCGGATAGCTAGAAATCTCGGTTATTTCGGAATACAATCGTTACATCCACTGCACTGCGACTCAATAGTGAAATAATTTAACCTTAAAACTGAAAAAGAGATCCACAGAACAAACCAGTGCGTCCCGGGATGTCGGATAGGTGGTGCCATCTCCATTGTGGGATTTTCGGGATATAATATTGAATGTCTAACCGTGGGCAATAGTGGGTAACGCATTTAGAGAGTTTCAATCACGTTAAAAATTCAGTAGATTTGAAAAAAAGTGTAGGCTCATTAGTCGCTATAGAAGACTAAATGTGTCATTCATACCCCAGCTCATTACCACCGCTATAGAAGACTAAATGTTTCGTCCCTACCCCAGCTCATTACAGCCGCTATGGAAGACTAAATGTTTCGTCCCTGCACCAGCTCATTACAGCCACTATAGAAGACTAAATGTTTTGTCCCTACCACCAGCGCACAAGTCGTGGCCCCGGTTGTCCCACCCCCTCTGAACGTGGATGAAATATCTGCCGATGTTAAATAGCCAACAATTGATCAAGACAAACAAAATGTAATTTAAACACGCTGTCTGATATAGTTTTATCTTTAACATCTATAGTGAAAAACAGCATCGGTGATGTAATGCTTAGCCTGCTGAAAACCAAAAACTGTAATACTGTATAACCACTAATCACGCAGAATTAAAGAGTTGGGGGACTGGTTGGCTCGGAAATAGTATAAACAAAATTACATGTCCTTGTTAATTGTAACTTTAGAATTTCTTATGTAAGAATAGTTTGAAGATAGAAAAAGGGTAATCAGAATCCGTAAATCGAAGCAGGACAGACAACACAATGGACAAAAGGACAAACAACGATCTACTCTTGATGCATGTACTATTGTTAAATATGTAGAGGAGATAACTATCCTAACTTTTCTAAGAAACGTTTGAAGATACCACAAAAATAATCAAAAGTCGTAAATCAAAGGACAAACCAATGACCAAAAGGAAAGGGTAGAAAATGACAAACAATGATCGACAAAATACTACAGAGAAAATGATTAACTCAGGTAGGGAGCAAGCAGTTCGTGCTCAAATAGTGGCACTCGTAGCGAGCAAGCAGTTCGTGCTCAAATAGTGGCACAGGTAGGGAGCAAGCAGTTCGTGTTCAAATAGTGACACAGGTAGGGAGCAAGCAGTTCGTGCTCAAATAGTGACACAGGTAGGGAGCAATCAGTTCGTGCTCAAATAGTGGCACAGGTAGGGAGCAAGCAGTTCGTGTTCAAATAGTGACACAGGTAGGGAGCAAGCAGTTCGTGCTCAAATAGTAGCACAGGTAGGGAGCAAGCAGTTCGTGCTCAAATAGTGGCACAGGTAGGGAGCAAGCAGTTCGTGCTCAAATAGTGGCACAGGTAGGGAGCAAGCAGTTCGTGTTCAAATAGTGACACAGGTAGGGAGCAAGCAGTTCGTGCTCAAATAGTGGCACAGGTAGGGAGCAAGCAGTTCGTGCTCATATAGTGGCACTCGTCGTATTACAATGATTAACTCAGGTAGGGAGCAAGCAGTTCGTACTCAAATAGTGGCACTCGTCGTGTTACAATGATTAACGCAGGTAGGGAGCAAGCAGTTCGTGCTCAAATAGTGGCACTCGTCGTGTTACATCAACATCATCTAATATGGAAATCGTGTTGAACACCAGTAAATAAACACAAATAACATAAATCAAACATGATCCCAGAACAAATCAAATTGGAGTAAATACAAACCGAACATATCTTTTATGCGCAAATCGTAGCGGACATCAAAACACGGAACAACAAAAAACTTGAAGACATGAAATTGAGCAAAGCGAATCCCAATGCCAAACATCTGTGTCTTATCTTAAAATTCATTTATTATTTTGACAGTAAAATACACTTAAGCAAGACGATCCTTGGCGATGATGTTTTTCATTTATTTTCAAATCTTTTTATTTGTCAATCAAAAGATATCTATTATGAAACTATATCAATGGTTTTTCGAAATACAAATCATAATAAAACTATGTTTATTTTAGCTATCTCATGCCACTTGTGCAGGTGACCCAAATTTATTTGCGAAAGAGCTCATGCACCACAGATTTGTCAAAGACCTGAACAGCAATTCTGTATAAATGATGTTGAAAATCTGGATGGTGGCAGTAGATTCGTCACAAGAAGGTGAGTCTTTTGCTTATTGGCAAAGTTCAGAATAAATGATGTTGAGTGAGTGATTGTTGCTTAACGCTAAATGAGGAATATTTCAGCTATATCATGGCTAGAACAAGCCATACTCGATAAAACCTTAGATGGATTTTTATTGTGATATGTCACTGACACATTCTTTTGGCGAGTAGACATGTCGCCCCACTATGAAGCATTATCCTGATTCTGAGCCAACAATTCTTAGTTTTTTGTCCTTAAAGTTACATGCTTAGTAGAGTAGCAACACATACCAATATTATAGTATTTAGTTTACCCGACCGGGTCTCGAACCTACGATCTACCACTTTCGAAGCGAACGCGCTAACAATATCACACTACCGATGCTGTTAAAATGACGTAGAAAACCTGAACGATGGTAGTAGATTTGCTATAAGACGCATAGTTTGTTATAAGACCCTAACGCATAATACTTGTAAAAAAATGAAAAACAAAAATATACCACACTGTCGGAACAGTTCTAAAATACCACACTGTTGCAACAATTCTAAAATACCACACTGTTGCAACAATTCTAAAATACCACACCGTCGGAACAGTTCCAAAATACCACACTGTTGCAACAATTCTAAAATACCACACCGTCGGAACAGTTCCAAAATACCACACTGTTGCAACAATTCTAAAATACCACACCGTCGGAACAATTCCAAAATACCACACTGTTGCAACAATTCTAAAATACCACACCGTCGGAACAGTTCCAAAATACCACACTGTTGCAACAATTCTAAAATACCACACCGTCGGAACAGTTCTAAAATACCACACTGTTGCAACAATTCTAAAATACCACACCGTCGGAACAGTTCTAAAATACTACACCGTCGGAACAGTTCTAAAATACTACACCGTCGGAACAGTTCTAAAATACCACACCGTCGAAACAATTCTAAAATACTACACCGTCGGAACAGTTCCAAAATCTAATCGAAACATCACAAAAACAGGCAAAATCGATACCTCTAACACACATATACATGGTCGCTCATTGTTTTGTGTGGTACCTGATTTTCAAGAAAAAGTGGCGTGGTTAAACTAGTTTTTATTGTTTAATGATATCATTACTATGTTTCATTTTTATTAAAAAAATTCTGTTGACATTTAGATGTGCGACAAAGGCGAAATGTGAAAAAGACAGGTTACGACAAACTGCTGACAGAAACGAATGTGGACTTTACGATGTTGACGATCTACAGGCATCGCATTTCAAGTGTTCCTTTTGTTGTCAGGGAACTGACTGTAATAGTGCTACGGTTCCTCCAGTTCTAGCGTTTGGCTAAGGATCTATGTCGATATCAAAATAAAATATCTTTACAACGATATTGTTCTCTTGATCAAACCCACCAAGAGACATGAATGCAAAAAGAGAGAGAGAGATTTTAAGATACCTAAAGGTTAATCAGAAGCCGTAATCCGATCGACAGACAACACAATGATCAAAGGGAATATGACAAACAATGGTCTCCAAAACAATACCCATGAAAATACAGCTTGAGCAACACGAACCCCACAAAAAACTGGGGGAACCCAGATGCCCCATGCAGAGGAAGGATAAACAGTTACTGATCCACTAGTGGCACTCGTCGTTTTCCTGCTAAACGACGCGAACATCATATGATATTGAAATCGTGTTGGACACCAGTATACGTAAATATATACAAATAACATATATAAAACATGAATCAGCCCCCTCTCCGAAAAAAAACTAATTGGGCTAAAGACGAACCGAACATCATTTTAATGCCAAAGTTGTTACGGACAGCACAACACGGAATTAAAACGCGAAAACATGTAATTTGACGACTTGAGCAACACGAACCTCACAAAGAGGGCTCAGAATATATAATTATGTGTGTATAATAATCAGCTTCACAATAAACGCCTGATGGCATGTATACAATAAACGCCTGTTGACATGTATACAGTCACATGACTCTCTAACACAAACAAAAGTAAATGTGTCAAAATGTATAGAGACCCTCCAATGACATTTTAAAAATAGACATATTGACAAAAATACTGAAACTATGTTTTGCCATGAGCATTGACATCTTTTTTTTCACAACGTCAATATTTGATAGGCGGTTAGTCGGTGATTGGTCGTTCTGAGACGGCCCGATATGTAATAGTTTCTATTAATTTTCGCTTTATTCGCGATAGTAGTCGATCAGCGAAAACAAATCAGCGTAAATGTTCTCCTTTACAACAAGACTTTTCTTCCCTAATAAGCCTGGAGTTGAGTTGAACAATGCTTTATTCACTGTTGTTCTGAGGCCGTCGTAGCCGTCATCGTATGTTAATTGGATATACAACTACCCATGCAATCAGTGCCTATCACAACTGATGTTGTGAGTTAGAATCTCGATCAGGACGAGGCGAACAACATTATGTGATAAAGTTTGTCAGAGACTTGCGACAGGTCGATGGTTTTCCCCGGTCCTCTGGTTTCCTCCACCAATAAAACTGACCGGCATGATATAACTGAAATATTGTTGAAAATGGCGTTAAACACCATCAAACCAACAAACACTGTCGTTCTGAAAGATGTTGAAATGACGCTTTTCAAGTATCTAACAAAAGAAAAATATAAATTGACAGAATTTGGCAGTTTCTAGTGTTGATCATGGAGTGAATGAATCAAATCCAACTAAGCGTGGCAGAAAAGCTGCATTGGTTGAACAAATTGATTCGAAAGTCCATTTTTTTTTTTTTTTTTTTTTTTTATTAATTCAGTCCAGGATTCTGGCGGGGTTTTGAATTTTTCAATTGTGAGAGCAGGTGCTAAATTGATAGTTCTATTACATGATAGAAGTTTGTTATTCGCAAATGAGGGATATACTGAACTCATGGGCTAAATGAATGTAAATGCTGAACGGTAAAGGCACCGAATCGAAGAAGACATTCGTTGTCGACAATTTCATTTAGTACTTAAAATCAATAAAATCCTCCCTGAACTTGTGATTAATTGGGACCAAACTGGAACAGACGCTGTACCTGAATCACAGTGGACAATGGATGTTGAAGGTGCCCAAGTGTACAGTTCACTGGTACAAATGACCAACGACAAATAACAGGTAATTTTTATCGTTTTTCTTTAAGATTTATTTCCCTATCTTTCATTTTATTATTGATCTCTGCCTGTCTTTCTTTTCTCATTTTATTATTTACATCAGTCTGTCTTATCCCTTTTTCTTTAATTTTTTTAGCTACGATTGCTGGTTCTATGATTGGACGACTTCTCCCAGCTCAATTAATTTATGGAGGAAAAACAGATCAGTGGCACCCTAAATTCAAATTTCTGGTAAATTATCATATTATGTTATAATGAAGTACATATGATTGAACATTTGCAAAATATTGTCACTCGATTCGTAGACACGACATGATATAGCTGAAATACTGCTAAAATTGGGGTTAATCACCAATCAATCAATCAATCAATCAATCAATCAATCAATCAATCAATCAATCAATCAATCAATCAATCAATCAATCAATCAATCAATCAATCAATCAATCAATCAATCAATCAATCAATCAATCAATCAATCAACCGTTAGTAGATGAGGTATAGGAGGACATACACTTGCCAGTATGTCAAAAAGCATTGGAGATTTTTGATTGCTTTCGTTGTCAAATAACAGAAGATTTTTGGCATTTTTAGCATCTTCTTAATGGACGTCGTAACTTGCTACAATTTAGATTGATTGATTGGTGTTTAAGGGCAACATTAGCAGTATTTCAGCTATATCGTGGCGTGGTACAATTTAATATAAACGAATCAAATGAGGTATAGCAACAAGATAAAGCTTTTCTAGAGTACAGGGTTACTATTATGTCATGACAGATTTCTCCGATTTGTTGAAGGTCCCTAAAACAGAGGACATATCATTAGTCTCAAAGATACATTTGCTGCTGAATCATGCAGACAATAACTGCAGACATAGAAAAGTATTGAGAATATCAAACCTTTAATTATTCATTGAATTATTGACATTGTGCGTTACGGAATTCATACCAAGTCAAATACATTTAAACTATTCACCTGTCATCTAACGACGGGTATATAAATCCTTACCTATTAATAACAGAGACAAGAACGGTTGATTGGTTGGTTTGTGGTGTTTAACGCAACTTTCAACAATATTTCAGTTATATCGTTGCGGTTAGTTTTATTGGTGGAGGAAACCGGAGAAAACCACCGACCTGTCGCAAGTCACTGACAAACTTTATCACCTAATGTTTCATCGAATACACCTCGCCATGATCGGGTTCGAACTCAGAACTTTAGTGGTGATAGCTACTGATTCCACATGTAGTTGTAAATCCAACTACCATACGATTATGACCACGACGGCCCCAAGAACGGTTGAAGAACGAAATTGTTTGTCTTACCAAAGTAAAGACATTTTTAAAAACCAACAAAATGCCATCCACTAAATAGAGCACACTATGAGAAAACACACATGATGGACGATGAGAGAGCTACAGGTCAAAGGGAAATTTTAATAGCTATCGAAAACTTTATAAAGTTAAAAAAATATTTGGCTTGACCATAGAAAAAGCATTGGGCGTCTGAATGAATGCACAGACATACCTGGAAGGACGTTATCATTTACAATAGAGGAAGACAGAAAACAATATGTCAATTGTATAAAACATATGACAACCCAAGAAAGGCCTATATCTGACTTATGTTGAAGAGGTTTTCTAGAAGAAGTCTGCTTAAAGCACAAATGGGAATCACATCCACAAAAACAAAGTATGTAGTGACAAGTGGTGCACACGGTTTCGAAAAGAGACATCCTGGTTAAGATTAGGAAGCTGATAGAGAGTCTAATCCAATGATCACAAAACATGTTGTAGAATATATTGATTGGCTACAAAACACAATATCAAGATTTAAATTGGATGATAACCCAGAATGTATAACTTGCAATGGAACCGGTATATGTGTAAAAGAAATTAGACGTGAAAAGCTTTTTGGCAGGAAGCATGCAAAATCCATACAAGGAAAGAAATAATTCATATGGAGGTCATCTATCAATGGATATTTCATTGTCAGGAATTGTTTTCCTTATCTCGCAAATTTTTAACAAATATACACAACACAATTTCGATGGTATAAAGGCGGAGGTCATTATATCAATTAATATGGCTATTCCTTAGTTTAGGAAAATATTTCCTATCATGGTGATTTCTACTTCATTGTCTCTTCATTTACTATAGAGAAATCCGTAGCTCTATGGTCCGCAAATATATGTGTGTGAGGCTTAAACACTGGGATAAAGGCGAGGTTCACCGAGCCTTTCCCAGTTTTGTGTCGAATCCATATTAACTTTATATTTTAAGACACTGCATTAATATTGTGCATCTCCTGCAGAAAAATTACATAATTATTCCTTAATTGCTCTTTTGATATTTTCTGTCAACAGGAAGTGAACTTGATTTTAAATGAGGTTCCTAAAGCTCAACAAGTGACATGTGACAGGGGTACCAGAAAAAGTTATATTTCAGTCAGTGACAGTATATAGCAAAACATTATCTAGTCAATGCAATTTGCTTGCTACAATGGAACAAGTGCAGGATAAATCACGATATACAGGTTTATGAAATACATCTGTGATACGTTTTTAAAATAGATATAATTCTGAAATTGACAATCAATTAATACAATTTCAGATGAGTTCATCAGAGACAACACATACAATCTGATACACGCACATTTATACAATGATATAAATATAAAACGTGAATGTAACACTTTATCTCCGTTTACATTTGGTATGATGACGTCATATGGACCATTTATCTCCTGATGGAGTACAGGATTTGATTTTTCAATGCAAAATGGCAAGAAGAATGGGCATATAAAAAACCACCATGTTGTGGGAAAATGGTTCATGTGACACAGAGTTTTAAGAGTTTGAAGAAGAACAGACAACACAATGGCCAAAAGGAAAAGTACAAACAATGATCAACGAAACATATATATAAAACTAAAAATCGAATAACACGAACCCCACTTAAAACCGGGGATGAACTCAGGTGCTCCGGAAGGATAAGCAGTTACCTATGTCCGTTCATTCCGCATTTTGTTTCAGCCCAATAACTTGCGTTCCCCGTAAGCAAATCATTTGAAATTATGCACAATGTAAGCGACTATAAAATGAAGGCTAGGGCAAGTTCGATATCTAAACGGTTTGTAATAGCTAGAAGTGGGGACAGTTTTGTCTTATGGATACATTCTTCTATTTTATTACAATTATATTTCGTATCACAGAATCAGTTTTGAGTGGAAGGAAATCTGCGCAGGTTTTCGTTAACGTTTATTCATATCTATATTGCTGTTGGAGATCCAATTATGAAGAGGAGAAATTATTGAAATCTCAATGACCCAATTAAACCCGCCACATAACAAATTGCACGAAATACATTCTCTAGTTGGTAAGACTCCTTGTTCTTACGGCCAAAACCGGAAGGAACAAGCAGTCTTGACCAGATGCCGTATAGGTCATAATAGACTTACTCATAGTTATTTGTTAAATAGTGAGGAATGTATTCCGTGTAATTCCAATTATTCAATTAAACACAATTTTGAAATTTTTAAAATAATTTGATTTACATGCAAAAATATAGTTATATTTCATACGTTCTAAATATATGGTTTTATCTTTTTAATGTTTCTTTTATATGTACATATAACCCGTTTGTTTTATAGAGAAGTACGTTTTATTTCTAAGGGTCATGTAGGTGTCTTATATTAATATAACGTTTGTTCACGCCATGGTATACTGCCAAAGTTGGCGTTAAAGACCAATCAATCAATCAATCAGTATACACCTCGAAATTGACAGTGAGGGGTGGTTAAGAACGAAACTTTACGACAAAGAGATTATTTCAATTTTCCCATTGTGAACTTTCCATTTGTATGTAGAACCATTTCCAGCAGCACATCAGTTGATACGATATTCCAGAGCTTGTGGATCCTATCAGGATTTCCTTGATAGGGGGTTGCTACTAACAAGGAGGTTTCTGAACAAAGGGTTCCTCTTGGTTAAGTTGGAGTCATCGCTTAAAAAGTTTTACTGTCGCCACCATGACTTGGTTGACCGTGTCAGAAATGACCACGGATATCTTCCACTTGTCATAAATACTTCCTAGTCCTTTCCCCATTCGTGACTTATCACCGGTTTGTAATTAGAGTAACAGAAAAGTAGATATCAAATTTAGTGCGCAAGACGCGTTTCTGGAATAACATTCATCAGGTATACTCAAAGTCGAAAGATTGGCAAGGCAAATAATTTTTGGAGCAAACAAAACCAAAGTGCCTAAACAGGATAGCTAAAATCGACTAAGGTCACCTATGCCTGAGGGAGGAGAATCTTAGTTTGATTAATAATTATATTATTTAAGTAACACGACGGGTGCCACTGGTAGAGCAGGAACAGCCGACCCTTCCGGAGCACCTGAGTTCACACCCGGTTTTTAGTGGGTTCGTGTTACTAGATCTTTAGTTTTATGTGCATAATTTGTAGATCATCGTTTGGCCATTGTGTTGTCTGTTCTTCTTGGATTTGCGGATTCTGATTACCCCTTTGGTATCCCCAAGCTCTTCTTCTGACGGTGTAGTGTTTATTATTTTTTAAATGTTCTACCATTTGATAGATAGAGTGAAATACAGCTTATATGTTATTTCTATAGTTCACCAGCTACTTCAGATTTTGACAAATCTTTTTGTTGTAGGCACGGAAACCACTTCCATGAACATTAAATGGACGGATACCTCAAGTATATATACAGAATAAAATGAGAAAAGAAATAGACGATATGGTAGGATTTTGACGTCGGTCAAGTCTCTGATAGATCCTAGGAATGTTTAGGAATGGTCTCCCTCATCCTTGTAGATTTTTTCATACAATGATTATTACAAAAGAAGGGGAAAATAATTAGCCCAGTCCTTTTATTTCAGCTTCTGCTGTATAGACAATGTTCTGTCTTTAAATAATTAGGTTATAAGAGATAATCTACATCTGATCTATTCCAGTGAGCTAGAAATTAAAGACACTATCATAAGAGCTAAATCTGCTTCATACATATCAGTAGACACCATAGGACGTTTGTACACAAAATTGAATGACAAACGTGACCATTTCAGTTTCCAAATAATGAATTTTCCTTTTCTGAGCAGTTATATACCTACATCTCCAGCGTATGGTGTATACATATTACAGCTGATGCACTACTCCAGAGCTTGCGTCCCATACAGTGACTTTCTGGAGAGAGCTAAAACACTGTCGCTTAAACTGCTCAATCAGGGATATATTCAGCCTAGACTAAGATAATTCTTCAAAAATATTACGGTCATCATCACGAGTTATTCTATTGATATCAGGTGAGTGCGTCACAAATCATCGTGGACATATTTCCCAGTGTGCTTCTTCTTCTCTTATCGATTTTGACTTAATACCGGCTTTGACCTTTGGGTAATCTTTTTACGACGGGTGTCGCATGCGCAGCAGGATATGCTTACCATTTAGGAGCATCGTTATCACTACCGGCTTGTTTTTATTAAATTTATTATTGATATAGAATCACTAATCCTCTGAACCATTGGAACAATCATATCGTAATGAAAAAAAAATTAACCATACATAAATTTAGTAAATCGTTGGTTTTTGTTTGTTTTTTTTTTGTTTTTTTAGCAACCATGCTTTTGATTTACCAGAGAGGGCGAGGGGTAACCGAAAGCGGAAAAGCTAGTTAGCCAGAAGAACCTGCGAGAAAACCACAAATTGTCAGGGAATATCACAGAGATCATGAGGCAGAGATTCTTCCACATGTTCGGAGAGGATTATATCTTCAGGACTACTGACATTTTTCTCTGGATCAAATGACTATATTTGTAATTGTTTGCAAATTGATAATAAAGATATAAAGAGTTGATTTCATAAAATTTATTTTAATAACAATGAATATTTATTTTAACAAAAATATTTGTATGTAAAAATGACTCCCTGTCAATATCACAAAGTATAAACGATTACAATATGTGTACAATTGCTGAAAGAGTTCTTAACCAAATTTACCCATATTAGTGTTAAATTCAAAAGATCTAAATTTTGATGTTTCATCCAGATATTTCTGGCAGCAGTGGTCCACTATGGCTTGGTGATTGGAAGTACATGTATCAAATTGGCAGTAGTAACACTTGTACCTATAGATAAAAGAAATATTGCATAACGATACGGAAAAGATTATAACAATTTAATAGCAAATAAGGAAATCGAGTATTTTAAGGCAAGATTGATCATATGAAATAAGAAGATTTACATTAAAGACCACAAACGGAAATGAACTTCAATAATATTATTAATAACCATATCTATAATAGGGAGGACAAACGTAGTCGTCGATAGCGTTATTATTTTCTGTCGGAGTAGAAAAACCCGAATTTTCACCTTTTTCATTTCATTAGAAAAACACCTAAAATTTATTATTTCGTGATAAAAAACATATCAGATAAAACTTGAAAACTAGATCTTCATTCATTTGGTAGTTATAAGCATTAAAAATATGATTGGGTACTACTACTGAACGTCCAAAGTGAAGTCGTTTCGAGAAAATCGGACGCCATCTTGATTTATGTGTCAACGAACAGCCCATTTTCAAAAATAATTCCGGGAGCTATCCCTGGACCAATATTCTTCATGCATGGCTTAAAATTTGCAGAAAGTCTTCAATTTTACCAATCCGACTGTTAGGAATTTTTTAAAAGTCAAAATCGTAACGTAAAATATAAAAGTTTACAAAACAGTGTTTTAAACTCGCTTACCGCTTTTCCGCAAAAAGTTAACAGTCAGATATTAATAATCTGGACCTTCCTCTAAAGATATGTCGCCAAGGTTTCAATGGATAAGCAGTAATAGCTCCCGGAAATCATTGGATGTTCGGTCCATATTTTCTGACTTTGCAATCAGAGTTGAGCGGGAAGAGTTATCGGACGTTGTGTGGCGCATGACCGGGATGTATGTCTTCCGCCATCTTGGCCAGGACAATTTCAGAGTTGTACCAAAGAAAAATGGAATTTACCGACGTATTGTTCTACCAATTGATACAATAATTATCTAGCATTGATGTATTCAGACCACGGAGGTCAATCATGCACGGTAAGTAACAAAACTTCTTCTAAAATATAGTTTTATTCTCAAAAGAAATATCGTTTTCAACCGGATCAAATGGGGGTTAATTTTGAAAACAAAAGATGCACAAAAAACGCACAGAAACTTTACACGAACTGAATAAATATATATCTTTGCTTCGATAAATGAAAAAGAGATGGGATTTAATTCACGATTTTATTATTTTACTCGAAAAATGGCGAAAACGGCAAGCATCAATATAAAGTTGTCAAATTCTCCCAATCTATAAATAATTTTATCCAAGCAGAGCTTTGGTGACGTAATCATGCCTGTTCGGAAATTATCGGGATTTATTAATACATCTATATAAAGGAGTTGTTCCGGTATTCTTTGATATTTTTAGAAAAGGGGGGATCTTTTGTGAAATGTTCAAGATTTTTTATATTTTTTGGTTTTAAATGAAATTTGTCTACATGAAAACTTCTTATGCATTTATGCATTAAGTTCCTAGTGTATATTGTAGCAATACATAGGACAATTGTTTTTAAATAGTAACATGAATTTCCATGCAACATTTTTGAAACAATTTATTTAAATTGTTATAAAACATAATTATTATGTTTCAGTGCTATTAGGGAAGCTTTATGAAATATATGCTTAATGCATACATTACAGTATGTGAATGAATTAACATTCTGGCTATATACAATGTAATCAGTGGCAGTGCATGTGATATGCTAAGTTTAATTAATTACATTTTTTTCATTACACCATTACTGTGTGCAAACTTGTTTGGTATGACAGAACATTTATGATGCATGCAGCAAACATTTCTGGAATAATGCTATTTTTCATATAGAATCTATTTGCCACCTAGCATATATGCATAAAGAAAATTTTTAGTCGAAGAGTGCATTGTATTCCCAGTCTGCAGGGTGACGTCGAACCAACGTCGGTAAAAGGTCGTAATGGTCGGCTGTAGGTCGGCGTCGGCTTGACGACGTTGAACCAACGTAGGATTAGTGTAGGCAAAGCGACAGTCGAGTTTCCGTTCTTCAGCCGACGTTGGGCTAGATATGGCAGACCAACGGTTGGGTTCTCGTCTTTTCACCAACGTTGGGTTAACTTTGACAAAACGACGGTCGGCATTAGGTTATTTGCCGACGCTTGGTTTGAATATTTGACGTATGATTGTTTATATCTTAATTCTAGATTTAAAACCCGTATTTAAAACACACACACACAAAACAATGATTGTAAATGCACGGCCGTAGGCCGGGTCTGAATAAAGTGAAGCAAAAGGGGTGAATTTAGACAAATTTTGAAGAAAAAAAAAGATTTTATTTGCTTTCAAAAGGTTACACTTGCCGTTTCAAAAGTGAGGCATTTGCCTCATTTGCCTCCATTGCGTTACGGCCATGAAATGAAATCTAGTACGTGGGGATTTCATTTATCATCATTAACAACATCCATACTGATTCCTGTGGTTTTCCCGCGCGACCAATTAAACCGCATACGCCATTTTCATTTTGAGACTCGCGGCTAGCAGAAACTCGTGTAAGTTATCTCTTAATTTTATTTATGCTTTAAGTCATACGTGTAACTGATTTATATGGAATTTTGTTAGCAACGATTTATTAAGACTACTTTTTTTAAAAAAAAAAGGCTGAGTAAGATTTTTATATAACCAAAATGGCTTTTGATTTATTTAGCTTGTGGTGATCCAGCTATTTTAAATATAGAAGTGATGATAGATCCTGCAAGTAGTGACTGAAAAAAATGGGTTAATTATAGCCTAATTTTGTCAAAATTTAAGTAATATATTAAGGAAGGCGAAGTTAATTTGCAACACTTCCCCCTTCTGAATAAAACTTTAAATAGAAGTTTAAATCGAGAGTTTTTATAAAACTTTTAGGGATATTTTGAATTTGATACGTTATTTTTCAAATTTGTTTTTGAAATTGAAATTATTCAGAGAGCAATTATGCAGTTACAATTTACTAAAATATAAATCTGGTGGGTCACATTCTTCAAAGTTTATTGCTATATAAATGTAACCGTCTCAAAGGTCAAACATGAAATTTAATGCTAGTTTTATTGCGTGTGTGTAATGATCAAGACAGTTTAGCTGATAGAATATATTGTTTAATACTAAGGGAAGAGGTCAGATACATAAAAGGTTGCCATAATAGCAACCATATTTATGAAGGAATCTCGGGGAATTAATGCAATTTAATATTTAAGAGGTCAATTGGATGCTGTCTAAGCATTTATATTATAGTCAATGTGTATGTCGTGTATATATTTGTATGTGTAACTATGTAAATAAGACACAAACTATGACAGGTGTTTGTGAGCACCTGTGACAACTATAAGACAAATGCAGCACTAAAGTGAAATAGTAGATGCGGTATTACATTACAACTTATTACTTTATCCCAAAACGAACAGATGTTGATCTTGCTTTACACGAAATCCCCAGATGTTGTGTATCAAATATAAAATATACTTGTGGGAATATTTTAAAGTGATTAATGATTACTCATGTAAACGTAATTCGTGGTAAACGGTTTAAAAGTATTGGCCATGTAGTGAGGCTGCACACATAATAGTTATGATATTTTAACTAAAATTTATTTTTATTCTCGTAGATGAATGTCTTATAATTTATAATAAGCGACAAAATACAAATTATTCGTTTTGACCTGTCACTATTAAGGTCAGTTGCATACAGAGAAAGCGACTTCAAATTATTTGCTTGCAAGGAATAAATCGATGGTAATTTTCGTTCTCAAAAGGCGAAAAGTGATACGATAAGCTGCTTAATGTGAAATAGTTACCTTTATTTCATCATTGTAAAGCTATTTACCAATTTCCAAAACATTTATTTTTTTTGGGTCAAAATCGTAGCTAATGCCTCTTTCATTTTATTTGAACATGCAATGTCATTGAACATTTTTAGAAAACAAATCAGAACAAATTTGTATCAATACTGCAACTGTATCTTTTTAAATCATTTTCTGATAATATCCTAGTAACAATTATGGTACTTTGTAGATAAGCTATTTGGGTAGAATTGGTGGAGACAATGTAAGAGATTGTGGGAGACGGATTCTGAACGCCCTGATGACCACAGATGTTGCCATCACCCTGAACTGGAAAGGGGTTAAAAAATCATTCGAGGCACTAAGTGTATGCAGCATCGTAAAAGGTAAAAATAATTCCCTAACCAGTTTGTTACTTTTTGAATCTTTACACCTTTACAAAACATGCAAGGTCGACTTGATCAGCGTGGAGACAATAGCTAGAAGTGTCAAAAATCTAATAAAACCTGCGCTATTTAAAAATGTTTTCGTCAATGGAAGCCTTGCTGATTTAAAAACTAAATCTGTTTGAATTTGCTTTCCAAGAGCAGTGTTTAAAGTTAAAAATCCCTAACCTCTTTTTTTTAAATCATGCTTCATTTCATTTTACATTAATTTATCGAGTTTAACCATCGCTAGTTTAACAGATACATTTGATATCTTTTCTAAATCCTATTTTCTTATTTTACAGCTGCAGTACGAAAGAACAACACGACTAAAAACGAAACGGATGACAGAATTGAAGGTGTAATAAAAAAAACTGGCTGAAACGGCGGCCGGAAGGCAAGAACATGTAAATAAAAATGCATAACTGTGCTTTCTTCTCATTTAATGGCACATTAATTATAAAGGGTTTCCGAATTGATATTAACAATTTATGATTTGATTTGATTTTTGGTGTTTTAACGCCACTTTCAACAATATTTCAGCTATATCATGGCGACCAAATTTAGTGGTGGAGGAAGCCGGAGTACCCAGAGAGAACCACCGACCATGGGCAAGCAACTGGTAAACTTTATCACTTGCGGCTGCGAGTCGAGTGCACCCTTTTTGTAATTTACAAAGCCGGGCGCGAACCTACTCCGTATTGGTGATAGGCTTGTATGAGTTGTTAGATCCAACGACCTAACTCATTGAGCCACCCGGGTTCCCTAGTAATAATTTAACGTTTATAAATGAGTAAAAGGAGTATTAACCTCCTAAAAAGATTAAGTAAGACAAACGACATCAAAATTGTTCTAGTTTTTGGAGTAAAGTGACGGCAGTGTACCGTTATTCAATAAGTATTGAACAAGCTAAGTACTACACGAATCAGAAAGGCATACAAGACTAATACACCCTAACGTTTGTGTGTACACTAAATGTTACAAATAAGGTGATGGTTTGCTTTGTGGTTATACAAGAAAGATGTTGGATTATACTGATTTGACGTCGGCCCAACGATCAAACATACCGTCGGAGCAGACGTGTTGCCGACCAATGCACAGTATTTGAACGTTGGATATTGGTCGGGAAACCATTGGAAATAAGACATTGCAACGTCGGGCCAACGTCGAGCCAATTAGTCGCACC
Organism: Bathymodiolus brooksi; assembly: GCA_963680875.1. Classification (NCBI taxonomy): domain Eukaryota; kingdom Metazoa; phylum Mollusca; class Bivalvia; order Mytilida; family Modiolidae; genus Bathymodiolus; species Bathymodiolus brooksi. The sequence continues at coordinate 82,263,975 of OY804585.1, read as the reverse complement.
AACGTCGACCCGATGAGCAAAATGACGACGGGCCAACGTTGGCATTCGACGTCAAACCAACGTCAGAGACGACCGTTAACCGACGTTGGACCAACGTCACTTTGCGGACTGGGTTAAAGCTTTTTTCATTTGTACATGTATGATAAACTATTTCTGGAAAAGATCAATTATTTTTAGCTCTTTATTTTTATTCTGTATAACATATTTTAAATGTTTATTTTTATTTTACAGGTGTGATCGTGGCATCTCAGTAGATCATTAAGAGTTTTAAATCATTAAAATGACACTTCTGAAAGTTGATGCTGTTGATTATGATTCAGTTAATCAAATATGCATAGGATATGCATAGGATCACAAAACACACAATTTAAAGAAATCACAAAGATTTCATTTGGAATAAGTTGGTCATGAACTGGGACACAGCACTATTTGTAGTCGTCAAATGTAAAATTATAGTATATAAAGGAAAAGAGAGTGACATTGAGGACTGTTATGAATTAAGATTATAAATAATAGTAGAAGATAACAGTTTATTGATTTGTGACAATAAAAATGATAACTTTGAAAATTTGGGACTTTCTAATCGCATGAACTGTTAAATCAGCTAAAATTGTCAAATTTGAGGTTTTTCCCAGACAAAAAAATGAAAATCATGTATAACATGTGCTAATTAAATGTTTAAAAGATAAAATAACTTCAAGGCTGGCTTATAAATTGTACAGAGAACATATCTGATAATCCAAATAAGATTTTTCATGGAATATGGGGCCATAATTGAAATATTATTTTTACTAAATTTCCAGGTAGAGGGCTAATGAGGACATAGTTCATACCAGTGTCAGAATTGGGGTTGCTGATAGTTTTCTCCTTGTAGTATACAGTTATAGGATCAAAATAATACCAAACACTTGAACATTTAATATTATATTATATTCGACAATTATTGAAATTGTATCAATTTCGGGAATTATCTGAAATTTTTATTGAACAAAGAAAATTGACCTTTTCAATGGAACAAATGGCAGTTTTTACACAAACTGTAATAATAACTTCATTGATGTATGGATATTGAGGTTGTTTACCATAAAAATATCAATTTGAACATACAAAATATAATTAATTCCCTAAAATAACTTATTTTTACACTTTACGGAGCTCAAAATATTAATCTGCGGAGTTTATAATTCTGGCGCTACAGACTTTGAGAATTTGTTTTGCTGATAAATATAGGTGTTCCCTGTTAGAGGGTTCTTTTCCCTACCAAAATCAGTATTCAGAAAAATTCTAGTACTTTTTTCAGATTTTTTATGACCAAAAACTTGATTTTTCGAATAAAATTTGACGTTAAAATTATGGAGGCCTGCGCAAAGGAAATAATATTAAAAATATATATATATTAATTGAATAAATGATATTCTTGATATTTTTACCTAGAGACTGGGCACTTTGTGGACAGTGCTGCAAGTTTCAGCCTTGCAAGTTAAAGGTTTTTGAAGATATTTGACCACAAACCTGGTAGTTTGAACAAGCAGACGGCTGACACATAAATTAAAAAAACTAAGTTCAAAGGCTATTTTCAATATTTTAAATTCTGTGACATTTTTTTCATATAACACCTACAGGTGTGTATAATACCTCTTTTTGAAGCATAAGGAGGATACATTACTATAGAAGAAAGCATGATAACCTATTAGGTAGTGAAAATAATATATTTTGGTCCAAAAATGTCATTTTTTTTTTACATTTTTCCAAAAAACAGAAAATCGACCACTTTTGGCTCACCGAAAAAGCCATAACTTTTGAACAGCTCAACCGATTTTAATAATTTTTGTACCAAAATTTCCCATTTTGTATGTACTGTCATATTAATCTATAATTGGATGATTTATTAGCATTTCAATTTTTGGCTTGACCACCCTATCTATAATGATGGAGACCATTCCTAAACAAAAAAGACCATTCCTACATCCAAAAAATGAGACCATTCCCATACATGTTTGTCATATTTTTGTACTGACCGTTCCGTGACGTAAACAAAATTTTGCTACACGTTTTAAGAGGGATACAAGGCTTGTCAAAGGCTGAAATGACATTTGTTGGACAATTCACATGTTTGAATAATTTTGGCATCAACATATTAATATAAAACGTCACTAGGCGGTAGGAATTGGAGAAATAAATTGGATTCTACGCCTCGATATCTTTGTCGCTGCATTGATCAACTAGCGAAGGCAGTTTACGATAAAAACAAAAGGATCGAGCTTTACTGACTTAATGGTGAAGTAGAAAAAAGGCTGCCCTATCTAAACGTGTAACTCATAGACACTAAGATAACCTATAAAGAACGATAATAGTCAAAATCTTCACATCTACCTTTTTGACGATGTACAATCTACCATCTTGAAATGACCATTCCGTATCGGGTACACGACAGTGAAAGGGTTAATAGAAAATCATCACCGCGTTTGTTCCTAGAGTAATACGACGGGTGTCATTAGTGGAGCAGGAACTGGTCACACTTCCGAAGCACCTGAATTCACACCGGTTTAAGTGGGGTTTGTATTACTCGATTTTTAGTTTTATGTGTAGTATGTTGTCGATCGTTGTTTGTCCTTTTTCTTTTGGCCATTATGTTATCTGTCCTTCTTCAAATTACGAAATCTAATTGCCCCTTTGGTATCTTCAATCCGCTTGTGAAGGACTGACAATACAATGGCCAAAAGGACAAACAATTAGTGTTTGAATAACACGAACCACACTAAAAAACGGGAATATTTCAGTTAAACATTCTATGATAATATCTCACTTTTCGCCTTATTATACTAAATATCGATTAAAATGTATTTACCACCTTTCCGTTGGCATGGTGACATATCACGTAGGAGTTTTATCATTACACTCTTATCCTATTAATTTGATTATATGTGATTATTCTCTTTTATATATATATATTCAGACAGACGAATTTGTCCCGGAGAATCTGCAGCAAGAATGCAAATGTTTCTTTATTAAAGAACTCTTGTACAAAAGTTTAATTTATTACCACCAGAGGGAGAAGAACCACTAACAGCTGATCAAGTGCTTGGAAATACAAACACATCGAAACCATATATATTTAGCGGAGAGCATTGAATCAGTAGACGGAACTATTGACCATTTCTATTAACATGAAAATAACAAAACATACCATATTGTCACAACAGTACCAAACTCAAAAACATACCACACTGTCACAACAGTACCAAACTCAAAAACATACTACACTGTCACAACAGTACCAAACTCAAAAACATACTACACTGTCACAACGGTACCAAACTCAAAAACATACTACACTGTCACAACAGTACCAAACTCAAAAACATACTACACTGTCACAACAGTACCAAACTCAAAAACATACTACACTGTCACAACAGTACCAAACTCAAAAACATACTACACTGTCACAACAGTACCAAACTCAAAAACATACTACACTGTCACAACAGTACCAAACTCAAAAACATACTACACTGTCACAACAGTACCAAGCTCAAAAACATACTACACTGTCACAACAGTACCAAACTCAAAAACATACTACACTGTCACAACAGTACCAAACTCAAAAACATACTACACTGTCACAACAGTACCAAACTCAAAAACATACTACACTGTCACAACAGTACCAAACTCAAAAACATACTACACTGTCACAACAGTACCAAACTCAAAAACATACTACACTGTCACAACAGTACCAAACTCAAAAACATACTACACTGTCACAACAGTACCAAACTCAAATAGAAATATCGTAGAATCAGAGGAACAATCGACCTCCCTTCACACATGATCACTCACTCTCTTGGCTTGGTACACTTTTATAAAAGGAGGCAGGGAAAACCTCCACTCAGTGAAATGATGTAACCTTGCAATAGTTTGACATATATGAGTAAAATGGCAGCCCTCGCATATCATTGGGTAAGCACTGTTGTTCCAGAAAAGGATCATGCCCACTGAATTTGGATTGTAAAGAGTCTTAATTTTGAACTTTATAAATAAGAAGAGTTTGAAGATATCAAAGGGGTAATCAGAATCCGTATATCAAAGAAGAACAGACAATGGCCAAAAGAAAAAGTACAAAAGGACAAACAACGATATACAAAACATACATATAAAACTAAAGATCGAGTAACACCAACCCCACTAAAACCGGAGGTGAACTCATGTGCTCCAGAAGGGTAAGCAGTTCCTGTTCCACTAGTGGCAGCACCCGTCGTGTTACTCTAGTTACAAACCCAGTGATAAGTCGTGGATGAGGAAAGGACCGGGAAGTGTTTATGACAAGTGGAACATATCCGTGGTCATAATATATTTAATATTCCTCACAGACGTTTCCATATGTATAATGTGACTTCATTTGCAAATAATGTCCGTATGCGCACATATGTATTTCATAGTCAGCTGTTTGGGTCATTTTCAACCTCTTCATATTCAATCTTTCACAGAAACCAGGTCTAGAGACTTTGTATCATAATTTTTGAATTATAAACTTATGACAGGGCAGTCTATGCACTCAATACACGTTAGAGAAATCCGAAGGGTAAATCAATAATGGACAATCCAGAGACACTTACAACATTGTCTACACAAGACACAGGACGAAGACACACAAAACAAAAACACAACACAGAATACTAAATACATGAGAAATACGGACCCTACCAGAAACACAACACAGAAAACTAAATACATGAGCAATACGAACCCTACCAGAAACACAACACAGAAAACTAAATACATGAGCAATACGAACCCTACCAGAAACACAACAAAGAAAACTAAATACATGAGCAATACGAACCCTACCAGAAACCGGGAGTGAACCCAGGTGCTCGCGAAGAGTAAGCAGTTTATTACACGTTTTTATTATTATCACGCTCCAGTTCATAAATAATGTAATTATTAGTAGACCTAAAGTTCGTATCTCTTCGGTATATGTAACCATAGGATATTTTGACTATCCTGATTAGGTCCGTTTGATTTCTTGCTCATTAAGACTTTTATATTGTTTTGCGTTTTTGTTTGTACCTGGTAAAGGTTATCCCAGAAAAACGCTGTGCGCACTAAGATATATACGGTTCTATATAAAGTTCTAATGCACACTTTTATGCGGGTTACCTGAGATCTTAAGATCCCTGTAGCTGACAATAATACTGTAGGGCCATGGACAACATTGACTATTTTCAGTCTTGACATTAACACTTCGTTTATATATTTCCAAAAGGCAAACTAGTTCAATGGCGAGTCGTTTTGTTTGACGGTGTTTAGCGCCCCCTTATCCGCCAACCGAGATGCGCTGAGTAGCTCTGTTGGTTTGAGTCCTGGGAACCTTCATGGGCACCCATAATTATAATTTGATTGGAATCGGTCTCAAAACTTTAGAAGAGAGGTACTGTTTGTTTGTCTGCTTGATGGTGTTTAACGCCACTTTCAACAATATTTCAATTATATCGTGACGCTCAGTTTTATTGGTGGAGGAAACAGGAGGACACGTAGAAACCCACTGTCATGTCGCAAGTCACTGACAAACTTTATTGCATAATGTTGTACACCTCGCCGTGATCGAGATTCGAACTCACAACATAAGTTGTGATAGGCATTGATTGCATAGATAGTTGTAAATCCAACTACCATACGATCACGGCCACGACGGCCCGCGAGTGGTTTTGTAATATAATTTAAGAAGAATAGAAGTTTAACTTAAAGGAATTGAAATCTGGTATTGGTCTTCTGGCATTTTGTTCTCAGAAAATTCCTTTGATTGATTCTTTTAGTAGAGGTTTTATGATGGTATCTCATCACTTACGAATGGGAAGCCGTGCTACTTTGTCAGAAATAACATAAAGCTAAGAACAGATGCCTTAGTTTAGCTCGAGTTTTTTTTAGGAACATTTTAATTGCGAATGCTACCTACCAGATAGTCTTTAGTTGTCAAATTGCACACTAGAAAATAAATCTAAACAATGAAAATTAAGTGGGCAAAACAAAAACAAATGACTAAGCTGAATGTAAACCCCAGTCAGCATGACCGGGCTTAACCCAATTTGGCCAGCACCTCCTAAGACCGGCTCTGCCAGCCAGCTAAGATTGACTATTCCTAAAGGGTTGTAATAAAAGGAGCATGCAGAAGTTAACGAAATATGAATGATGTAATGCTGAATTTATTAACTGTTTTATATACAGGCTTTGATTTTTTCATATTACGATTTATAATATAGTATCAAATATTTCATGTAGATTTCTTTGTAAAATAAAAATGTAATGTTTGCCGATATTTTTTACCAATTTTCCTTTATAAATATACCTAAAAAGTAGAGCATTTGCGAATGAGTTAAAAAATATTGCATCTTGACCGATATTGCATTCCATTCTTTCTCCTTAAAGCTTGGTACGCACTAGAGAGGTTCCGAGTAAAACGATATTTGCACGCAAGCAGAAGAGAAATAACAAGAAGGCGGAACTATATGGAATACATGTTGCAAAGAAATATGGTGAAATGTAATTGTCACAGACTGAAATATTTGGTACTACATGTATATAATAAAAGGGTTATTGCACTAATATTGAGGCATATTGTCCCCCGCAGTATATCATATTGCAATCGCAAGCTCGTGCAATAAGATATACTGCTCGGGACAATATTCCTCAATATTAGTGCAACAACCCTATATTATATGTCTTACACTTGTAATAGATCTTCAACAGGACGAACTGTCTTTTTCTTGCAACAAGAAGTATATTTAACTAGATTTTTCCTGCATCCCTTGAATCTAAATATATACAGGAAAGGATTTAGAATATGTTGTAATAACAGGAGAAATTTAAACGGAATATTCAACATGGTAAATGTTTCTTTGTCCAAATTTCTCATCAATATCTCTACAAACCCTGGTAACGTACATATCAACATCAATCCACAAATTAACAGCACAGTAACAGTTTTCCCATACGTCTGTATAATGAATGCTTTAGGCCTAGGCCTTACGAACACACTAATGTTTTGGATTTGAGTCTTGCTCGTTTTATACAAATATATCGATGACGTCATTAAACTACTCACAACAAAAACATATATGATAAGTATGAATAAATCTGAAACTGCTAGAAGTATATCTAATCTTACATCCGTCGTTAATAACAGCAACATAATTATAATTTTTATAATATTCAATATCCAAATGAATAAACACACATTTCTGACTTTTTCGTATGTTATATTCAAAAGGTAAAAATTTGGATATGCAACAGACATCAGACGTTCAATTGACATTACTGCTATAAAAATGTATGAGACGGTCGCTGTATTTTGAAATGATATAATTACCCATATTGTTGGTATGCTCACGGTAAAAACACCACATATTGATATAATTAATATAGCGAATCCGACTAATGTATCAGCAAGTCCTAGATTCAACACGACAGTTCTTATTACTATCGACAATTTCTTTGTCTTGATCAGTATGAACAAAGCAATGCAATGTAGCACAATTATAGCAGAACTTAAAGCTATCCCAGTAACAAACATCCATAGTGAACCGAATTCCTCATATCGACTGGAAATATTCGTTGATATATTGGTATGTAAAACCATTGTATCTATTATTTTTTGAGCGAATCTGTTTATATTGAAATGAAACGTGTTGTCGTGACTGATGTAGCATTTTTTTAATGTGCAAATTACCCTTTTTTGCAAACGATTAATTTCTGGAGATAATTGTGTACTAAATATCATATGGAAACTATTTGTCGATAACAAGAAATTATAAGCATCAGTGATTGTAATAATGGTTAACTCGTGTCTGTGTGTGTGTGTGTGTGTGTGTGTGTACTACGAATGTGTGTTAGTGTTCCGAATAAATATATAAACGCCCTATTATATCAGTACACGGCGTTAAAAAAATCGGAGAAAATTAGTGAGTTTGCTGATTGAAAAGCACAGCGGCGGTAAATACTGTTGAAAACTATTGTACAGACGTGAAAACATTACATGTTAGTAAGAAACGTTTGAAGATATCAAAGGGAGGTAATAAAAAACTGTACATCGAAGGTCAAATAATGCAATAAAGGTCAAAAGTAAAATGACGAAAGGAAAACAATGATGTACAAGACACAACATAGAAAGCTAAAGATCGAACAGCACGAACCCCACTAAAACCATGGATAACCTCGGGTACTCCGGAAAGGTAAGCGGTTCCTGTTCCACTAGCGACACTGCATAATTGTCTTTGTAAACAATCAGAAGAAGTACCGATGTCATTATCAATCTCAAATATTTGTTTTAGATCGATTGTCAGATGTAGAGGTTTTGATTTAATGTCAGATGTAAATATTTTAATCGTTCATTGAGATGAACAACGCCACGATATAGCTGAAATATTGCTAAGGTTGGCGTTAAGCACTAATCAATCAATCAATCAATCAATCAATCAATCAATCAATCAATCAATCAATCAATCAATCAATCAATCAATCAATCAATCAATCAATCAATCAATCAATCAATCAATCAATCAATCAAACACTTTCAGCAATATTTCAGCTATATCATGACCAGTTTTAGTGGTGGAAGAAGTCGGAGTACCCAGAGAGAACCACCGACCATGGGCAAGAAACTGGTAAACTTTATCACCTGCGGCTGCGAGTCGAGTGCACCCTTTTTGTAATGTACAAAGCCGGGCGCGAACCCACGCCGTATTGGTGATAGGTTTCTATGAGTTGTTAGGTAATCCAACTACCTAACTCATTGAGCCGCCCTGGCCCTCTTTTTATGTTTTCATCATTACGTAATTGCGTTCTATATACAATATTTGTTATTTATTATACTTCACTATCTTTTTTATTTCATCCTAATATCAACTGCATGACTATTCCTCCAGTTGTGCAGGTCAAAACTTGTAGGATTATTCTCCTCTGTGGTAATTTCAACAATCACATTTCCCGGACTTTTATAATTCATTCATCTCATTGGTTTAAATTAAATGACGTCATGCAAGTCCTCTGGGTTTTTTCATTGCGCAAGCTAAAATCTCGAGACGGCAAACGACAAGTAAACAATGACTATTCCCCCCTGTGGTAATTTCAGCAATCATATCTCCCGGACTTTTCTAAATCATTCATCTCATTTATTTAAATTAAATGACGTATATAATGGAATGATCATATCACCCTCTAATAGAGGGCACATGTCAATATTCATACAAAAAAGAATGAACTAAACAAAAAATGTTTTTTTTTAAATTAATTTCTTCTTCAAATACACACACATGAAAATGTATTAGTTTAAAAAACCCACTAATAAAGTAGACTAGAAATCCATCAGAAAAGGGCCTACAATTTAGAATTTTGAATTGCACAGTTGTTCAGTATAATAAAAACACTTATAGACTTGATATTCGGGTAATAGCACGTTTATTGTTCCCTCTGTACAAACTATTAACCTCGGCTTTGCCTCGGAAAATAGTTGGTACCTTGGGGAAAATAAAAGTGCTATTACCCTCATACCCAGTCAATAAGTGTATAATAGTACATTTATTCTGGTGAACAGCTGCTACCACCACATTAACATATGGATCCGTATGATTCCATTATCACTCCATTAAATAACAATTTTGTGTTATTTACATGACATATTAGATATACCTAATATTGAAATTTACAGTTCCTAAATAATGTCATTATTAATAAGTTAAGTTATGTGATCTTAGCCGATTTTGTATATACCGTATCTGGTTTACTTGCTCTCAAAGACTCTTAAATTATTTTTAGTTTTCCAATCTTTTTATGATGAGCGTACCTGATGGATGGTATTCCAGAAACGTGTCGTGCGTTAGATATTTACGTTTCGATTACAGTCACTTTCATAGTCAAGACATGAAAATGAAAAAGAAACATCGACACTATCATTCTACTGATGGTAAGTATAGCCGACGATGAGAGACCGCCATTATGAAATAGAAATGCCAAAACCTTGAAGAGAGGGCATTTTCAAAACAAAGACATCAGGCATGTTCAACATTAACATGATTTTTGTTATTCTATTTGGGCCATTAACTGTTCCCAAACACTTATCTGGCTTTGCAATCTTTTCACTTGAAGCGTACCTGATGAAGGCTATTTCAAATGCTCCCGACGTTTTATATCTATATCTTTATTAAAGCATTAATTATCTACGTTTTCTTGGATTACATAACAACTCATACAAGCCTATCACTAATACGGCGTAGGTTCGCGCACGGCTTTGTAAATTACAAAAATGGTGCACTCGACTCGCAGCCGCAAGTGATAAAGTTTACCAGTTGCTTGCCCATGGTCGGTGGTTCTCTACGGGTACTCCGGCTTCTTCCACCACTAAAACTGGTCGCCATGATATAGCTGAAATATTGCTGAAAGTGGCGTTAAACATAATAATTCAAATCAAATCAATCTACGTTTTCATTGTAATATATAGCATTATAAATTATTCATCGACATTATCATGTGCATAACGCCGGCTAAGAGTATAAACAGTATTTACGGTGCCTGTCCCCGTTTTATTTGAAAGTCACCATGATTGAATGCAAATCATTAGCGGTAATCCCCCCCTTTTTTTCATATAAAATGGAACTAAATGTACCTAAAGTGACGGGCAAAATATGTAATTTCAATCGTTGAAATTAATCTCCTCTAGTTATCTTCCCATAGATCGTTACGTATTTTCCCACCTTTCGTGAAAATATCATTCAGCAAGACAAAGCTGACTCGATTGGACGTATTTTACTTAGTTAGTTAAATTTTATTTTGTTTCGAATACAACTTTCCTTTTTCATTCAGTATAATTAACATTTCACAAAATTTTGCTTTGATTTTTGCACTACAGATAATTGAAGTGCATACATATTTTGTATCAATTGTCTAATACTATGTTGCTGAATTAAGCACAGCACATGGCACTGTCACGTGAGTATTCAATTTGATTACTGTTTTCTAATTATAGACATATTAATAGATATTTATGAGTATGGTATGTTATCTATGCGTTTTGATGTTTGTCTAGAAGAACAATATTTATATTTCGTCTTCTTCGTGGCATAAATTTTAAAGAATGATTGAAAAATATGCACATATTCAGTTTGCGGTAAATTGCACATTTTCACGAGCTTCCCTTGTATTTCTTTGTATTTAACATACTGATCAATCAACAAGACGACTACTTCAGATTAGAAATATTTGGGTTGTTATTTGTTTTCTGCTTTCAATGGGATTCGAACGAAATTCTTGGATAAACTATAGCACCAATGCTTAGACTTGCCCTAGACCACTTGGCCACATCGTATTATACAAACAAAAATTTACATTTTGTTCCGGGCGTTTCTCGGTGGATTAATTATTATATATATACATGTACATTTTTGTATATACGTTTTCTGAATAGGGATAATGCTATTGTTGCTTTTTATTTTTGTGAATCAAGAAATATAATCAACATGTACATTATTATATTACAATACAAACTTAATGTTTATGGTTTGGCTTAGAACGCCACTTTCAACAATTTTTCAGCTATATGGTGGCAGTAAGTTTTATTGGTGGAGGAAACCGGAGTACCCGGAGAAAACCACTGACCTAATATTTTATGAGTGGAACAAATAGAGCGAAATGATTATAAATATATGCTATGCTACATACAAGTGTGTATAACTACATTTAAAGGACGATAAATATACATAATATACATATACATTTATTGTGTTTAAAGAAACAACAAACATAGCTATAATGTTATTTTATAAAATGGATAATATATTACGCACTATTTAAAATGTGCCACATTCTTTTTATATGATTCCATATTTGTTTTCACGCTATCAAATATAATATTTTGTTGTTATGTGGATGTACCGATATCATAATATTGATAGTTACAATTCTGGCAATACTACTATGGCTTAGATCAAGGAGACCGGTTACTTATCCACCAGGACCTGTACCCATTCCAATTATCGGAAATATTCATAGCATAGCAAGTAGGGATGTTCTCGAAAGGTTCCGTGATCTTCGGAAGAAATATGGTGATGTGTTTAGTTTATCTGTGGGCTCTTTCTGGGTAATTGTTGTAAACGGACCAGACACTCTGAGGAATTTACTGGTGAAGAGGGCAGAATTTACATCAGACAGACCACCAATATATCTTTTCAATCTCTTCAAGAATAAAGGTATATTATAAAAAGTATGAAATTATTTGTACAAGTATATTGTGCATTATGATAATTGAGTGTTCTTGGGCACCATGTATTAAAATTCCGGTATCCGATCAAAGGTGACAAGTCCAGGAGACCAATCAGTCGCAAGCCTATGAAATATGGAGGCATTGAACAGCATAATTTGCTTGAAAATTGACAAAAACCTGGCGAGGCACACTCGAATAATCATCCACTCTCCTCCACAATTTAAAGTATCGACAGCGATATAGCTAAAGTATTGATGCAAGTGGCGTTAAATAACAGTAATCCTGCTCTTAATATCAATATATGTCTTTGTCAAATATATACAATAGGATTGAACACAAAATTTACAACCTATATGAAGTTTTCTCCAGTCTACTCATAATCAAACGATTGATTGATTGCTTAACGTCCGGCGGAAAATATGTCATGCATATTTAGAACTAGAATAAACTGAGATATTTAAGGTATATTTGAAATTGTTGAACGATATAACCTGGTTTGGTTTGGTACCTTGGGGAAAATAAAAGTGCTATTACCCTCATACCCAGTCAATAAGTGTATAATAGTACATTTATTCTGGTGAACAGCTGCTACCACCACATTAACATATGGATCCGTATGATTCCATTATCACTCCATTAAATAACAATTTTGTGTTATTTACATGACATATTAGATATACCTAATATTGAAATTTACAGTTCCTAAATAATGTCATTATTAATAAGTTAAGTTATGTGATCTTAGCCGATTTTGTATATACCGTATCTGGTTTACTTGCTCTCAAAGACTCTTAAATTATTTTTAGTTTTCCAATCTTTTTATGATGAGCGTACCTGATGGATGGTATTCCAGAAACGTGTCGTGCGTTAGATATTTACGTTTCGATTACAGTCACTTTCATAGTCAAGACATGAAAATGAAAAAGAAACATCGACACTATCATTCTACTGATGGTAAGTATAGCCGACGATGAGAGACCGCCATTATGAAATAGAAATGCCAAAACCTTGAAGAGAGGGCATTTTCAAAACAAAGACATCAGGCATGTTCAACATTAACATGATTTTTGTTATTCTATTTGGGCCATTAACTGTTCCCAAACACTTATCTGGCTTTGCAATCTTTTCACTTGAAGCGTACCTGATGAAGGCTATTTCAAATGCTCCCGACGTTTTATATCTATATCTTTATTAAAGCATTAATTATCTACGTTTTCTTGGATTACATAACAACTCATACAAGCCTATCACTAATACGGCGTAGGTTCGCGCACGGCTTTGTAAATTACAAAAATGGTGCACTCGACTCGCAGCCGCAAGTGATAAAGTTTACCAGTTGCTTGCCCATGGTCGGTGGTTCTCTACGGGTACTCCGGCTTCTTCCACCACTAAAACTGGTCGCCATGATATAGCTGAAATATTGCTGAAAGTGGCGTTAAACATAATAATTCAAATCAAATCAATCTACGTTTTCATTGTAATATATAGCATTATAAATTATTCATCGACATTATCATGTGCATAACGCCGGCTAAGAGTATAAACAGTATTTACGGTGCCTGTCCCCGTTTTATTTGAAAGTCACCATGATTGAATGCAAATCATTAGCGGTAATCCCCCCCTTTTTTTCATATAAAATGGAACTAAATGTACCTAAAGTGACGGGCAAAATATGTAATTTCAATCGTTGAAATTAATCTCCTCTAGTTATCTTCCCATAGATCGTTACGTATTTTCCCACCTTTCGTGAAAATATCATTCAGCAAGACAAAGCTGACTCGATTGGACGTATTTTACTTAGTTAGTTAAATTTTATTTTGTTTCGAATACAACTTTCCTTTTTCATTCAGTATAATTAACATTTCACAAAATTTTGCTTTGATTTTTGCACTACAGATAATTGAAGTGCATACATATTTTTGTATCAATTGTCTAATACTATGTTGCTGAATTAAGCACAGCACATGGCACTGTCACGTGAGTATTCAATTTGATTACTGTTTTCTAATTATAGACATATTAATAGATATTTATGAGTATGGTATGTTATCTATGCGTTTTGATGTTTGTCTAGAAGAACAATATTTATATTTCGTCTTCTTCGTGGCATAAATTTTAAAGAATGATTGAAAAATATGCACATATTCAGTTTGCGGTAAATTGCACATTTTCACGAGCTTCCCTTGTATTTCTTTGTATTTAACATACTGATCAATCAACAAGACGACTACTTCAGATTAGAAATATTTGGGTTGTTATTTGTTTTCTGCTTTCAATGGGATTCGAACGAAATTCTTGGATAAACTATAGCACCAATGCTTAGACTTGCCCTAGACCACTTGGCCACATCGTATTATACAAACAAAAATTTACATTTTGTTCCGGGCGTTTCTCGGTGGATTAATTATTATATATATACATGTACATTTTTGTATATACGTTTTCTGAATAGGGATAATGCTATTGTTGCTTTTTATTTTTGTGAATCAAGAAATATAATCAACATGTACATTATTATATTACAATACAAACTTAATGTTTATGGTTTGGCTTAGAACGCCACTTTCAACAATTTTTCAGCTATATGGTGGCAGTAAGTTTTATTGGTGGAGGAAACCGGAGTACCCGGAGAAAACCACTGACCTAATATTTTATGAGTGGAACAAATAGAGCGAAATGATTATAAATATATGCTATGCTACATACAAGTGTGTATAACTACATTTAAAGGACGATAAATATACATAATATACATATACATTTATTGTGTTTAAAGAAACAACAAACATAGCTATAATGTTATTTTATAAAATGGATAATATATTACGCACTATTTAAAATGTGCCACATTCTTTTTATATGATTCCATATTTGTTTTCACGCTATCAAATATAATATTTTGTTGTTATGTGGATGTACCGATATCATAATATTGATAGTTACAATTCTGGCAATACTACTATGGCTTAGATCAAGGAGACCGGTTACTTATCCACCAGGACCTGTACCCATTCCAATTATCGGAAATATTCATAGCATAGCAAGTAGGGATGTTCTCGAAAGGTTCCGTGATCTTCGGAAGAAATATGGTGATGTGTTTAGTTTATCTGTGGGCTCTTTCTGGGTAATTGTTGTAAACGGACCAGACACTCTGAGGAATTTACTGGTGAAGAGGGCAGAATTTACATCAGACAGACCACCAATATATCTTTTCAATCTCTTCAAGAATAAAGGTATATTATAAAAAGTATGAAATTATTTGTACAAGTATATTGTGCATTATGATAATTGAGTGTTCTTGGGCACCATGTATTAAAATTCCGGTATCCGATCAAAGGTGACAAGTCCAGGAGACCAATCAGTCGCAAGCCTATGAAATATGGAGGCATTGAACAGCATAATTTGCTTGAAAATTGACAAAAACCTGGCGAGGCACACTCGAATAATCATCCACTCTCCTCCACAATTTAAAGTATCGACAGCGATATAGCTAAAGTATTGATGCAAGTGGCGTTAAATAACAGTAATCCTGCTCTTAATATCAATATATGTCTTTGTCAAATATATACAATAGGATTGAACACAAAATTTACAACCTATATGAAGTTTTCTCCAGTCTACTCATAATCAAACGATTGATTGATTGCTTAACGTCCGGCGGAAAATATGTCATGCATATTTAGAACTAGAATAAACTGAGATATTTAAGGTATATTTGAAATTGTTGAACGATATAACCTGGTTTGGTTTGGTACCTTGGGGAAAATAAAAGTGCTATTACCCTCATACCCAGTCAATAAGTGTATAATAGTACATTTATTCTGGTGAACAGCTGCTACCACCACATTAACATATGGATCCGTATGATTCCATTATCACTCCATTAAATAACAATTTTGTGTTATTTACATGACATATTAGATATACCTAATATTGAAATTTACAGTTCCTAAATAATGTCATTATTAATAAGTTAAGTTATGTGATCTTAGCCGATTTTGTATATACCGTATCTGGTTTACTTGCTCTCAAAGACTCTTAAATTATTTTTAGTTTTCCAATCTTTTTATGATGAGCGTACCTGATGGATGGTATTCCAGAAACGTGTCGTGCGTTAGATATTTACGTTTCGATTACAGTCACTTTCATAGTCAAGACATGAAAATGAAAAAGAAACATCGACACTATCATTCTACTGATGGTAAGTATAGCCGACGATGAGAGACCGCCATTATGAAATAGAAATGCCAAAACCTTGAAGAGAGGGCATTTTCAAAACAAAGACATCAGGCATGTTCAACATTAACATGATTTTTGTTATTCTATTTGGGCCATTAACTGTTCCCAAACACTTATCTGGCTTTGCAATCTTTTCACTTGAAGCGTACCTGATGAAGGCTATTTCAAATGCTCCCGACGTTTTATATCTATATCTTTATTAAAGCATTAATTATCTACGTTTTCTTGGATTACATAACAACTCATACAAGCCTATCACTAATACGGCGTAGGTTCGCGCACGGCTTTGTAAATTACAAAAATGGTGCACTCGACTCGCAGCCGCAAGTGATAAAGTTTACCAGTTGCTTGCCCATGGTCGGTGGTTCTCTACGGGTACTCCGGCTTCTTCCACCACTAAAACTGGTCGCCATGATATAGCTGAAATATTGCTGAAAGTGGCGTTAAACATAATAATTCAAATCAAATCAATCTACGTTTTCATTGTAATATATAGCATTATAAATTATTCATCGACATTATCATGTGCATAACGCCGGCTAAGAGTATAAACAGTATTTACGGTGCCTGTCCCCGTTTTATTTGAAAGTCACCATGATTGAATGCAAATCATTAGCGGTAATCCCCCCCTTTTTTTCATATAAAATGGAACTAAATGTACCTAAAGTGACGGGAAAAATATGTAATTTCAATCGTTGAAATTAATCTCCTCTAGTTATCTTCCCATAGATCGTTACGTATTTTCCCACCTTTCGTGAAAATATCATTCAGCAAGACAAAGCTGACTCGATTGGACGTATTTTACTTAGTTAGTTAAATTTTATTTTGTTTCGAATACAACTTTCCTTTTTCATTCAGTATAATTAACATTTCACAAAATTTTGCTTTGATTTTTGCACTACAGATAATTGAAGTGCATACATATTTTTGTATCAATTGTCTAATACTATGTTGCTGAATTAAGCACAGCACATGGCACTGTCACGTGAGTATTCAATTTGATTACTGTTTTCTAATTATAGACATATTAATAGATATTTATGAGTATGGTATGTTATCTATGCGTTTTGATGTTTGTCTAGAAGAACAATATTTATATTTCGTCTTCTTCGTGGCATAAATTTTAAAGAATGATTGAAAAATATGCACATATTCAGTTTGCGGTAAATTGCACATTTTCACGAGCTTCCCTTGTATTTCTTTGTATTTAACATACTGATCAATCAACAAGACGACTACTTCAGATTAGAAATATTTGGGTTGTTATTTGTTTTCTGCTTTCAATGGGATTCGAACGAAATTCTTGGATAAACTATAGCACCAATGCTTAGACTTGCCCTAGACCACTTGGCCACATCGTATTATACAAACAAAAATTTACATTTTGTTCCGGGCGTTTCTCGGTGGATTAATTATTATATATATACATGTACATTTTTGTATATACGTTTTCTGAATAGGGATAATGCTATTGTTGCTTTTTATTTTTGTGAATCAAGAAATATAATCAACATGTACATTATTATATTACAATACAAACTTAATGTTTATGGTTTGGCTTAGAACGCCACTTTCAACAATTTTTCAGCTATATGGTGGCAGTAAGTTTTATTGGTGGAGGAAACCGGAGTACCCGGAGAAAACCACTGACCTAATATTTTATGAGTGGAACAAATAGAGCGAAATGATTATAAATATATGCTATGCTACATACAAGTGTGTATAACTACATTTAAAGGACGATAAATATACATAATATACATATACATTTATTGTGTTTAAAGAAACAACAAACATAGCTATAATGTTATTTTATAAAATGGATAATATATTACGCACTATTTAAAATGTGCCACATTCTTTTTATATGATTCCATATTTGTTTTCACGCTATCAAATATAATATTTTGTTGTTATGTGGATGTACCGATATCATAATATTGATAGTTACAATTCTGGCAATACTACTATGGCTTAGATCAAGGAGACCGGTTACTTATCCACCAGGACCTGTACCCATTCCAATTATCGGAAATATTCATAGCATAGCAAGTAGGGATGTTCTCGAAAGGTTCCGTGATCTTCGGAAGAAATATGGTGATGTGTTTAGTTTATCTGTGGGCTCTTTCTGGGTAATTGTTGTAAACGGACCAGACACTCTGAGGAATTTACTGGTGAAGAGGGCAGAATTTACATCAGACAGACCACCAATATATCTTTTCAATCTCTTCAAGAATAAAGGTATATTATAAAAAGTATGAAATTATTTGTACAAGTATATTGTGCATTATGATAATTGAGTGTTCTTGGGCACCATGTATTAAAATTCCGGTATCCGATCAAAGGTGACAAGTCCAGGAGACCAATCAGTCGCAAGCCTATGAAATATGGAGGCATTGAACAGCATAATTTGCTTGAAAATTGACAAAAACCTGGCGAGGCACACTCGAATAATCATCCACTCTCCTCCACAATTTAAAGTATCGACAGCGATATAGCTAAAGTATTGATGCAAGTGGCGTTAAATAACAGTAATCCTGCTCTTAATATCAATATATGTCTTTGTCAAATATATACAATAGGATTGAACACAAAATTTACAACCTATATGAAGTTTTCTCCAGTCTACTCATAATCAAACGATTGATTGATTGCTTAACGTCCGGCGGAAAATATGTCATGCATATTTAGAACTAGAATAAACTGAGATATTTAAGGTATATTTGAAATTGTTGAACGATATAACCTGGTTTGGGTCAGTTTACGCTTAATAAACGCGAAAAGCGTAAGCTGACCCAAACCAGGTTATGCAAGTATAACTTGTTCAACAATTTGAAATATTCCTTATAATTTAATTTTCACAACCAAATTTAATGATTCCTCGATTTTAATTACGATTATTTCATGTGACTATTTGAATTAGTCGTTGGTGACGTCACAATACCAACCCAGGTTATCGAGTATAACCAAAATTTTCTCTAGGCGGATTAGCCAATCAGATTGAAGAATTCAAATCAAATTAAATTATATAAAAATATATATAGAAATGAGGGAGGAATCGGCATCCTGGGCATGAATTTTTACTGCCATTAGAAAGGTATGGATGGTTGGGTAGGGACGAAATATTTAGCCTTTTGTAGTGACTTCGATGTGCCAGCACTTTTTTCTCTAAATCTACAAATGGGGTTTTTAACATTGAGGAAACGTTGCACTATCTAAGCAGTGTGCCTACTATGGTCCATGGTCCGACTCTCCGTACTATTACCTGACAACCCCTATCGAGGAGGGCACCCCATACCCACCACCTGGGGATGTGTTGGACAGCCCTGTGGGTTTAGCTGTACTAATCGTACGAATAAGGGTAATAACAAAATTACCGAACTCCGAACAATCTTCCAAAGGGAAGGTCAAAACTCATAAGTATATAAACAGACAAAATCAGTCAACAACCGGAAAACTGTGTAAACCGTAAATGACCCTGACTTGGTATAGGCATTTCCATAGAAATGGTGGGTTAAATCAGATTTTAAGGCGCCACACCTCCCGCTTTCATTAAGGTTCTAAGGTTCCGGCTGTCACTATAACAGTATTTATAACAATACTGGAATAAAATAGATAAAATAGTAGTCAACGCAGTACTAAATTAGTGAGGAGGGTGGAACATCTATCGTGAACCATCTCCATCAACAGCCACGAGTCACCTGAAGTATTTTAACTTCGAAAGTAAATGTCAAAAACACTTTTACGTCACACATTGACAAAAAATATTTTTGACATTTTTGTTGATTTCTTTATCTTTATGCATTTTCACTTGATGAAAATCCATCGTTTATTATCGTCTCTGCAGAGACAGAATATATTTGAACAAGATCTTGGTATCGGAATACAAACTTTTTAAGAGATCGAATAAAGCGAATCTTTTCATAGCCCTAGTCCAGTAGCCTGTTTCTCAGATAAAGATGACGTTTCAGGAAATCCGAATAATTGCTACTGGCCCTTGCATAGCGAATCAATTGCGAGATGTAAAACCATATGCAGGAGAAGCTGGTATATTGCTGCACATATTTGGAAAATTTATGATTTTAAAATTGAAGTCGTCCCGTTTATCATACATTTTAGTATTGAGTTGACCACTGTCGTCAAGTTCGAGGTATAAGTCCAAAAATGATGCGGACGAAGCTGTATCAGTGGTCCCTTTAATTTCCAGCTCTGGAGGATATATCAATGGAAGAAATTCTGCAAATCTAGAATTATTGATAGATAAAACGTCATCAATATACCTGTATGTGAAATTAAAGGCTCTAGGTTCATGAATACCAATTTTTTTCTATTAAAAATATGAGTATAGGTTAATGAGATTTTCAATAAACATGTACTTGTATATGTTCATTCATTTAACTAATTAGACACTGATGGATATGAAATCGCGTCATCGATATCCGTACGGAAGCTCAGATAATTTTCATTAAATATCCATTTTGTATTTTTAATGATTGTTATTAAACTATGCAACTTTTGTTATTTTTTTGTTTGCTCTACAAGAATAAACATCTTCACAGCTAAAATTGTCACATCTTATTAACAAATCATAAGGCAAATCATATGGGTATCATATGTAAATCATATATTTAAAAATCATGTGTAAATCGTATGTTCAATTACGCATGATTATCATATCCAGCTCGATTCATGCCTGAATCATGCGTATCTGAACGCATGATTCATATATGATTTTCATGTGAATTTAATGCGCGACACATTTGCATGAGTACGCATCACGTGTTTCGTTTGTCTAATATAGTCATTTAGACTTTTCAATTATTGTGCAATGAAATCGAATAAGGTGCTTTACTCTTGAATTTCCTATATAAAAGGACACTTTATTTGTGTCTACAAATATATAAAACAGATGTCAAATGTTTTGAAGTTCGTTATTGCGTGTCCATGGTAACATTGTAATATATGATACTCTATCATTGTGTAACCGCATCGGTGGTGTAATGATTAGCGTGCTCGCCTCGAGTGCGGTAGTTCGTGGGTTCGAGCCCCGGTCGGGTCAATGCAAAGACTGTAAAATTGGCATTTGTTGCTTCTCCGCTGAGTACGCAGCATTAAGAAGAAAGAGCAAAGACTGGTTGGCTCGGATTCAGAATAAGGTGTCCGAGTGGGACGACATGTCTATCTACGGACTGTTGTTTCAGTGAGTTAGCACTATAAAAATCCAACTCAGCGTGTTGGTCTAGTACAAAGCGGACCTCATCATCATCTCAGTGAAAATAAACTTGTTCTCGCTATGATATAGCTGAATTGGCGTTAATCAACAATCACTCACTCACTCTATCATTGTGTGTTTATTGTAGGGATTATGGCAGCAAGTGGCACTGCATGGAAACAACAGAGAATATTCACACTTTCCAAATTGCGTGATTTTGGCTTTGGAAAGAGAAGCTTTGAAATCAGTATATTGGAAGAATTAGAGACATTTTTGAAATTCTTGGAAAAGAATGGCGTAAATTTGGACTGGTCAGACAAGTTGCTTACAAGTATATCAAACAATATTTTATGTATTATAATTGGAAAACGTTTTAATTATGATGATCCGAAGTTAACATTCATTATAAAATGTATGATGGATAACGCAGAGAATTTTGCGCTGTCTAGTGTTTTCAATTTTGCCCCTTTCTTAGCCACATTGCCTGGAGATCCATTAGGTGCAAGAATTTTTGCAACAAATATTGAGAAAACTATCAATTTCTTCCGCGATGAGATTGAAGAACATAAAATAAATTATGATGATAATAGCATTAAAGACTTTATTGATGTGTACCTGAAAGAAATAAAGAATAAAGAAAATAACACGAACAACCAGTACACAGGTATGTATTACAAGAACAACCAGTATACATGTATGTATTCTGTAACAAAAACAACATGTACACAGGTATGTATTATCTAACAAGAACAACCAGTATACAGGTATGTATTCTGTAACAACAACAACATGTACACAAGTATGTATTCTGTAACAACAACAACATGTACACAGGTATGTATTCTGTAACAGCAACAACATGTACACATGTATGTATTATGTAACAAGAATAACTTGTACACATGTATGTATTATCTAACAAGAACAACCAGTATACAGGTATGTATTATCTATCAAGAACAACATGTACACAGGTATGTATTTTGTAACCAGAACAACATGTACACATGTATGTATTATCTAACAAGAACATGTACACAGGTATGTATTCTGTAACAAGAACAACTTGCACACAGGTATGTATTATCTAACAAGAACAACCAGTATACAGGTATGTATTCTGTAATAAGAACAACCAGTATACAGGTATTTATTCTGTAGCAAAAACAGCATGTACACAGGTATGTATTCTGTAACAGGAACAACCAGTATTCAGGTATGTATTATCTAACAAGAACAACATGTATACAGGTATGTATTCTATAACAAGAACAACTTGTACACAAGTATGTATTATCTAACAAGAACAACATGTACACAGGTATGTATTCTGTAACAAGAACAACCAGTATACAGGTATGTATTCTGCTCTGTAACACGAACAACCTGTGAACATGTATGTATTCTGTAACAAAAACAACATGTACACAGGTATGTATTCTGTATCAATTGTAACAAGAACAACATGTACATATGTATGTATTATGTAACAAGAACAACCAATACACAGGTATGTATTATCGAACAAGAACAACCTGTACATATCTGTTATCTGTTTTTCTCTTTGGCAGTTGTAATGTATCTCCAAACTTTTCAGCTGGACAATGTTTAAACTTTCAAAAAATTATTATAACGGGAATTTCCTTTTGCTTAAGTGCATTTTATTCATTCAAACGAAGAAGGTATATATTTCAAGTCAACCAACTTCCTACCAGAGTGATGATACAGTCGATGATTTATAGGATTAGGGGTTCGAGTTATGGTACTTTCAACAATATTTTAGCTATATCGTAGCGGTCAGTTTTTTTTATTAGTGGAGAAAACCACCAACATGTCGCAAGTTACTGACAAACTTTATCACATAATGTTGTATCGAGTACACCTCGCATGAACGGATTCGAACAACTCACAACTCAGTGGTGATAGACACTGATTGCATAGGTAGTTGTAAATCCAACTACAAAACGAAGACGACCACGACGACCCCCATTGTTTATTTATAGGGGTATAAATCTAGAATAGTAACATAATAAAAATAGAAACGTAGATATCTAATGTAGTGCACACGACGCTTTTCTGGAATAACCTTCATCAGGTACACTCAAAGTCGACAGATTGGAGAGCCCGATGAATTAAAAATCTCAATTATTGTGAGTGCTAATTAGGCTAGCAGTAATACCCTAACGATATCACAACAAATCAGTTAAAAATGTTAGTCGAAAGAAAATGAAAATAAAATTAAGATGTTTTAAAATGGTCCACATTTACAAATTTTAAAATTCAATGGAGGTAAACACATATGTTTTTCAATAATTGACCACACAGAATAAAACAAAGTCTTCTATTATATCTAAGGACCGTCGTGGTCGTGATCGTCTGATAATTGGATTTATAACTACCTATGCAATCAGTGCCTATCACCACTAAAGTTGTGAGTTCGAATCCCGTTCATGACGAGGAGTACTCGTTTCAACATTATGTGATAAAGTTTGGCAGTGGCTTGCGATAAGTCGGTAGTTTTCTTCGGGTACTCCGGTTTCCTCCACCAATAAAACTGACTGCCGCGATGTAACTGTAATATTGTTGAAAGTGGCGTTAAACACTATAAACCAAAACTATATATTACAGAGAAGCAGTTAGAAATCATTCTGCTGGAGTTGTTTAGTGCAGGGATGGAAACTACAGCAACAACACTGAAATGGGCCATTCTTTATCTAATTAATCACGTGGATGTCCAAAACAAAATGAGAGAAGAAATTAAAGAGAATGTTGGTCTCGACCGTCTTCCAAAAATGTCAGATAAGATCAATCTACCCATTTGCTTTACCACACGGTGTCTCAGAAAACATAGACTTTCAAGGATACTGCATCCCTAAAAACTCGATTTTAGTACCAAATCTTGATTCCGTCATGCATGATGAAAACTTGTTTCCAGACAGCAAAGTGTTTAATCCAGAACGTTTTATTGGTTCAGACGGAAGATGTTCTGGACACGAAAAAGTATTGGCGTTCTCATTAGGTAAGCTAATTGAATACGTTTTGAACATATCAGGGTTAGGGTTATGGTGTTTAACGCCACTATCAACAATATTTCAGGTATATCGTGGCGATCAGTTTTATTGGTGGAGAAAGCCAGAGTACCCGAAGAAAACAACCGACCTTCCGCAAGTCACTGACAAACTTTATCACATAATGTTGTATCCAGTACAACTCGCTGTTAGTACAATTGGTAACTTACAGCGATTGTGGTGATATGCACTTATTGCATAGGTAGTTGTAAATCCAATTACAATACAATCACAACCACGACGGCCCTTTGAACATATCAGTAATTTGGACATTTGTCCTTTGATCTTAATGAGGGATATTTTCAGGATAAACGAACTGACTCTGATACTGAAAATTATCGCTCTCGGTCGACAAACACGTTACGAGATTATTTCATATATTATATTGTAGATACTAGAATTTGTAACATGAATATATAATCGAAACAGAAGACAATTTCAAGAAAACGGACCACCGGATACAAAACAAAAAACAGTACATTGACAATATTCGTATATTATCTGAATATGTTAAATTTATTTGTAGAGCCTACAAACAGGTACAGCTTTTCTATCCTGTTTCGCAGCGAGTGCTAATGACTTTTTATATTTTCCGACATTGTGCGTAAATTGGGTTTATCCTGCAATGTCAAAACGTCTAAAACAACTGACACATTGTTTGAAAAGAGCTGAATCAGGCGTCGTTCTAATCGTTTTCATTTGTGTCCTCTATGAAGTCCACGCTTATACTGTTACCGTTTCTAACCGTTTACTCTACATGAATCAGGTACCAGAGCAAAAATATATCTTGGTCAGTGACCGTTCAGAACAAACATTTATCCAGTCAATGCAATACAAATGCTCAAATAGAACCAGTGCAGGATAAAATATACTATATCAGCCCCATTTTAAAACAAAAGAAAAGAGCGAAAGACTAGCGAACAACAACCCTCAATCCACGGAAGCGAGAAAAAAGGGTGTTCCGGAAGGAAACAATTTATTTAATGAGCTATGCTAGGTAGGTCAACAAAAATAGCCAGATTGTACAATTTTAGGTTTTTATTTTTATTGAAATTATATAATTTTTACCACACAGAAAGAATTTGACTAAGGTTGGTTGAGGGTTTGACACATACAACTAATTTGATCCCGCCACTATTTATTGAAGCGCCTGTACCAAACCAGACAAATGAGCGGTCATGTATATGTGTGTTAGAGGTCATGTATATGTGTGTTCGGGCTGTTGATTTTACCTCTGTTTCTACGATTTATTGATTAGATTTTGGAACTGTTTTGAAGGTGTGCTATTTTTAGTTGTTGTTTTTTTTAAATTTTATTCCAATCTTTTTTTAGGCCGACGTGTTTGTCTCGGAGAATCATTGGCTAGAATGGAATTGTTCCTTTATCTGACATCTCTAATACAACGATTTAATTTCTGTCCAGCGGACGGAGAAAGTATACCGTCATTAGAAGGGAAAATGGGCATCACATATAATCCTGTTTCTTTTAAATGTAAAGCGATTGGAATACCAAATATGGAGATTTCTGTGTAATTTATTATTTGTTACTAATCTATCAGTTTGTCTAAATGATATAAATACATGTATATTATAATTATCCTGACAATGATGTGATGTGTATAAAGTACTTTCGATAAATTGGACATTTACCTTTGATCTCACCGAATGATATTGTCAGTATGAACGTATTGACTCTGATACTGAAAAATATCGTCACATTATATAAACTTTGAGACCAATAAAAACAATAACGCCAGTTTTGAAGTTGTTCTCGACATACATTATCACTAGTATCACAGATCGTCCTATCGGACTCACTGCGATACTAGTGATAATATCTGTCTCGACCCTAAAAGTAGCCGTTATTCTAATTATATTTACACCTTAATTCTATCTTGATTATTACCAACCGCATCGGTGGCGTAATGGTTAACGTGCTCGCCTCGAGTGTGGTAGATCGTGGGTTCGAGCCCCGGTCCGGTCAAACCAAAGACTATAAAATTGGTATGTGTTGCTTCTCCGCTAAGCACGCAGCATTAAGGAGAGAGAGCAAATACTGGTTGGCTCGGTATCAGAATGATGTGTCCGAGTGGAGCGACATGTCTACCCGCAGAATGTTGTTTTAGAGAGCTAGCACTATAAAAAAAATCCAACTCAGCGTGTTGGTCTAGTACAAAGTGGATCTCATCATCATGTCATTGAAAATTAACTTGTCCTCTCCATGATATAGCTGAAAAATTGTTGAATTGGCGTTAAACAACAATCAATCACTAACAATCACTCCTGATTTTTACAATTTCAAGATTTCGTAATTCAAAATCCCGCGAAAACGCGGAGCATTAAATGGGAACAGTAGAAACAAACCAGTCCATCGCCAGGTGGGAACATGGACGGTGCCTATCATAAGCTCGGATTTGATAGCATCTATTTCACTGACACAAGTAGAGCTTTATTGGACCAATACAGATATACCCCTACCAACTGTACCCATTTCATATTTGCAAAATATATCCATCGCATTTCTTACAAATCGAAACATATAAACTTTGACTTATTTACGTTCGCGTCAAACTTGTAATATACAATAAAATAAAAACAAATACTTTCCGAAAACCAGATGACGAAAATAAAATTTAATTGCAGAAAGTGATTACAATCGTGCTATATTTGTGCTTACATTAATCAACGTCCATTAGACTAATTGTTTTAAGAGTTTTCCTGTTTGAAATTTCAAAAATAAATCGTTTTATTTTACTCCAACTTTACTCTATTACATATATCTTGTAAGAGGCTGTTGTGGTCGTGATCATGTGGTGGTTGGATTTATCTTCAACCAAATTAATCACTCAGTTTAGCTAAACTCAAATATTTAGCTGATCTACCCCGTTCATTATCATGGGCGACTTTAATGGACATAACCCTTTATGAGGTATTAAAACAACCAGTGACAAAGGCAAAAAGCTTGAACACTTTCTCTCCCATGGGGGAGTATGTACATTGTATCTTTAACAACGGTACTGATACATATTTACATCCTGGGAATGAGTCTTATTCAGCTATAAATATTACTGTCACTGATGAATTTCTTCTTCTTGATTCCTCATGTAAAATGCAGGATGATCAATGTGGAAGTGATCATTTACCTATCATTGTAGACAGCTTAATTTTTACTGTAGGTGAAAGTCTGATTGGTCTCTGTATGAACAGATGTGTAGAGTAGAACTTAAAACACAAATATAACGTATAGTGAGCATTACTCGTTCTCATTCTAGAGGTCAAATATAACGAAATATCATCGATCCAATTTTGAAGTTTGATGAAACAGTAAAAGCTTTAGCTTATAAGACCATTCCAAAGTTATTTATTATTAAATATTTACTTCTTTAATTTTTTTTTAAATATTCTTATCTAGTATGCAAGTGTCTTCAATCTGTCAGTGAAATAATCACATTTTATAAATAATGGAACAAATCTCCAAAACATTGTGTGTTGCATAAATGTAAAATTCGTAGTTCCCTATGTACGTTATTCACAAGCTATCCAAGACACCGTTATCTTCAGAAAGTATGGTTCTGTTCCATTGGGGAGTCCTTGAAGGTTTAAATTCCATCCTTTTCTTGTGACGTTATAAGCATTAACAAAATGTGTCGCTCAGAAGTTGAACAAATAACAATGGGTGGCTTAGCGATAAATAGAGGATCAAATTTTATGAATTCTCCTTTATATTCACGAAACAACCACCAGGTGATTAACAATACTGCATCTCCTGATTGGCCTACAAGTAGAATACATTTTGTAATTAGTTTATAATCAATAATACAACTGAAATATACTTACTAATTTAAATACAAGCCTTCAAGGAAATTTTCGATTCAGGAATTTCCTCGTTACAAAAAGAGTAGAAACACAAAGAAAATATGGCAAGCATTCTTCAGTGAAATCACGTTGTTCAGTATAGTGAGTATTACTCGTTCTCATTCTAGAGGTCAACCAAGAAGCAATGATATCACGTGGTTCAGACCATAGTTAGCATTACTCATCCTCACTAGGAAACAATGATATCACGTGGTTCAGACCATAGTTAGCATTACTCATCCTCACTAAGAAACAACGATATCACGTGGTTCAGACCATAGTTAGCATTACTCATCATCATTAAGAAACAATGAGATCACGTGGTTCAGACCATTGTTAGCATTACTCATTCTCACTCAAAAGCAATGATATCACGTGGTTCAGAGCATAGTTAGCATTACTCATCCTCACTAAGAAACAATCATATCACGTGGTTCAGAGCATAGCTAGCATTACTCATTCTCACTCAAAAGCAATGATATAACGTGGTTCAGAGCATAGTTAGCATTACTCATTCTCACTAAGAAGCAGTGAGATCACGTGGTTCAGAACATAGTTAGCATTATTCGTTCTCACTAAGAAGCAGTGAGATCATGTGGTTAAGCATTGCTAGCATTACTTGTTGTTATTCCAGACGCCAACTAAGAAAAAATGAGATCACATAATTCAGTATACTTAGCATTACTTATTCTCATTCCAGAAGTCAAATGAGAAGCAGCAATATCTCATGGTTCAGCATAGTTAGCATTACTCGTTCTTACTAAGAAGCAGCAATATCTCATGGTTCAGCATAGTTAGCATTACTCGTTCCCATTAAGAAGCAGCAATATCTCATGGTTCAGTATAGTTAGCATTACTCGTTCTCACTAAGAAGCAGCAATATCTCATGGTTCAGTATAGTTAGCATTACTCGTTCTCACTAAGAAGCAGCAATATCTCATGGTTCAGCATAGTTAGCATTACTCGTTCTCACTAAGAAGCAGCAATATCTCATGGTTCAGCATAGTTAGCATTATTCGTTCTCACTAAGAAGCAGCAATATCTCATGGTTCAGCATAGTTAGCATTACTCGTTCCCACTAAGAAGCAGCAATATCTCATGGTTCAGTATAGTTAGCATTACTCGTTCTCACTAAGAAGCAGCAATATCTCATGGTTCAGCATAGTTAGCATTACTCGTTCTCACTAAGAAGCAGCAATATCTCATGGTTCAGCATAGTTAGCATTACTCGTTCTCACTAAGAAGCAGTAATATATCATGGTTCAGTGTTAGCATTACTCGTTCTCACTAAGAAGCAGCAATATCTCATGGTTCAGCATAGTTAGCATTACTCGTCCTCACTAAGAAGGAGCAATATCTCATGGTTCAGCATAGTTAGCATTACTCGTTCTCACTAAGAAGCAGCAATATCTCATGGTTCAGTATAGTTAGCATTACTCGTTCTCACTAGGAAGCAGCAATATCTCATGGCTCAGTATAGTTAGCATTACTCGTTCTCACTAAGAAGCAGCAATATCTCATGGTTCAGCATAGTTAGCATTACTCGTTCTCACTAAGAAGCAGCAATATCTCATGGTTCAGCATAGTTAGCATTACTCGTTCTCATTAAGAAGCAGCAATATCTCATGGTTCAGCATAGTTAGCATTACTCGTTCTCACTAAGAAGGAGCAATATCTCATGGTTCAGCATAGTTAGCATTACTCGTTCTTACTAAGAAGCTGTGGGATCACGTGGCTCAGTATAATTAGCATTACTTATTCCCACTACCAAGCAGTGAGATCACTTGGTTCAGTTTAGTGAGCATTACTCGTTCTCATTCCAGAAGTCAAAAAAGAGTTAGCATTACTCGCTCACATTCCAGAAACAAACCAATAAAACATACCCAGAACATTATATAAGAATCTGCTTTTGTTTTTTATATTAGATTAAGTTAATTTTTTCGTTGTGAGAATAATTTGCTATGCATATATAGGAATCTTTGGTTCAGTAGTTTCTTTGTTAGCAGCAACCCTCTATCTAGGAAATCATGACAGGAACCATAAGTTCTGGCATTTCGTGTCAACTAAAATTATACTCCATATGCAGGTGCTGCTGGAATGTTGCTACGTGTGAGCGACATATTTACCCGTGGACTGGTTTTTAATTGGGCTTGCACTAAGAAAAGCCTAATAAGCGTGTTGGTCTATTGCATAGCGAATATTATTATCATCTCATCAAATGTAACTTGTTCTCGCCATGATATTATTGAAAAGTGTTCACTTAGCATTAAACAACATCCACTCACTTATTTGTGGATTATTGTATAGTAAAGTGTTCATTTAGCATTAAACAACATCCACTCACTTATTTGTGGATTATTGGATAGTAAAGTGTTCATGTAGCATTAAATAACATCCACTCACTTATTTGTGGATTATTGGATAGTAAAGTGTTCATTTAGCATTAAACAACATCCACTCACTTGTTTGTGGATTATTGGATAGTAAAGTGTTCATTTAGCATTAAACAACATCCACTCACTTATTTGTGGATTATTGGATAGTAAAGTGTTCATTTAGCATTAAACAACATCCACTCACTTATTTGTGGATTATTGGATAGTAAAGTGTTCATTTAGCATTAAACAACATCCACTCACTTATTTGTGGATTATTGGATAGTAAAGTGTTCATTTAGCATTAAACAACATCCACTCACTTATTTGTGGATTATTGGATAGTAAAGTGTTCATTTAGCATTAAACAACATCCACTCACTTATTTGTGGATTATTGGATAGTATCAACTATCAATGGACTATAAACAAAAGTTAGAGAACACCGAAAGGTCAGTCAAGAAACATCTCATGTCGCATGTGGGCTATAAAGCATACACTAATAGTTACTACAATGAAAAGTAGGTCAAAATAAGAGGGGAAATATTTTGTAAAATTTATTTTATTTATATTACTTTGTTTTTTGTCTTTTTGTGATTGTATGGACGTCATTTTATGTAAATATTTCATACATCGTTAAATAGTTCATTTTTCAAAACGTGTTTGTATGTTGCAAAAATTAAAGGGATTTTTTTTTTTTTAAAATATAATATGCCCATTTGTTTTTCCCCCTGTACAAATGAGTTTGCAAGCAATCAGGGGCCCTAAGTGAGCTACCCTGTGCTACTTAGGTTATCATAAATCAGGGGTTTGTACAATAAACTGTATATATTTAAGAAAAAAAGAAAGGAAAAAAAAGTTATCAGTTGTGATGCCACTACAATGATAGACAATATCTTGTAAACCAAATTATGCCACAGACCACCTCTATAGAATACTTCTTTGGATTTTTTGGGGCCAACTCACTAAACAGCAGTCCGCTGGTAGATATGTCACATTACTCGAACACATTATCCTGATGCCGATCAAACAAGTCCTTGATCTTATTCCTTAATGCAGCGTACGTAGCAAGGGGAGTATACGTATCAAATATCAATTCTATAGTATTTGGTTTGACCCGAACGGGGTTTTAACCAAGAATATACCGTACACGAGGCGGTCAATCTAATAATTGGCCATTTAACGACCGGTGTGTCTCACTATTATGTAGATAGCTCCAGTCACAATAAGGACTGATATTGATGATGGCAGTGATGACAACAATTCCACCAATATCAACAAAACAATCACCTCTCACCTCTCACCTTAACTCACTGAACATACAAAAGACCACAACATATAGGTCATTAGGATTTTATGTTTTAATTGTATTATTTTTGTCCAAGTGGATGAGATTTATGCACATTGCTTTCATTTGTGTGAATTATGCACATCACTTTCATGAACGGTAGATCGTGGGTTCGAGTCCCGATCGCTTCAAATTGGTGTTGCTTCTCCGCTAAGAACGCAACATTAAGGATAAAGAGCAAGATTGATTGGCACGGAATCAAGATACTGTGTCGGAGTGGAGCAACATGTTTACTTGCAAACTGCTGTTTCAATGAACTAGCACTATGCCTATCCAACAAATCGTGCTGGTTTTGTGCAAATCGGGTCTCGTCATCATCTCATTGAAAATTAACTTGTTCTCGCCATTTGGCGTTAAATAACAATCAGTTAATCTAGAATATCTTTTAAATATAAGTAATGATCATTACAAGAAATATTTGTTGTCAATAATTGTAATAAGGATAACACGACTGGTGCCACATGTGGAGCTGGCACTGTTTACCAGTCCAGAGCACATGAGTTCACCCCGATTTTTACCGTGGTTCGTGTTGCTTGCCACATATGGAGCAGGCACTGTTTACCAGTCCAGAGCACATGAGTTCACCCGTTTTTAGCGTGGTTCGTGTTGCTCGATTTTTAGTTTGCTTTCTTTATAATGTTTTGTAGATCATCGTTCTTCCTTTTGTCCTTTTCCTGTGGCCATTGTATCGTCTATCCTTCGATTTATGGCTACTGATTACCACTGTGGTATCTTAGATTTATGGCTTCTGATTACCCCTGTGATATCTTAGATTTATGGCTTCTGATTACCCCTATGGTATCTTAGATTTATGGCTTCTGATTACCCCTGTGGTATCTTAGATATATGGCTTCTGATTACCCCTGTGGTATTTTAGATTTATGGCTTCTGATTATCCCTGTGGTATCTTAGATTTATGGCTTCTGATTACCCCTGTGGTATCTTAGATTTATGGCTTCTGATTACCCCTGTGGTATCTTAGATTTATGGCTTCTGATTACCCCTGTGGTATCTTAGATTTATTGGCTTCTGATTACCCCTGTGGTATATTAGATTTATGGCTACTGATTACCTCTGTGGTATCTTAGATTTATGGCTTCTGATTACCCCTGTGGTATCTTAGATTTATGGCTTCTGATTACCCCTGTGGTATCTTAGATTTATGGCTTCTGATTACCCCTGTGGTATCTTAGATTTATGGCTTCTGATTACCCCTGTGGTATCTTAGATTTATGGCTTCTGATTACCCCTGTGGTATCTTAGATTTATGGCTACTGATTACCCCTGTGGTATCTTAGATTTATGGCTACTGATTACCCCTGTGGTATCTTAGATTGATGGCTACTGATTACCCCTGTGGTATCTTAGATTTATGGTTTCTGATTACCCCTGTGGTATCTTAGATTTATGACTTCTGATTACCCCTGTGGTATCTTAGATTTATGGCTTCTGATTACCCCTGTGGTATCTTAGATATATGGCTTCTGATTACCCCTGTGGTATCTTAGATTTATGGCTTCTGATTACCCCTGTGGTATCTTAGATTTATGGCTTCTGATTACCCCTGTGGTATCTTAGATTTATGGCTTCCGATTACCCCTGTGGTATCTTATATTTATGGCTTCTGATTACACCTGTGGTATCTTAGATTTATGGCTTCTGATTACCCCTGTGGTATCTTAGATTTATGGCTTCTGATTACCCCTGTGGTATCTTAGATTTATGGCTTCTGATTACCCCTGTGGTATCTTAGATTTATGGCTACTGATTACCCCTGTGGTATCTTAGATTTATGGCTTCTGATTACCCCTGTGGTATCTTAGATTTCTGGCTTCTGATTACCCCTGTGGTATCTTTGATTTATGGCTTCTGATTACCCCTGTGGTATCTTAGATTTATGGCTGCTGATTACTCCTGTGGTATCTTAGATTTATGGCTTCTGATTACACCTGTGGTATCTTAGATTTATGGGTTCTGATTACCCCTGTGGTATCTTAGATTTATGGCTTCTGATTACCCCTGTGGTATCTTAGATTTATGGCTTCTGATTACCCCTGCGGTATCTTAGATTTATGGCTTCTGATTACCCCTGTGGTATCTTATATTTATGGCTTCTGATTACCCCTGTGGTATCTTAGATTTATGGCTTCTGATTACCCCTGTGGTATCTTAGATTTATGGCTTCTGATTACCCCTGTGGTATCTTAGATTTATGGCTACTGATTACCCCTGTGGTATCTTAGATTTATGGCTTCTGATTACCCCTGTGGTATCTTAGATTTATGGCTTCTGATTACCCCTGTGGTATCTTTGATTTATGGCTTCTGATTACCCCTGTGGTATCTTAGATTTATGGCTGCTGATTACCCATGTGGTATCTTAGATTTATGGCTTCTGATTACACCTGTGGTATCTTAGATTTATGGCTTCTGATTACCCCTGTGGTATCTTAGATTTATGGCTTCTGACTACCCCTGTGGTATCTTAGATTTATGGCTTCTGATTACCCCTGTGGTATCTTAGATTTATGGCTTCTGATTACCCCTGTGGTATCTTAGATGTATGGCTTCTGATTACCCCTGTGGTATCTTAGATTTTTGGCTTCCGATTACTCCTGTGGTATCTTAAATTTATGGCTTCTGATTACCCCTGTGGTATCTTAGATTTATGGCTTCTGATTACCCCTGTGGTCTCTTAGATTTATGGCTTCTGATTATCCCTGTGGTATCTTAGATTTATGGTTTCTTATTACCCCTGTGGTATCTTAGATTTATGGCTTCTGATTACCCCTGTGGTATCTTAGATTTATGGCTTCTGATTACCCTGTGGTATCTTAGATTTATGGCTTCTGATTACCCTGTGGTATCTTAGATTTATGGCTACTGATTACCCTGTGGTATCTTAGATTGATGGCTTCTGATTACCCCTGTGATATCTTAGATTTATGGCTTCTGACTACCCCTGTGGTATCTTAGATTTATGGCTTCTGATTACCCCTGTGGTATCTTAGATTTATGGCTTCTGATTACCCCTGTGGTATCTTAGATTTGTGGCTTCTGATTACCCCTGTGGTATCTTAGATTTATGGCTTCTGATTACCCCTGTGGTATCTTAAATTTATGGCTACTGATTACCCCTGTGGTATCTTAGATTGATGGCTTCTGATTACCCCTGTGGTATCTTAGATTTATGGCTTCTGATTACCCCTGTGGTATCTTAGATTTATGGCTACTGATTACCCCTGTGGTATCTTAGATTTATGGCTTCTGATTACCCCTGTGGTATCTGAGATGTATGGCTTCTGATTACCCCTGTGGTATCTTAGATTTATGGCTTCTGATTACCCCTGTGGTATCTTAGATTTATGGCTACTGATTACCCCTGTGATATCTTAGATTGATGGCTACTGATTACCCCTGTGATATCTTAGATTGATGGCTACTGATTACTCCTGTGGTATCTTAGATTTATGGCTACTGATTACCCCTGTGGTATCTTAGATTTATGGCTTCTGATTAACCCTGTGGGATCTTAGATTTATGGCTTCTGATTACCCCTGTGGTATCTTAGATTTATGGCTACTGATTACCCCTGTGGTATCTTAGATTTATGGTTTCTGATTACCCCTGTGGTATCTTAGATTTATGGCTTCTGATTACCCCTGTGGTATCTTAGATTTATGGCTTCTGATTACCCTGTGGTATCTTAGATTTATGGCTTCTGATTACCCTGTGGTATCTTAGATTTATGGCTACTGATTACCCCTGTGGCATCTTAGATTTATGGCTTCTGATTACCCCTGTGGTATCTTAGATTTATGGCTACTGATTACCCCTGTGGTATCTTAGATTTATGGCTTCTGAATACCCCTGTGATATCTTAGATTTATGGCTTCTGATTACCCCTGTGGTATCTTAGATTTATGGCTTCTGATTACCCCTGTGGTATCTTAGATTTATGGCTTCTGATTACCCCTGTGGTATCTTAGATCTGTGGCTTCTGATTACCCCTGTGGTATCTTAGATTTATGGCTTCTGATTACCCCTGTGGTATCTTAGATTTATGGCTACTGATTACCCCTGTGGTATCTTAGATTTATGGCTTCTGATTACCCCTGTGGTATCTTAGATTTGTGGCTTCTGATTACCCCTGTGGTATCTTAGATTTGTGGCTTCTGATTACCCCTGTGGTATCTTAGATTTATGGCTTCTGATTACCCCTGTGGTATCTTAGATTTATGGCTACTGATTACCCCTGTGGTATCTTAGATTTATGGCTACTGATTACCCCTGTGGTATCTTAGATTTATGGCTACTGATTACCCCTGTGGTATCTTAGATCTATGGCTTCTGATTACCCCTGTGGTATCTTAGATTTATGGCTTCTGATTACCCCTGTGGTATCTTAGATTTATGGCTTCTGATTACCCCTGTGGTATCTTAGATTTATGGCTTCTGATTACCCCTGCGGTATCTTAGATTTATGGCTTCTGATTACCCCTGTGGTATCTTAGATTTATGGCTTCTGATTACCCCTGTGGTATCTTAGATTTATGGCTTCTGATTACCCCTGTGGTATCTTAGATTTATGACTTCTGATTACCCCTGTGGTATCTTAGATTTATGGCTACTGATTACCCCTGTGGTATCTTAGATTTATGGCTTCTGATTACCCCTGTGGTATCTTAGATTTATGGCTTCTGATTACCCCTGTGGTATCTTTGATTTATGGCTTCTGATTACCCCTGTGGTATCTTAGATTTATGGCTGCTGATTACCCATGTGGTATCTTAGATTTATGGCTTCTGATTACACCTGTGGTATCTTAGATTTATGGCTTCTGATTACCCCTGTGGTATCTTAGATTTATGGCTTCTGACTACCCCTGTGGTATCTTAGATTTATGGCTTCTGATTACCCCTGTGGTATCTTAGATTTATGGCTTCTGATTACCCCTGTGGTATCTTAGATGTATGGCTTCTGATTACCCCTGTGGTATCTTAGATTTTTGGCTTCCGATTACTCCTGTGGTATCTTAAATTTATGGCTTCTGATTACCCCTGTGGTATCTTAGATTTATGGCTTCTGATTACACCTGTGGTCTCTTAGATTTATGGCTTCTGATTATCCCTGTGGTATCTTAGATTTATGGTTTCTTATTACCCCTGTGGTATCTTAGATTTATGGCTTCTGATTACCCCTGTGGTATCTTAGATTTATGGCTTCTGATTACCCTGTGGTATCTTAGATTTATGGCTTCTGATTACCCTGTGGTATCTTAGATTTATGGCTACTGATTACCCCTGTGGTATCTTAGATTGATGGCTTCTGATTACCCCTGTGATATCTTAGATTTATGGCTTCTGATTACCCCTGTGGTATCTTAGATTTATGGCTTCTGATTACCCCTGTGGTATCTTAGATTTATGGCTTCTGATTACCCCTGTGGTATCTTAGATTTGTGGCTTCTGATTACCCCTGTGGTATCTTAGATTTATGGCTTCTGATTACCCCTGTGGTATCTTAAATTTATGGCTACTGATTACCCCTGTGGTATCTTAGATTGATGGCTTCTGATTACCCCTGTGGTATCTTAGATTTATGGCTTCTGATTACCCCTGTGGTATCTTAGATTTATGGCTACTGATTACCCCTGTGGTATCTTAGATTTATGGCTTCTGATTACCCCTGTGGTATCTGAGATGTATGGCTTCTGATTACCCCTGTGGTATCTTAGATTTATGGCTTCTGATTACCCCTGTGGTATCTTAGATTTATGGCTACTGATTACCCCTGTGATATCTTAGATTGATGGCTACTGATTACCCCTGTGATATCTTAGATTGATGGCTACTGATTACTCCTGTGGTATCTTAGATTTATGGCTACTGATTACCCCTGTGGTATCTTAGATTTATGGCTTCTGATTAACCCTGTGGGATCTTAGATTTATGGCTTCTGATTACCCCTGTGGTATCTTAGATTTATGGCTACTGATTACCCCTGTGGTATCTTAGATTTATGGTTTCTGATTACCCCTGTGGTATCTTAGATTTATGGCTTCTGATTACCCCTGTGGTATCTTAGATTTATGGCTTCTGATTACCCTGTGGTATCTTAGATTTATGGCTTCTGATTACCCTGTGGTATCTTAGATTTATGGCTACTGATTACCCCTGTGGTATCTTAGATTTATGGCTACTGATTACCCCTGTGGTATCTTAGATTTATGGCTTCTGAATACCCCTGTGATATCTTAGATTTATGGCTTCTGATTACCCCTGTGGTATCTTAGATTTATGGCTTCTGATTACCCCTGTGGTATCTTAGATTTATGGCTTCTGATTACCCCTGTGGTAT
Source organism: Bathymodiolus brooksi (assembly GCA_963680875.1). Lineage (NCBI taxonomy): Eukaryota > Metazoa > Mollusca > Bivalvia > Mytilida > Modiolidae > Bathymodiolus > Bathymodiolus brooksi. The sequence goes on along the minus strand of OY804585.1, from coordinate 82,225,262 downwards.
CTTAGATTTGTGGCTTCTGATTACCCCTGTGGTATCTTAGATTTATGGCTTCTGATTACCCCTGTGGTATCTTAGATTGATGGCTTCTGATTACCCCTGTGGTATCTTAGATTTATGGCTACTGATTACCCCTGTGGTATCTTAGATTTATGGCTACTGATTACCCCTGTGGTATCTTAGATTTATGGCTACTGATTACCCCTGTGGTATCTTAGATTTATGGCTTCTGATTACCCCTGTGGTATCTTAGATTTATGGCTTCTGATTACCCCTGTGGTATCTTCAAACTTTTCTTGAGCAAAATAATATTGAAGATAATACTCACATGTTGATTTGTTTAATTCATCTACAATGCAAAAAAAAGAAAAGAATAAAAAAGAATGAAATGCATATCTAAATATTAATTACAGGTTATGGATGGATAGAGAGTTCTATCCTGCCAGTCCTTTACTGACGAACACCTATTGTAAGGGGCAATCTTATCATTATCTTTGTGTATCCTCTTGTGATTGGTGTGATAGTGAGACATGATAAGCTTGTAATTATCAAGTTGCCCAGTTTGAATTTTTTTTTTCTTAGATTTATAATTATGCCATTTTCAATATTACCTCCAATATTGAAGACTTCCTTAAGAATGGCAGCTATGATAATACGGACAAAGTTAACTGAAAGAACAGAATTGGCCGAGATTTGACGAATGCAGAGTCCGTGACATTTCAAAATTCTGTCATTTCTATTCCATTCATCTAGTACTGTTGAAGCAGAAAATCTCAGCTTTTCCTCGAATTGTACAGTGTAACTTTTGATTTATTTCAGAAAAATGTTGCAGGTCTTCATTTTTAAACTACAAAGCTGTGGATTACAAGAACACTATCATTTAAATATTATTGTGGCTGCTTTGAGTATTGAGTAGCACTATATATTCCCCCTTGTTGCCAGTGGATTACGATATTTTTCCACTCTTGATAGTTAAATTTTCAAACTTTATTGCTCTTGCTGTTGCCAATGTATTACGATATTCTACCATTCGAGGTAGTTGAAATGACACATTGTTTTACAGTAAATGCTAAAGAATACAGAAGGAGCAATCAACAATGGACAATCTAGAGAAATTGGCAACACAGGGTACAATATCATAAGCGGCAACATGACGTAATAATCAGACATGCACATGACCTTCCGTTTGTGACCTTCTATTCAGTTGAATTATGCAATTTGATTTGTCAATATATTTTTAATGGAGTTTTCGATATCATAAGGTGCTATTGACACTATGTAGACACGTGACCTTTGTGTCGAGAAGAAAACTATGATGACTTTTTTTTTTTTTTTTTTTTTATAATAACATAATACTTTATTGTTTGACTCGCCTGTTAACAAAACACCTTAGATGCCCAGGTAAGCAAAAATAATCTAAGGTTCCCTGTTTTACAATAGATCTCTTATCCAGGGTTAATAAGAGATTTATTAGAGTCCACATGATCCCATTTCAAAAATACAACTAAATTTATCAATAATAAAATCGACATGTAAGTCAATCTATATCGGCATTTTATGATAGCTTCAACATAATTTTTTATAACATTTACATACATGCATTGTACTCATATATTATAACTACTTACTAATCACTGAAGAATTGTCAATATTTTGGCTTTATCTATTGTATCATTACATTGGCCGTTAGCAAAATGTTTAGTTCAGATTTTAAAGTCTGTTTCCATATATTACAAAGTACATTTTGATTGATATGAATTTTGTCATATTTAACTTTGTTTCTTGCCTTCCAAATAGACCACTTAGATATAAAAAATTAATGTATTTAATAGAAGTTCATGTTTACCCCCCATATGAACCCAAACATCATATTTTTCTCATTTAAGTTAACAGTTCCCACATTTAAAGTGTTTATTAAAATTGTGATGTTTGATATGAATCGGTTAGATATAATGCATTTAAAAAACAAATGTTGGAGATCTTCTTGAATGTTCGATTCTTTACAAAGGTGACATCTTCCATTGGATAGGTTCATTTTTCTAACTCTACTTTCGGTGTAAATAATGTTATGGTTGCATTTCCATTGGAATTCTTTAATTTTATTACTGATGTCCTGTCTTAAGATTATTCCAAATTTTTGGCCAGTGAAATTCTTCATTATAAACATTATTCCATTTATCTTGACATTTTGGTATTGATTTTTTATTCAATATTTTTTGTATAATTTTAATCTTCACGTCTTTTGTATTAATAATTTTGCCTCTAATATCTGTAAGTTTTAAATTATTTAACAATTTCATTTTATTTCTACTTTTAGTTTTGTCATCTATATCATTATTTTCATTTTTTAAGAACTTTAAGTAGTCTTTTGGAATACATTTCTTAATTTTAGAGTATTCTGAGATACAGTTTCTCCTGTCTATCAGCTTAGAATATAATAAATCACAATCGATGAATTGTTTTGAGTTTTCATCCCATATGTCTTGAATAGTTTTTATATTACTTCTTAAAAATGAAGAAAATATTAAAGGTTTATTTTGGAAGGTTATATTACAATTCCCAAATAATCTAACATGCAAGATATCTGTTTTGGTTTCCACCTTTTGTACACATTGTAAAAATTTTGTCCATGCTTGAATTGATTTTTGATAGAACAAGGGATACCTGTTTAAATTTAAGGATGAAACATTTGAGCATTTGCAAATAAAAAAAGTTTCATTAAATTTAAAATCAAGTCTACTTATTTAACGCCACTTTCAATCAACAATATTTCAGTTATATCGTTGCGGTCAGTTTTATTGGTGGAGGAAACCGAAGGACCCGGAGAAAACCACCGACCTGTCGCAAGTCACTGACAAACTTTATCATATAATATTGTACACCTCGCCCTGATCGAGATTCGAACTCACAACATCAGTAGTGATAGGCACTGATTGTAAATCCAACTACCATACGATCACGGCCACGATGGCCCCTTCGACCTGTCGAAAGTCACTGACAAACTTTATCACATAATGTTGTATTGAATGATGTTTTTAACCATGCAACCAGCTGCTAAAGCCCACTCCTAGAAGTGAGTGGATGATTGTTGTTTAACGCCAAGTGAAATATTTTCAGCTATATTACGGCAAAAAAAAAATATATTTCGTGAAGTAATGTGATAATGTCTGCTTTGTAGTTAGTATTAGCTCACTGAAACAACTTCAGCGGGTATCACAATATTAGCCGTTAAAGTTTATGTTATGTGACAAAAGTATTTCACGTTTACGACGTCACGCTAAGTTAAGCGGTTGCAGTTTGTTGATGCTTGAGAAGCTATAACTTCATAATAAATAGAATTATATCCACCAAACATGCAGTATTTAGTAACATGACCTTTAGCTTTAATTACATATCTTATTTGTCTTGGAAGAGATCGAAATAAGATTGAAATGCACACACTTGAAATGGCATACAAAATTCTTGTGGCGGCCCGGACTAGGTCAACCTTAGAATGAATGGTGTGTTGTTCCAGTTCTAATCGTATTTTAATTAATCTTTAAATATTTTCAATTATATTAAGGTCTGGTGATTTGGATGGCCAAACAAGACAATCGACATCATTGCTATCTTTCTACAATTTTGTCTGTACGGACTAGTGTACCGAGGGCGCTGTCATCTTGGAAAATCCCCTGATAATTTTCGAATTTTAAAACGACTGGCAAAAGATTATTGTCCAGGATGTCTACGCACTTAGCCGAGTTACTATTTCCTTCTACATAGGTGATTGTACCAACCCCATCTTTACAAATACACCCCAAAACATTAGACACACGTGCGCCGCCATTACGACTTCCATACAGTCCTAAGCATTGTGTGTTCCACCTTTCTTCTGCTTTTCACCACACATACACACGTGAATTTTTCCCTAGTTAACACCACATTTCATCAGAAATATTATTTTATTCCAAATCGGAACTGGAACGGACTGACTATAAATTCATTCATCAAATCGCGTAAGCTTCTTTTACGATCCTGTTTTACAAGCCTTATCATTGTACGCTCACCTTGCTTGCTCGTAGATCTGGGTCGACATGTTCACGGCTTTCTTTCTATATCTTCCCATGGATCAAATCTTTTCAAAAATTTAGACACTGCAGATCGACTATATCCAATGATCTTTCCGATTTTTGTTTTTTTTAATCCATCCTGATGTAGCCGAAATACCTGCCGTGTTTAGTCATGGCTCATCTCTTTTGTTTTTCTAGACATGTTGGAAACTCCCTTTTTGTAGCGTTTACGTTTTATGTACGCACGTGGAAATTACGTCACTCACACATATTTTGGAAATTATGGTGTCTAAATTTAGTAACATAATGATAAATATCAATAAAGTTATAGGCAACCGAAGTACATTCTTATCTGGTGGCGTGACGTTGTGTACACAAAACGTGAAATACTTTTGTCACCTTTATTTGTGTACCTTCGGCCAGGTCAAATGTATGTACACTGTATATTTACATTTACTATTTAAATTTTCCTTGGTGTTTCATGAATGTTGTCAGCGGAAAGCTAGCGTGCTTAATTTTAAACCTCGACGTATTTGTCCTTATAGAGTATTATGTAAGTATTTTATATAATTGTTATTTATTATACTGATTATTGAAAACATGTTCATTGTACAATATCATGCGCACAAAATGACAAGTGTTTTATGTAAATAAATTATATCTCTACCTATGATTTGAAGGAGCCGAGTACACGAGTACTTGTGTATACAAGACTCAGTACGCTTCCAATCCTTTACTTTCAATATAGAGTGCAAATTTAATTCGCATTAAATGTACGTGTGAACGTAGCACAGGAATACGTTTTCGTTAATGCGAATTCGTTAATTCGTATTCGATTCGCATTAAACTAAAACTGTCGTGTGGACACATGCTATTGCAAAAGCGAATTATCCGAGTAAGTGCTTAAACGGAATCTTATTTTGTTTTATTGTCTGCATATAAGACGCTAAAAGTAAACGATTGAAAACTTACGGATTATTTTGATTATATAGGACTAGGGATACAGGTAATCCTAAATAATTCAGTGCTTGATGGTTGGTGTACGGTGGCGTTTCTTTTAAAATGACTTTAACGATACAAAAGGCCAATAACAAAAATTGCTGAAAGTGGCAATAAAAACCAATAATCTATCTAAAATATATTGACAAAGATAAAAGTTAAAGTGTCCAGTAAAATTCAATAAAAACTGTTTTATAATTATATCTTTGTTGGTATATTACATTGAACAAAAATGTAGATTTATGGTGTTTAACGCCACTTTCAACAATATTTCAGTTAAATCGGGGCGGTCACAAGAAATGCAAAAATGGCTTAAAGTGAGTTTACATGGTCAAAGTTTCCTTTAAATTGGATTCAAACTTTTGTTCAAACAGAAATTTGACAGTCTAAACACATATCCCTTCAAATATTTGACGGACCCATCAAGCGATCAAGCGCATTTGATGACGGCTTAAAGCAAGTACATGCAGTCTGTAACAAATTTCAAGGGAGAATTAGACCGTGATAACACACCTCTACGCCACGTAAGACTTCTCCTGACCTAGTTTTTAACCTTTTAGACATTTCTTGACGTGATAGTTTTTAACCTTTTAACTGTAATATAAATATATTAACGGAAGTATTAGAAGGTAGTATCGTACTATCATTACTACACAAAGGTGAGTCTTTATTGACAACTGTTTATTTGGAAAGTGTATACAGTTAAATATTAAAAATCAGCTTAAAATACAAATATATCGTAATAATCTACAATGGTATTTCATATATATATATGTGGCCAAATTTTATAGAATTTTTTTTATCTGTAATATGCTAAATTACATATTCTGATCCTGCAATTTTCAAACAAGAAATCTTGGTAAATTTTGAAATATAATAAAAAAAAAATAATATAAAAAAGCAAACACAAAAAAAACCCCAAAAAAACAAAACAAAAACAAAAGCAACAACAAAACAAAATTTGTTTCATATGAAAGAAAACTTCTCTAGTTGGGGAAAAGGTGTAGTGGTTAGCGTGCTCACCTCGAGTGCTGTAGATCGTGGGTTCGAGCCCTGATCGGCTCAAACCAAAGACTATAAAATTGGTATGTGTTGCTTCTCCGCTCAGCACGCAGCATTAAGGAGAAAGTACACAGACTTGGTTGGCTCGGAATTAGGATATTGTGTCCGAGTGAGATGACATGTCTATTCGCGCACTGTTGTGTTGTTTCAGTGAGTTCGAACTAAGCGTGTTGGTCTAATACAAAGCGGACCTCATCATTATCTTATCAAAAATTAACTTGTTCTCGCCATGATATAGCTGATAATTGCTGAGTTGGTATTAAACAATAACCACTCACTCACTCTTTATAAACTTGAAGCAATAAGATAATTTCACTTGGATAGAGTAAAAATTGATTCCATAAGAGAATCAAATAGTTTAAACTGCAGGAATATTTATATTTCTAGTTTTACAGTAAAGAGCATATAACGCTTTTGGGGGATAAAAATCCAACTAAGCGTGTTGGTCTAGTACAAAGCGGACCTCATTATTATCTTATTAAAAATTAACTTGTTCTCGCCATGATATAGCTGATAATTGCTGAGTTGGTGTTGAACAATAACAACTCACTCACTCTTTATAAACTTGAAGCAATAAGATAATTTCACTTGGATAGAGTAAAAATTGTTTCCATAAGAGAATCAAATAGTTTAAACTGCAGGAATATTTAAATTTCTAGTTTTACTGTAAAGAACATATAACACTTTTTGTGCTTGTTCTGCTAGTTTCTTTTTAACAAATGTGAATTTTCCATTATAGTTACAAGTTGATACTAAATATGAATATGACTCAACAATTGCAATAATTTAAACTCATACAGCTGTCTCCCTTTACGTTTACAAACGATCATAGCTTTAGTTTTTCTTTCAACATTTGCAGATGTATTTCACTGCGAATGAGTTTTGTAAATCGGTTGTACTTTCTGATAAGATAATAGTATCATCAGCATAGAAAGAGGAGTATAAATATAAGTACAAAAATTCTCAACAGCTTGGATGAGTATTAAATTTGAATTCGATACACAATCGGTTGAAATGTAAATTAAATTTCATTACCTACTTTCTTAATACGCAATATGAAGTCATTATTTAGCACGTTGTTGTTTACAATGACATGTATATAAGGTTAGTATTTAGCACGTTGTTGTTTACAATGACAAGTATATAGGGTTAGTATATAGCACGTTGTTGCGGGACACCATGGTAAATAAATAGGACTTAGTGTCCCACAGCCCACCCCTGTGCTTGGAAATAAGATATACCAGCTCCAAGTTTTATAAAATTGCTCGTCGTTAAAAGAAGCAGCAATAGTGTACGGCTTACTGAGGGGATGTCAACAGAAATTCGTTCTTAAAAACGACACGATATCTGTGAATTCCGGGGGACTCAAATTCGGTCATTGTATTGTGCATATCATTTGACATCATCATTAGCAAGATTATTTACTACCATTTATAGAGGCATATGTATCTTGAATGTTAAAGCATCATTTATTGGGTTTCCGATTTTCCCCTCCCACGCAAAAGCAATAGTTCTTGAGAACTACTGATGATGATGTAAAATGACATGCGCAATACAATGTTATTCCGCATAATGTATTGAATAATTATCATCAAATTCATTTTTCTTCAGTGGATTAAAATTGTTGGTTTTGTGAGTGATTAGTGTGTCAGTGAGAAACCACTTACAAATGCTGGTCAGACCCACGACATGCGGCTCTATTGACACAACTGGGAAATAACACACTCCTTCCACGTAATGCGCCTTGGAGCGGCCAGTAATGGGCAATAACTTGCTTGAAGTGATCGTTGGTGATCTTTTGTAAGTCGAAATGTTCGATCCTGTGCAAGAAATGATTGAAGACACCAAAGAGGTTAATCAGGCTCAGCCACCGTAAATCGAAGAACAGAAAATATAATGGTCAAATGAAAACACAAAAAGACAAATAAATGGTCTAATCTACCAAGGAAGCTAGATTGAGTAACTCGAACGCCACTAAGACAAGGGAAGACTCAGGTTTTCGGGACAGGAAAGCAGTTCCTGCTCCACTAGTGGCATCCCCCATCGTGATACGCCATTTTTCTCCAGTGAATAAAAATTGTTGATTTCTTGGGTGATTAGCAGGTCAGCGAGAAATACTTTCGGGTCTGTTGGTATGTATAGGAAATAACACGCTCCTTCCACGTGGTACGCCTTGCAGCAGCCCGTAAGGAGCAATAGCTGGTTTGAACTGATCGTTGGAGTTCCGTTGCCAGTCTAAATTTTCGACCCTATGCAAGAAATGATTGAAGACACTATAAATGGGTTAAATCAGAAACCATAAATCCAAGATTGATTGATTGATTTTTTTGTGTTTTAACGCCACTTTCAACAATATTTCAGCTATATCATGGGCGACCAGTTTTAGTGGTGGAGGAAGCCGGAATACCCGGAGAGAACCACCGACCATGGGCAAGCAACTGGTAAACTTTATTACTTGCGGCTGCGAGTCGAGTGCACCCTTTTTATAATTTACAAAGCCGGGCGCGAACCAACGCCGTATTGGTGATAGGCTTGTATGAGTTGTTAGATACAGCGACCTAACTCACTGAGCCACCCGCGTCTCATAAATCCAAGAACATACAATATAATGGTCAAATGAAAACAAAAAGGAAGCTAGATTGAGCCACTCTAACTTTACTAAGACCATTGAAGAGGAAAGAACGGGGTTTGAATACGACAAACGGAACATATCACCTGTCATATTTGATACGGATGGTCCTTAATGGCATTTACCCCAGTTGAATTGTGTTGCTGAATTTTTTGCTTTCTGTGTAGTGTTTTGTAGATCGTTGTTTGTCTTTTTGTCCTTATTCATTTGGCCATTGCATTGCCTATCTTTCGTCGACTTACGGATTCTTATTACCCCTTTGGTATCTTCAAACTTTAACCAGTGCTAACAGGAACTGATAGCATGGATAGTTGTAATTCGAGCTACAAGAGAATCAGGCCACGTAGGCATGTTTAATAAAAACGTAGATATTCAATTTAGAGCGCACGACTCGTTTCTGGAATAACCAGTGTATCATGATGTGAGAAAACATTTGTCTCTGCGTCAACAAATATAATTAAATTGAATTTCATTTCCTATATTAATACCGAAATAATGCACGGAAGCCATTTTTTCATGGTAGTTTTTAATTATAAAATAATGACAATGAAATACAATATCATGTGTAACAATAGAGCATATTTAATCTTTGAAAAATACAATGTCCGTTATGGAATTCGATCCCGGGACATTGCGCATTGTATGCCACCACATTACTAACTGAGCCGAAGGAAACCTCCACTAACGCAGTAAGCAGAGATGGTTATGAACCTACTACGATTCCTATGACCTTAAATAGGGGGTGTTCCCGTTACACATGCAAGACACGTTAACAGTCTGCAGTTTTGTCTGCCATATACTAACGTATGTAGACGTGTACCAGTAATTAAACGACGGTAAAGGTGTTAACACTCTTATGTTTTAGATTGTAATAAAGTTAAAATGAATTTGAGTCCACAAAAACTTATGACTATGAAACAAGAGGAGATAAAAGAAATAATGGCACAGATTCAACCCATTCCCTGCATAGAATATGATGGTATCAAGTGGCCAACATTCATACCATTCAGAGTTAAAGGAGCTCAAAAAGCAATAAAAGACATTATGGAATACCCATCTAGGGAATCAGATATTTTGATCTGTACACATGCTAAATCAGGTGAGTTATAGGTGTATGTAAGACGAAATATCGAAATAAGTCATATTTATACCACGGTTTTCTGAGTCTAACCGTTTAAACAATCGAACGCGAACACTCGGAAAACCCGTGGTATAAATAATTTGTAGCATGAAACTATGCAATATCACAATATCGTTGTTATTCCAATGCTCTCTTGACCAGGCTACTGGACCAGGGCTATAAAAAGATTCGCCTTATTCGATCTCTTAAAAAGTTTATATTCCGATACCAATATCTTGTCGAAATATATTCCGTCTCTGCAGAAAAAATTATAAGCGATGCATTTTCATATAGTGAAAATGTATAAAGATAAAGAGTCAAATATGTCAAGAATTTTTTTTGTCAATGTGTGACGTAAAAATATTTTTGACATTTACGTCACCGAATATGGTACTGCTTTGACAACTATTTTACCTATTTTGTTCCTGTATTTAAATACTGTTACAGTGACAGCCGGAACCTTTGAACCGTAATGAGAGCGGGAGGTTTGGCGCCTTAAAATCTGATTCAACCCACCATTTCTTTAGAAATGCCTGTACCAAGTCAGGGTCATTACGGTTTTCACAGTTTTCCGGTTGTTGACTGATTTTGTCTGTTTATATAATTATGAGTTTTGACTTTCCCTTTGTAAGATTGTTCGGAGTTCGGTAATTTTGTTATTACCTTTATTGAGAGTAATAATACTACAACCCAAATTTAAAGCGTGCAATATCACGTATCTGTGTGTATTATTTCATAGTTCTTAGCAGTTGCTTACATTCTGGTATATAAACCATATAAAGATCAAAGGAAAGGAATGCCTTCCTGTTACAAAGGTAAAATACTGGTTGAATGGGAACAGTATAAAAATCACAATCTGATATAAGGTATAAAAAGAATACTACTAGAACTGACGTAAGGTAAGGAGACATTCTATGTCCATTTGTTCATCATTTTCAGTTTCATATAATTTATGTTTTCAAATATCCTAAATGAAAATCTCGCATGTGAAACCTGTCTAAACCGAACTTCCTTGAAACCAACTCTTGTGTTCGCAATAGACAGGTGTTCGGTTTATACAGGTTAAATTAACAAAGATTTCCTACATTAGAACTTTATTTAAAGTTCGGTTTATGCAGGATTTCGGATTATGCAGGGTTCGGTTTAAACAGGTTTCACTGTATTAACTAAATGGATGATATTGGAATAATGGTATTATTTATTCTAGGTACACACTGGGTCTACGAAATAATTCAAATGTTAGTGAGGAACACAGCGGAATTAGAAAAAAATGCAAAGTCAAATACGATGTTAGAAGTACTACCAGATTTATCTATAAACGATTCACTTCCATCACCTAGGATACTTGATACTCATTTTCAATTTCAATACCTTCCACAGAAACACATAGAAAATAGAAGCAAGATCGTTCATATGATCAGAAATCCCAAAGATGTCACGGTGTCTTTATATTATCATGCACAGAAAGATAAAATGCTGGATTTAAAAGTATCATGGAACGAATATTTCGAGATCTGGATGGATGGCAAAAGTAAGTAATTATTTATTAAGTTAACTTATAAAAACAGGTAACAAACGAGGTGGTATATAACTGTTGTTTCAGTGAGCTAGCACTATGCAAATCCAAATAAGCGTGTTGGTCTATTGCAAAGCGGACCTCATTATCATCACCATCTCATTGAAAATTAACTTGTTCTCGCCATGATATAGCTGAAAAATTGCTGAGTTGGCGTTAAGCAACAATCACTCACTCACTCATTACGCTATACATATGAAAATTTTGTGTCACGAAGATTAAATATTTTACAAATGGGTATGTTTAAAGTTCTATATCATTCTTTATAACAATACTGTTCACCTAGTTATATGTGACGGTTGACATTTAACTCGCATGAGTAAAACACTAACATGACCGTGTCATTTCTAGAAAAGGGGAGGTTTGTCCCTTAAGACTAGTTTATCCCTCCTATTTGTACTGAAAATGCCTGTACCAATTCATGAAAGTGATCGGTCATTTGTGAGTCCATAAAACTAATTTATCCCCGCCACTTTTTATTGAAGTTCCTGTAATAAGCCATGCACTCTGTTTCTACGATTTTCCGATTGGATTTTGGAATTATTCCGATAATCTGGTGTTTTTTGTTTTTGTTATTTGATTTTATGTTTACACCAAGAACATAATTTGTACACATAGCTGTTAAAAGAGTTTGAAGATACCAAAGGGGTAATCACTCAGAATCCGCATATCGAAGGAAAACAGGCAGGATAATGGCCAAAAGAAAAAGTTGTGTTTGGAATATGGTATTTTTAACATTTATTTAAAAAATAATGACATATATCAATTTACAGTTCCTTATGGAACATGGTACGATTATGAACTAGGAATGGAACAAGCAGAAAAAGACTATCCAGGAATGATTTTTACTTGTTATTATGAAGATATGAAAAAGGTAAGCTAGTCCTGATAGTGATAATGACAATTTAAGAATATTTTATAGCAATGGTCAGATTACAATATGATGTTGGATTGGGAGGTTAACGATTTGAAAAGTGAAGACACATATTAATTTGTTTTATTAGTCCCTGTTTATAGGTCTAACATGTGAAGTATGTTCTAATATCAACTGTCTTTCGGGGGCCAACTCTTATAGGTGTACAACATTTTGCGATTTGACGTTTACCAGTGACTTGCGATAGGTCGGCGATTTTCCTCTGGAACTTTGGTTTCTTCCACCAATAAAACTAACCGCCACAATATAACCGAAATATTGTTGAAAGTGGCGGTAAAAGCCGTACCCCTAACCCTTATAGGTGTAGTATCGACCATATCGGCAGTGTAATTGTTTGCGTGCTCTCCTCCAGTGTGGTATATAGTGGGTTCAAGTTCCCATAGGGAAACTATAAAATGGGTAGTTGTTGCTTCCCCGCTAAGCACTCAGCATTAAGGTTTAAGAACAAAATCTGGTTGGTTCGGAATCAGGATAATGTGTCCGAGTGGAGTGACATGCCTATCCGCGGACTGGTGTTGTGGTGAGTTAGAACTATAAAAATCCAACTAAGCCTTTCCAAAATAAGAGAAGAAACAATAGCACAAGCACAAATAATTCCGGATTGTTTGTTCTGTTCGCTCCTGTGTTGTTTTATAATTAACTTCTTTGATAATGCTATGTGTTTTATCTGCTCAATTTGCTAATAACTATCGTTTTTTTCCTTCTTAGAATCCAGAAAAAGAAATTGAGAAGCTAGCAGAGTTTTTAGAAGTTCAAACAACAAAACAAACGATCAAGGATATTGCCATGGCAACAGCATTTGATAACATGCAGAAAAACAAATTTGATATAACTAAAATAGTTGACGGAGAGGGATTTATTTATCGAAAAGGTGAGTTATTAGGATAAGGTATGTTACGTATTCTAGCCAACTTTTTCTTAAACGGACATCATCGCAAACATTTGTTATGTTTGATTGATGTATTGTCAACAGACAACCTGTACTCCTCGTCGACTTTTTACTTTATTCGTTTGAAACAGATTGTATGCAGGTGCTTCGCTAGAAATACGATTAGTTGCTAGCCGGTGCTATTATTTCACGTTCCGCTATATAGATGATGTCCATTTAGTTAAAAACAGTTTGGACACTACATTCATCGGGTCTATCTTATTGACTTGAAATAAAGGCCATCACAAATAAGCAATCTTTATATTATACCTCGACCCGATAGGAACAAATTGTTATTGAGGATCAGTTAGAAACGACACTTTACGACGAAAGAGAATATATCAATTTTCCCATTGTGAACTTTCCATTTGTATGTAGCAACATTCTAGTAGCACCAGCATATGGAGTATTTCTCTCTCAGTTGAGACAATATTACAGAGGTTGAGGTTCCTGTAATTCTTTTTTTTGATAGAGGGTTGCAGCTAATAATGAAACTAAACGGTTCTTAATAGTTAAGTTGGTCATCACTTCGAAAGATTTATGGCAGTCAAAAGTCGGAGCTGTGAAAGTCCCGTCCCTTCCTTACTTACGTATGATAGTATGTTTTACATTGATGAACATGTTCTCGCCCAGAATATGCAGGAGATGTTTTCCACTGGCCAATCCATCATTCAACATGTAAATGAAAATGGAACTACATGTAATTATGATTTAAATAAACACTCTGTAAGATAATGGTAATATACAAATTTTAGGGTACAGTACATAAGAACAAGCTTGAAGATACAAACAAGATAGTCAGAAGCCATAAATCGAAGGACAGACAATTGCAATACAATGCAAAAAAGAAGGGGTTATGGTGTATAACCCCATGTGTAACAATATTTCAGTTATATCGTGGCTGGCAGTTTTATTTGTGGAGGAAATCGGAGTACATGGAGAAAACCACCGACCTGTCGCAAGTCCCTGACAAATTTATGAAAAACCACTAAAGTACAAACAATGATCTACAAAGCACTACACAGAAAACTAAGTCACTGATAAACTTTATCACACAATGTTGTATCGAATACGCCTAGCCATGAGCGGGATTCGACCTCACACCTTCAGTGGTGACAGGAACTGATTGCAAAGGTACCTGTAAATCCAACTACCATAGGATCACGACGCCCCCTAACAAATAAAGGAAATACATGAATTTCAAGTTATACAGGTATATTGTAGTTGATGATGTTATTTGTTTATTTGTTTACAGGAGAAATAGGAGATTGGAAGAATCACTTCACTGTTGCACAGAATGAAAGATTTGATGCTCAGTATAAGGAGAAAATGAGAGGCAGTAAATATTCCTTTACCTTTGAATGAACTCTTTCTAATTTCTTTATGAGTGCATATACATTTATTAAATATTTTACATTAAATATAAATGAAGTAAGCGTTTATTATTTTTTTTTAGTAAAATTTAACGTTGTAAAGTACCATCCGAAAGAACCTAACCGCATTGATGGTGTAATGGTCAACGTGCTCGTCTCGAGTGCGGTAGATCGTGGGTTCGAGCCCAAAGTCCACAAGATTGGTATTTGTTGATTCTCCGCTAAGCATACAGCATTAAGGAGAGAGTGTAAAGACTGGCTGGCTGAGAATCGGGATACTGTGTCCGATTGGGGCGACATGTTTATCAGCGGGCTGTTGTTTCAGTGAGCTAGCAATACATAATTCCAACTAGGCGTGTTGGTCTAGTACAAAGCGGACCTCATCATCATCGCATTGAAATTTAACTTGTTCTCGCCATGATATAGCTGAAAAATTGCTGGGTTGTCGCTAATAACCACTCACTCACTTGAATGAATGTTGTTGTTCTGAACATCAAATTACACGCTGCTGTCTTATTATTGTTCCCTGAAAGTAATTTAATACAATTAATCCCATCTACAGTCTTCAATGTCATGTCCACTGAGGGAACTCCGGGGGTATAGAAATAGGAACAAGTTCTCTACTACATGGTACGATCCCTCTATAATAGTCTGGGATGAATTACATACATTACATAACTCGTTCTCCGGACAGAATGTACAGTTTTGCCTTTTATATCGAAAATGTCACACTCTGTGTGCGTAAAATACAACTTACAAATAACAATGTTTAATGAGCAATAGCTTGTTAGAACTACTATTGGCGCCCGTGTAATTGATTTATTCCACTGCCCGCTCCCCTTTACCCCTTTTGATTTTATTGTGTGTGAACTTGAACAAGAAATTAAAACTGAAATGCTGGTGATTAGATGGTACATAATTGGGCAATGTAGGCAATAACAACCATTTTAGTGATACGACAGATACTGAAACAAGTCGTTTAATGACAATAAGTGATAAACTTGACAGGGCAATGGAAATTATGTCCTGTAATCTTGTAGATAGTCTAACCGTCTGGGGAACTTCCGTAATCACAGTCCGCTTCTTTCCTCATTCATGACTTATCACTGTGTTTTAACAAGAGTAACACAAGGGGTGCCACCTGAGGAGCAAGAACTGCTTATAACGTTCAGGAGCAACCAGTTCAAACCCTGTTTTTTGTGGGATTCGTTAAGTTCGATCTTTAGTTTTCTGTGTAGTGTTTTGTAGATTATTGTTTGTTTTAATATTTTGTCATTGTATAGTATGTCCTTCGATATACCGCTTCTGATTACCTTTTTGTTATCTTAGATTTACGGCTTCTGATTACCCTTTTGTTATCTTAGATTTACGGCTTCTGATTACCCTTTTGTTATCTTAGATTTACGGCTTCTGATTACCCTTTTGTTATCTTAGATTTACGGCTTCTGATTACCCTTTTGTTATCTTAGATTTACGGCTTCTGATTACCCTTTTGTTATCTTAGATTTACGGCTTCTGATTACCCTTCTGTTATCTTAGATTTACGGCCTCTGATTACCCTTTTGTTATCTTCAATTTTTTTTTCTATTGAGCGTACCTGATGAAGGTTATTTCAGAAACGCGTCGTGCGCACTAATTTCGATATCTACATTTTTATTAGTAACTGAAATTTTAATTGAACCAAATAACAGCGATAATTTCTCAAATTGCTGATAAATTAAGAAAAAAAGCCAGCCAGATCGTTTAATTTCACGCCCCCTCTATAGATGATGTCCTTTCACTAAATAATTGTAAGTTTGGTGATTTTGTTGATCGCACCTATCCCCTTGAACTTGAAATAAAGGATACCACATATACAGCTAAAAGACAAAAGAGATAATTTCAATTTCCCCATTGTGAACTTTCAATTTATATTAACAACATTCCAGCAGCACCTGCATATGGAGTATATATCTCTCAGTTGATCCGATATCCCAAAGCTTGTGTTTCCTATCATGATTTCCTTGATAAAGGGTTGCTGCTAACAAGGAAGTTACTGAACCAAGAGTTCCTAATGGTTAAGTCAAATGACCACGGATATGTTCCTTTTGTCGTAATCACACTTTGGTCCTTTCATTATTCATGACTTATCACCGGGTTTGTAACACGAGTAACACGATGTGTTCCACATGTGGAACAGGAACTGACTACCTTTCCGGTGCACCTGAGTTCAATCTCTCCCGGTTTTTAGTAGTGTTCGTGTTGCTCGATTTTTCTTTTTCTGCATGTGTAATGTTTTGTAGATCGTTGTTTGTCCTTTTGTCCTTTTTCTGTTGGCCATTGTGTTGTCTAACTTTCTTCGAATTACGGCTTCTGGTTACTCCTTTGGTGTCTTAAAACTTTTTTAACGTTATTGAAACCCCATACCACCCACAGGCACTTGTTTCATTCAAAAAATATATGCCCCCTCCTCTTCCTTACTTCAAGGTAAACATCTGCCCGTTTTCCCTTCCCCACTTCGCTTCAATGTTTTTCGCTTATTTGTGATCCTTTCGCTGACCCAATTATATCGTTACACTCCCGAGATATTTCTCTTTTCGACTGCCACATTTAAATATACCTACCGGGCTCCCCTCAGACGAATTGGACAAGAATATTCAGCGAAAGTTGCTTCGTCAATTTTCAGTCATTGAAACGGATACAGCCACTTCCGGTTTGCGCTGGATTTTTCATATGCATTCGGAATTCTCTAGACCGGCCATGTGTAACAATGCCATCATGATCATCTCCTCTCAAATGTAAAGTAAGCCTTTAAAATACAGATAATTGTTCCAATGCAGATTATAAAAAATATGTTCAACTCCAAATTACTGACAGTCGATTTTTAAAACACCTTTTTTTTAATTTTCTAAATCAATTTAGACCGGACCGGAAGTGGCTGTATCTGTTTCAATGACTGAAAAGTAGACGAAGCGATTTTCGCTGAATATTCTTGTCCAATTCGTCTGAGGGTGGCCCGGTAGGTATATTTAAATGTGGCAGTCGAAAAGAGAAATATCTCGGGAGTGTAACGATATAATTGGGTCAGCGAAAGGATCACAAATAAGCGAAAAATATTGAAGCGAAGTGGGGAAGGGGAAAAGGGCAGATGTTTACCTTGAAGTAAAGAAGAGGAGGGGGCATATATTTTTTTAATGAAACAAGTGCCTGTGATACCACCCCATATAAAGAGACAATAGAAAAAACATAGATATCCGGTCAACACTGATTCCTTAGTCTTGTCAACCTGTAATGACAAACTACTGGGCCTTCCGACTATCGGGTCTTTTCGGACTATTGGGCCTTAATTTGGACTATCGGGCCGACAACCAAACTACATTGTACAACAATCTATCACTCTTGATGGTGTCTTCAACCCATGCCAACATTTTGAAATATCATATTCAAGATATGCCAACAAACATTTTATTACAGGTGTTTATATAATAATTAATGATAGTTACAGGTAAGTAAATTTGAAAATGCAGGTCTCAAAAGTGAAATTTATAAAGAATGTTTTTTTAATCTAAAATATAAGATATAAAAAAATATAAAAATATTAAGTTTTGTAAAAATATAGAATAATAATTCTGTTAAAATTAAATAAAATTCTGTAAATAAAAAAGATGAAAATCTAAAATTTTAGAATAATCTAAGACCCTGTTCACACTAAGCGTATTTAGATCGATCGCGATCGCTGCGAGATCGATTTCAATGTTCACACCAAAGAAAGATCGATCGCAATCGGTCTAATTTGAGACCCATAAAATATGTGGTCTAAATTAGATCGCTCTAAATAAGGGTAATAACAAAATTACCGAACTCCGAACGATCTTACAAAGGGAAAGTCAAAACTCATAATTATATAAACAGACAAAATCAGTCAACAACCGGAAAACTGTGAAAACCGTAATGACCCTGACTTGGTACAGGCATTTCTAAAGAAATGGTGGGTTGAATCAGATTTTAAGGCGCCAAACCTCCCGCTCTCATTACGGTTCAAAGGTTCCGGCTGTCACTGTAACAGTATTTAAATACAGGAACAAAATAGGTAAAATAGTTGTCAAAGCAGTACCATATTCGGTGACTTAAATGTCAAAAATATTTTTACGTCACACATTGACAAAAACATTTTTGATTTCTTTATCTTTATACATTTTCACTATATGAAAATGCATCGCTTATAATTTTTTCTGCAGAGACGGAATATATTTCGACAAGATATTGGTATCGGAATATAAACTTTGTAAGAGATCGAATAAGGCGAATCTTTTTATAGCCCTGGTCCAGTAGCCTGTTTCTCAGATGAAGATGACGTTTCAGGAAATCAGAATAACCTTGCATAGCGAATCAATTGCGAGATGTAAACACCATATGCAGGAGAAGCTGGTAAACTAGAGCGCTTCACAGTTAGATGAGAACAACTAAATCGATTCGAGATCGGTTCAAAACGTGTTCATTAGGCATACGTTGAATAAAAAGTCTGTAGATCCTCTTTTGAAGCAGTCTTCTGGTCATAAAGTCAACTATTATTTCATTTAAAATGCAAATAAGCATAAACAACACTCTGTTTGCAAGATCAGCTATGATTATATCCAAGCAACAGTCTGCTGATGGCACGTGCCCAGAAGACAACAGAAAATTGAATCGATTCGAGATCGAATCAGATGAGCAGTGTGAACAGTGGTTATTACCGGAAACGATGGCAATCGGTTCGAGATCGATCCTATCTGAACACAAAGCGGTTTCAAACTGAATCGAACTAACCTAAACCGATCGCAATCGATCTATATGTGAACACGGTCTAAATAAACAATCTTTTTAAAAAGTCTTAATTTAAAATATTATATGATACTTATGCAATCAAATAATTTTCTTAAAAACTAAATTCAAAATTTTAGAATAATAACTATTTATCAATTTAGAATTATCATAATTGTGGACAGTATTTTTTAATTGCTCACTCCAAGCTAATTAATCATAAGATCAGTAATTTTCACATTGATGTGATTTAGGATAATATTTGATTACAGTAGTCACTACTTCAACAGAATTGACCAAGCTAACAAAGGGTATATATGGGAACCCAGTAAGAGTCCAGTGACTCCAGTCATTACCTAAGTTACAATAATGTCCTGATTTATTTTCATAAGGTTTGATAATAAAATATATGTGCTCATAATGTCCTGATTTATTTTCATAAAGATTGATATTCATATATATTTATGTGTGTGCTGATATACTGATTTATTTTGTTATTTCCCCAAAAATATGCTTTTAAATATTTACTTCTAACTTAGTTTAAACACTCAATACTCACACAAAAACAAGACAACTTCTACATTTAATAAAAGTTAATTGTGGACTTGTAGTACATTGATATCTCCCTCAGTTTCACACTAATTAAACATGACTAGTCATGTTTATATAACAATTAACCTATTCAACTTATGCCAACATTTTTTCTTACCTTTTTATATCTATTTTTCAAAATGTTGGCATAGGTTGAATGAACCCTCTTGATGATAGCTGTCGTACTCTTCCAATAGGTCATACCATGACAATATAAATATCAAATCTTTACGTATCTCCCTGATAAATGCACAAGCACATCTTAAATCTGTTACTATATTAATTTGACCCAAATAAATCATCTTTTAGGGTTCTATTTATGTCTTCAAATACAATGATAAAGTTAAAAGCCAACGCACGAAATAATATTCACTAAAAACCAATTCAATAGATTTGATAGTATAGTACATTTAAAGGGATATTGTCTACCAGCTGCGTAATTTTTTCATACCCAAAATTATTGTCGATTTCCGTACTGACCTTCATAAAATGAAGATTAACACCGAGTTATGTTGCAAAAGATACGATTTTTTGACAAAAAAGACCCAAAACTATCGCTATCAGAATTATTGTGCGGATGACAATATTCAAATCTATTCATATGGCCTTCTATGCGAACACGTCTTGAGCATGCGCACTGTTTAGAAACAATAAACAACATGTGGTTCTTGGGCAAAAGAGAAACTGTCAACGCGTGGAAGAAAGCGGACTTTGACGGATTCAGAGATAAAGAGGAATAGAAGTGAAGTATCTTCCAAATGGAACAAATGCAGGATATATGTAGGGGATCAGTTGGACCGTTGCCGATGGATGGCGCGAACTCAAGGAAGTGCTTGATTATTGTTGATAGGTAAGCCGAGCATGTTGCCTTCTTTTCTCAATCGTTTTTCATATTTTATGAATTTATGATGATGCCTATGATCATTTTCGGTAGATATTAATCAATATATGTAATTTTGCACCTGGCAACAGCAAATTATTGTCAAGGAGTAGCATAA
Source organism: Bathymodiolus brooksi (assembly GCA_963680875.1). Classification (NCBI taxonomy): domain Eukaryota; kingdom Metazoa; phylum Mollusca; class Bivalvia; order Mytilida; family Modiolidae; genus Bathymodiolus; species Bathymodiolus brooksi. The sequence continues at coordinate 82,204,227 of OY804585.1, read as the reverse complement.
AACGGCCGTATTTGCGAGGTAAACAAACACAAATTTTAAGAGGCCAGCAAAGGCGAAATGGGAGTGCAAAAATGATATCAATGACAATGCAGTTTATTATTATCAATTTAAAAAAAATATCGAATCAATTCATTTTTAATGCAAGAATTAAAACTGTACATGGCTTAATGAAAACTCTATAAAGTTCTTTTTATTCAAGCAAATTTATTTCTTTGATATACAACATATAATTAGGTTTTTAATTTTATCAAATTTCAACAACTTGGACCAAAAGTATATACCTTACTTTCTGCGAATTATCACTATAATGGAAAATCAGTATGTATTTTTCAAATAAAAGCTTTCTATTTAAAGAAGCTTCATTTCAATTGCACTTTTAGTTTGGATCCTGTAAGTATAATATATAATTATAAACAAGGTTTGGAAGAAATGATATGAATATCCATTGAAATTTTCAATTTTGAGACCTTTTTTTATATATGACTACAAAATTTTACTGAAAATTTCAGAAATGTCCTAAAATGCATATTTTAGACCATGGCTAAATGAAAATCATTTTCAATTCCTTTATGCAAACAAGTTTATATCTTGGGTACTGGAAATACATTACATAAATAAGGTTAAAAGTACTTTTCAACAAGTTTGAACATAACACTTTGTTATGGGAGCCAAAGTTATATCTTCCTGTCTGTGAATTATCACCATAGTGGAAAATGTATCTTTAATATAAAAAGCTTTCCATTTAAATAAGTGTCATTTCAGTAGCATTTTTAGTTTGGATCCTGTAAGTATGATACATAAACAAGGTTTTTAAAAAATAATAAGAAGATCCATAGAAATTTGCAAGTTTCAGAAACTTTTCTATATATGTGACTATAAAATTTTACTGAAATGTCCTGAACTGCATATTTTAGACTATGACTAAATGAAAATCGTTTTCAATTTCCTTATGCAAACCAAGTTTATTTCTTGACTATTCTAAAAACATTACATTAACTAGTTTTTTACTACATTTCAACAATTTTGGACATAATTTTTAGTTCAGGGAGCCAAAATTATACTTTACTATCTTAGAATTATCAACAGACATGATTGAGGGAAACCAATATGTATTTTTCATATAAAGGCTTTCTATTTAAAGAATTGTCATTTGAACTGTTTTTATCCCCTCGCAAACGAAGTTGCGAAGGGATATAGTAACGCTACCGTCCGTCCGTCACATCCTTGTGAACACTCTAGAATCAACATCCTTCAATGGATTTTGACCAAACTTGGTTCATACTTAGTCCTTAAGAGAATTTGAAACCCTATTGATTTTCAAGGTCAAGGTCACAGGGTCAAATTTTGACTGCGTAACATCCTTGTGAACACTCTAGAATCAACATCCTTCAATGGATTTTGACCAAACTTGGTACATACTTAGTCCTTAAGAGAATCTGGAACCCTATTGATTTTCAAAGTCAAAGGTCAAGGTCACCGGGTCAAATTTTTAGGCGAGTGGATACGCTACGCTTTGCCCTTGTTTAGTTTGGATCTTGTAAGTATGATTTATAAACAAGATTTTTAAGAAATAATGTGAAGATCCATAGCAATTTGCATGTTTCACAGTGCTTGAATTTAACAGTAGACCGATGGCTCATGTCTGTGTTAAAATCATGCAGGTTTTTGTAAAATTATCTAAATGTTTTAGGCAAATTACTACAAAAACTGGTAATTTCAGACAAATGTGATTTTGTAGTGATTGATATTTGTACTTTTGATTTAGATATTCTGACCAAGGTAATTCTACGAAACGGATGAAACGGATGAAACTGGAGAAATCGAGTTCATTTGTGAACCCATTTGAGTATGTTCATTTTGTTAAAGATTAGACATATTCTACATTATGTTTATAGGTAACATTGTCAATATTGTTCAACACAGTCACTTGTATAACAGTTTCCTATTAATTATTGTGGCTTGCATAGTGATACTACTAGTAGCTATATTATATAGGGATCATGTTGGCTTCTGCGTCATCGTTACATTTTCATCAATCCACAAGCTGAAATGGCCAGTCCTCCTTAGCTACTTATGGGAATGAAACCAAACTGGGACAGAATTGACGCACGTCTGACGCACCAAATTTTTTCCTGGAACTTTGATGTAATTTTGTCTCTTTATATTGGGTTGTGTAGATGTGTGCTGGATACATGTATATAGATTTAATATTATTTTGAAAAGCTTTTTCGTTATACAGCTGCACATCAGAACCATATAACAAAATTTGTTTCGATATTATACACATACACTGTAATAAACAATTATTTTCTATTCTTACAGTCTCTCAATAGATATTACTGAAGAGGGCAGTGATGTTGGTGATGATTCTGACGATGGAGATTTTGAACCTAGCCTCAACTTCACTCTAAGGTTTGTCATGTTAATTTCATATGTTTCAGTTGTAACTTACATACTTGAAATTTTGTCCTAATAACAGAACCATGCATGATCATATGTCATAGGAGCTTTATTATACCCCCGCTCCACTGGAAGGGGGGAGGGGGGGTATACTGTTTTACCTCTGTCCGTCCGTTCGTCCCAAGATGTTCATAACATTTTTCTCAGTAATTATTTATGGCAGCAATCTGATATTTGATCATAGGCTTCAGAAGGGTAAATCGAAAGTCGCAAACCCGCTGCGTTGTCCATGGTCAAGTCCGGTAGAAGTCCCATCCGATGAAGGGAAAGACATCAACAACAAATGAAGATCAGTTCTGATTTGGGTAACAGACACCCTGTAACCATTGACCAGCTCGTGATGCCTGCCGTAGAACTTCTTGAGGGATGATCACAACCTAAAATCTGTCTACAAATCACTCAAATCCTTCATAAAGTGGAAAAAAACATTTCTACGGCGAAAAAACGTGACATAGCCCCCTTCAAGGTAAATGGTCAGTCCCATATTATTTTGCAGCAACTGTCTTGTGGAACTAGAAGTAAGGTCTCTTTTGTTTCTAATCCAGCCCAAATTTCTCTGAAACATTCCAGTCAATTAACAAATAAAACAACACTGGCTACGTCATTCGTTTTCATCAGACATGTATTTCACTGTGTTCTACATGTATGTCTCTGTTTACATATTGTCGGTAAACTGGCTAAAATAAATTAATTTAACACGTGTATCAAAATCTCGGGGAACAACTTCATAACTTATAAGAAGAAAAAAACTAATTTAGTTATTTTTAACGCCGGCAAAAATTTCCGATCGAAAATACGTAGTTGAGCTTGTCCCCATATGGTGCCTCCTGGCATGTTTTCAATGGTTATCGTGGAAATATCGGCTGAATCTGTTAAGGCATGTAGTTTTCATCAAAGAAAATCAATTCCTGATACAGAAATTATTTATTCTACGTCTTTTAGATACAATCGGTTCGCAAATAGCTTTTTTCCTCAACTTTTATAGAAACTTACCTCAATATCCATGCTGCAGCATAAAAATAGATAAATAAATAGAGTTGGCCTCGCCGAGGTCAGTGCATAATTAATTAGCTTCCGGTAACGATGGTCAGCTTTTTTAGTCGAAAAAACAACGTTTCGGAGCGTATTCATCAATAATTCTGTGTTTAATCTTCAATTTATGAAGGTCAGTACAGAAATCGACAATAATTTTGGGTATAAAAAAATTACGCAGCTGGTAGACAATATCCCTTTAAACTGTATTCAACAATACACAACATTGATTTTAGTAATATCATATCTTTTTGTCGTCCTAAATATTAACCTTTACATATGAAATAGCCAGGCAATGGAAACGATTATCTCCCTTGGCTATCTACTCAGCCATTGCAAAATATAGGGGGTGCTAATGTGTGTATCGTGTTAGGTAAATGAGTTTGCCAGACATTTATTTATGGATATATTGTGACAAAATATGGATGTAATTGTTTGAAATATATATTTCCCAAGGAGGTTTGTATTATTTTACATTCAACATACGTCTTCATGTAAAATTTGGGATGTGAAGTAAAATACAATCAAAATTTGGGCCAAATGTTACCAGCGAGCTGCTGGTAAGATCAGGATCAGAATCAGGAAGATTTTTAGCTTGAACAAATTTTTCTGAATGGCTTTTTGTTCTTTTGTAAGGTATTTTTACCTTAATAATTATATATAAAAACAGAAAATATAGGTTATAGGATTTATGATATGCAAAGCAGATGTTTGTTTACAAACAATAATTATATATATATAAGTGTATTTTGTAAACAACTAATGGTACGTAGATACATTGTATCTAACATAGTTAACACTTAATCCAAATTTTATTTAGCATACATATGCATTTTGATTATTTTATTTTATGAATATAAATTGTTATTAAAAACAAAGGATCTATTTAGATCATAGATGGGCTTCACACTCCTACAGGAGTACAGACAGTATTGTAAAATATTTATTTCATTTTTTTTTTAAATATAAGCTTATAGACAAACTGTGTTAATCACAATTGGTTCAATTTTTTTTTACACAAAGTTTTTCAGTAGTAATTTTATAATACTATACAGTACTATGATTATCTCCCTTTATTTATATTCCTTAAAAAGCATTTTCTCCAATAATTATTATTAATTCAACTTTTTGCATTTAATTGTTATATTTTGAAATTGTTATCAATATTAAACAATAATTTTTTTTATGTTCATATTTATATGAATATTATAGTTGCAATTATTTAAATTAAATATACCTACCTTGAAGAACTTTCTATTTATTTATATAATCAACGCCCACTTTAATATAAATATATTGCCGAATTTCCTTCGATATTTTCCGTATATTACAATTATACTTCGGTATTTTCCGATTTATTTCGGTCGATCCTATATTTGCATAAGACACTTCAAATACGTCAAAAAAATTATCCAATGAAAAGTTTCTCGATATACGAGAATTTCCTTACTTATTATAAAATCCCGAGATACATCGAATGGTAAAATCGGCCATTTTCTAGCATCATTATTTGCTGATTCCATCCCCTGAAATAGCTACGTGTTGTTTTTGTCATAACTTTTTATTATGAAGGACATACTACACAACACAAAAAGGGTGTGACATTTTAGTACAGAATTACCATAACTAAACACAGGTGAGTACATGTATTAGTAAATTTATATTGGAAATACATGTGTTTTCAGTTAAATCAATGGTCAGTCAGTTTGACATATTTTGATATGTAAAATGTTTGATGTAGTCGGTCCAGCAACATATCTGATGTAGTCAGTTCAACCAGAAAATGTCTGATGTAATCGGTTCAACCAGAAAATGTTTGATGTAGCCGGTTCAACCAGAAAATGTCTGATGTAGTCGGTTCAACCAGAAAATGTTTGATGTAGCCGGTTCAACCAGAAAATGTCTGATGTAGTCAGTTCAACCAGAAAATGTCTGATGTAGTCGGTTCAACCAGAAAATGTTTGATGTAGCCGGTTCAACCAGAAAATGTCTGATGTAGTCGGTTCAACCAGAATCGTGTACAATTATACATACAGCAATGATATTGTAAAAGCGGCCTCTAATGTCAGTAAGAGGCCGTTATTATATGCCATTGTTCGAGGTCGCTGCATTATTATTGAACAAGATTTTAAATGATTTGACCCATTTTTATACCGTAGTAATATGTTACATGTATCTAGTCATAATAAATGGGAAAGTAAGCAATATAAACACGCTCACTAACAAAACAATTAACGATATCGGTGACATGGATGGCACTCAAAAGATCTGCATTACTGTGTAGATATATATGTCTGTGTTTACGAAATGACCAATTCAAATGACAGAAGAAGAAACAAATCGTATTCCATATTTGATATATTTTCGCTACGATGACCCTTTCCCTTTGTATCAACTGTTCATCAAACATTTTTTCTGCTACTGAATGATATGTCGTTGTATATATACATGTAGCTAGTGACCTGAAAAATAATGTTGTATATTGTGTAATGCAAATCATAAACCTCCACGACATAACTGAAATATTGTTGAAAGTGGCGTTAAACATCCTAAAACCTATTAAATAACGATATGCCTGATTTCGTTACAAACCTGTTCGTTATAAACGAACTCTACTGTAGGTATATCTAGAAAAAGGGTTCACCCATTTTAACTCTCAAGGAAAAGAATTTTCCATGAAGATATTCTTATATATTTTATGTTTTGTTTAATTGAAAGTCATTTTGTAACAGAAGGTAAAAAAAAATCCATTTTATGGAAAAGTACTGACGTCTGTTATAAAAATCATTATTTCTCTTATTTGACAATTATAATTATCATTTCAAATTTTTCAACACTTTTTTGCTTTGTTTTATTAATGGTAATAATAATGGTAATTCTACAATAATCAGTGCCGACAAAATACCCATTTACCATTTGTTTGCTTATTTTGCCGGCGCCGGCAAAATAGTCCCCAGACTATGGGGGCTATTAAATAGCCACTGCCTTTTAAAAAAAGTAACAAGGGAGAAGTGTTATCAATCTATGTCGATCAAGCTTGTTATTGCCAAATGTTCAAAGACATTCTTCAATGTCAACAATTGATCTTGTTTATTTACAAAATAATGTCGCAAGAGATACAATTTAAAAAATCTAATTTGAAAGAAATTAATCTATATATACTAAAATATAAATGGATAGCATAAGACCAGGCTCAAGATAGCGACCAATTTCTAGCGACCACAAAACTAGCGACCAATAAGGCGATATGTCTCAAAAAATAAATAAGAGCAAAATGTACTTTAAAAGATTTCTAGCGACCAATAATAAATATATTTCTGTAATTGCACATTTAACACATTGAATCGACATCTGGGCATACAGGAACTATTTCTGGACGCACCCCCCCCCCCTCCACAATACAAAGTTGACATTTGACACACTACTGTGGAAATAAGGAGCAGAATTTCACACAGACACCCATGTGAGCAAAAGACAATACATTTTATCTTCTATTTCCCATGTTCTCCCGAACATAAAATAGTTCTTCTCTTTACTGAGCTTAATAGCGAAAACAAATATAATTTGGGATGGCGCGCTTATAAAACAGTCGGCCAACTTTAAATAAACACAGCGTAAACAAATAATTTACTTTCATGTAAACCGGTATATAATTTGGATTTGCCAGCGCTTTGTCAAACAAAATAAAGTCCTAAGATTTTGTTCACATGAAGACGTCTCATAAATCTAAAAAAAAATGTAAATATGTATAGAACATTAGAAAAAATATAGAAATACGTTTTATAAAAATAGACAAAATATAAACCCTGCATGTTCGTGTCACATTTATTTAATAAATAGTATTATTTTGTTTTATCTATTTATTTTTAAATTGTGTATTTAAAGGTGCAAAAACCACTTATTTAATTCACCAATCAGAGCTTAGAACATATACAAAAGTAGTCCCTTTTAAAGAAAAAAGTTCCTTTCACTTTGTTGTATTGTGAATAATACTGAATGGTAGGGAACACTTAAAATTGATAATTAAAGTTAAATATATAAGGATCATATTGAGCACAAATTGGTTGCATTTAGTTGTATTTGAATTCTTTAAGGAGGTCTTGATGCATGACCTATAAACACTGAAATTCCGGGAATTGACGTTGCTATTTTTAGAGCACGGAATGTCCCAGAGCATGGCATTTCGCTGCAAGACTTTAACATCAAGTCATTTAAGGCCCTGACAATACCTTTGATTTAAACCCCAAGTGGAAACGAACTTTGCCGTCCTTCGGCAATTTTTCATGGGATATGTATAGCCCCCCCCCCCTCCCCCCCCCTAAACCAACTATCAAAGTTGATATTTGACACCGTGCCGTGGGCTTGAGGTGTGCAGAATCCCACCCAGGCATTTAAGTCAGTTAAAGGCCCGGGCAATACCTTTGACTTAAACCCCAAGTGGGAAAGAACTTTGCCGTCCTTTACAATCTTATACAAAAAACGATAAAATAAATACGAACCTCTAGACTATATACAAGATTTCATATTATACACTTAAACTTATTCTGTATAATCCAGAAGGTTAGCAGGTCTCTTGCTCACCATCTTTCTAATATGGAATAGGTGTTACCTAACTTGGGACGAAGTTCAATATTTTTTTTAAACAATATCATTAACTGAGATATATGGACCTATGCTTATACTAACAATAATTATAATACGGCACTTAATTATTATTATAATTATTATTAGTATATAAGAATAAGAATACTTTAGTATATTTTATGGGAAGTTCTGTTCATTGTAACGTATAATATTTATATTTTTATTTTTAATGTTATTGTTTATGAATCACTGTAATGACTTTGCCCCTTGTGGGTCCTCTATTGGACAATAACATTCTCATTCTTATTCTTATGGACCTATAATTGTTTTTCAAAGTAGACCGGGGGGCGGATCCAGACTTTCTCAAAAGAGGGGGCATATAGGGGACCCAAGCCCGAATTTTCCTTCGTTTTTAAAGGTTTTTCGCCAAAACGGGGACCTGCCCCCTTCTGTACGGCTATAGACTGTGCACCCAGTCCGATGTTGTATAATCCGGTACTCGACGTCTCAATTTCATAGAAAATATTATTTCGGACAAGAGGAGGAAGAAATGAAACTCTATTTAATGATATTGTCAGTTCCATGGTATATGTTTAATTGTAAACATCTGTAAAATATATATACAGCCGTGTATTGGAAACTAATGCATTGTGGGTAAAACATACACCAAAATATTTTGATTGGCCTAGACCGTAAATAACGTAACATCATTGATTGAAAATTAATTGTTCGTAGACCAAAATTTGAAATTCAACTACTTTTAGTTTCTGAAAAGGTAGATTAGACGAATCTGCTTACTTCTTTTAAATACGTCGATTTTCATTAGCCTACGGGTCACCGCAGGGTAACATGTTCTCTTACAGACACAATTTCCCCATATTTGAGCTCTATTTTGGGTTGTTTGCATGTGTATCAACATATGTCATTCAGGAGAACATGGTTGGTTCAGAACTTCAGACATTTAACACGTATATACATATCTCTGGTAGATTACAACTTGTTTGTCCTGTCACAATAAAAGTGGGACTGGTCACTTTGACCGTTTAGTTTTGCAATCTTTGCCATTTCCTTAGAAAAAAAGCACCCAATCATAAATCATCTCTGCCAAATTTGGTTAAGTTTTGTTCAGGGGCTTTTGGGTAGAAGATAAAACAAAAGGACCTCCTTGAAGACCATTTCTCAATGCCATGTTATGGACCCAAATGGGAAGATACAATATAGTTATATACAATGTACATGTAACGTCAAATGCCAAATTTTAAATTATTGAGAAGAGTTTAAAAGATCGACCATTCAGAAAATAGGCAATTTCTCTACACCAAGAATAGTGAACTCTGTCTTAACCAAACTTCATTGGGACTAAAGATGTTATTCAGTTTAGACAAGTATCCGGTTTACACAAGTTCAAATAACCTACATATTAAGAATAGTGGATCATCACTATCATAAAGCCCAATTGGTTTATACAGGTTTTCATATACATGTGCAAGTCGGTGTATAGTTTAGACGCGTTTCACAGTACATTTACTGCTAAAGAACTTATGAGGAAAATCTCTGCCAAGTTTGTTTAACTCTTCAATCATTCAAGAAGATTGAGAAAAATTAATTGGTGGTCAATTTCTCAAGGGTTAGCTAAAAAGGGGAATTTAGTCAAACAAGGCATGCTTCCAACTGTGCATCTCTCTTTCCTTTTTAAGGGCAATAAAACTAATTTAGTACATGTACAATGTCAATGTTCCTACATGAAGCAGACTTTTACCAAATCAAAAACACCAAGAAAAAGTGCAATATTATTTTCTAGATAAAAAAATTAAAAATTTATTTAGGGGGTGTATATGGATTCATGCCCCCTTTCCAAATTCTGGATCCACATCTGTGAAAATTAACAATCATGCAAATTAATGAAATAAAAAAAATAAGATAAAAACTCAACTTTTTTGAAACAATGGTTACATACCTTTAGCAATACATCATTTATAAATCTTTTGGAAATTAGTGCTGTTCTAAACTAATACTGCATGATGTTTCTAAGTTGGTTGAACTTTGATGTTTTGGTTTTTGTGGATTAAAATAACTTTACACATATAATTCTGTTGATATGAAAAATAACTTTCTTTTGAAGAAAGATTTATTACCAATACAAGTGTAAAAATAAACCAATAATGATATATAGGTCAAATACAATTGTCTGTAAAAAGGCAGTCTTTTTTTCTAAATAATTTATAAAAAAATATATATATATTTCTAAGATCCAATGACATGTTATGTAATAATTCGCCTTAAAATTACAAATATATTTATACTTTAAAATATTACTGAAGGTGACAAATAGAAAAATAATAGTGGAACAACTCTGTATATTCCTTCATGTATTCTGAAGTAAAAATTTGAAAATGACAAATCTAATTTGTTCAAAATATTGAAGGCAGGAAAATGTTAGAGTATTTTTAAAAACATTATGTACAGTAATTGTAATTAAGAATGTTAAATTATATCATAATCAAACATGAATAGTATAACTATAATACTGGTTAGAGACTGGTGTGTCCCTTACCATATGATTTTTCATGGGAAACAAATTCCAGGTCCAACATATGCATATCCTACATATTTTAACATCAAAATACTGGTTAGAGACTGGTGTGTCCCTCACCAAGTGATTTTTCTTGTGTCATATATGTATTATTTATGTATGTAATATCCTACTACATATTTTAACATCAAAATACTGGTTAGAGACTGGTGTGTCCCTCACAAAGTGATTTGTCTTGAGGAAAAAGTTTTCATGTGTCATACATGTACAGGTATATGTATTATCTATGTATATATATCCTACTACATATTTTAACATCAAAATACTGGTTAGAGACTGGTGTGTCCCTCACCAAGTGATTTTTGTTAAGGAAAAAAGTTTTCATGTGGCATATATGTATATTTAACATCAGAATTATAAGGGAAAACAATTTCAGGTCCAAAATATGCGTATCCTACATATTTTAACATCAAAATACTGGTTAGAGACTGGTGTGTCCCTCACCAAGTGATTTGTCTTGAGGAAACAGTTTTCGTGTGTCATATGTATTATTTATGTATATAATATCGTACTAAAGTAATAATATTTTGATTAGAAAACGGAAAATTTGAATTTTCTCGAAAACAATACATTTTTTTAAAACACAGTAAACGAGAGTTTTGTTCCGAATTTTACTACCATTTTTAAAATATGCATTTCATCTAACAATAACCTTTCATTATTGCTGCACTCATCTGAAATTTGACATTTTCCCCGATTTTTACAGCCAAAATAGAGGTAGAAGTAAACTAACTAGAGGTAGCAGCCAGGTAAATCTTACCTTGATAGAGACAGAGACACGTGTACAGGCATATTTTGACACTCCATTCTTAAACTTTAAAATCTTTCTAAAAGTTCACATAAAATTTCTTCATAAACCTATTTTTTGACATCTTAACATATATATAAACATCGCAAGAATGGGTAAAACAAAGGACTTGTCAAAAGATTGTAAAACATTGTGTTAAATCTATTCAAGTTTTTTCAGCTTGAGAAGGCCAGGGGAAGACCATTTTATTCCCCAGATAATTTGATTAAAAGAACATGCAAGGCTGCTGGCATATCTTACAGTTCTGTGTATAGAGTTGTAAACGGTAAAAGTCCTCCTGAATCTAACAGACCGAAATAAAGAAAGAAAACTCTTGATGATTTTGACCGTTGCGTTATTAAACGGACGGTTCATAGCATGTACAACAGGAAAATTGCCCCAACAGTCTCAAAAATTAAGAAAGAAATTGAAGATTTAAAATCTCGAAATCAACGCTTACTTTAACTTTATTAGATCTTGGTTATAAGTACAAAAAATCCGGCGATAATAGGAGGCTTTTATATGATCAGAGGTCAGTAATAAATGATCGGTGTAATTACCTCCGAAAAATCAGGAAGTTTCGAGAGGATGGGTATGAAATTGTATATTTGGATGAGACCTGGGTTAATCAGAATCATGCCACTGACTACATGTGGTTACCAGTTGATGGTTCTGATGCCCCAAAGATCCCTTCAGGAAAAGGTAAAAGGTTGATAGTTTTGCACGCTGGTAATCGTGAGGAGGGTTTGATTGATAGGTGTGATTTGGTTTTTCTTGCCAAAGCTAAAGATGGGGATTATCACCAAGAAATGAACGGGCCCATCTTTCTAAACTGGTTCGAAAATCAGCTTATGCCAGCATTAAAAAGCCCAAGTGTTATCGTTTTAGATAATGCCAGTTATCACAACATCAAGACTGAAGAAACTGTTGTGCCAAACTTTAATCAGAGAAAAGCTGTCTTACAAGATTATCTTTCAAAACACAACATTTCTTTTCAGCCCCTTGAAACTAAAAAACAACTTTATGAAAAAATCTAATTTAAGAAACTCCTTTCCGTTTTTAAAACTGATGAAATTGCCAACCTACACGGTCACGAAGTTCTAAGAACCCCTGTTCGCCATTGCGAATTGAACCCAATAAAACTTATTTGGGCACAGGTTAAAGGGTTTGTTGCAGAAAACAATACAACTTTTCGTTTGAAGGATGTGAAAGAACTTGTTTATGGGGGGTTTGGCAGAATTACAAAGGAAGTTTGGGCGAAGGCAGAAGACCATGTATTAGAAATAGAAAAGGAGTATGGGAAAGAGAATTGCATTGATAGGAGTGAGATTCCCCCAATAATAATTGATTTTGATGACGACGAGTCCAGCGACGAGGAAAGCTGAATCCAGTCCAACATGATTACATATTGAACGGGTATACCGGTTGTAAATGACAGATTGTACATAACGTTTTTACCTATAAAATTTTATTCATATCCAATAATTGTGTACTCTATGTCTAACTTCAGTGAATTTATTAGCAGAAAAGATCGTTCTGTTTCGAATTATTTCCGAAAGATTGAATAGCTTGGTCAAATTAAAAATCAGTAATTATGGAAATTTATGATTTCACGTTTTTTTCAAAATTTTCGAGGTAAATCTCAGGTAAGCATGTGTATAAATGTCACGTAGTCAAATGCATTAACCATGAAGGGAACAATAACCTTCTCCGGCACTTCGACGAGAGACAATAGACCAGCTGCGGGACCACCGTCGTTCCTATTGTTATATGGGATTACGTCCACGGTGAGTTGGCTGTCACATTTAACGAGCAAACTTGGCCTATTTTGAAGAACTTAGCCTGAAATAAAGACCAAAATAACGCCAAAAATTGGTAATTTTTCAGATGAGCAGGGCCTTCAGAATAATTTCAACCGTAAATATTTATACAATTCCAAAATGGTAGTAAAATTCCTGACAAAACTCTCGTTGGATGCGTTAAAAAAAAATCTACGCTTTACGAAATATTTTCTAATCAAAACATTATTACTTTACATATTTTAACATCAAAATACTGGTTAGAGACTGGTGTGTCCCTCATCAAGTGATTTGTCTTGAGGAAACAGTTTTCATGTGTCATACATGTACAGGTATATGTATTATCTATGTATATATATCCTACTACATATTTTAACATCAAAATACTGGTTAGAGACTGGTGTGTCCCTCACCAAGTGATTTTTGTTAAGGAAAAAAGTTTTCACGTGGCATATATGTATAATCTACTTACACAACTGGACATTATAATTATAAGAGGTTGTGTTTGTTAAAAATTGACAAAGTTACAAGGTGAGTACTGCGCTACTTTATATTAGATGAAACAGAACAACAAATATAAAGTAGCGTAGTACACTCATCTTATAACTTTGTCAAACAGTGAAGGATTTTTTCATTGACTTTAAAGAAAAAAATTAAAACAATACAGATAAGAAAACTTTGGGTAAAACATATTTTTGATTAAATTTGAATTGATACTTATAAAACTTAATGGTCATTTCCAAATCTGATTATAGAAATTAATAATTTTGAAAAACAAATTCTAGAAATTTTACTAATTAAGTTGAAATGAAAAAATAATACATTTTTTTTAACAACAATATATTTTTATTCAAAATGCTTGTTACATTCTTACTTCAAAAGCCCAAGCTACTTATGAAGTATTTCATATTAATATTTTCTTATATAATTAAAATACTTTCAAATAATATAATATAACTGATGAGTATCAGACTTTAATTAAATATACCTATACATACGCACCTACATCTACACACATACATCCATGCATATACACACATACATATGCATGCATACATATACATATACATACATGTATATACAATGCCTACATATTTACATTTCAATATTTTCCCTTATTTTTGCTAACAGTTTACTATTTTGGAGTTTTTGCACCTGGCTTATTCTCGTAATATATTCTCTCACAAATAAAGAATATATGTTTACTTGTTTGGTCTTTTGTTCAGATACATAATATGCTTTGTATATAGAAAATCCTAAAATTGTTAAAAAATAGTTGAAATCAAAATAATCTTTATCAAATATCTTGTACCCAAAAACAATATGTTTTAATGTGACAAAATTTTCTATATTAGATTTTTTCAATATTTGTTGTATGTTCACCCAAAATTCTTTCAGGTAGGGACAAGACATAAAGTAATGTAGATAGTCTTCATCTTGACCACAGAAATTACATTGGATATTAATAGCAATTCTCCATTTCATTAATAGTTTCTTTGTAGGAATTATATATTGCAATAATTTCCATCTGAATATTTTTAGCTTATTTTCTTCTAGATAATGAAAAATGAAAGAGTAAGGCTGACTCATGTTTGGTTTTTCATTTATAGACAAGTACCTTAACCATGTATTTATACCTATTGGTTTCAAAAGTTTTACATTAATATATTCATTATAAAAATATTTGTTGGACAGTTGTGACGGGTCTATACATTTTCCATTTACTATAAGCTTATCTTTTTGAAAATTTACAACACTTTTAATAGAGTTTTGAGCCTGTAATGTATGATACCATTCATTAGGTATCGCTTTTTTTAGGCTGATAAATTCAGATATCCAATTATTCTTGTATTTTAATTTATCTAAAATTAAATTCTGACTTATTTCCCCGTTTTCATTTAAAATATCATTGATATAAATTAAATCACTATTTATCCAATTATCAAATATTAAACTTTTATTTTTAAACATTATAAATTTATTTCCCCATATAAGCTGTTTTCTAATCTCTGCAAAATGTGATAGCGTTTTTGTTTGACCCCCACCCATTTTTATCCAGGTTTGCAATATTTCTTTATAAAAATCAGGAATATATCTTAAATAATCTTTCATTTTTTTGTATTCGATATTCATTGAAAATATCAACCAATTCTTACCAAATTGTCTAAAGTATTTATATGGTATCAATTTCCAATTGTCCATTTCTCCACTAACAAATCTACTTACCCATGATGCTCTCAGTGATGCAAAGTAACTTCCTATGTCTATCATATTTAAACCCCCCATTTCAAAATTACCTATCATAGTGTTTCTTTTAACTTTGTCTGGTTTACCATCCCATATGAATTTGAAACATTTACTTTCAATTTCTTTTCTATATTTGTCTGGCACGACACATGCACTAGCAACAAAAGTAAATATAGGTATGACTAACGCTTTAATAATCATAATTTTCCCAAGAATAGTTAAATTTCGTTTTCCCCAAGAGAAGAATAAAGTATTCATTTTTTCTATTTTATTTTCCCAGTTTAATTTTTCACACTCTTCTTTATTGTTACCAAAATATACACCCAATGTTTTAATAGGTTTTTCATACCATTTAATGCCCTCTATTTTATCTTTACTGTGCTTAAGTTTCCCTACCCAAATTCCCCCAGTTTTATTTTTGTTCATTAATAATCCAGAAAAAGACCCGAAAGTTTCTATTTCATTAAATGCTATATATATTTCTTCTTTAGACGTACAAAATAAAGTTGTGTCATCAGCGAGTTGCGATATCTTAATGCTATGAGTTTTTTCGTCTATCTTTATTTGAAATCCCTTAATATCTTTATTGCTTCTAAGTCTTGAAGCCATGATTTCCACTGACAAGACAAACAACAAAGCTGATAAAGGACACAATTGACGAATTCCTCTTGTATTCTTAAACATTTCTGAGACCCACCCATTGTTCATTACACACGTTTGTATGTCTGTATATAAAATTTTTACCCAGTTAATGAAAGATTCATTGAATCCAAAATGCTTAAGAGTATTTAGCATGAAATTCCATTCCAAAGAATCAAAAGCCTTTGTAAAGTCAACGAAAATTATAGCCCCTTCTATTTTATATATGTCTGCATAGTCTATGATATCCTGTATTTGTCTAAGATTAAAACCAATAAATCTATTTTTTACATACCCTGTTTGATCTACGTTAATTATTTTTGGTAAAACTTTTTTCAAACGTTGTGCTAAAACATGTGAAATCAGTTTAAGATCTACATTCAAAAGAGAAATCGGACGATAGTTATCAAGACATAAAGGATCCCCCTTTTTAAATAGTAACGATAAAATACTTGACCGTTGTGAATAAGACATATAAGCTTCATTGTAACTCTTATTATAGATATCCGTAAGAACAATTTTTAACTTCCCCCAAAATGCTCTGTAAAATTCTACGGTTAACCCATCTAACCCTGGAGATTTATTCAATTTCATGTTTCCTATAGCCTCAGAACATTCGGTATCAGTTACCTCCCCATCACAATCTAATTTTTCTTTGTCGTTTAAAATTTTATCTAATTTTGTATCAAAAATATATTCTTTTGATGAAATTTCATCTGTTTTTTTCGATGTATAAAGTTTTTCATAGTAGTCCTTAATTGTGTTAAGTATTTCCCCTTGTTCTTTAATAACTTTATTGTTTTCATCTAGTAACTTACTTATAGATTTTTTAACTTGTCTTTGCTTTTCTAAACCCAAAAAGTATGAATTATTTTTTTCACCCAATTCTACCCATTTTTCTCTCGACCTAATTTGCGCCCCTTTTGCCTTTTGGTTATAAATTTGTTCTAGTTCTTTCTCAATATCATTAATTCGTTTATCTAAACTTTCGTCTGTGATATCTAAAGAGTCCCGATGTGATGATAAATCTTGTAGTTCTTTTTCTAAATATCTTCTAGCTTCTCGTTTAAATTTTGATTTACTTTTACAATATATAATAGTTGCTTCTCTAATTTCTATTTTTAGAACGTCCCATAAAAGCCGACAATCTACGTTATTGTTTACCTTATCGTAAATATATTTATCAATCAGATTATTAATCAATAGTTGGTACTCTACTTCCTGTAGTATTGAATTATTGATTTTCCAATAACCCCTACCCTTTTCTGAAACCCCTGGTATAAAATTTATATATACACTTTGGTGATCAGTAGATTGTATGGTTACAGGTTTAATTTTACATGTTTCTACAAGAGAACAAAAATCTGTCCCAATAAATATCATATCTATACGACTGGCCTGTGTTTTATCCTTCCGTCGCCAAGTAAATTGTTGTTTATCTTGATTAAATTTTCTCCAAATATCTGTTAAATTATTTGTTTTTATAAACGTTTTTAAACTTGCTACTGGTTGTATAAATGTACCATTTATACCTTTACTTTTCCTATCAATTGGCATAAGAGTTTCGTTAAAATCACCCCCAACAATTGGTATTCCAGTCCCATGTTCCTTTAAGAATCTACTTACATTTTTAAAAAACACATTTCTCAATGTTCTGCAGTTAGGTGCATATATACTTACCATTGAAAACACGGTGTTTTCAATTTGTATGTTTATAAGTATCATTCTACCATCTTCGTCCGTAAACTTATCCATAATTTCGTAATTCAATGATTTATTGATAACTATACCTACCCCCCTACTTGCGGATGTACCGTTACTACAATAAATAGCGAAATTTGTTTTGATTTTTATTTCATTTTCAATATTTTCATCTAAATGAGTTTCCTGTAAAAAAGCTATTGAACACTTTTGTGTTTTTATCCACTCAACTACCCTATTTCGTTTTTCTCTCCCGTGAATACCATTAACATTCAAACTACACAAATTTATCATATTTTTAGAAATCATATTGTTTATGAGTCACATCAGTCGTAATACAAATAGTATACATAACTATAATTTAACACCATCATTATAAAAATACATCGAATGTTTAACAATACATGACAATACTTTTTCGAATATTTACATAGTTTATCTACATATATTTTCATCAATGTTTTATAACCCGTAATTTTGACATGTTTTATACAGTTAAAGGGTTTTAATAGTTTACATGTACATGAATCTTGACCTTCGACAATTTCGTGGCAGCTGACCAACACGACTATTGCGTGTAGTTGTCTGTTTGAAAGTGTGCACGTGTGATATAATATACATAACGTACTTTTAAG
Source organism: Bathymodiolus brooksi (assembly GCA_963680875.1). Taxonomy (NCBI): domain Eukaryota; kingdom Metazoa; phylum Mollusca; class Bivalvia; order Mytilida; family Modiolidae; genus Bathymodiolus; species Bathymodiolus brooksi. The sequence continues at coordinate 82,185,750 of OY804585.1, read as the reverse complement.
TTCAACATAGTGATGGGATATAATTTGTGTAAGAGTATAGATTCCAATAACGACCATAGTTATGTTATTTATACTTTGGAATATATCTGAAAAATTGCGCACGTGTTCAAAATATGAAAGTTTCGGATTTGACTGAGCCTGTACAGGTAAGTACATGTATATATTTTTAAACATTTTTCTGTGTTTAAACTGGTACTGTATTTTCATATTAACCAATAGTTTCTCTTGTTCACAAACATCTCTCAGCAGTGCACATTTGTTTTTAATTGTACATGTTGTATACAAACGCAAGTAATTATTATTGTATTCATAATTATATCGATTGGCGTAAATCTCATCGGTCTGTTGAATTTTTTTGATAGACTTAATCAAGGTCGTTACTATTAATAGTCTGGGGAAAAACCAAGGTCGTTCGTGTTTATGATATATGTAAACAGTAATCAGCTGAGAATTTTTTCCATATTTGAATGGAGAATTTTTACGCGGATATTTGTTTACATTAAAAATCATAGAAGCTTTCACATGTTTATAAACTGAATTATTATTATACTGTCTCATCAACATTAAACTTGGCACTGAATTATGACAAATTGATAATATATTACACATCGATTTTGTACATGTATACAATATTATACACTCATCATCATTTATACTCATATCTATATTCATACATATATTTTCTGACGTACTATCAGTTTGTTTATAATCATCTACTACGTTCACAAATAATTTTACTCTATGTTTGAGCTGAAAAATTGTTTTATTTTTTGATTTTTTTAAATCTTTTCGTAACATAAGATAAAAAAGAATAACAATAAATATTAAGATGTATACATGGTATAACTTGTTTACAAGGAATAGCATGAATAGGTAATTATTTAGTTTTTTATTCATCAACATTAATTTTACTCTATTATTGAGCTTAGGACATTTATAATAATGCATTTTTTTTTGTATATATCAATATATATATATATATATATATATTTTTTGTAAAAGACAATTGTCAACATAAATATTACAGTTACAAAGAATTAATTTGACTTTCCATCTGCAGTTTTGGCTTTCTTTGGTCCATTACTATCACTATTTCTATCATAGAGTCTCTCTGTAGGTGTTGGTGGGGTATGGGTTCTCACATTCTGTTTGTTTGTGTTGCCTGGTGTTTTCAGAAAAGTTTGTATTGAGTGTTGACCCTTTTCTGATTTTTCAGTGTTTTTATTGTTTGTTGTCCTGACCTTTCTAGGTGAATCTTTTGCTGGTTCTGGTTTGTTTATATTACCTTTAGTGGAAGAAGCTTCTTTGGTGGAAGCTTTTGTTGACTTGTTTTTATTTGTAATTGTCACATCAACATCTACATGTGATTGTTTATTTGTTTTTCTACCTTTGGAATCATCTTGTTTTGTTTCATCATCTTGCCCATCATCTGTTCCTGCATGATGTTGTTCTGGTTCACTATTTTCTTCATTGAAATCTTTAGAACAATCCATCATTTTATGCCCACTTTCATGACACTTTCTACACACCCAATCATTAGGACAGTCATATATAAAGTGTCCTGGAGTTAAACATTTATGACAAGTTTTGTCACTGTCATGAGTATAATTTCTGTTTTGGAACTCTGGTTGCCCAGGATGAAATACTCTTGCTATGTATTTACCTATTTTCAACATTCTTGGTATAGGTTTGCTTAATAGTTTACTGATCACCAACCTATCACCAGTCTCACAGTTGGTTAGTTTTCCATCCACTCTTAGCCTATCTCTAAATATTCCTTGGATTTCACATCCTTCCATAGCTAAAGCTCGGTCAATCTGTCCATCATCGGCAGATAGGGGAACATTTTTTATCTTTATTCTAATTGTATCTGGTTGATATCTAGAGGGATTGTGAGGATTTTGTAGGTGCAAAGGGATCTGCCTGCCACGCAGATTTATTCCTTGAACCAACAGTGACTGTCTGTCCTCCTCATTATCCATGTAGATTCTCCACATCTCGCGCACAGGCTGAATCCCTTTTATACATTGGGCTTGCACTTTATCGCCTATGGCCTTATACATTTCGACATTTGTTAACCATAACGACCGTTCAGGCTTGCGAGACCCAAACACATCTTCATCTTTAAGAAAGATCGGTTTCACATTTTCACTTTCTCTATAATGAGATTGGGTATAGCCTTGTTTTGGGAATTGATTATTGTGTTCATTTGTATCATCTGTATCTTGATTTTTATCTTGACGGTTGTTCCCGGACACAACTTGGGAGTACGACGCCATTTTTTCATTGTTTACAAGTTGTTCGTCAACTTCAATGCCATTATTCATCGGTTGCTCCCCTCGCAATCCTTGAATGATTTGGTTAATTTGATCTTCACTCAATTGATTATACAATAACTCAAATTTTGACGACATTGCTTACCGAATTTCTATCTAAATTAAGTTTTATATTGGAGTACTATCTCAGTAAGCCTTGGCAACTAAGGGCCATAAAAATAATACATTGATTTGATCACAGTCCTTCTAAAATTGTGTGTGTTGGTTATGTAAGAAGTGAAGAGCTGTTGTACATATACATGAGTACCACCACTGAGAAAAAAAATCATCAGCATGAACTCCATCATATAGGTCATTGTAACAAAATTTAACTATTGTCTTGGATTTTGATCCCTTGTTGAAGATTTTTGTCTTTTGTAATGGTTTATCCAAGCAGATGTTTGGCATACCATTGGAAACATTTAATGCCTGTATTTGGTCATTTATAAGCCTGATATCATTTTCAAGGTTTTTTTGTTGCATCTCAATATCAGTGTCAGTATATAGACTTTTAAGAAGTCTATAGCTCTGTTTTCTAGTGTCATATTTATGAAGGTTGAATTCTCTGTATTTGTCTATGCTTGCAGGTGCAATAGATGAAAATATTACAGGAATATTCATGGCTTGTAATTCCATTTGAATTTGCTGATATTCCTGAATGATATGACAAAAGTTACTTTTTTCTCTAAAGTAACATATCTCTGTTCCAAAATCATGAGAAACTTTCTTTGTCATATCACACAAGCCAGCGATATAGATTATACATCTAACATTTTCCTGCCCTACTGTATTTATTTTGACTTATATCATTATGTATCTGGTTTATTGACCCACCTCTTTTGACAACTACTTGTGGGTTAATAATTTGGGGAAAAGGATTCTGCTTCTGTATGAAACCATGCAGATTAGCACCTCTGGTTGTTGTTCCAAAGATTAAGTAATTTGACATATTTCTGAAAGAAAAAAAACTTTATTTATAAATTATTTAGTTTGTTGTATAAAAAAACATGCCTTGTACCTCAATGTTGGAATGGTTAGCAATATTTCAACACCTTGAGCATCTGAATAAAAGGGTTATTTATAAGTAAGGGGTAGCAATATTTTCACGCCTTGCGTATCTGAATAAAATGGTTATAAATCACTAGAGATTGGTATATGTGAGAATGGTTAGAGATTCGTTTATCCCTCGCCAAGTGAAATGTAAGAATGTTTAGAGATTGGTAGGACGCCAAGTGAAATGTAAAAACGGTTCGAGATTGGTATATCCCTCGCCAAGTGAAATGTAAGAATGGTTAGAGATTGGTTTATCCCTCGCCAAGTGAAATGTAAGAATGGTTAGAGATTGGTTTATCCCTCGCCAAGTGAAATGTAAGAATGGTTAGAGATTGATTTATCCCTCGCCAAGTGAAATGTAAGAATGGTTAGAGATTGGTAAGATGCCAAGTGAAATGTCAAAATGGTTAGAGATTGATTTATCCCTCGCCAAGTGAAATGTAAGAATGGTTAGAGATTGGTTTATCCCTCGCCAAGTGAAATGTAAGAATGGTTAGAGATTGGTAGGACGCCAAGTGAAATGTAAAAATGGTTAGAGATTGGTATATCCCTCGCCAAGTAAAATGTAAGAATGGTTAGAGATTGATATATCCCTCACCAAGTGAAATGTAAACATGGTTAGAGATTGGTATATCCCTCACCAAGTGAAATGTAAACATGGTTAGAGATTGATATATCCCCCACCAAGTGAAATGTAAACATGGTTAGAGATTGATATATCCCTCACCAAGTGAAATGTAAACATGGTTAGAGATTGATATATCCCTCACCAAGTGAAATGTAAGAATGGTTAGAGATTGGTTTATCCCTCGCCAAGTGAAATGTAAGAATGGTTAGAGATTGGTAGGACGCCAAGTGAAATGTAAAAATGGTTAGAGATTGGTATATCCCTCGCCAAGTAAAATGTAAGAATGGTTAGAGATTGATATATCCCTCACCAAGCGAAATGTAAAAACGGTTAGAGATTGATATATCCCTCACCAAGTGAAATGTAAACATGGTTAGAGATTGGTATATCCCTCACCAAGTGAAATGTAAACATGGTTAGAGATTGATATATCCCCCACCAAGTGAAATGTAAACATGGTTAGAGATTGATATATCCCTCACCAAGTGAAACGTAAACATGGTTAGAGATTGATATATCCCTCACCAAGTGAAATGTAAGAATGGTTAGAGATTGGTTTATCCCTCGCCAAGTGAAATGTAAGAATGGTTAGAGATTGGTTTATCCCTCGCCAAGTGAAATGTAAGAATGGTTAGAGATTGGTAGGACGCCAAGTGAAATGTAAAAATGGTTAGAGATTGGTATATCCCTCGCCAAGTGAAATGTAAGAATGGTTAGAGATTGGTTTATCCCTCGCCAAGTAAAATGTAAGAATGGTTAGAGATTGGTAGGACGCCAAGTGAAATGTAAAAATGGTTAGAGATTGGTATATCCCTCGCCAAGTGAAGTACATGTAAGAATGAGAGGAGATTGAAATGTAAAAATGGTTAGAGATTGGAATATCCCTCGCCAAGTGAAATGTAAGAATGGTTAGAGATTGGTATATCCCTCGCCAAGTGAAATGTAAGAATGGTTAGAGATTGATATATCCCTCACCAAGCGAAATGTAAAAACGGTTAGAGATTGATATATCCCTCGCCAAGTGAAATGTAAGAATGGTTAGAGATTGGTATATCCCTCGCCAAGTGAAATGTAAACATGGTTAGAGATTGATATCTCCCTCGCCAAGTGAAATGTAAAAACGGTTAGAGATACGTGTAGATATATTACTCTTCAAAATGTTGCCCTGCTTGACATTTCTCTATAAAACTTTTTATACAACAGTCTTCACTAATTTTTTTCAAATTTTCTAAAAGTTTCATTTGATAATGTTTTGATTCTCAAAATCTCAGCTTGTCTTGCTCTTGTTGTAGGGGTGTCTACATTGTGACAAAGCCTGTCTGTATTTACCAAAATTGATGGATGCCATGCGAAATCTGGGGTGGTCTCATGACCACCAGCTGTTTTTGCTCTTGACAAGGCAACAAAAAGAGCACCTGGATTTAAAGATTCAAATTTTCTCCTTCCAGGATTTATTACAATATATCGACTTGATTCCCCATCCCCAATAGTCATTCTTTGACAGCGATGAATGGTAGTGCCCCAGCCTAACCTCAAAGGAATTTGAATAATGTTGCATCCATAACAAAAACAATCTACCTTTCTTTGAACTGGTGTTATTGGAACAAGTTTTGGGTTTTCCTGAATAAATGGAAGTCCAGTGTACTGTTGAAATTCAACCATTACACAAATTGGATGGCCATCTTTTGGAAATTTGCCTACTGGATATATTATGTCCATGACAGTTCCAGAAGAGCCATTAAAGAGGCCAAATTTTACATTTAAATTACAAGTCAACATCACTTTACAACCTACACAAATATACAGGGTTTTCAAACCCCCCCCCCCCCCCCCCCCCCCATTGTATCATCTGAAGTTGTTTTTGAATGCAAACCATGACAGACAGCATCTATTTTGGCAACTGGAAAATGTTCATTTGCTTCCAAAAGTTTAATTTTGTTATGAGCCCATTCTTCATTGTGAGTTGGGAAAACAAAGAGACCATGACTGTCTAATGATTTGGTAAAGTTGAAACCATATTGTTTTTTTAGATCATCTCATTGATAATTTTGTAGCCATTTTGCTTGATCAGAAGACAATTTGTATTCCCTAAGAGAGGACAGAACATTTTTGAATTTGGTTTGGTCTTCCCCTTGCCTAATGACAGTGCTAAGCAACACTGCAGCATTAAATTCTTTCCAAACTAATGACCCATGCATAGATGCTTGTGATTTAGCATTGCATTTATAAACAGGGCAATCTAAAACTGGTGGTAACTGAACATCATCACCCAAACAAACAACAACTGGAAGCCCTCCCCATGATTTAGATTCAACTCCCGTCCCAGATTTGCACATGAATTCCATCCAGCCCAGATTAGTACAACCAATCAGTGAACGTTCATCAACTAAAAGAACTTTCAACCCCTGACAATTGTTTTGCAATGTCTCTCCAACAGTACCATCTGGAGCTTTAAAATCTTTTGATTTACGTGATGTTGGAATTGTAAAAAAACTATGAATAGTGACACCAGATATAAGGTTTGCACTGTTGCAGTTGGACACAGAACTTGAATACTTTTATTGGAATTGTAAAACATTTTTAGTGCTTTTACCAAACATTTAATCAAATAAGATCTCCCACAACCTGCACTACCTGCAACAATTAACCTCAGAGGTGTAACATCTGTACTGTTATTTTCAAATTCAATAAGTGTCTTCATCACTAAATTGAAAGCAAATTTTTGTTCAACATTTAAAGAAGAAATATTAACATCTGGAAGTGATAATTCATTTTCCAAATCTTCCTCAGTATTCTTTAAGTTATCCAAAAAATTAACCCCCAAGTTATCGGGATACTGATATTGACTTGAAGACCAGTCATAATCAGCACCCCCATCATCATATTTGAACTCCGATTCAACATGAAAATCAGCACATGGCTGGACTAAGTCAACCCACTCAGGTTGTTCACCATCATCATCATCAACATTTTCCTCATCAAAACAATTTACATTGTTGTCCCCTAATTTTGCCCTTTCAATGTCTGCCTTTACAAAATTTGGACATGAATCATTTAATAAAAACTCCTGAAGTTTGTCAGACCATGAAATATCATCGCTTTTGATTTCTGATAGATTTCTCCAATTTGGCCAGTGAAGAAGAAGAATGTTTTTACAATAGTCTTCTGTCAATGGCCAAGAAGCACGCAAGCTTCCACCTGAAATAACGGGTACCTTGCGTTGTTTACAAATGAAACTATACCATGATGATATATCATCCTCTGAACGTTATAAATATTTATCTAAAGGGATGCTTTTTGTTACAGTCAAGCCATTGTTTTTAAGGATTCTTGCTCCAGTGAGACTTAAAATTTGGAAAGTATAACTTGATCTGTACAATGGTAAGGAAGATAATTCAATAAGCGTAATAACAAAATTACCGAACTCCGACGTTTCCACTGCTGAAATGTCACGTTTAACTGTGCCCATTAAAAGTTTTGTACAAAGTGACTTAGTAGTAGACCCAGAATTTTCATCGGAACAGTTTACCATGTCATTGAACAAATCTGCAATTTCCCCTGTTGGCTCATTACCCTTACATGCATAGCCAGTTATGTATTTTTCAACTGCAATGATTTCATCAACAGAAGGGTTTTCAGGTCCATTTTTTGATAAAATAAGGGAAATGTCTCCATTTGCTCTCCAAGCCTGAGTATGATATTGGGAATGTTGGACCAATGAAGGGTGATCTCTTGGCATCTCTAACCTAAGTGAACCATTTCTGTCTCTTACTATTGCCGGGTTTTCTCTAAGAGGCTTACCAGGGTTTAATGATGTACCGAATTCCATTCTACATTGCTTTAAAGAAGATGAGGGGCTATTTTTAGGAGCACGTAAACAATAATCAGAACACCGGTGTAAATTAATTCTATTGCAAAGGAGCAAATGATCCTCAAGAATAGATTCTTGGGATTCACTTACATCCATAAGTAATTTTACAAGGGGATTTTTTTCAGCAGGTGGGGCAGGACAAGTTCCTTCAGGAGGTGCCCAAAGATTTTTATTAGGATTCCCACTCTCATCTCCACCTGCTGGATGAGAGGTTGTCATTTTAAAGATATTTGTGGCCCATTCTGACAAAAGGACAGCACATTCATCAGATGTTTTACCTTGAGAAAACCCTTCATGTAATGTGGCTCATGATCAGAACGCCAGCATAAACCATGCCAATGAATCATACCCCTGGACTTGGAGAATTCTTGCCTATACCAGTAGGTATCTACCCCAAAAATTGGTGCCATAACCTCTGTGAAATAGTTTTGTGTTCTACGATCAAAAAAATCAGCAACAATGTGGCTGTTTTCTTGAACCGCAGTAAACATCTGATTGTGATCATCTAAATTCACATTTTTTCCAGTAGTTTCCTTAATATACATAGATAACAGTCTTTGGAGGGGTTTGAAATAGAACTCTGCACAACTGCCAGTAGTGAAGAATGGGGGTAGACCATGACCTTCATTTATTTTAAATTGAATAAGTGCTCTCAAGTCTTTTGAGCGCTGATTCCAATATTGGGATGTTCCACGAAGACTTGCACTAAAATACAATATTTTATTAGCTATAGATTGATCTCCTGTTTGTAACTTTTCCTTTAAATCTGAAAGTGTCAAATGTGAATCCCCTAACTTTTATTGAACAATAAAAGTACTTTGTTCTAATACTCTTTTTCGCATAATGATATTTATAATTATGGTTTGCAAATCTTCCGTCTTTAAACCAAATTAGATGGTTAGCCCAATCAGAAAGAGAGGTACAAGTCCTAGCTCGATTTAAATGAAAATCACCATTGCGCATGGAAATAAACAAGGGAAAGCCAGAGAAAAGTATTGTCTAGTTGTAAATTCTGACATAACCTCATTTTTCCTAGTAGGCCAAGGAATGCAGACTTGACCTTTTTTATTAGCACTAACAGTAATATTTATATTTTCAGATATTTCCTTAACTGCATTTTCTATGATTTCTTTTATATTTATATTGGGATGCGGAAGGCTGACTCCAGAAACTGTTTCACCCTGAATTTCCCCATGATCAATTTGATCCACAGCAGGGCCTTGATCATTAAGATGTTGTGTTTCTTCTCTATATTCTAAAGTACTTATGTCTTCCAGCTCACCATCAACGGTTAATAAATTTATTCTGTCCTGGCTTATTATAATATCAGAGTATACAGAGTTATTTTCTTTTAGCCAAATAAGGGCATTTTGAATTTTATACCGCATAACATTAAACTCTTTAGAGGTGTCATTTTCCCCCTGTTTTCGTATCCTTTTAATGTTGACTTCAGATGGAAGTTTTGGGGAAATTTTACCAGGCTCACTTACTTCCTGTGGAAAAGCAACACAATGGCCATTTGCAGCAAGCCCACCATGTTTTAACATATGTAGATTTATACATGGAGAAATTCTTGATATTAACTGTTGCTCTACAATAGTTAAATCTTTTAGTTCAGGGGGCACAACACCTGGGTCCATATTGTTTTCTGTAGAAAACATTTTGATTGGCAATTTATCTTTTGTACATCTGTCACATATGTTATTTTTTATTTTCATGTCAATTCTAGTTTCATTACAAATAGAACAAGAGTAAATGTTGTAATTCATTTCTTTCAGCTCGAAAGCACGAATGCAGTCTACTGCTTTATTAAATTGCTCATCAGTTGTGAAAGGACGTGGGTCAGGTATATTTTCAAATGCCAAATTCATGTTGTTTATTTTCCTTCTAATTGTATCACTATTTCTCTTGCATCTTTTTCTAGTTTGTTCTTCTGTTTCATTGTCTAAAGGTGGCTCAAAAGTAATACCAAGTTTTCTACATTTAGAATGCAGTTCTTTTTCTTTTTGAAATCTCTTTTTTTCAGTTTCTGATTTTTTATGACCTGGCTCTAAATTGTCATTTATTTGCTCAGAATCATTGTTTTCATCAGCTGTGTGGAGGGATTCAATAGGTATTTTAGCATGGTTAGTGTTTTGGTTATTGGATTTGGATCATTGCTTTGCAAAATATCTTTGGAGGCAGGGAGTAAAACAAAATCTTCATTTTCATTTGAATGTTGCTCAGAATTGTCTAAAGTGTTTTTCAATTTCATGACATTTTTTTTATTTCTATTCTTTTTTGAGCGTTTCGGGGAGATATAAGTAGCTTTGGTGGTTTGTCTTCTCTTTTTTGTGTTCCTAATTACTTGACCTTGTTGCAGTGAATTTTGCTCAATATTTTCTTTGTCATTCATGTTTTCATTTGTATGTCTTTGGTTGAATAAGATGGGATCAAGATATTGGAAATGATGATTTTTTAACAATAAATGCAAGGTTATACCATCAGCAGAATGAATGAATTCCTGCTTTGTGTAGCATGTATTGCCAGATTGATCTACTCCCTGTACCCAAATAACAATGTTACAGTTCAAAAGAGAACATGCGACATTGATTTCACAATTGGTGGCATACTGAGAACTTACTACCATACAGTTCCAGTATTGTTGTGGTGACAAAATGTTATCATGGCAAAGGACTGGGAGCTATAAGGGCCAAAATCGGCCCCACTTCAGATGTCGATAAAATTTTCTCCAAAATGTATTCACAATATGTGCTTTTCAGAAATAAATACAGTTACTTAATATGTGTATCTAATTCCTCACAGCGGATCGACAAATTCAGGTAATGAAAAGCAATGAACGTCATTTTTTTCATTATACAGAACATACGTATCATTGTATTATAATGCATATCATTAAAAAAACAAAGCATAATAAAACTCAATAAACACAGCATAAATTTGACATAATATGCAATGTGGATGATTTCAGGAATAAAAACATGTTCCGAAACTGTATTATGAAATTAAAGTGAACGAATAGTCATGTCACAACGTCTCCTGTTTTCGACGGTTTGTTTCACGTGATAAAATTTCTCATTATTTCACGTTTTTCGTAATTCATTTTTTCGTCACCTTAAATCTCATAAAGACCAATTTTGGATTCATCGTCTGCTATGACATTGATAATGTACATATTGAGGTTAATATCAGGGGCGGATCCAGGAATTCGTGTGAAAAATCACGATTTTGCGCCAAAAAATTATATTTTTTCCAATTTTATGGGGGGCGGGGGGGGGGGGGGGGCGCCGGGTGCGCCCCCTGGATCCGTCCCTGGGGCATCAATTCAGAAACTTATTAACATTGATCGTCGAAAACTGGTCGAAATTGTGGTATTAATCTTAAAGAAGTAATAGATAGATTTATTTGGACAATAGAACTTTGTTATATTTGAAATTTTTTAAACACTTTTTTACCGTACTTTATTCTTAACGACAACCAATGCGATGATATATTCCAGTACATTTTTACAGACAACCATCACAAATCCATAAAAAAAAATGTCCAATATTTAAAAACCGCTTTCTTTTATAATATGGAAATATTTTGGGAAATGGTGTAAAGCAAAATGTTTAATGTGAACGATCTTAGCAAGGACCCTGTGAGAATTATTTTTGTTTTTTTGATAAACTGATAACAAGCCTTGGAATTAGATATCCCATAGAAAGTGGTTGTCGATAGATAATGGTTTTACAATCAAGTATTTCATATATATTTATGATGAGAACAAGTTTACAACCATATGATTAATCGTGTAGGTAAAATGTGTGTCGCTGCCATGAGTCTATGTATGATTATTTTGATTGTCACTAGAAAAAGAGGAGATGGTAGATATTATTTTGCTTTGTGACAAACCAACAACAACACTCCTAATAAACTGTTGCTATCAGAATCTGCTGAAAGTTGTCTTTTACATGTGAGGAGTGTGTACATCCCGCGCTAAGGGATGTATTAAATTCGTTCCTCATAGCTGTCTGGTGTCCCTTTCACATAAAGTCGGCGTTTTCCTAGTGAAAGCCATTTGTTATTTTATTTATGTCTAATTCGCAGTCATGTTAGGATTCTAATAATAATAGGATATTATACATTATTATACAGCTGTAATTTTAATCCAATCAAAAACAATATGGTTGTGATCGTCTTCCGTAATTAGAATCGTCAAAATGAAATACAACCGAATTAATATCAAATGGTGACTTGTTTCAACCTCATTTAAAATATATCTGGACATTCTTTAATACTTGTACATCACGTTCACGATCTTTTATTACAATACTATTTCACTCAAGTGAACATTTTGTTCCTGTTCTAGTTAAAGGACTTTATCAAACAGAATCATACAGTTTACATGTAATGCAGTTAATACGCATTTAAACAACAGAAGCATATTTCTATTTTCCACACCTTGTGGTGTGGGGTCGCTATTGTGCATGCGAAATAGTAATTGCAAACCCCATTGACTGGCTATTTGCTGCCTGTCTAGAATTTTTTTTTTTTTCTCGATCGACAGTTCAGAAGCTAGAAAACAATATGATGAATATTGTCTGTCAATCATGCAAACAATAACTTATGCACGCGACAGAGCGCATTTTTAATGCACTACATACACAAACTTGTGATCCATCATTTGTCCATTGGAGGTTGATTTAAGAGAATGGAACTGATAGATGTTAAAAGTTTAATTTGGGCGCAAAAGGGGAAACTTTATATAATTTATGAAAATGTAATGTGAATTCAGTGGCCAACCATCGCAGTCTGATGGCAAAAGAAAAGGTATTGTTCTGATATGCCTAACGTTGTGTCTGCAATCGACGGAACTTCACATGAGATACAAATTCCATCCAATGAACCCCAACAAAAAACATACTTTCAGGAAACCAATTCTTTTCATTGATTGATATGAAAAGAAATTTTATAAACAGTGATAATCATAAATTCCATCAATATCAATAAAACAATTACCTTTCATCTTAACTGAACTTGAGCCGTCGTGGTCGTATGTTAGTTGAATTTACAACTACCTTTGCAAAAATTGCTTATCACCACTTAAGTTGAGAGTTTGAACCCCATTCATGGCGAGGTGTACTCGATAAAACATTATGTGATATAGTTTGTCAGTGACTTGCGACAGGTTTGTGGATTTCTCTGGGTACTCCAATTTCCGCCACAAAAGTAGTAAATGAAATAGTTTTGAAAGTGGTGTGAAACACCTAACCTCCAATGGACAAATGATGGATCAAACGTTTGTGTATGTAGTGCATAACATAAAACACCTTTGGGTCATAATGTGAGAGCTATCTGTTGGATTGTGCCCATATCTACTCCTTTTGGATCAAACTATTTTACTTCATTTTAGAAGTAGCATCGATAGACCATTAAACGGCTACCTCCGTATCCCTGTAGTAATAACTATTTCAGTATCCCGGAAGAAAATATATAATCAATCATTGGGGGCTTATAAAAAAAAACTATTTTGGATGAAGTGGTGTTTATTTTATTTTTATCTTACATTTGTATATAACTGTTACGTGCCGACATACCATCGTTTTCTACGGCAAAGATTGCTTCTCAAATATCAAAACGTCATCTAAGCGCTTTTTAGTGGAATATTTGAACATTCTTCCGTCGTTTTTCAAGAAATTTAACACCTCGTGAAACCAAAAAAAATACTTTAATAGTATTTGTGTTTTACTTATTTTAATAATCTGGTAAAATATTTTTCTGGTGCACGACTGGTGCTTAATTTCTTCGAAAACCGTCCAAATTTAGCGGGCAAAATTCCAAGAAATACAGAAAACAGATAACGCTCATGACGTCACAATGACGTCAAATACGTATCGAGTTTGTTGGAAACAAGTTTTAACATCAAAAGTATGATCTCGTCTATAATACATCAAATTTTAATCAAGTATTTTCTAAGATAATGATTCATTAAATATGGGGCCATATATGGCACTTATAGTCCCCAGTTCTTTTTATGGCATTGACGCCGGATTGCATGCACTGAGGTTTTCTCTTGGTTTCAATGTACACAAACTGTATTTAGAATAAATACAATTATTTACAGAAACATAAGTTATTTACTGATGAATTTCATTACTTGAAATGAATCATGAAATGTACAGATTGTGTATATAATGGTCTCATATATACAATCAGAAGAGTGAAAATATTGATTTTAAGGGTCTGGCTGCGGTTATAAATAAATTAATATTTAACAACCTCCACAATCCTCCACCAACATAATATGTTGATATAATCACTAACCCTCTATACTCAAAACAGCTGCTCAATTTGGTGTTGGTGGAAGACTGTGGAGGTATATAACATAGCTAAAATGTACATTAAATATGTCGATTGTAGTCCATTTTTAACATTATCCGTCTAATCATGATGTCATTATGACGTCATAACGCACCCAATTTCACGGAAAGTTTTATTTTTTGAAAATTTGTTTATCTATCAATTAAATTAGTAAATTGTTTTTATTCTATGTCGAGCATTATTTTTTAATATAATGTGGGGCCAGTTTTGCACCTTAACGCCTCTCCCTCTTTGAACCATATTTCTGTATATATCAAATTCAGAAAAAAATGGTTTTGCAAATCAGTCCTCTGTATTGTATGGTTTTTGAAAAGTTGCCAACAAGGCCTAAGCTTAATGCATGAAAAAAACAGGATCCATCTCCTGGAACATTATATAACGAAAAAATTGAATTTTCAATAATAGCATTGCCACTTGAGGGAAAATTTGGGACTGCAGTTGATTGTTGAATTAATTGGGGATGAAAAGGAGAACTTGGCTCAGTAGGTTGCTCTTGTACTGAATCTTCACTTTGATGAACATGAACAGGAGAACTTATCAGTTCAGCAGTGTAAATCTTTTTACACAGAGGAGATGTTTGACTTGCAACATCTTCACAAAGCAAAGAAATGTCAGGTTCAGATTCTGTTTGTGACAGATTGGATTTTAGCACCTGCGCATAAGATGGTTTTCCTCTAATGTAATCATTTTTTCTACTGGATTTGAGTTAGTTTTGTTAATTGAACTGACACAGGAATGATCAGAGTGAACAAATGGTATGGATAGCTGTTTTGGCTGAGACCTAATATTTGGTAATTGTTTGGGTTTAGACCTTGTGTATGGGTGATCATTATGAATACATTTTCTTTTATTCATATTTCTAAAGATTATTTCAACTAGTTTGTGTGAGGCCGAGTGCATGTAGGTTTAACAGACAGTAGATATTGATAATGTGTAATTGTGTGCAAGTGTGTTTACATAGATTTTACCTATAATTTCTAAAAAGCGGATAATGCTCTAACTGTAAAACAAATTCAGTTGACAAAGGAGTAGGTATGATAAGGGCAGAAATTGACCTAAAAAATAGACAAATTATAAATGAAACGTATAGCTTTCGTTGTTTCTTGATTTTATAAAACCTTTACCCCAACTACTATTTTGGTAACAATTTTCCATATTTGCACGTGCGATGACGTCACACTAGTCAATGAAAAGTATATCGTTTCGTGAAAATATATGAAATCTAACAAGAAATGTGTATTTAATGTCAATTTTCAGTATAACCACAAGCAGGTACCAACGACATATTTTAGTATGATGTTTAATATACATAAACACATATCTCATTTAATGTTTGTGTTGGTACTCGAGTGTGGAGAGTATGAAATCTGCAATCAAAAAATAATTTTAAGGTCGATTTCTCGTCAGCGGCCATTTTTTATTGACCGTTTTCATCCGTAATAGACAGAAATAGAAATCGACCTTTTAATCTCATCCAAAATAAAGTTGGTTATCGTAGTTGTTTTGCTACGGGAGTAAAGCTTGAACAATTTTTATGAAACAGTTTTGACATTAAATAAATTTTGGAGGTGATTTACTGCCGACATGATTGTGCATTGAGTCCGACGTGTTTTTTTTCTAACCCTCAGTGGAATTTCATGTGTTACTATACTAAAGTATACTTTAATATTATTCCTACAATTCCCAAAAAGTACAGAAAACAAAACAAGCAACCAAAAAGAAAATTAGTACGTCAGATTATCTTAGAAATTAATTCATTGGACATGTAAACACATCGGAACTTTCTATTTTTAGTAGTCCCTTTATTTTTTCTTATTTTTTTTTCTTTAACAAATATATTTTATTTAGCTCTTTCGCAAAGTGAATTGCCGATGAATAATTGCATTAACGTAAATTTGATTTATATATAGCTTAATATTAACGTTGCGGTGGCATAATGGTTTAGCACACATGACTGCTGATAACAACCTCGTGAGATCAATATTTTATTCTTACTTATTTCAATAAAGTATGGAAAAACAAACAATATATTTGATAATTCATAATTCATCTAATACAGTACATATAACGATATAACATGCATGTTTTAACATAGTACACGGATGTTAGGTTTGATTTACATATTCGGTGTTTTGTTTATAATGGTCCTTTTGTTATCCTTACTAAGAATGTCATTGATATAGTCTATCGTTTATGAGTCAGTGCTAAATGTGTAGTATTACTTGGAATTTTAGTGGTATGATTTTACTTTAATGGGCCATGACCGATAATACAGTATTACCAAGCATTCTATTTATATAATCTATCACGTTTCACTTTTCTCAGCAAAAAAAGTTTGAAGATACAGTAAATATAAATTACCGTCTTCCAATCAAAGTATACTACCGTATTTGTACTCTTAGACATATCAGAATCGAAATAAATCATAGAAGCCAGAATGTGTTTTGAGTTTTAACATGGATTGGCGGATATTAGTAAATTTTATCCCTCGCTTCTGGCTCGGGATAAAATACTATTTTCTGATGTTCTCGTGGCAAGTAGAATTTTGATTGGCTAAAGAGGTACTTTTAAAACTTCAGGGAAGCCATGCGGTGACAGAAAATCAATAATCGCTCTCACTTATGTGCTGTCCATTTACATTGTGCACAGCAGACGACACACATTTCACAAGATGACAGAAAATCAATAATCGCTCCCTGTGATCTTTGTCCAAAGATACACGTATTTATGTTTTTCCTATAATAAAAACATACTTATTAATGTTGGAACATTTAGATAAAAATGCTATCAGTCTCTAGATGTTATATATCCCGTTTTAAAGGGCAGTGGTTTTGTTAAAAGGTTCGACCTTTTAACAAAACCACTGCCTTTTAAAACGGGATATATAACATCTCGAGACTAATATATACGCCAATCCATGTTAAAACTCCCAACACATTCTGGCTTCCATGATTTATTTCTTAATTATTCAACATGGATTATATCCTCTCCTGCGCTGTTGCGCTGCTTTACCATGTTATGCAGTTGACTTGGTTCCTTTGACATTCTAATTACTGAGAATAATTTCCTCTCATGATTTAAAAAATAAAAAGATCAACATTCGGTTATAAAAAGATTTAAAAACAGCAATTTACAGAGCTCAGAATTGACGAGTTTCTGCGGTTGCTAGGGTAATATTTGGTTACTAGGGACATTGTAAGGTTTAAGGAATTCTTATAATATATACTGGTTAGTAAATGATAAGATGTCTCTAGATCTGCTAAGGTGCTGTTGTAGAATGTTTTTTTCTTGATTAAATAAAAGGTCCATGAGATCTACAGGAAAATACTGTGCATAGGGAAACCTGTTGCTATGGACGGGGCATAACTATGAATACAAATATCAAAATGTACTTTTGAAATATGAAATGACATTTGTAGTGTGTATAGCTTGACAAAGATGTACCGCTTAATCAAATATCAAGTCAAAAGATCGTAGATGTCAAAATTCAACCATTAATTGCAATAATATAGGCTAATTTAATGTTTACAAAACCGTTGCTGGGGTGACAAAACTACACAAAAATACGATATGCTACCATAGAGAATTGGAATATTATTGTTAGAGTGTACATACACAGAATATAGCATTTTGTCGAAAAGACTATGCAAGATATATGTAAAATAAAACCACCATATTTGAATTTCCAATGTTTAATTAGACCCTCCTCCATTTACGTTGCTAAGCAACAAAGGACAAAGTGAAATCATAGAAAAAAAACATTGTTGCCTTTCAATGATTGTGTTTAATATTATATCTATATAAACAGTTTCTGAGATTGGGCCAAAATCTACCCTTATCATACTCACTCCTTTGTCCTGGTTCGTCTGGAACAGTGGCTAGCAGACGATTAAGCATTTGCGTTTGCGTCAACTACATGTAGCATCTTGGGTAATCCTCCCATAATGCATTAATTACCATATGTTATATTATTTTTTTTAGAGTTAGGCGAAAATAAACTTTATTGTGCTATAGCTTTAGTTTGCACATTTTGTTGTTCATGTGCGATGCTTTATTCACGAGAAAAGCCGTCATTAGTTTTATACATTTTTGTACATCATAAAAATTATAAACATTGTCGGCCATCGTTGTTTATGGTTGTCAAGGACTACTTCACGCTCTATCTGACGATATTTTGAACGGGTTCCACTTCTCACGAGATTTAGAGCTAATGCGTAAGCAACTTGATTTTTTTTCTACATCCTTGTACCCGTTCTTGATTTTATTTATATGGGACGAAGTCCCAACTATGGTAGAAATAGCAATATTTTGATTCCAGATCCATATCACTAATGGCTTACATTTCATGAACCGGAAATGATACACCGGAAACCAATATATGGTTAAATCTGCAGAAAATCGGATGCGCAGTAATCTGGAACTACTTCCGGTTATTCATGTTAAAAGTCGTCCCCGATATATCTCGGCCCTAAGATAAAGTCGTCCCCGATATATCTCGGCCCAATAAATCTCGACACTATTTTGATGCACTGAATGAGCGTGAAATTGGCAGATAAATTTCAGATTCGCGAGCATTCATAGCCGTGCCTGCTTCAATAGATGGAAAGAGCATCCTTACATTGTACTACAGTACACTCCAAAAAGTACACAAAAGTAAGTAAAATTTCTATTTCAATCATCCCAAGGATTTACAAGATTTAAATATTAGATCACAGTCGTATGAATTTTAGTCATAAAGAACAATAGTGAAAATTTAGATGTTGGGGTAATATAATATATAAATAAGAGTCTCTTATATATATATTATATTACCCCAACATCTAAATTTATATATATAAGAGTCTCTTATATATATATATAACACTACGACTATTGAAGCTCCTTTTTTAGGGAGTGGATGTAGTCGAGTGGTCTAGGGCGCTGGACGTAAGGCTAAGTGAATGGTGCTGCAGTGTAACAATGGTGTGGGTTCAAATCCCGTCGAGGGAAGAACAAAAATTTGACAGCTCTAAAATCTAATTCTAACACTGTTTGGTTTAATTTTCAGACGTATATAATATTTAGTATTAACCTAGTATCCTTTAAAGTAACTTTGAGATCCAGTGGGACAGATATATTGTATGGTTGTCACTTGCTTCTAGACGTTTGTATAATATACTTTATTTCCTGTGACTGTATAATGAATAATTCTTCATTATCCTATCCAATATATTAAAAATTGCTGAGTTAGATTGCTGTCAAATTATAATATTAAGTATATATGTACCATCTACACACGCTTATACACATGTCTTACGCCTATCCCTAGATTTGCCTTACGAGACAAGGTAACACTACGACTATTGAAGCTCCTTTTTTAGGGAGTGGATGTAGTCGAGTGGTCTAGGGCGCTGGACGTAAGGCTAAGCGAATGGTGCTGCAGTGTAACAATGGTGTGGGTTCAAATCCCGTCGAGGGAAGAACAAAAATTTGACAGCACTAAAATCTAATTCTAAAACTGTTTGGTTTAATTTTCAGACGTATATATATATATATATATATATATATATATATATATATAAACGTCTAAAATGTTTGTAAAACAACACCAAGTACACAAAACAAAGTGATAAAGAATTAAACACTTCGTAGAATGACAAAATTTTCGTCCCACCGAGGGACTTTATCAATGTCTAATTAAATAAAATCTCGAAACAATATGGCGACTTTTCAAATTTCAAAAAAGTTTTTGACGGTCCATGTACGGCACAAAAGAACCAGAAGATGCACATATGAAACTACATGCATAAAAGAATGGAAATCCTACATATAAATTAATAAAAGTACAATAACAATAATATAAATATACAATAGGGCTACACATTTAAATAAATGTTAAATTAGAAATAAAAATAAATATAAAAATGAGACATTATTGGTAAATGTATCAAATAGCACTGTCAAAATATTGTTGAAAACGGTATGATACCCAAACTCATTAAAAAAACCGGCCCGCCACAGTGTGGAATATATACTTTGGGCCAATATAGCAAACTGTATGTCCTAATACGACTGGAGGAGATCAACACGAATAGGAGTCAAGAGAGGATATTACTTTTTCTCATTGATTCCATTCGGTGATAAGGTCTTGAGTTTTCTAATCCAGAAGCTTTCCCTTTCCTGTCTGCTTTTATCATCCCACTTGGGGTTATGGTCAATTATGGTGACCTTCAGTTTGCCGAAAGAATCATGGTGGCCCGTCGATCTGAGATGTCTGCTGAGTGGAAGGTCAGGTTTGCAATTTGCATCGCTTCTGTGGCCATTCAAGCGTTTACTAAGTTGTTGTTTAGTTTCTCCGATGTATTGAAGACCACAAATTGCACATTCCAGGAGGTAGATAATATTTTCTGTCTTGCAGTTGGCATTGCAGTATATGATGAATTGTTCTCCTGTATGTGTGCTGCTGAATTTTTGTGTGCATTGGATGTTTTTGCACGTCATACATCGTCTCGAATCACATTTTTGACACTGACCATTGTAAGCAGATCGAGGGGAGATGTCAGCTCTCACCAAGATGTCTTTCAAACTTTTGGGTTTCCTGAAGGCCAAGACGGGTGGTTCTTTGAAGATTTTACACAGTTCTGGGTGTTTTTGTATGGTTGTCCAGTGCTCACGAACGATGCTGGATAAATTACTGAGCGCAGGATGGTATGTAATGACAAATGGCACTCTGTTGTTCGCGTTCTTTTCTTTGTATTGGATGAGGTCTTTTCTGTCAATACCACTTGCTTTGTTAAAACAATGGTTAATGCTCGCATTGTTGTAACACCTCTTTTTTAGATGACATTTCAGTTCCCCAAGCCGTTTTTTGGTGGTTTGTTCGTTGGAGCAGATGCGTTTGATTCGGAGAGCTTGGCTGTACGGAATACTTTTGGTGCAATGTTTAGGATGACAACTCTGTGGGGACAGGTACTGATGTTTATCTGTCGGTTTGTTGTATATGTCAGTTGACATAATACCATTTTCACAGGTGGTGTAAGTATCCAGAAAGGAAATGTTATTTCTAGATGTTTCATGGGTGAATTTTATAGTGGGGTGAACATTATTGGCGTGGTCAAAGAAACGATTGAGGTTTTCTTCCGACTCGGTCCACTTCATGTCAACGTCGTCTATGAAACGAAACCAGGAAAGTGGCTTGTGAGGTGCAGATTGTATGATAAGTTTTTCAAGCTTCCCCATGAAGATGTTGGCGTATGAAGGTGCCATCTTTGTTCCCATAGCTGTTCCGTTGATTTGTAAAAAATGCTCTCCATTAAATGTAAAATTGTTATGCTTCAGTACCAATGTGAGCAACTGGACAAGACATTCCGTTGGTGGTTCTTTCACGGCTCTTTGGTCCCAGGCCTCTCGACATGCTTCGATACCGTCATTATGTGGGATGTTAGTGTATAATGACGTAACGTCCATCGAAACAAGAATGGTCCCCGAAGGAAGGGGGTTCATGGATTCCATTTTTTGAAGATAATCAGTGGTGTCTTTCAAATGTGAAGGTAACGCTTCTACATGAGGTCGAAGGTGGAAATCGACGAATTCTGAAATTTTTTCTGTGGGGTGCCCATTTGCTGAAACAATGGGTCTCCCGGGGTTGTTGACTTTATGAATTTTAGGTAATAGGTAGAAGCGTCCGACTTTGGGTTTGTCTGGTTTCAAGTAATCGAAAGTGTTCTTGTCGATATGACTATTTTCTTTCATAATTTTTAGCTCCTGTGTTATTTTAGTGCTGAATTCTTCCGTGGGGTCAGAGTCCAGTTTTTTGTAAAATCTTTCATCCATCAGTTGTCTGTTTGCCTCCTCTAAATAATCTACTTTGTCCATAACAACAATTGCGCTACCTTTGTCTGCTGACTTTATGACAATTTCATCCCTTTCCTTTAATTCTTGTAGCGCACCTTTTTCTGCTGGAGTGAGGTTGTTATGGGTTGGTATGTTCGTGCTGGTTGCTGTCTGGACATCATTTTTGACTAAATCAATAAAGGATTCTAATGTTGTATTTTTGCTGGGTTTTGGAATCCATGAACTTTTTTTCTTAAACCTAGGAAGGGGGATCTCATTATCATCTTCCGAATCGGACGACTCATCTACAGGACAGTCTCTCTCTTTGGCTGAGAAATATTCTTTAATACGAAGAGATCTAGCAAATTTGTCGAGATCAGCTGATAGTTGCTCCTCGTTTATTTTGTTGGCGGTGGGGCAGAAATTAAGTCCCTTAGAGAGTATACGAATTTCAGCAGGTTTTAGATCTTTTGATGACAAATTGACGACTGTGTCATTTTGGTCTCTATTAATTTCTTTGTGTCTTGAAAATCTTCGTTTCCGCCTTGTCGTTTCCCCAGAAGTGACAGATAATTCTGATGGTATATTTTTGTTCGGGTTGATACCATCCCTAAAGAATTTCTTACGTTGTTTCTCTCGCAGCTCTAGGCTTTGAATATTGTGGATATCTTGCAGACGTTCATTAATATTGTTGGTATCCGAGAACGTCAAAGATTTGTTTAGGTCAGTTTTAATGATCGTAATAGTTTTATCCAGAACCTCGAGATTGTGTACAGTGTCACTTCTGGGGAAACGACAAGGCGGAAACGAAGATTTTCAAGACACAAAGAAATTAATAGAGACCAAAATGACACAGTCGTCAATTTGTCATCAAAAGATCTAAAACCTGCTGAAATTCGTATACTCTCTAAGGGACTTAATTTCTGCCCCACCCCCAACAAAATAAACGAGGAGCAACTATCAGCTGATCTCGACAAATTTGCTAGATCTCTTCGTATTAAAGAATATTTCTCAGCCAAAGAGAGAGACTGTCCTGTAGATGAGTCGTCCGATTCGGAAGATGATAATGAGTTTGGGTATCATACCGTTTTCAACAATATTTTGACAGTGCTATTTGATACATTTACCAATAATGTCTCATTTTTATATTTATTTTTATTTCTAATTTAACATTTATTTAAATGTGTAGCCCTATTGTATATTTATATTATTGTTATTGTACTTTTATTAATTTATATGTAGGATTTCCATTCTTTTATGCATGTAGTTTCATATGTGCATCTTCTGGTTCTTTTGTGCCGTACATGGACCGTCAAAAACTTTTTTGAAATTTGAAAAGTCGCCATATTGTTTCGAGATTTTATTTAATTAGACATTGATAAAGTCCCTCGGTGGGACGAAATTTTGTCATTCTACGAAGTGTTTAATTCTTTATCACTTTGTTTTGTGTACTTGGTGTTGTTTTACAAACCATTTTAGACGTTTATAATTGTTTTACTTGTATAGTATCGTTATACCGTAACGATCCAACACCCCGTAAGATTGATCGTTGACTGGTTTTTCAGACGTTGTATATATATATATATATATATATATATATATATATATATATATATATATATATTGTATTACCCCAACATCTACATTTTCACTATTTTTCTCTATTTATGATCATGTGGATTGTACTTCGCTGGCACCTACAGGTAGCACCTGTCTCATATTATTAAACAACATTATTAAGAAAAAACTGCTGGAACGTGCTAATCTGGGTCACGGGTCACTGTAATTGGGCGGCTGTATCGAGAAACAGATACGGTGTTGAAAAAACTGTTGATACTCATAAAATATTGATAAATGCAATAAAATTGTATGTTTGTCTTCAAGAAATATGATAGACAAAACCATGTGTGAAGTGTTATGACGAAATATCTCCGATTTCTATGTACATTTACGAGTTGAAGTTGCGGCTGTATCGAGAAACAGATACGGTGTTGAAAAAACTGTTGATACTCATAAAATATTGATAAATGCAATAAAATTTTATGTTTGTCTTCAAGAAATATGATAGACAAAACCATGTGTGAAGTTTTATGACGAAATATCTCCGATTTCTATGTAAATTTACGAGTTGAAGTGGGGAAACACCCACAGGTAATTCTAGCGATGTATTTTTATCTTGGGCAAGAATAATGAGCGTCCTGATTGGATGACCGATTTAAAACACACAGACTTCGCATGGTAAAAATATGCATGTAAAAGAAATCTATGTTATATTTATTCATTTGTTTGATTCTGGAATATTGTTGATCATTGATTTAAACAAGAAAAAAGGGAAAAGGGGGGGGGGTGAATATTATTTGTGAATTTTACAGTTAAATAAATGTTATGTTTCGACAGTTTAAAGAGAAAAATAAAAATTTGTTGCGACTAAAGCTTAAATCAGCGTTAAAAATTGAACAAATATCAGTGGTTTTGTAAATGAGATTTATTTTAAATTGAAAATCTGAATTTATTATTTATTAATTTATTATTAATGATACAATTTTATATCCCTTGGGAGGGGGAGGGGGGCTATGATGAAAATTTGAAATAAAAACACAGGACCGGACTTTAAGCAAAAACAAAAATCCAGGTTTATTTTTTTATTAAAAAAAATCCAGGACCCTGTGTCCATGATTTTTTTTTTTAAAGTTAATAATATGAAATATTGACATCCACACTTGCCTTTTGGACAGCACATTTCTGTGTCCACATTTGCTGTTTAAAAAAGTGTATTGGACTTTGTCCCAAGGTAGGTAACACCTATTATCATATTACAATATATGTCGTTTTTAGTACTTTGGTACTAGTGGCCCCTTCGTTCAATGGGCTATAACAGACTGCGATTTACTGCGCATCCGATTTTATGCAGATTTAATCATGTATTGGTTTCCGGTGTGTCGTTTCCGGTGCATGCAATTTAAGCCATTAGTGATATGGATCTGGAATCAAAATATTGCTATTTCTACCATAGTTGGGACTTCGTCCCATAATACTGTTCTCTGATCTGTTTTCGTGATCATTGGGAATAGCAGCTTCATTTCGTCGGGACATCGGAACATTCGATGTTTCTCTTGCTGTAGTGTTACGGTACATCGGAATATCCGACGTTTACCCTACAGTATCACGAAATAGCGATTCTACGTTCAGCACATCTTCTTCTTCTGGTTCTGTTACCTGCCTTTCACCAGTTTCTTCTGCGAGATTTCGCTTTCTCAGTAACCAAATTGGCAATTCACTGTCATTGCATAATTTAAGGCGATCGTGGTGGACTATCCAACTTCGTTTTCTGTCTTCAATCTGGAAGAGGACACTGTTTTTCACTTTGGTTACTAGGTAAAGCAGGGTTTGAATTAAGTTTTTAAAGGTAGTTGCCTAAAGGGCAAGTAAGAAAACAAATTGACTTTCCTATTATGACAGGAACTTTTCCAGCAAGCCGCGGATCAGCTTGCTGCACCTCGCTTGCGAGGTGCCAACTACGACAGGGGGTCTGGGGTAAATGATTAAAAATCCTGCATTCTAGGCTTTTCCTGACACCTAAATTAAAGTTTCAAAAGTCCACTTTTATAATTGAAAAATACCGAAAATTTTTGCAAACAAATTTTGGGGTGTTGTGTTAAAGTTCTTCAGGTTTCTCCAATTATTACGCCATAATTGTAGTGTGTTGCTGTGTTTCAAAATCTGGATTATTCATGAAAAAATTGTATCTAAGATCAAGCTTAAAAATATGTCTGTTTGCCCTTTGGCCCACCATTTTTTGACTGGGTAGGTAGGTAGGCAAAATATTATACTTTATTCATGAAATATGACATATTGTCACCTCTTCAATGTATAAATGTCAGACATATTTTTTTTTGGACATTTTATTTGACCTTTGAATCATATCCTGCTTTAGATATTGTTTGTATTGCTGCATGTTTGTATATTGCATTGAGATGTGAACAATGACTAGTTTTTCGCCCCATACGGAACTCGGTCCTAATTAAAAAACATCGCGGAAATAGGTCTTAAAATGATTATGATTTTAACATAATATTAATCATTAAACATTTCGATCTTATATCCCATGGAACAACCTAACAAGAAAAAAATTATGTATTTTGAGTTTCATAAGTTGGTATATCCGATTTTACCACGTGTCATTTTTAAGGCCGACTTGTTATGGTCCGAAAGCAATCCGGAATTTAGACCGATCCGTATTAACCCGAATAACCCAGTCGTTATATTACTCTCCCGCTAGTCGCTGCATTAACGCCTAGATGCATTCATTGAAAAAAATCCGTCAAACCGGAAATAGTAAATCGCTATGACTTGTGGGTATTACGACATAAAATAGGAGGAGCTAAAGTATTTGTAAATAATGTCCAATGGAGCGATCAGATTATGTAATGCTGTATGCAATACACATATCCGGATAAATACAACCAAACATGAAAACTTAAATGAATAATTACTATTTTTTAAATATTAAAACATATTGATTGTTATTTCAAAGTTGGAAAGTAAATAAAAGCTTGAATTGAATTCACTCTTATAATGATTTTTTTAATTTCATTTAAAATATAGATTTAATTTTTTTTATTTCATGATACTGATTAAAATTGTTTGTCATGCATTAGCTGTCAGTTGTAATATACAGGATGTAACTAATATACAGGAAGAGCTCCTACTGTGAAGCTGTCTATTTTGAGATGCCATTCAATGAAAATAACAACCTGACCATATTGTTACATAATAAGAATAAGAATTAGATAAGAAATTAAAATTTATAGAAGGCAAGGATTTATATAATTAACACATTAAGTCACATTTCATTTATTTAGGCTAACTTGGGTCAGTTATCAATTAAAAAGACTAAAATGGTTTAAAAAAAAATCAGTCTAATAAGTATTTACCTAAATAAAGATATTGTGATGGGTATTTCTTAATAAATTGTATTAAAAATCATTTTAATTTATGAAATAATCAACTTTCTGTTTACATATTTATTTTCAATAAAATTTCTTTATTGTTTCATCCCATTTTCCTTAATTTAACTTGTGCATATCCATATTTATATAATCTTATGTTAACGGCAAGTTACGTGTATCGACCCTATTATCCACAATAAATTCACTTTTATTGTCCCACATACACTACAAAAATACATGTTAGATGTGTATTGTGACATCTTAGCAAATTTAGATTAAAACATAAAAACTTCAAAAAATGATTACACGGTGTTTTATTTTTTTAAATCTTTAAAGATTTGTGAATCTATGGCAATTTAAATCATAATTATGACAATACAGGTGTATTTGTTTTCTAAATATGCAAAGGCACGTGCTCATTCTCCGTGTTAGTTTTGTCAATATTTACAAACGGAAGTAAAGGGAATCAATAATGCGCACACCCGCTAATATCTGACATTTGATTGGTCGGCTGAACCAGCCAGCAGCTGACGGATTTTTACCATTAAGAGCGTTCAAGCCCTCATCCAGCGATAGTACCGATAAAGGGCGCAGTATTATTCAAGTTAGATCCGTATCAGAAACTATAAATACTATATCAACCTCCGTTTGGAAAATCATCAACATTTTCTCGTTGATCTTTCAAAATTCGCGAACAATACTAAGTGACAGCTTTTTCTTGTTTCCAACTGTGGTCAGGAATCCGTAGTTTGATTGAATGTATCTATGATTTTTCACTTGCCCAGCGGGCTACTGCCTTTAAAATCTTACTTGCCCGTGTCAAATATAGCACGGCACGGGCAATCGGGCATTCCGGTTATTTCAAACCCTGGGTAATGTCCTTTTCATGGTGTCTTGAGTTTCCGTGATTGTCCAATTTTTGTTGCTGAATCCAACTTATATACAGCATCCCCTACATAATATGCCTTACACGAAGCCCGAAGATCGTAATCCTTTTTCTGCCTTTGCTGAGCTGATTTTAAGTTGTCTCTAGCAACACCATGAACAAGATTCAGTGTTGTTATAAGATCTTGAACAAAATCGAATGTCTCCTTTTCCTTATAGTATTAGGCGTGCTGATATTTATGATAGCGGCCTTCGGATGTTGTGGAGCATACAAAGAAGACTATTGTTGTATCATGCTATTCGCTGTCATCTTGATCATCATCTTCATCTGTGAATTAGCTGCTAGAATTGCTGGCTTTATTTATAAAGATCAGGTTGACACAGAAGTTAAAGACTTGATGATTAAAACCATAAACAGTGGTGATGCTAATGCTGACTGGGACAAAGTTCAAGAGGAGTTTAAGTGCTGTGGAGTCGTGAACGCTACTGACAGGACCAATGATGGTCAAACAATTCCTTCATCCTGTGGCACTGGTACTGGAAATTGCACAGAAGCTACTGCATATAAAGTGGGTTGTTACACAGGACTGAAGGACTTTGTGAAAGATAAAATCGTAGTAATTGGTGGTATTGGGCTTGGTTTTGCCAGATCATTGGAATCTTATTCGCCTGTTGCCTGGGACGTGCTGTCAAGAAAGAATATAAAGTAGTGTAAGCCTGTCGATCAGCAAAATTTACATTGCTAGAAGATACAGAAAATGTGCAAGAATTCTGGGAGGGGTTTATTGTATTTTTTGGATATTTCTATGTTGTATGCATAGTACAAAACACAACATGGATTCTTACAGAAGGACAATATTTTGTATGATTTTTTTTTCGCCATTGATTTTAATTTTGAAGTAAGAAATTAGGAAGATTAGAATTATTTTTGATTTGTGTTGGAAGATCGAGCTGTAAAGCAATTTTTTTAATTATTGTCTTTTTTATTATTCTTAAAAAGTAAGTTATTAAAAAACTTATTTTGAACATCAACATACAAAGAAATCGTTCGTTATTTTATAAAAAAAAAAAAAAATGTTTGTGGATATGATGGCTTTTGGTTAATGTTTTCTGTAAGACTGATAGACACATATCATCTATTCTCTCATCACCCCTACAATGTATTACTACGGGTTGATCTTTCGGTATTGAAACAAAATAATCAATACGCATACATCAGAATATCTGACGTTTCCTTATAACTAAATATTTGGGAAATAATAGATTAAATAGTATTCACTGCAGATTCATCAGAACATCTGATGATACTATCTAATATTAGAATGTGGGGGGGAAAAAGGGGTGATATTTCCGGTAAAATAGTTTATCACCAATATATTATTTTTTAACCACTAATATAGTAATTATATAATTAAATATGAATATTATTAGTGTAGTGTGAATAGTTCTATTCACTTTTCAAATTATTCGCTAATTTCCGGAAGTTGACATTACCACTTCCGGTATTTGATTTCGAAATATTTAGCGCCAGTAAATGTCAAGCAAAGTAAACTTCTTCTTTGCCTGGATAAGATAAGATAAGATAAGATAAGAAAACTTTATTTGAATTCGGTTTTTGTATAACAATAAACACAAGCTCTCAGGAGCTTTTTACCGAATATACATAGTAGCACAAGATACATACACATATTAACATAATCGCATAAACACACATATAAAGCAGTTATTTACATACAGTTAACAAATGCAACATAAAAAGCACAAAAATAAAGGACATACTAAACGTGCTGAAGCAATATCAAGCAAACATAAAATAACTAAGCAGTATTAAAACTTAGAAAAAGCACTAGAAATAAAACAGAAAGCTGAATAGGTTATCTGCATGCAGAACAAGACATACTGAGCCATTCCAGGACTGAATCAAACTTTTATACTTTGGATCCGTCAAACACATCTGACACCATTTATTGTGAATCTATATGTATATTAATTTGGAGTTACCTTATTCTAATGGATATTCTATATCCAGTAGTGTACTGTCTCGTGTGGTCGATCTCCCAGGTCCCTGGACTAGGATACATATATACGTCTGTACAGTTCGACAATACTGGAGTAACTCACTGTATCAAGGTCGTTATACCCGGAAGTCTTTGTGGTTAAGCTTGGCTTCCGTTGATGAGTATTCAACACAGTATAATTACAAGAATTATTTATGAGGGGATGTGTGTGGTAGTTTATATGTATACTTTAATGTCAAATGTTTGTATAGTGTGTATTGTTTTTGGTAACAATCCTATTTATGGATTTCAAACCAATAAAATATTTTATGATTTCTGATTTCTGTACATGTACAAATAGCAGTTTTGGGCTCTTTTCTTCATTATTCTTGATTATTTTTATTTGTTCTTCAATTCGACTTACCCAGTTAATTCTATTTCAAAGGAATTTTTTTTGGGCCGAGATATATCGGGGACGACTTTTTTTTAGGGCCGAGATATATCGGTGACTACTTTTTTTTTAGGGGCGAAACAAGAAGGTCTAACGATTGTCCATTTTTTAAATAAACTAATCGTTTCATGTAAAGAAGCTGTACGGTTTCCTTTCTAATTTTTTGGGGGGTTATTTTTAAACTGGATAGTTATTTTTTATTCAAATTAAAAGGCTATTTCCTGTACTTCACTCCGATTGGTCCATTCTATGCCGAAACTTAGAATCCATTTCCGGTTGGTATTGATCATATATTGATTCATCTCCTTACACACATGTTGCTGTTTAGCTCGCATCTTGCGATGCTCGCTATTAAATTGATAAGTTCACTGTGCAAATAAATTGTAATAAACAAGTAATAGTTCATTTCAAATATATTCATCTGCAGAATTTAAGTGTGTTAAAATCATACTTGTTGTATTTTATTAGAAAATTATAATAAATATTTAAATAGTTTCATTTTAATTTCGGGAAAATTTTTAATTTATCCTTTTTTTTGTTGTTGGTCAATTTACATCATGTATATCTTATTTTTTATTAAAGATATTCATCTGCAGAATTACTTGTTGTATTTTATTAGTAAATTATGATAAAATATTCAAAGCTTTATTTTGATTTCAGGAACATTTTTTTTATTTATCTGTTTTGAAAAATGACATTCAAAATGACAAAAAATATGCTGCAACATCATAGACTTTGCTCAACAGCTCCTGAAGCAACAGTTCCCCTCAGTGAATGGACTCCAATATACAGGCTACGCACCAATGCTGGAAAATTCTGGAAAATGGACATATTCACTTCAGATGACACGACAGACACCGCCTTCCGTGCAGATTCACCATACCGGACACGACCACTGGGTTCTTTCAATCCAAGACACCAGTGGAACTGTTTTTCTATTAGACACACAGGCACTCGTTTCATATATATATATGTGTTTACTATCTACGTCTATCCATAAAGAAAGGTCCTTATCGGTTTCGCGTCAGTTGCCTCAGTTCACGGTCGAAAAAAATGTTTTAGAATTTTTAAATGACCTTAAATTTATTCTCTACTTGAAATATGATAATTTTTCTACAACATGTTGTATGACACGCCTACCTTTGTTGCCAATTATCTACGTCAAAACTCATTATATAATCCAACTTGAAATACACAAAAACACCTCATATTTTTCCGGCAATACCGACGCAGCAGTGAATAGAATGGAGCGCTCTGATTGGTCTATCGAAATATCCAAAAATAAACTTGGAATCTTTGGTTGTATTTATAACGGTAACTTATAAACTCATTTAAATCTACGATATTGACAACAAAGTTGTGGACTTTATCATCACTAATATTGATATTTGACACAGACAAAACAAGAAAAAACCTCGTGTATTTTTAACAGGTGAATTTATTGTTTTTTTTATTCACTCGGCCGATGGCCTCGGTGATAATCAGATCTCTGGGGTTGATAAATCGTGGTATTAACCTCATCCAAAGTCATTAATTGTATATTATCAAGTATTTTAATCAAATTAACACCTAATTAATGTTAAATAAACAATCCATGGGAATATCTGATTTTCTAAAGCTGGATACATGGGAAGACACCTATTTTTCGACCATGAATGGTTGACCGAATTTTTAAAGCAGCACTCGATTGACAATAACTTGATATATGTTTGAAGTTTTTATTATGTTTTATGCTTGAAATTTTATAAATTTTATCCCTTAATTGTTTAAAATAGCTATAGGTAGATTTATGGTGTTTAACGCCACTTTCAACAATATTTCAGTTATATCGTGGCGGTCAGTTTTATTGGTGGAGTACCCGGAGAAAACCACCAACCTGTCGCAATTCAGTCACTGACAAACTATCACACAATGTTGTATCGAGTACACCTCACCTGAGCGGGGTTCGAACTCACAACATCAGTGGTGATAGGCACTGATTGTGTATATAGTCATAAATCCAACTACCATACGTGCACGACTTCGACGACCCTCTAAAATAGTTATAGGCTTTCTTTAATAGATCTACTATTATACATATGAGAACTTCAGATTAAATATATTATGTATAATGTTCAAGATTATAGCGTCCTTTATAATAACGCTGTTCGCTCTGTTATATGTGAGGGTTGTTATCAGTGGCGGATTTAGAGGGGGGCGTGCGGGGCGTGCGCCCACCTAAAAATTCGCAAAGCAAATGTTATACAACGTTAATTAAGCAGTTCAATAAATAACTTTTTCATGAATGGTTAACTCGTGACCTGTAGTAAAATGTTCTTACACATTGTAAATACACGTTGGATGTGTTCGCTGATTCATATATGTATTCGCCGTCAGTAGTTCAAAGATTATTCCATTCTGATTAGTTCCGAGGTACCAGAAATCAACTATTTTCTCACGCTAATTAAACATTATTTCTGCAGTCAATTTTACAACTACATGTACACGTGCTATTTAGAAATTATAAAATGGACGAAAATTCTAGGCCAAGAAAACAAGCAAGATTGGATACATTTCTGATTCCTCGACGAGACGAGAAAAGTCAAAGGTAAACTAAAAAGTAAATTCAATCAATACTTCGAATAATTAATTTAACAATTGATCTCATTTATAAAACATACAACGAAAACCTATAACGAGAGAATCAGATGATGAAACTGAGACAGTGTGTAGAAACTTGAGTGTCCCAAGAAAATGGTCACTTCTCTTTAAATAATGGTTCAAATAGTTCTTGAATTCGAAATTCTGCAATTTCATATAAAAAAAAAATAAGTTTGATTTGTATACAAATACCCGAAAATGTTGCCTTTTACTTTTCAAGTAAAGATCAGTAAAAATACGCGTTGGTATATAGTACATTAAAATACAAAAGTAACATATTAATAAAAAAAAAAAATTAGCGGCAATTTATTTGTAACAATCTCTGCATCTGCCCGAGGTATCTGCACAAGAAAGTGTGAACAAATCCTTAATTTGTTCGGGTACGTTTATATTATTTATATCTACCAATGGATGTCTGTACAATTTTTTTGCACATTTTTAACAAAAAATTCTGACTACAATTTATTTGTAATAAATTAATATCTACAACTGTACATGAAAGTGTGAAAATAATCTCGATAAAATGGTTTATGCATATCTCACACATGATTTCCGTAAACATATTTCTCGAGAACTTTGATACATTTTTGTTTGTTTGATCTTTTAGTGTAATGAGGTTATTACGCCCGTTGCTCAAACACTTGATGTCCGTCCGTCCGTCTGTAAAATTTCTGTAATCCGCAACTCCCCTGACTGTAACCAAACAATTGATTGACATTAAACTATATAATGTACTTGAAATACATTGTAGTTGTGCACAATGGGTTTTAGATTTTTCATTGAAGGGCGGGTGGAGGGGGTAGGAGGATGATTTGAAGTGAAACTTAAACTACAAATTTGACATACAATGTAGTTTGCTCACCACCGTTTTATTCTTAGAATTGGAGGTTAAGGGTAGGAGGGAGATTCTGTAATCTGCTTTTTTGGCGTAAAATCGTGAATTTTCACACGAAATACCCCAAAAATTTTCGCGCCTCCCTCCGCTCGGCGCAATTTTTTTAAGTACGCCCCCCCTAACTTGAAATCCTGGATCCGCTCCTGGTTATATATTTTACTCACATTTAGAAAACACCTGCATGACCGTATCATTCTACTAAGAAGGGAGGTTTGGGTCCATAAAACTAAGTTATATAAAAATATTTATATAACAACATTTTGGTTGGGTATTAAATTTGAATTGGAAACATAATCGATTGAAATATTAATTAAATGTCTTTACTGACTTTCTTACGCAATATGGAAAAGTGACATAGGGTTATTATCTAGCACGTTGTTTACAATGACAAGTGATGTAGGGTCATTATTTAGCATGTTGTTGTTGACACGTTTAAATAACCGTTCTGCTCTATCCCGTTTCAACTGACTGAAAATATGTAGTGTCCGTTACACAACATATGATAATGCACAAAAAAGGGCAGACAACTTTTATGGTTATGGTGCTTAACGCCACTTTCAACAATTTTCTCAGTTATATCGTGGTGAAGAAAACCGGAGTGCCCGGAGAAAACCACCGTCCTGTCGCTAGTCACTGACTAACTTTATCACATAATGTTGTATTGAGTACATCTCGCCATGAGCGGGATTCGAACTCAATAATAGCTAATATCATGGTAAGTTCATATATTTAAGCTGTACCTAATAATGCATCAACGATGCCACTAGGCTAGCTTTTTGGAATCATTGTCTGTATCATCGTTTGATTGAATTTATTTGTAATAT
Organism: Bathymodiolus brooksi; assembly: GCA_963680875.1. Taxonomy (NCBI): domain Eukaryota; kingdom Metazoa; phylum Mollusca; class Bivalvia; order Mytilida; family Modiolidae; genus Bathymodiolus; species Bathymodiolus brooksi. The sequence continues at coordinate 82,151,067 of OY804585.1, read as the reverse complement.
CGTATTATTGCGATTGTCCTTGCATTAGGGTTTAGGGTTTTAAAGCCACTTTCAACAATATTTCAATTATATCGTGGCGATCAGTTTTATTGGTGGACACCGGAGTACCCGGGGAAAACCATCAACCTGTCAATGACAAACTTTATGACTTAATGTTGTATCGAGTACACCTCGCCTGAGCAGGATTCGCGCTCACAACGTTAGTAGTGATAGGCACAGAATGCATAGGTAGTTGTAAATCCAACTACCATACGATCACGACCTTGAATTATAGGAGAGGATGAATAATGGTTAGTCCTGTTATCAGATCTTTTCCGGGGTTTTTTTTCTAAATAAACAAACAATATTTGATTTCATGTGATAGCGCATAACATTTTACAGGAAATGTTTGTGCACATGTTAAACTAAATCTCCTGCTGGTATCCTTACTAATTGACTGATCGGTAACAAAATAGCAACTTAAAAGGAACACTATTTGGCTTTAATGAATATAAAGGCAGTTCTTCATAAGATTTTTGTATATTTTATTATATTTCCCATAAATTTAACATGAAGTTAAAAAAAAAAGATATCTAAATTAGTGCGCACGGCTCGTTTTTTCTGGAATGACCTTCACCAGGTACAAGATTGTACTAAAGGAACATGCTAATAGAAAATGATTAGATCTTGAGTGGTTAATATTAAAATATATCGATTATACTAAAATAAATGTTTTACTTAAAATGCTAACTTTGAATTTCAAAAGTTATTACAAAACAGTATGTTTTTACATTGTAACTTTTGTGTACTGAAATATTGTGTATATAGAATCATGTATGTATAAATCTGTTTTTGGAAAAATAACCAAATTACAAAAAAAAAGACTGAGCGACTCATAGAGATACTGGTTCACACAACAAGCTTGACCTGATACAAAGTATTATACCAACAGAATATGTATGTAATATGTATGTACCATGCAATGTACATTAACGTCATACAATTATAGATGTCATGAGCTACCGTACATTCTGTTAAACGATGATAAAGATATTAACACTCTTATCTTTTAGCTATAAATACAGTTACAATGAATCCTAGTCCACAAAGCCCTATGAAGAATCTGGGTTCACGCAGTTTTATGGATATGACCCCAGAACAGATCAAGGAGATGATGTCAAAGATTGAGATCATTCCCTGCCCTGAATATGATGGTATCAGGTGGCCATCGTTCATGCCTTTTAGAAATAAAGGAGCTGAACAAGCAATAAAGGAGATTATGGCATTACCGTCAAGAGAATCAGATATTCTGATTTGTACACATGGTAAATCAGGTGAGTTATAGATGGCGTGTATCGAAATAAAGGTAAAACAAAGTTTGAAGATACTAAAGAAGTAAATAAGTGCGTAAATCGAAAAAGAACATACTATGCAATGGCCGACAGAAAATGGACAATAAGGCGAACAATGGCCGACAGAACACTACACAGAACTATAAAGATTCTTCAACACGAAACCCACAAAAGGCCGAAGGTGATCTCAGGTTCTCAGGATAGGTAAGCAGTTCATGAGCCACTAGTGGCAAAATACTAGTTGAAGGGAATAATATAAAAATCGGGATCTGGTCAAACGATTCAGCACAAATATGACCAGAACTGAATTTCTCGAAGATCATAGACTTGGCTTCTTAAAATGCAGGTCTCACAGGAAACATATTTGGCAGAAGTTGAAGTAGTGAAATCTGATGAAAGTCTTATAACTAAAAGTGACAATCACAGCGAGAATTAAAGATTATTACCTGTGGAAAAATAGACAATGGATTGATTGGTTGGTCTTCAATGCCAACCATATCCATTTCATAACGCGAACAGATACTCCGTGCGTTTGTAATATATAGAAAAGAGTTAGTAGAAGTCCAATATTTTTTTCTTTTACTAGTACTTAATTCACTGCTCATATGATATTAAGAACAGAATAATGTCTTCGACCTATGATATGTCTTGTTTTCTGGTGTCCAGAATAATCAATATACTCATCTGAATGGAACAATATCTCTGCATACACGGTTACATTTAGAATTGATTCGGTTTCATTTAGAATTGATTCGGCTACAGTGACTTGATTAGGCTACAGTGACTTGATTAGGCTACAGTGAATTGATTAGGCTACAGTGACTTGATTAGGCTACAGTGACTTGATTAGGCTACAGTGACTTGATTAGACTACAGTGACTTGATTAGGCTACAGTGACTTGATTAGGCTACAGTGATTGATTAGGCTACAGTGACTTGATTAGGCTACAGTGACTTGATTAGGCTATAGTGACTTGATTAGGCTACAGTCACTTGATTAGGCTACAGTGACTTGATTAGGCTACAGTGAATTGATTAGACTACAGTGAATTGATTAAGCTACAGTGAATTGATTAGGCTACAGTGAATTGATTAGGCTACAGTGAATTGATTAGGCTACAGTGACTTGATTAGGCTACAGTGAATTGATTAGGCTACAGTGAATTGATTAAGCTACAGTGACTTGATTAGGCTACAGTGAATTGATTAGGCTGCAGTGAATTGATTAGGATACAGTGAATTGATTAGGTTACAGTGAATTGATTAGGCTACAGTGACTTGATTAGGCTACAGTGAATTGATTAGGCTACAGTGACTTGATTAGGCTACAGTGAATTGATTAGGCTACAGTGAATTGATTAGGCTACAGTGAATTGATTAGGCTACAGTGACTTGATTAGGCTACAGTGACTTGATTAGGCTACAGTGACTTGATTAGGCTACAGTGAATTGATTAGGCTACAGTGAATTGATTAGGCTACAGTGAATTGATTAGGCTACAGTGAATTGATTAGGCTACAGTTTCAGAATTGATTAGGCTACAGTTTCAGAATTGATTAGGTTACAGTTTCATGCAAAGTTCATCCACAAAAGCACTACACAGACGTCTGAAAATAGAACAACAGCAACCCTACATAAAACCAGATATAAGCGCAAGTGCTCCGGAAGGGATCATTAGTTATATCTAAATGGGGTTTATTCGAATTATGGCTTTATTTTTATTCTAGGTACACACTGGATCTACGAAATAATTCAAATGTTAGTGAATAAAACAGCGGAATTGGGTACAAATGTCAAGGTAAATACGATGTTAGAAGTACTACCAGATTTATCTATACTCGAGGCACTTCCATCACCTAGGATACTTGATACTCACTTTCAATTTCGATACCTTCCACAGAAGCACATAGAAAATAGATGTAAGATCGTTCATATGATGAGAAATCCTAAAGATGTCCTGGTGTCTATATATTATCATTCCAAGCACGATAAAATGCTGGATTTAAATGTAGAATGGAACGAATTGTTCGAGGTTTGGATGGATGGCAAAAGTAAGTTTTTGTTGACTTATGAAAGCAGGTAGCAAAAAAGATGATACATAGTTGCTAATAAATACATGCACTAGGTATGGGAGACGGTAGGGAATGGGGTCTACTTATACTTATTGGAGGGAGACGGTAGGGAATGGGGTCTACTTATACTTATTGGAGGGAGACGGTAGGGAATGGGGTCTACTTATACTTATTGGAGGGAGACGGTAGGGAATGGGGTTTACTTATACTGATTGGAGATTGTAAGAGCTGTGATAAACTTCTAGAATATGTATATAAAGTAAGATTTTCAAGTAGGAATAATGCAGCGATTTGCAAATATTAGTATTGTTGTCTGCATTTATGTACGGATATGCATGCTGTGATCTATCCACGGTCATGTCAAACCAAAGACCATATAATTGGTATTTCCTGCTTCTCTGCACTTTTAATGACTAGGAGCACAGTCTAAATAGGTCGGAGATGGAATAATGTGTCTGAGTGTCTACATTTTAACTGTTTTTCCAATGTGCAATCACTATAAAAATCTAACTAAGCGTGTTGTTCTAGTTCAAGACGGTCATCATCATCTCATTGTAAAGAAACCTGTTCTCACTGTTATATAACTGAAAACACTGCTCACTCTTGTGCATATATAGCTAGTTGTATCGTGTCTTTCTTGAGAAAAAAACCCCGCAAAACCATCGCCTATCTGACGTCATAAACAGTTGCAAATTTTAGTCTTGGGCTGGCTAGAAGTATTACTACTGTCAATGATTGTATAGATAGCAGAAACAAAAGGATAGTGCTGACACATGAATATCTAATAGCAATGGGGAACCTATAAAAAGAATAAAAAATAGAAAACAGCCAATGTATGCCCTTTTTAAATGATAACAACTAGAAATTGACTTAAAAACTACCATACTGGTTCACAGTCAGACGACATATTCATATCCAAAGGTTTAATCAGGATGCAATTCACAATGCTTACAAAACAACAATAAAACATGTGGACTGTAGTACATGTACTCCTACAAACAACCATCAGTGCCATGAGTGTATGGGGATCACTTGTAACATGGGCAACACGACGAATACCGCTAGTGGAACAGGAACTGCTTACCCTTCCAGAGCACCATTAATCCACCCCAGTTTAGTGGGGTTTTGTTGCTCAATCTTGAGTTTTCTAATAGGTTTTTGTATATCATCATATTAATCATTTTTCTTTTGGCTACTGTGATTGTCTGTCCTTCTTCAATATACGGCATATGATGACCCTTTTAGTTGTAGTTTGTTTGTTTGTTTGTTTGTTTGTTTGTTTGTTTGATGGTGTTTCACGCCACTTTCAACAATATTTCAGTTATATCATGGCGGTCAGTTTTATTGGTGAAGGAAACCAGAAGATCAGGAGAAAACCACCGACCTGTCGCAAGTCACTGACAAACTTTATCACATAATGTTGTACACATCGCCCTGATCGAGATTCGAACACACAACATCAGTGATGATAGGCACTGATTGCATAGGTAGTTGTAAATCCAACTACCATACGATCACGACCACGACGGCTCCACCCTTTTAGAATCTTCAACATTTTCGTAATATACACTTCACATATACTGTTACATGTAAATTTAATTCATCCCTTCTCAATTATTATTGATAGGATTAGCAGGCAGTATACTAGTTCAATAGGCTTCCAATAACTTATACTGGAAAACGGTAATGATGCTCCACAATGAAATTTATTATTTTCAAATTTATCATTAAAGTCTAAAATTCTAAGCACAATATGCATGCATATCTGTTGGCTATGTTTGTAATATTTTATTTTGACATTAATTTAAAAAATACATAATATCAATTTACAGTTCCTTATGGAACGTGGTATGACTATGAACTAGGAATGGAACAAGCAGAAAAAAACTATCCAGGAATGATTTTTACTTCTTATTTTGAAGATATGAAAAAGGTAAGCTAATTAAGATTACATCCTGATTATGAATACTTCATAGCAACGGTCAGAGCACAATAGGATATGGGATTGGGAGGTTAACAACTTGAAAAATGGAGACAACATATCCCCAAACAAACATTTTAGTCAGACATATTTAAAGAAAAGAATGGTATTAAGACAATATATTTCCAGAAATATTTAAGAAACGTCTGAAATACCAAGCGGTAGATCCGAACACAGACAAACTAATGTCCAATAGAAAAAGGGCAAGAAATCCAGGGAATGGTCCACAAAACACTATCCAGAAACCGAAAGATTGAGTAAAATGAACAGTGCTAGAAATCCGGGATAAGTCATAATAGGTGATAAGTAATGAATGATGAAAGAATGACGACATTGTAACCATGACATTCGTATCATATCCTTGATCATCTGTCACACAGATATTCCGTAATGGTTAACCAAGTCATGGTACCACAGCTACAGTAAAACTGTCAAATTGATTCTTACAACTTTATCACTAGAAACATTAGGGCTAGTAGTTTCCTTTTAAACAACAACCCTCTATCAAGGAAATCCTGATAGGAACCACAAGCTCTGGAATATCGTATCAACTGAGAGATATATACTACATATGCTGTTACAGTGGGAATGTTGCTACATTGAAATGGACAGTTCACAATAGGAAAATTAAAATCATCTCGTTTCGTTATCAACTGGCCGAAATTAGTCCGTCAGTTTTTAATGCACTACCCGGGGGGGAAACAATCGGTCATACGAAGGTCTCTAACAAACTTTAGGCAAAGAAAAACAACTTTCCTGTCATCAGCAACATAGATCTAAAAAAAAAAATATGCCTTGGATGGTTCCCTTATTTTTCTGACATGATCATGGGAACCGTTAATGTAAAATATCCATGTCCTCCAAGAGTTACGATACTCCAGTAGACGACCCCATCTGTCTGTACAGACGACCACAGTGTTCCCCAACAATAAAATGAAAAACAAATAATGTAACACTGTCGGAACAGTTCCAAAATCTAATAGAACAATCGTTGAAAGAGGCAAAATCGATACCACTAACACAAATACATGACCGCTCACTTTCCTGGCATGGCACAGGTACTTCAATAAAAAGTGGCGGGGTTAAACTAGTTTTAAGGACCAAAACTAATAGAGACCAATCAATGCACAGTAGCAACACATGAAAAACAAATAAAATAACAAGATATAAGCACACCTTAACCGGAAGTTAGACAATATGACCCCAAACAGTGTTACCAACTACATAAACCTCTCAGCTCCCCAATTGTTTTCTGGTCAACATGAGAAGAACCTGGTCTGGTTGTCGTTTTCGTGGTATTTGTAATAGTTATCATTTTGTGCATCGTGATGGTATCAATACTGATTTTGTTTGTATGTTTATGTTGTATTTACTTCTTATTTGTGATGTGCATGTAATTGTCTCCTCATTTTCGGTTTTGTTACTGCCCATGTCATCTGTTCTATTTTTGATGGTCTCATTTAGGTTTCTTTTCTATTCATTGTATTTGATTATTCTGGTATCGGTGGTCTCATTATCGATTTTGTTTCTTTTCATTGTATCTGATTGTTCTATTTTTGATGGTCTTATTCTCGATTGCTGTTCATGTTTTCTGTTCTACATTTGGTGGTTTCATTCTCGATTTTGTTACTGTCCATGTCATCTGTTCTACTTTTGGTGGTCTCATTTAGGTTTCTTTTCTATTCATTGTATCTGATTATTCTGGTATCGGTGGTCTCATTCTCGATTTCGTTTCTGTTCATTGTATCTGATTGTTCTACTTTTGATGGTCTCATTCTTGGTTTTATTGTTGTTCGTGTCATCTGTTCTACTTTTGGTGGTCTCATTTAGGTTTCGTTTTCGATTTTGTTTCTGTTCATGTTTTCTGTTCTACTTTTGGCGGTTTCGTTCGATATCTTGGTGCTGTTAATTGTATCTGATTTTTTATATGTTTAGTGATTTCATTCTCTGTTTTGTTGCTGTTCGTTGTATCTGATTGTTCTAGTTTTAGTGGTTTCATTCTCTGTTTAATTGCTGTTCGTTTTATCTGATTGTTCTAGTTTTAGTGGTTTCATTCTCTCTTTTGTTGCTGTTCATTGTATCTGATTGTTCTAGTTTTAGTGGTTTCATTCTCTGTTTTGCTGCTGTTCATTGTATCTGATTGTTCTAGTTTTAGTGGTTTCATTCTCTGTTTTGTTGCTGTTCATTGTATCTGATTGTTCTAGTTTTAGTGGTTTCATTCTCTGTCTTGTTGCTGTTCAATGTATCTGATTGTTCTAGTTTTAGTGGTCTCATTCTCTGTTTTGTTGCTGTTCATTGTATCTGATTGTTCTAGTTTTAGTTGTTTCATTCTCGATTTTGTTGCTGATCAATGTATCTGATTGTTCTAGTTTTAGTGGTTTCATTCTCTGTTTTGTTGCTGTTCGTTGTATTTGATTGTTCTAGCTTTAGTGGTTTCATTCTCGGTTTTGTTGCTGTTCAATGTATCTGATTGTTCTAGTTTTAGTGGTCTCATTCTCTGTTTTGTTGCTGTTCGTTGGATCTGATTGTTCTAGTTTTAGTGGTTTCATTCTGTTTCGTTGCTGTTCGTTGTATCTGATTGTTCTAGTTTTAGTGGTTTCATTCCGTTTTGTTGGTCTTCGTTGTATCTGATTGTTCTAGTTTTAGTGGTTTCATTTTCGGTTTTGTTTCTGTTCGTTGTATGTGATTGTTCCTGTTTTAGTGGTCTCATTCTCTGTTTTATTGCTGTTCGTTGTATCTGATTGTTCTAGTTTTAGTGGTTTCATTCTCGGTTTTGTTGCTGTTCAATGTATCTGATTGATCTAATTTTAGTGGTCTCATTCTCTGTTTTGTTGCATCTGATTGTTCTAATTTTAGTGGTTTCATTCTCAGTTTTATTCCTTTCATTGTATCGGATTGTTCTAGGTTTAGTGGTCTCATTCTCTATTTTGTTCCTGTTCGTTGTATCTAATTGTTCTAGTTTTAGTGGTTTCATTCTGTTTTGTTACTGTTCGTTGTATCTGATTGTTCTAGTCTTAGTGGTTCCATTCTCGGTTTTGTTGCTGTTCGTTGTATCTGATTGTTCTAGTTTTAGTGGTCTCATTCTCTGTTTAGTTGCTGTTCGTTGTATCTGATTGTTCTAGTTTTATTGGTTTCATTCTCTGTTTTGTTGCATCTGATTTTTCTAGTTTTAGTGGTTTCATTGTCAGTTTTGTTTCTGTTCATTGTATCTGATTGTTCTAGGTTTAGTGGTCTTATTCTGTTTTGTTGCATCTGATTGTTCTAATTTTAGTGGTCTCATTCTTAGTTTTGTTGCTGTTCGTTGTATCTGATTGTTGTAGTTTTAGTGGTTTCATTCTCTGTTTTGTTGCTGTTCGTTGTATCTGATTATTCTAGTTTTAGTGGTTTCATTCTTGGTTTTTTTGCTGTTTGTTGTATCTGATTGTTCTAGTTTTAGTGGTTTCATTCCGTTTTGTTGCTGTTCGTTGTATCTGATTGTTCTAGTTTTAATGGTTTCATTTTCGGTTTTGTTTGTTCGTTGTATCTGATTGTTCCTGTTTAGTGGTCTCATTATCGGTTTTGTTGCTGTTCGTTGTATCTGATTGGTCTAGTGTTAGTGGTTTCATTTTCGTTTTTTTTGCTGTTCAATGTATCTGATTGTTCTCATTTTAGTGGGCTCATTCTCTGTTTTGTTGCATCTGATCGTTCTAGTTTTAGTGGTTTCATTCTCTGTTTTGTTTCTGTTCATTGTATCGGATTGCTAAAGGCTTAGTGGTCTCATTCTCTATTTTGTTTCTGTTCGTTGTATCTAATTGTTCTAGTTTTAGTGGTTTCATTCTGTTTTGTTGCTGTTCGTTGTATCTGATTGTTCTAGTCTTAGTGGTTTCATTCTCGGTTTTGTTGTTGTTCGTTGTATCCGATTGTTCTAGTTTTAGTGGTCTCATTCCTGGTTTTGTTGCTGTTCGTTGTATCTGATTGTTCTAGTTTTAATGGTTTCATTCTCGGTTTGTTGCTGTTAAATGTATCTGATTGTTCTAGTTTTAGTGGTCTCATTTTCTGTTTTGTTGCATCTGATTGTTCTAGGTTTAGTGGTCTCATTCTGTTTTGTTCTATCGGATTGTTCTAGTTTTAGTGGTCTCATTCTCAGTTTTGTTTCTGTTCGTTGTATCTGATTGTTCTAGTTTTAGTGGTATCATTCTTGGTTTTGTTGCTGTTCAATGTATCTGATTGTTCTAGTGGTCTCATTCTCTGTTTTGTTGCATCTGATTGTTCTCGTTTTAGTGGTTTCATTCTCTGTTTTGTTGTATTTGATTGTTCTAGTTTTAGTGGTCTCATTCTTGGTTTTGTTGCTGTTCATTGCATCTGTTTTTTGTTCTAGTTTTAGTGGTTTCTTTCTCTTTTTTGTTGCTGTTCGTTGTATCTGATTGTCCTAGTTTTAGTGGTTTCATTCTCGGTTTTGTTGCTGTTCATTGTATCTGATTGTTCTAGTTTTAGTGGACTCATTCTCGGTTTTGTTGCTGTTCATTGTATCTTATTGTTCTAGTTTTAGTGGTCTCATTCTCTGTTTAGTTGCTGTTCGTTATATCTGATTGTTCTAATTTTAGTGGTTTCATTCTCTGTTTTGTTGCTGTTAATTGTATCTGAATGTTCTAATCTTAGTGGTTTCATTCTCTGTTTAGTTGCTGTTCGTTGTATTTGACTGTTTTAGTTTTAGTGGTTTCATTCTTTGTTTTGTTGCTGTTCGTTGTATCTGATTGTTCTAGTTTTAGTGGTCTCATTCTCAGTTTTGTTGCTGTTCAATGTATCTGATTGTTCTAGTTTTAGTGGTTTCATTCTCTGTTTTGTTGCTATTAGTTGTATCTGATGGTTCTAGTCTTAGTGGTCTCATTCTCAGTTTTGTTGCTGTTCAATGTATCTGATTGTTCTAGTTTTAGTGGTTTCATTCTCTGTTTTGTTGCTGTTCGTTGTATCTGATTGTTCTAGTTTTAGTGGTTTCATTTTCTTTTTTTTGCTGTTCAATGTATCTGATTGTTCTAATTTTAGTGGTTCCATTCTCAGTTTTGTTTCTGTTCATTGTATCGGATTGTTCTAGGCTTAGTGGTCTCATTCTCTATTTTGTTGCTGTTCGTTGTATCTAATTGTTCTAGTTTTAGTGGTTTCATTCTGTTTTGTTGCTGTTCGTTGTATCTGATTGTTCTAGTCTTAGTGGTTTCATTCTCGGTTTTGTTGCTGTTCATTGTATCTGATTGTTCTAGTTTTAGTGGACTCATTCTCGGTTTTGTTGCTGTTCATTGTATCTTATTGTTCTAGTTTTAGTGGTCTCATTCTCTGTTTAGTTGCTGTTCGTTGTATCTGATTGTTCTAATTTTAGTGGTTTCATTCTCTGTTTTGTTGCTGTTAATTGTATCTGAATGTTCTAATCTTAGTGGTTTCATTCTCTGTTTAGTTGCTGTTCGTTGTATTTGACTGTTTTAGTTTTAGTGGTTTCATTCTCTGTTTTGGTGCTGTCCAATGCATCTGATTGTTCTAGTTTTAGTGGTTTCATTCTTTGTTTTGTTGCTGTTCGTTGTATCTGATTGTTCTAGTTTTAGTGGTCTCATTCTCAGTTTTGTTGCTGTTCAATGTATCTGATTGTTCTAGTTTTAGTGCTTTCATTCTCTGTTTTGTTGCTATTAGTTGTATCTGATTGTTCTAGTTTTAGTGGTTTCATTCTCTGTCTTGTTGCTGTTCAATGTATCTGATTGTTCTAGTTTTAGTGGTCTCATTCTCTGTTTTGTTGCTGTTCATTGTATCTGATTGTTCTAGTTTTAGTGGTTTCATTCTCGATTTTGTTGCTGATCAATGTATCTGATTGTTCTAGTTTTAGTGGTTTCATTCTCTGTTTTCTTGCTGTTCGTTGTATTTGATTGTTCTAGCTTTAGTGGTTTCATTCTCGGTTTTGTTGCTGTTCAATGTATCTGATTGTTCTAGTTTTAGTGGTCTCATTCTCTGTTTTGTTGCTGTTCGTTGTATCTGATTGTTCTAGTTTTAGTGGTTTCATTCTGTTTCGTTGCTGTTCGTTGTATCTGATTGTTCTAGTTTTAGTGGTTTCATTCCGTTTTGTTGGTCTTCATTGTATCTGCTTGTTCTAGTTTTAGTGGTTTCATTTTCGGTTTTGTTTCTGTTCGTTGTATGTGATTGTTCCTGTTTTAGTGGTCTCATTCTCTGTTTTATTGCTGTTCGTTGTATCTGATTGTTCTAGTTTTAGTGGTTTCATTCTCGGTTTTGTTGCTGTTCAATGTATCTGATTGATCTAATTTTAGTGGTCTCATTCTCTGTTTTGTTGCATCTGATTGTTCTAATTTTAGTGGTTTCATTCTCAGTTTTATTCCTGTTCATTGTATCGGATTGTTCTAGGTTTAGTGGTCTCATTCTCTATTTTGTTCCTGTTCGTTGTATCTAATTGTTCTAGTTTTAGTGGTTTCATTCTGTTTTGTTACTGTTCGTTGTATCTGATTGTTCTTGTCTTAGTGGTTCCATTCTCGGTTTTGTTGCTGTTCGTTGTATCTGATTGTTCTAGTTTTAGTGGTCTCATTCTCTGTTTAGTTGCTGTTCGTTGTATCTGATTGTTCTAGTTTTATTGGTTTCAATCTCTGTTTTGTTGCATCTGATTTTTCTAGTTTTAGTGGTTTCATTGTCAGTTTTGTTTCTGTTCATTGTATCTGATTGTTCTAGGTTTAGTGGTCTTATTCTGTTTTGTTGCATCTGATTGTTCTAACTTTAGTGGTCTCATTCTTAGTTTTGTTGCTGTTCGTTGTATCTGATTGTTGTAGTTTTAGTGGTTTCATTCTCTGTTTTGTTGCTGTTCGTTGTATCTGATTATTCTAGTTTTAGTGGTTTCATTCTTGGTTTTGTTGCTGTTTGTTGTATCTGATTGTTCTAGTTTTAGTGGTTTCATTCCGTTTTGTTGCTGTTCGTTGTATCTGATTGTTCTAGTTTTAATGGTTTCATTTTCGGTTTTGTTTGTTCGTTGTATCTGATTGTTCCTGTTTAGTGGTCTCATTATCGGTTTTGTTGCTGTTCGTTGTATCTGATTGGTCTAGTGTTAGTGGTTTCATTTTCGTTTTTTTTGCTGTTCAATGTATCTGATTGTTCTCATTTTAGTGGGCTCATTCTCTGTTTTGTTGCATCTGATCGTTCTAGTTTTAGTGGTTTCATTCTCTGTTTTGTTTCTGTTCATTGTATCGGATTGCTAAAGGCTTAGTGGTCTCATTCTCTATTTTGTTTCTGTTCGTTGTATCTAATTGTTCTAGTTTTAGTGGTTTCATTCTGTTTGTTGCTGTTCGTTGTATCTGATTGTTCTAGTTTTAATGGTTTCATTCTCGGTTTTGTTGCTGTTAAATGTATCAGATTGTTCTAGGTTTAGTGGTCTTATTCTGTTTTGTTGCATCTGATTGTTCTGATTTTAGTGGTCTCATTCTTAGTTTTGTTGCTGTTCGTTGTATCTGATTGTTGTAGTTTTAGTGGTTTCATTCTCTGTTTTGTTGCTGTTCGTTGTATCTGATTATTCTAGTTTTAGTGGTTTCATTCTTGGTTTTTTTGCTGTTTGTTGTATCTGATTGTTCTAGTTTTAGTGGTTTCATTCCGTTTTGTTGCTGTTCGTTGTATCTGATTGTTCTAGTTTTAATGGTTTCATTTTCGGTTTTGTTTGTTCGTTGTATCTGATTGTTCCTGTTTAGTGGTCTCATTATCGGTTTTGTTGCTGTTCGTTGTATCTGATTGGTCTAGTGTTAGTGGTTTCATTTTCGTTTTTTTTGCTGTTCAATGTATCTGATTGTTCTCATTTTAGTGAGCTCATTCTCTGTTTTGTTGCATCTGATCGTTCTAGTTTTAGTGGTTTCATTCTCTGTTTTGTTTCTGTTCATTGTATCGGATTGCTATAGGCTTAGTGGTCTCATTCTCTATTTTGTTTCTGTTCGTTGTATCTAATTCTAGTTTTAGTGGTTTCATTCTGTTTTGTTGCTGTTCGTTGTATCTGATTGTTCTAGTCTTAGTGGTTTCATTCTCGGTTTTGTTGTTGTTCGTTGTATCCGATTGTTCTATTTTAGTGGTCTCATTCTTGGTTTTGTTGCTGTTCGTTGTATCTGATTGTTCTAGTTTTAATGGTTTCATTCCCGGTTTTGTTGCTGTTAAATGTATCTGATTGTTCTAGTTTTAGTGGTCTCATTTTCTGTTTTGTTGCATCTGATTGTTCTAGGTTTAGTGGTCTCATTCTGTTTTGTTCTATCGGATTGTTCTAGTTTTAGTGGTTTCATTCTCAGTTTTGTTTCTGTTCGTTGTATCTGATTGTTCTAGTTTTAGTGGTATCATTCTTGGTTTTGTTGCTGTTCAATGTATCTGATTGTTCTAGTGGTCTCATTCTCTGTTTTGTTGCATCTGATTGTTCTCGTTTTAGTGGTTTCATTCTCTGTTTTGTTGTATTTGATTGTTCTAGTTTTAGTGGTCTCATTCTTGGTTTTGTTGCTGTTCATTGCATCTGTTTTTTGTTCTAGTTTTAGTGGTTTCTTTCTCTTTTTTGTTGCTGTTCGTTGTATCTGATTGTTCTAGTTTTAGTGGTTTCATTCTCGGTTTTGTTGCTGTTCATTGTATCTGATTGTTCTAGTTTTAGTGGACTCAATTCTCGGTTTTGTTGCTGTTCATTGTATCTTATTGTTCTAGTTTTAGTGGTCTCATTCTCTGTTTAGTTGCTGTTCGTTATATCTGATTGTTCTAATTTTAGTGGTTTCATTCTCTGTTTTGTTGCTGTTAATTGTATCTGAATGTTCTAATCTTAGTGGTTTCATTCTCTGTTTAGTTGCTGTTCGTTGTATTTGACTGTTTTAGTTTTAGTGGTTTCATTATCTGTTTTGGTGCTGTCCAATGCATCTGATTGTTCTAGTTTTAGTGGTTTCATTCTTTGTTTTGTTGCTGTTCGTTGTATCTGATTGTTCTAGTTTTAGTGGTCTCATTCTCTGTTTTGTTGCATCTGATTGTTCTAGTTTTAGTGGTTCCATTCTCAGTTTTGTTTCTGTTCATTGTATCGGATTGTTCTAGGCTTAGTGGTCTCATTCTCTATTTTGTTGCTGTTCATTGTATCTAATTGTTCTAGTTTTAGTGGTTTCATTCTGTTTTGTTGCTGTTCGTTGTATATGATTGTTCTAGTCTTAGTGGTTTCATTCTCGGTTTTGTTGCTGTTCGCTGTATCTGATTGTTCTAGTTTTAGTGGTTTCATTCTCGGTTTTGTTGCTGTTCATTGTATCTGATTGTTCTAGTTTTAGTGGACTCATTCTCGGTTTTGTTGCTGTTCATTGTATCTTATTGTTCTAGTTTTAGTGGTCTCATTCTCTGTTTAGTTGCTGTTCGTTGTATCTGATTGTTCTAATTTTAGTGGTTTCATTCTCTGTTTTGTTGCTGTTAATTGTATCTGAATGTTCTAATCTTAGTAGTTTCATTCTCTGTTTAGTTGCTGTTCGTTGTATTTGACTGTTTTAGTTTTAGTGGTTTCATTCTCTGTTTTGGTGCTGTCCAATGCATCTGATTGTTCTAGTTTTAGTGGTTTCATTCTTTGTTTTGTTGCTGTTCGTTGTATCTGATTGTTCTAGTTTTAGTGGTCTCATTCTCAGTTTTGTTGCTGTTCAATGTATCTGATTGTTCTAGTTTTAGTGCTTTCATTCTCTGTTTTGTTGCTATTAGTTGTATCTGATTGTTCTAGTCTTAGTGGTCTCATTCTCAGTTTTGTTGCTGTTCAATGTATCTGATTGTTCTAGTTTTAGTGGTTTCATTCTCTGTTTTGTTGCTGTTCGTTGTATCTGATTGTTCTAGTCTTAGTGGTCTCATTCTCAGTTTTATTGCTGTTCAATGCATCTGATTGTTCTAGTTTTAGTGGTTTCATTTTCTTTTTTTTGCTGTTCAATGTATCTGATTGTTCTAGTTTTAGTGGTTTCATTCTCAGTTTTGTTTCTGTTCATTGCATCGGATTGTTCTAGGCTTAGTGGTCTCATTCTCTATTTTGTTGCTGTTCGTTGTATCTAATTGTTCTAGTCTTAGTGGTTTCATTCTGTTTTGTTGCTGTTCGTTGTATCTGATTGTTCTAGTCTTAGTGGTTTCATTCTCGGTTTTGTTGCTGTTCGCTGTATCTGATTGTTCTAGTTTTAATGATTTCATTCTCGGTTTTGTTGCTGTTAAATGTATCTGATTGTTCTAGTTTTAGTGGTCTCATTTTCTGTTTTGTTGCATCTGATTGTTCTAGATTTAGTGGTTTCATTGTCAGTTTTGTCTGTTCATTGTATCTGATTGTTCTAGGTTTAGTGGTCTCATTCTGTTTTGTTGCATCGGATTGTTCTAGTTTTAGTGGTTTCATTCTCGGTTTTGTTGTTGTTCGTTGTATCCGATTGTTCTAGTTTTAGTGGTCTCATTCTTGGTTTTGTTGCTGTTCGTTGTATCTGATTGTTCAAGTTTTAATGGTTTCAATCTCGGTTTTGTTGCTGTTAAATATATCTGATTGTTCTAGTTTTAGTGGTCTCATTTTCTGTTTTGTTGCATCTGATTGTTCTAGGTTTAGTGGTCTCATTCTGTTTTGTTCTATCGGATTGTTCTAGTTTTAGTGGTCTCATTCTCAGTTTTGTTTCTGTTCGTTGTATCTGATTGTTCTAGTTTTAGTGGTATCATTCTTGGTTTTGTTGCTGTTCAATGTATCTGATTGTTCTAGTGGTCTCATTCTCTGTTTTGTTGCATCTGATTGTTCTCGTTTTAGTGGTTTCATTCTCTGTTTTGTTGTATTTGATTGTTCTAGTTTTAGTGGTCTCATTCTTGGTTTTGTTGCTGTTCATTGCATCTGTTTTTTGTTCTAGTTTTAGTGGTTTCTTTCTCTTTTTTGTTGCTGTTCGTTGTATCTGATTGTTCTAGTTTTAGTGGTTTCATTCTCGGTTTTGTTGCTGTTCATTGTATCTGATTGTTCTAGTTTTAGTGGACTCATTCTCGGTTTTGTTGCTGTTCATTGTATCTTATTGTTCTAGTTTTAGTGGTCTCATTCTCTGTTTAGTTGCTGTTCGTTATATCTGATTGTTCTAATTTTAGTGGTTTCATTCTCTGTTTTGTTGCTGTTAATTGTATCTGAATGTTCTAATCTTAGTGGTTTCATTCTCTGTTTAGTTGCTGTTCGTTGTATTTGACTGTTTTAGTTTTAGTGGTTTCATTCTCTGTTTTGGTGCTGTCCAATGCATCTGATTGTTCTAGTTTTAGTGGTTTCATTCTTTGTTTTGTTGCTGTTCGTTGTATCTGATTGTTCTAGTTTTAGTGGTCTCATTCTCAGTTTTGTTGCTGTTCAATGTATCTGATTGTTCTAGTTTTAGTGGTTTCATTCTCTGTTTTGTTGCTATTAGTTGTATCTGATGGTTCTAGTCTTAGTGGTCTCATTCTCAGTTTTGTTGCTGTTCAATGTATCTGATTGTTCTAGTTTTAGTGGTTTCATTCTCTGTTTTGTTGCTGTTCGTTGTATCTGATTGTTCTAGTCTTAGTGGTCTCATTCTCAGTTTTATTGCTATTCAATGCATCTGATTGTTCTAGTTTTAGTGGTTTCATTTTCTTTTTTTTGCTGTTCAATGTATCTGATTGTTCTAATTTTAGTGGGCTCATTCTCTGTTTTGTTGCATCTGATTGTTCTAGTTTTAGTGGTTCCATTCTCAGTTTTGTTTCTGTTCATTGTATCGGATTGTTCTAGGCTTAGTGGTCTCATTCTCTATTTTGTTGCTGGTCGTTGTATCTAATTGTTCTAGTTTTAGTGGTTTCATTCTGTTTCGTTGCTGTTCGTTGTATCTGATTGTTCTAGTTTTAGTGGTTTCATTCCGTTTTGTTGGTCTTCATTGTATCTGCTTGTTCTAGTTTTAGTGGTTTCATTTTCGGTTTTGTTTCTGTTCGTTGTATGTGATTGTTCCTGTTTTAGTGGTCTCATTCTCTGTTTTATTGCTGTTCGTTGTATCTGATTGTTCTAGTTTTAGTGGTTTCATTCTCGGTTTTGTTGCTGTTCAATGTATCTGATTGATCTAATTTTAGTGGTCTCATTCTCTGTTTTGTTGCATCTGATTGTTCTAATTTTAGTGGTTTCATTCTCAGTTTTATTCCTGTTCATTGTATCGGATTGTTCTAGGTTTAGTGGTCTCATTCTCTATTTTGTTCCTGTTCGTTGTATCTAATTGTTCTAGTTTTAGTGGTTTCATTCTGTTTTGTTACTGTTCGTTGTATCTGATTGTTCTTGTCTTAGTGGTTCCATTCTCGGTTTTGTTGCTGTTCGTTGTATCTGATTGTTCTAGTTTTAGTGGTCTCATTCTCTGTTTAGTTGCTGTTCGTTGTATCTGATTGTTCTAGTTTTATTGGTTTCAATCTCTGTTTTGTTGCATCTGATTTTTCTAGTTTTAGTGGTTTCATTGTCAGTTTTGTTTCTGTTCATTGTATCTGATTGTTCTAGGTTTAGTGGTCTTATTCTGTTTTGTTGCATCTGATTGTTCTAACTTTAGTGGTCTCATTCTTAGTTTTGTTGCTGTTCGTTGTATCTGATTGTTGTAGTTTTAGTGGTTTCATTCTCTGTTTTGTTGCTGTTCGTTGTATCTGATTATTCTAGTTTTAGTGGTTTCATTCTTGGTTTTGTTGCTGTTTGTTGTATCTGATTGTTCTAGTTTTAGTGGTTTCATTCCGTTTTGTTGCTGTTCGTTGTATCTGATTGTTCTAGTTTTAATGGTTTCATTTTCGGTTTTGTTTGTTCGTTGTATCTGATTGTTCCTGTTTAGTGGTCTCATTATCGGTTTTGTTGCTGTTCGTTGTATCTGATTGGTCTAGTGTTAGTGGTTTCATTTTCGTTTTTTTTGCTGTTCAATGTATCTGATTGTTCTCATTTTAGTGGGCTCATTCTCTGTTTTGTTGCATCTGATCGTTCTAGTTTTAGTGGTTTCATTCTCTGTTTTGTTTCTGTTCATTGTATCGGATTGCTAAAGGCTTAGTGGTCTCATTCTCTATTTTGTTTCTGTTCGTTGTATCTAATTGTTCTAGTTTTAGTGGTTTCATTCTGTTTGTTGCTGTTCGTTGTATCTGATTGTTCTAGTTTTAATGGTTTCATTCTCGGTTTTGTTGCTGTTAAATGTATCAGATTGTTCTAGGTTTAGTGGTCTTATTCTGTTTTGTTGCATCTGATTGTTCTGATTTTAGTGGTCTCATTCTTAGTTTTGTTGCTGTTCGTTGTATCTGATTGTTGTAGTTTTAGTGGTTTCATTCTCTGTTTTGTTGCTGTTCGTTGTATCTGATTATTCTAGTTTTAGTGGTTTCATTCTTGGTTTTTTTGCTGTTTGTTGTATCTGATTGTTCTAGTTTTAGTGGTTTCATTCCGTTTTGTTGCTGTTCGTTGTATCTGATTGTTCTAGTTTTAATGGTTTCATTTTCGGTTTTGTTTGTTCGTTGTATCTGATTGTTCCTGTTTAGTGGTCTCATTATCGGTTTTGTTGCTGTTCGTTGTATCTGATTGGTCTAGTGTTAGTGGTTTCATTTTCGTTTTTTTTGCTGTTCAATGTATCTGATTGTTCTCATTTTAGTGGGCTCATTCTCTGTTTTGTTGCATCTGATCGTTCTAGTTTTAGTGGTTTCATTCTCTGTTTTGTTTCTGTTCATTGTATCGGATTGCTATAGGCTTAGTGGTCTCATTCTCTATTTTGTTTCTGTTCGTTGTATCTAATTCTAGTTTTAGTGGTTTCATTCTGTTTTGTTGCTGTTCGTTGTATCTGATTGTTCTAGTCTTAGTGGTTTCATTCTCGGTTTTGTTGTTGTTCGTTGTATCCGATTGTTCTATTTTAGTGGTCTCATTCTTGGTTTTGTTGCTGTTCGTTGTATCTGATTGTTCTAGTTTTAATGGTTTCATTCCCGGTTTTGTTGCTGTTAAATGTATCTGATTGTTCTAGTTTTAGTGGTCTCATTTTCTGTTTTGTTGCATCTGATTGTTCTAGGTTTAGTGGTCTCATTCTGTTTTGTTCTATCGGATTGTTCTAGTTTTAGTGGTTTCATTCTCAGTTTTGTTTCTGTTCGTTGTATCTGATTGTTCTAGTTTTAGTGGTATCATTCTTGGTTTTGTTGCTGTTCAATGTATCTGATTGTTCTAGTGGTCTCATTCTCTGTTTTGTTGCATCTGATTGTTCTCGTTTTAGTGGTTTCATTCTCTGTTTTGTTGTATTTGATTGTTCTAGTTTTAGTGGTCTCATTCTTGGTTTTGTTGCTGTTCATTGCATCTGTTTTTTGTTCTAGTTTTAGTGGTTTCTTTCTCTTTTTTGTTGCTGTTCGTTGTATCTGATTGTTCTAGTTTTAGTGGTTTCATTCTCGGTTTTGTTGCTGTTCATTGTATCTGATTGTTCTAGTTTTAGTGGACTCAATTCTCGGTTTTGTTGCTGTTCATTGTATCTTATTGTTCTAGTTTTAGTGGTCTCATTCTCTGTTTAGTTGCTGTTCGTTATATCTGATTGTTCTAATTTTAGTGGTTTCATTCTCTGTTTTGTTGCTGTTAATTGTATCTGAATGTTCTAATCTTAGTGGTTTCATTCTCTGTTTAGTTGCTGTTCGTTGTATTTGACTGTTTTAGTTTTAGTGGTTTCATTATCTGTTTTGGTGCTGTCCAATGCATCTGATTGTTCTAGTTTTAGTGGTTTCATTCTTTGTTTTGTTGCTGTTCGTTGTATCTGATTGTTCTAGTTTTAGTGGTCTCATTCTCTGTTTTGTTGCATCTGATTGTTCTAGTTTTAGTGGTTCCATTCTCAGTTTTGTTTCTGTTCATTGTATCGGATTGTTCTAGGCTTAGTGGTCTCATTCTCTATTTTGTTGCTGTTCATTGTATCTAATTGTTCTAGTTTTAGTGGTTTCATTCTGTTTTGTTGCTGTTCGTTGTATATGATTGTTCTAGTCTTAGTGGTTTCATTCTCGGTTTTGTTGCTGTTCGCTGTATCTGATTGTTCTAGTTTTAGTGGTTTCATTCTCGGTTTTGTTGCTGTTCATTGTATCTGATTGTTCTAGTTTTAGTGGACTCATTCTCGGTTTTGTTGCTGTTCATTGTATCTTATTGTTCTAGTTTTAGTGGTCTCATTCTCTGTTTAGTTGCTGTTCGTTGTATCTGATTGTTCTAATTTTAGTGGTTTCATTCTCTGTTTTGTTGCTGTTAATTGTATCTGAATGTTCTAATCTTAGTAGTTTCATTCTCTGTTTAGTTGCTGTTCGTTGTATTTGACTGTTTTAGTTTTAGTGGTTTCATTCTCTGTTTTGGTGCTGTCCAATGCATCTGATTGTTCTAGTTTTAGTGGTTTCATTCTTTGTTTTGTTGCTGTTCGTTGTATCTGATTGTTCTAGTTTTAGTGGTCTCATTCTCAGTTTTGTTGCTGTTCAATGTATCTGATTGTTCTAGTTTTAGTGCTTTCATTCTCTGTTTTGTTGCTATTAGTTGTATCTGATTGTTCTAGTCTTAGTGGTCTCATTCTCAGTTTTGTTGCTGTTCAATGTATCTGATTGTTCTAGTTTTAGTGGTTTCATTCTCTGTTTTGTTGCTGTTCGTTGTATCTGATTGTTCTAGTCTTAGTGGTCTCATTCTCAGTTTTATTGCTGTTCAATGCATCTGATTGTTCTAGTTTTAGTGGTTTCATTTTCTTTTTTTTGCTGTTCAATGTATCTGATTGTTCTAGTTTTAGTGGTTTCATTCTCAGTTTTGTTTCTGTTCATTGCATCGGATTGTTCTAGGCTTAGTGGTCTCATTCTCTATTTTGTTGCTGTTCGTTGTATCTAATTGTTCTAGTCTTAGTGGTTTCATTCTGTTTTGTTGCTGTTCGTTGTATCTGATTGTTCTAGTCTTAGTGGTTTCATTCTCGGTTTTGTTGCTGTTCGCTGTATCTGATTGTTCTAGTTTTAATGATTTCATTCTCGGTTTTGTTGCTGTTAAATGTATCTGATTGTTCTAGTTTTAGTGGTCTCATTTTCTGTTTTGTTGCATCTGATTGTTCTAGATTTAGTGGTTTCATTGTCAGTTTTGTCTGTTCATTGTATCTGATTGTTCTAGGTTTAGTGGTCTCATTCTGTTTTGTTGCATCGGATTGTTCTAGTTTTAGTGGTTTCATTCTCGGTTTTGTTGTTGTTCGTTGTATCCGATTGTTCTAGTTTTAGTGGTCTCATTCTTGGTTTTGTTGCTGTTCGTTGTATCTGATTGTTCAAGTTTTAATGGTTTCAATCTCGGTTTTGTTGCTGTTAAATATATCTGATTGTTCTAGTTTTAGTGGTCTCATTTTCTGTTTTGTTGCATCTGATTGTTCTAGGTTTAGTGGTCTCATTCTGTTTTGTTCTATCGGATTGTTCTAGTTTTAGTGGTCTCATTCTCAGTTTTGTTTCTGTTCGTTGTATCTGATTGTTCTAGTTTTAGTGGTATCATTCTTGGTTTTGTTGCTGTTCAATGTATCTGATTGTTCTAGTGGTCTCATTCTCTGTTTTGTTGCATCTGATTGTTCTCGTTTTAGTGGTTTCATTCTCTGTTTTGTTGTATTTGATTGTTCTAGTTTTAGTGGTCTCATTCTTGGTTTTGTTGCTGTTCATTGCATCTGTTTTTTGTTCTAGTTTTAGTGGTTTCTTTCTCTTTTTTGTTGCTGTTCGTTGTATCTGATTGTTCTAGTTTTAGTGGTTTCATTCTCGGTTTTGTTGCTGTTCATTGTATCTGATTGTTCTAGTTTTAGTGGACTCATTCTCGGTTTTGTTGCTGTTCATTGTATCTTATTGTTCTAGTTTTAGTGGTCTCATTCTCTGTTTAGTTGCTGTTCGTTATATCTGATTGTTCTAATTTTAGTGGTTTCATTCTCTGTTTTGTTGCTGTTAATTGTATCTGAATGTTCTAATCTTAGTGGTTTCATTCTCTGTTTAGTTGCTGTTCGTTGTATTTGACTGTTTTAGTTTTAGTGGTTTCATTCTCTGTTTTGGTGCTGTCCAATGCATCTGATTGTTCTAGTTTTAGTGGTTTCATTCTTTGTTTTGTTGCTGTTCGTTGTATCTGATTGTTCTAGTTTTAGTGGTCTCATTCTCAGTTTTGTTGCTGTTCAATGTATCTGATTGTTCTAGTTTTAGTGGTTTCATTCTCTGTTTTGTTGCTATTAGTTGTATCTGATGGTTCTAGTCTTAGTGGTCTCATTCTCAGTTTTGTTGCTGTTCAATGTATCTGATTGTTCTAGTTTTAGTGGTTTCATTCTCTGTTTTGTTGCTGTTCGTTGTATCTGATTGTTCTAGTCTTAGTGGTCTCATTCTCAGTTTTATTGCTATTCAATGCATCTGATTGTTCTAGTTTTAGTGGTTTCATTTTCTTTTTTTTGCTGTTCAATGTATCTGATTGTTCTAATTTTAGTGGGCTCATTCTCTGTTTTGTTGCATCTGATTGTTCTAGTTTTAGTGGTTCCATTCTCAGTTTTGTTTCTGTTCATTGTATCGGATTGTTCTAGGCTTAGTGGTCTCATTCTCTATTTTGTTGCTGGTCGTTGTATCTAATTGTTCTAGTTTTAGTGGTTTCATTCTGTTTTGTTGCTGTTCGTTGTATCTGATTGTTCTAGTCTTAGTGGTTTCATTCTCGGTTTTGTTGCTGTTCGCTGTATCTGATTGTTCTAGTTTTAGTGGTTTCATTCTCGGTTTTGTTGCTGTTCATTGTATCTGATTGTTCTAGTTTTAGTGGACTCATTCTCGGTTTTGTTGCTGTTCATTGTATCTTATTGTTCTAGTTTTAGTGGTCTCATTCTCTGTTTAGTTGCTGTTCGTTGTATCTGATTGTTCTAATTTTAGTGGTTTCATTCTCTGTTTTGTTGCTGTTAATTGTATCTGAATGTTCTAATCTTAGTGGTTTCATTCTCTGTTTAGTTGCTGTTCTTTGTATTTGACTGTTTTAGTTTTAGTGGTTTCATTCTCTGTTTTGGTGCTGTCCAATGCATCTAATTGTTCTAGTTTTAGTGGTTTCATTCTTTGTTTTGTTGCTGTTCGTTGTATCTGATTGTTCTAGTTTTAGTGCTCTCATTCTCAGTTTTGTTGCTGTTCAATGTATCTGATTGTTCTAGTTTTAGTGGTTTCATTCTCTGTTTTGTTGCTATTAGTTGTATCTGATTGTTCTAGTCTTAGTGGTCTCATTCTCAGTTTTGTTGCTGTTCAATGTATCTGATTGTTCTAGTTTTAGTGGTTTCATTCTCTGTTTTGTTGCTGTTCGTTGTATCTGATTGTTCTAGTCTTAGTGGTCTCATTCTCAGTTTTATTGCTGTTCAATGCATCTGATTGTTCTAGTTTTAGTGGTTTCATTTTCTTTTTTTTGCTGTTCAATGTATCTGATTGTTCTAATTTTAGTGGGTTCATTCTCTGTTTTGTTGCATCTGATTGTTCTAGTTTTAGTGGTCTCATTCTCTATTTTGTTGCTGTTCGTTGTATCTAATTGTTCTAGTCTTAGTGGTTTCATTCTGTTTTGTTGCTGTTCGCTGTATCTGATTGTTCTAGTTTTAATGATTTCATTCTCGGTTTTGTTGCTGTTAAATGTATCTGATTGTTCTAGTTTTAGTGGTCTCATTTTCTGTTTTGTTGCATCTGATTGTTCTAGATTTAGTGGTTTCATTGTCAGTTTTGTCTGTTCATTGTATCTGATTGTTCTAGGTTTAGTGGTCTCATTCTGTTTTGTTGCATCGGATTGTTCTAGTTTTAGTGGTCTCATTCTCAGTTTTGTTTCTGTTCGTTGTATCTGATTGTTCTAGTTTTATTGGTATCATTCTTGGTTTTGTTGCTGTTCAATGTATCTGATTGTTATAGTGGTCTCATTCTCTGTTTTGTTGCATCTGATTGTTCTCTTTTTAGTGGTTTCATTCTCTGTTTTGTTGTATTTGATTGTTCTAGTTTTAGTGGTCTCATTCTCAGTTTTGTTGTTGTTCATTGCATCTGATTGTTCTAGATTTAGTGGTTTCATTCTCTTTTTTGTTGCTGTTCGTTGTATCTGATTGTTCTAGTTTTAGTGGTTTCATTCTCGGTTTTGTTGCTGTTCATTGTATCTGATTGTTCTAGTTTTAGTGGAATCATTCTCGGTTTTGTTGCTGTTCATTGTATCTGATTGTTCTAGTTTTAGTGGTCTCATTCTCTATTTTGTTGCTGTTCGTTGTATCTGATTGTTCTAGTTTTAGTGGTTTCATTCTCGGTTTTGTTGCTGTTCATTGTATCTGATTGTTCTAGTTTTAGTGGTCTCATTCTCGGTTTTGTTGCTGTTCATTGTATCTTGTTGTTCTAGTTTTAGTGGTCTCATTCTCTGTTTAATTGCTGTTCGTTGTATCTGATTGTTCTAATTTTAGTGGTTTCATTCTCGGTTTTGTTGCTGTTAATTGTATCTGAATGTTCTAATCTTAGTCTTTTCATTCTGTGTTTGGTTGCTGTTCGTTGTATCTGACTGTTCTAGTTTTAGTGGTCTCATTCTCTGTTTTGTTGCTGTTCGTTGTATCTGATTGTTTTAGTTTTAGTGGTTTCATTCTCTGTTTTGTTGTTGTTCGTTGTATTTGATTGTTCTAGTTTTAGTGGTTTCATTTTCGGTTTTGTTTCTGTTCGTTGTATGTGATTGTTCCTGTTTTAGTGGTCTCATTCTCTGTTTTATTGCTGTTCGTTGTATCTGATTGTTCTAGTTTTAGTGGTTTCATTCTCGGTTTTGTTGCTGTTCAATGTATCTGATTGATCTAATTTTAGTGGTCTCATTCTCTGTTTTGTTGCATCTGATTGTTCTAATTTTAGTGGTTTCATTCTCAGTTTTATTCCTGTTCATTGTATCGGATTGTTCTAGGTTTAGTGGTTACATTCTCTATTTTGTTCCTGTTCGTTGTATCTAATTGTTCTAGTTTTAGTGGTTTCATTCTGTTTTGTTACTCTTCGTTGTATCTGATTGTTCTAGTTTTAGTGGTCTCATTCTCTGTTTAGTTGCTGTTCGTTGTATCTGATTGTTCTAATTTTATTTGTTTCATTCTCTGTTTTGTTGTATCTGATTTTTCTAGTTTTAGTGGTTTCATTGTCAGTTTTGTTTCTGTTCATTGTATCTGATTGTTCTAGGTTTAGTGGTCTTATTCTGTTTTGTTGCATCTGATTGTTCTAATTTTAGTGGTCTCATTCTTAGTTTTGTTGCTGTTCGTTGTATCTGATTGTTGTAGTTTTAGTGGTTTCATTCTTGGTTTTGTTGCTGTTTGTTGTATCTGATTGTTCTAGTTTTAGTGGTTTCATTCCGTTTTGTTGCTGTTCGTTGTATCTGATTGTTCTAGTTTTAATGGTTTCATTTTAGGTTTTGTTTCTGTTCGTTGTATCTGATTGTTCCTGTTTAGTGGTCTCATTATCGGTTTTGTTGCTGTTGTATCTGATTGGTCTAGTGTTAGTGGTTTCATTTTCGTTTTTTTTGCTGTTCAATGTATCTGATTGTTCTAATTTTAGTGGGCTCATTCTCTGTTTTGTTGCATCTGATTGTTCTAGTTTTAGTGGTTCCATTCTCAGTTTTGTTTCTGTTCATTGTATCGGATTGTTCTAGGCTTAGTGGTCTCATTTTCTATTTTGTTGCTGTTCGTTGTATCTAATTGTTCTAGTTTTAGTGGTTTCATTCTGTTTTGTTGCTGTTCGTTGTATCTGATTGTTCTAGTCTTAGTGGTCTCATTCTCAGTTTTGTTTCTGTTCGTTGTATCTGATTGTTCTAGTTTTAGTGGTATCATTCTTGGTTTTGTTGCTGTTCAATGTATCTGATTGTTATAGTGGTCTCATTCTCTGTTTTGTTCCATCTGATTGTTCTCTTTTTAGTGGTTTCATTCTCTGTTTTGTTGTATTTGATTGTTCTAGTTTTAGTGGTCTCATTCTCAGTTTTGTTGTTGTTCATTGCATCTGATTGTTCTAGATTTAGTGGTTTCATTCTCTTTTTTGTTGCTGTTCGTTGTATCTGATTGTTCTAGTTTTAGTGGTTTCATTCTCGGTTTTGTTGCTGTTCATTGTATCTGATTGTTCTAGTTTTAGTGGTTTCATTCTCGGTTTTGTTGTTGTTCGTTGTATCCGATTGTTCTAGTTTTAGTGGTCTCATTCTCTGTTTAGTTGCTGTTCGTTGTATCTGATTGTTCTAATTTTAGTGGTTTCATTCTCTGTTTTGTTGCTGTTAATTGTATCTGAATGTTCTAATCTTAGTAGTTTCATTCTCTGTTTAGTTGCTGTTCGTTGTATCTGATTGTTCTAGTTTTAGTGGTATCATTCTTGGTTTTGTTGCTGTTCAATGTATCTGATTGTTCTAGTCTTAGTGGTTTCATTCTCGGTTTTGTTGCTGTTCGCTGTATCTGATTGTTCTAGTTTTAGTGGTTTCATTCTCGGTTTTGTTGCTGTTCATTGTATCTGATTGTTCTAGTTTTAGTGGACTCATTCTCGGTTTTGTTGCTGTTCATTGTATCTTATTGTTCTAGTTTTAGTGGTCTCATTCTCTGTTTAGTTGCTGTTCGTTGTATCTGATTGTTCTAATTTTAGTGGTTTCATTCTCTGTTTTGTTGCTGTTAATTGTATCTGAATGTTCTAATCTTAGTGGTTTCATTCTCTGTTTAGTTGCTGTTCTTTGTATTTGACTGTTTTAGTTTTAGTGGTTTCATTCTCTGTTTTGGTGCTGTCCAATGCATCTGATTGTTCTAGTTTTAGTGGTTTCATTCTTTGTTTTGTTGCTGTTCGTTGTATCTGATTGTTCTAGTTTTAGTGCTCTCATTCTCAGTTTTGTTGCTGTTCAATGTATCTGATTGTTCTAGTTTTAGTGGTTTCATTCTCTGTTTTGTTGCTATTAGTTGTATCTGATTGTTCTAGTCTTAGTGGTCTCATTCTCAGTTTTGTTGCTGTTCAATGTATCTGATTGTTCTAGTTTTAGTGGTTTCATTCTCTGTTTTGTTGCTGTTCGTTGTATCTGATTGTTCTAGTCTTAGTGGTCTCATTCTCAGTTTTATTGCTGTTCAATGCATCTGATTGTTCTAGTTTTAGTGGTTTCATTTTCTTTTTTTTGCTGTTCAATGTATCTGATTGTTCTAATTTTAGTGGGTTCATTCTCTGTTTTGTTGCATCTGATTGTTCTAGTTTTAGTGGTTCCATTCTCAGTTTTGTTTCTGTTCATTGCATCGGATTGTTCTAGGCTTAGTGGTCTCATTCTCTATTTTGTTGCTGTTCGTTGTATCTAATTGTTCTAGTCTTAGTGGTTTCATTCTGTTTTGTTGCTGTTCGCTGTATCTGATTGTTCTAGTTTTAATGATTTCATTCTCGGTTTTGTTGCTGTTAAATGTATCTGATTGTTCTAGTTTTAGTGGTCTCATTTTCTGTTTTGTTGCATCTGATTGTTCTAGATTTAGTGGTTTCATTGTCAGTTTTGTCTGTTCATTGTATCTGATTGTTCTAGGTTTAGTGGTCTCATTCTGTTTTGTTGCATCGGATTGTTCTAGTTTTAGTGGTCTCATTCTCAGTTTTGTTTCTGTTCGTTGTATCTGATTGTTCTAGTTTTAGTGGTATCATTCTTGGTTTTGTTGCTGTTCAATGTATCTGATTGTTATAGTGGTCTCATTCTCTGTTTTGTTGCATCTGATTGTTCTCTTTTTAGTGGTTTCATTCTCTGTTTTGTTGTATTTGATTGTTCTAGTTTTAGTGGTCTCATTCTCAGTTTTGTTGTTGTTCATTGCATCTGATTGTTCTAGATTTAGTGGTTTCATTCTCTTTTTTGTTGCTGTTCGTTGTATCTGATTGTTCTAGTTTTAGTGGTTTCATTCTCGGTTTTGTTGCTGTTCATTGTATCTGATTGTTCTAGTTTTAGTGGAATCATTCTCGGTTTTGTTGCTGTTCATTGTATCTGATTGTTCTAGTTTTAGTGGTCTCATTCTCTATTTTGTTGCTGTTCGTTGTATCTGATTGTTCTAGTTTTAGTGGTTTCATTCTCGGTTTTGTTGCTGTTCATTGTATCTGATTGTTCTAGTTTTAGTGGTCTCATTCTCGGTTTTGTTGCTGTTCATTGTATCTTGTTGTTCTAGTTTTAGTGGTCTCATTCTCTGTTTAATTGCTGTTCGTTGTATCTGATTGTTCTAATTTTAGTGGTTTCATTCTCGGTTTTGTTGCTGTTAATTGTATCTGAATGTTCTAATCTTAGTCCTTTCATTCTCTGTTTGGTTGCTGTTCGTTGTATCTGACTGTTCTAATTTTAGTGGTCTCATTCTCTGTTTTGTTGCTGTTCGTTGTATCTGATTGTTTTAGTTTTAGTGGTTTCATTCTCTGTTTTGTTGTTGTTCGTTGTATTTGATTGTTCTAGTTTTAGTGGTTTCATTCCGTTTTGTTGGTCTTCGTTGTATCTGATTGTTCTAGTTTTAGTGGTTTCATTTTCGGTTTTGTTTCTGTTCGTTGTATGTGATTGTTCCTGTTTTAGTGGTCTCATTCTCTGTTTTATTGCTGTTCGTTGTATCTGATTGTTCTAGTTTTAGTGGTTTCATTCTCGGTTTTGTTGCTGTTCAATGTATCTGATTGATCTAATTTTAGTGGTCTCATTCTCTGTTTTGTTGCATCTGATTGTTCTAATTTTAGTGGTTTCATTCTCAGTTTTATTCCTGTTCATTGTATCGGATTGTTCTAGGTTTAGTGGTTACATTCTCTATTTTGTTCCTGTTCGTTGTATCTAATTGTTCTAGTTTTAGTGGTTTCATTCTGTTTTGTTACTCTTCGTTGTATCTGATTGTTCTAGTTTTAGTGGTCTCATTCTCTGTTTAGTTGCTGTTCGTTGTATCTGATTGTTCTAATTTTATTTGTTTCATTCTGTTTTGTTGTATCTGATTTTTCTAGTTTTAGTGGTTTCATTGTCAGTTTTGTTTCTGTTCATTGTATCTGATTGTTCTAGGTTTAGTGGTCTTATTCTGTTTTGTTGCATCTGATTGTTCTAATTTTAGTGGTCTCATTCTTAGTTTTGTTGCTGTTCGTTGTATCTGATTGTTGTAGTTTTAGTGGTTTCATTCTTGGTTTTGTTGCTGTTTGTTGTATCTGATTGTTCTAGTTTTAGTGGTTTCATTCCGTTTTGTTGCTGTTCGTTGTATCTGATTGTTCTAGTTTTAATGGTTTCATTTTAGGTTTTGTTTCTGTTCGTTGTATCTGATTGTTCCTGTTTAGTGGTCTCATTATCGGTTTTGTTGCTGTTCGTTGTATCTGATTGGTCTAGTGTTAGTGGTTTCATTTTCGTTTTTTTTGCTGTTCAATGTATCTGATTGTTCTAATTTTAGTGGGCTCATTCTCTGTTTTGTTGCATCTGATTGTTCTAGTTTTAGTGGTTCCATTCTCAGTTTTGTTTCTGTTCATTGTATCGGATTGTTCTAGGCTTAGTGGTCTCATTTTCTATTTTGTTGCTGTTCGTTGTATCTAATTGTTCTAGTTTTAGTGGTTTCATTCTGTTTTGTTGCTGTTCGTTGTATCTGATTGTTCTAGTCTTAGTGGTCTCATTCTCAGTTTTGTTTCTGTTCGTTGTATCTGATTGTTCTAGTTTTAGTGGTATCATTCTTGGTTTTGTTGCTGTTCAATGTATCTGATTGTTGTAGTTTTAGTGGTTTCATTCTCTGTTTTGTTGCTGTTCGTTGTATCTGATTATTCTAGTTTTAGTGGTTTCATTCTTGGTTTTGTTGCTGTTTGTTGTATCTGATTGTTCTAGTTTTAGTGGTTTCATTCCGTTTTGTTGCTGTTCGTTGTATCTGATTGTTCTAGTTTTAATGGTTTCATTTTCGGTTTTGTTTGTTCGTTGTATCTGATTGTTCCTGTTTAGTGGTCTCATTATCGGTTTTGTTGCTGTTCGTTGTATCTGATTGGTCTAGTGTTAGTGGTTTCATTTTCGTTTTTTTTGCTGTTCAATGTATCTTATTGTTCTAGTTTTAGTGGACTCAATTCTCGGTTTTGTTGCTGTTCATTGTATCTTATTGTTCTAGTTTTAGTGGTCTCATTCTCTGTTTAGTTGCTGTTCGTTATATCTGATTGTTCTAATTTTAGTGGTTTCATTCTCTGTTTTGTTGCTGTTAATTGTATCTGAATGTTCTAATCTTAGTGGTTTCATTCTCTGTTTAGTTGCTGTTCGTTGTATTTGACTGTTTTAGTTTTAGTGGTTTCATTATCTGTTTTGGTGCTGTCCAATGCATCTGATTGTTCTAGTTTTAGTGGTTTCATTCTTTGTTTTGTTGCTGTTCGTTGTATCTGATTGTTCTAGTTTTAGTGGTCTCATTCTCAGTTTTGTTGCTGTTCAATGTATCTGATTGTTCTAGTTTTAGTGGTTTCATTCTCTGTTTTGTTGCTATTAGTTGTATCTGATGGTTCTAGTCTTAGTGGTCTCATTCTCAGTTTTGTTGCTGTTCAATGTATCTGATTGTTCTAGTTTTAGTGGTTTCATTCTTGGTTTTGTTGCTGTTTGTTGTATCTGATTGTTCTAGTTTTAGTGGTTTCATTCCGTTTTGTTGCTGTTCGTTGTATCTGATTGTTCTAGTTTTAATGGTTTCATTTTCGGTTTTGTTTGTTCGTTGTATCTGATTGTTCCTGTTTAGTGGTCTCATTATCGGTTTTGTTGCTGTTCGTTGTATCTGATTGGTCTAGTGTTAGTGGTTTCATTTTCGTTTTTTTTGCTGTTCAATGTATCTGATTGTTCTCATTTTAGTGGGCTCATTCTCTGTTTTGTTGCATCTGATCGTTCTAGTTTTAGTGGTTTCATTCTCTGTTTTGTTTCTGTTCATTGTATCGGATTGCTATAGGCTTAGTGGTCTCATTCTCTATTTTGTTTCTGTTCGTTGTATCTAATTGTTCTAGTTTTAGTGGTTTCATTCTGTTTTGTTGCTGTTCGTTGTATCTGATTGTTCTAGTCTTAGTGGTTTCATTCTCGGTTTTGTTGTTGTTCGTTGTATCCGATTGTTCTAGTTTTAGTGGTCTCATTCTTGGTTTTGTTGCTGTTCGTTGTATCTGATTGTTCTAGTTTTAATGGTTTCATTCCCGGTTTTGTTGCTGTTAAATGTATCTGATTGTTCTAGTTTTAGTGGTCTCATTTTCTGTTTTGTTGCATCTGATTGTTCTAGGTTTAGTGGTCTCATTCTGTTTTGTTCTATCGGATTGTTCTAGTTTTAGTGGTTTCATTCTCAGTTTTGTTTCTGTTCGTTGTATCTGATTGTTCTAGTTTTAGTGGTATCATTCTTGGTTTTGTTGCTGTTCAATGTATCTGATTGTTCTAGTGGTCTCATTCTCTGTTTTGTTGCATCTGATTGTTCTCGTTTTAGTGGTTTCATTCTCTGTTTTGTTGTATTTGATTGTTCTAGTTTTAGTGGTCTCATTCTTGGTTTTGTTGCTGTTCATTGCATCTGTTTTTTGTTCTAGTTTTAGTGGTTTCTTTCTCTTTTTTGTTGCTGTTCGTTGTATCTGATTGTTCTAGTTTTAGTGGTTTCATTCTCGGTTTTGTTGCTGTTCATTGTATCTGATTGTTCTAGTTTTAGTGGACTCAATTCTCGGTTTTGTTGCTGTTCATTGTATCTTATTGTTCTAGTTTTAGTGGTCTCATTCTCTGTTTAGTTGCTGTTCGTTATATCTGATTGTTCTAATTTTAGTGGTTTCATTCTCTGTTTTGTTGCTGTTAATTGTATCTGAATGTTCTAATCTTAGTGGTTTCATTCTCTGTTTAGTTGCTGTTCGTTGTATTTGACTGTTTTAGTTTTAGTGGTTTCATTATCTGTTTTGGTGCTGTCCAATGCATCTGATTGATCTAGTTTTAGTGGTTTCATTCTTTGTTTTGTTGCTGTTCGTTGTATCTGATTGTTCTAGTTTTAGTGGTCTCATTCTCAGTTTTGTTGCTGTTCAATGTATCTGATTGTTCTAGTTTTAGTGGTTTCATTCTCTGTTTTGTTGCTATTAGTTGTATCTGATGGTTCTAGTCTTAGTGGTCTCATTCTCAGTTTTGTTGCTGTTCAATGTATCTGATTGTTCTAGTTTTAGTGGTTTCATTCTCTGTTTTGTTGCTGTTCGTTGTATCTGATTGTTCTAGTCTTAGTGGTCTCATTCTCAGTTTTATTGCTGTTCAATGCATCTGATTGTTCTAGTTTTAGTGGTTTCATTTTCTTTTTTTTGCTGTTCAATGTATCTGATTGTTCTAATTTTAGTGGGCTCATTCTCTGTTTTGTTGCATCTGATTGTTCTAGTTTTAGTGGTTCCATTCTCAGTTTTGTTTCTGTTCATTGTATCGGATTGTTCTAGGCTTAGTGGTCTCATTCTCTATTTTGTTGCTGTTCATTGTATCTAATTGTTCTAGTTTTAGTGGTTTCATTCTGTTTTGTTGCTGTTCGTTGTATCTGATTGTTCTAGTCTTAGTGGTTTCATTCTCGGTTTTGTTGCTGTTCGCTGTATCTGATTGTTCTAGTTTTAGTGGTTTCATTCTCGGTTTTGTTGCTGTTCATTGTATCTGATTGTTCTAGTTTTAGTGGACTCATTCTCGGTTTTGTTGCTGTTCATTGTATCTTATTGTTCTAGTTTTAGTGGTCTCATTCTCTGTTTAGTTGCTGTTCGTTGTATCTGATTGTTCTAATTTTAGTGGTTTCATTCTCTGTTTTGTTGCTGTTAATTGTATCTGAATGTTCTAATCTTAGTAGTTTCATTCTCTGTTTAGTTGCTGTTCGTTGTATTTGACTGTTTTAGTTTTAGTGGTTTCATTCTCTGTTTTGGTGCTGTCCAATGCATCTGATTGTTCTAGTTTTAGTGGTTTCATTCTTTGTTTTGTTGCTGTTCGTTGTATCTGATTGTTCTAGTTTTAGTGGTCTCATTCTCAGTTTTGTTGCTGTTCAATGTATCTGATTGTTCTAGTTTTAGTGCTTTCATTCTCTGTTTTGTTGCTATTAGTTGTATCTGATTGTTCTAGTCTTAGTGGTCTCATTCCGTTTTGTTGCTGTTCGTTGTATCTGATTGTTCTAGTTTTAATGGTTTCATTTTCGGTTTTGTTTGTTCGTTGTATCTGATTGTTCCTGTTTAGTGGTCTCATTATCGGTTTTGTTGCTGTTCGTTGTATCTGATTGGTCTAGTGTTAGTGGTTTCATTTTCGTTTTTTTTGCTGTTCAATGTATCTGATTGTTCTCATTTTAGTGGGCTCATTCTCTGTTTTGTTGCATCTGATCGTTCTAGTTTTAGTGGTTTCATTCTCTGTTTTGTTTCTGTTCATTGTATCGGATTGCTAAAGGCTTAGTGGTCTCATTCTCTATTTTGTTTCTGTTCGTTGTATCTAATTGTTCTAGTTTTAGTGGTTTCATTCTGTTTTGTTGCTGTTCGTTGTATCTGATTGTTCTAGTCTTAGTGGTTTCATTCTCGGTTTTGTTGTTGTTCGTTGTATCCGATTGTTCTAGTTTTAGTGGTCTCATTCTTGGTTTTGTTGCTGTTCGTTGTATCTGATTGTTCAAGTTTTAATGGTTTCAATCTCGGTTTTGTTGCTGTTAAATGTATCTGATTGTTCTAGTTTTAGTGGTCTCATTTTCTGTTTTGTTGCATCTGATTGTTCTAGGTTTAGTGGTCTCATTCTGTTTTGTTCTATCGGATTGTTCTAGTTTTAGTGGTCTCATTCTCAGTTTTGTTTCTGTTCGTTGTATCTGATTGTTCTAGTTTTAGTGGTATCATTCTTGGTTTTGTTGCTGTTCAATGTATTTGATTGTTCTAGTGGTCTCATTCTCTGTTTTGTTGCATCTGATTGTTCTCGTTTTAGTGGTTTCATTCTCTGTTTTGTTGTATTTGATTGTTCTAGTTTTAGTGGTCTCATTCTTGGTTTTGTTGCTGTTCATTGCATCTGTTTTTTGTTCTAGTTTTAGTGGTTTCTTTCTCTTTTTTGTTGCTGTTCGTTGTATCTGATTGTTCTAGTTTTAGTGGTTTCATTCTCGGTTTTGTTGCTGTTCATTGTATCTGATTGTTCTAGTTTTAGTGGACTCATTCTCGGTTTTGTTGCTGTTCATTGTATCTTATTGTTCTAGTTTTAGTGGTCTCATTCTCTGTTTAGTTGCTGTTCGTTATATCTGATTGTTCTAATTTTAGTGGTTTCATTCTCTGTTTTGTTGCTGTTAATTGTATCTGAATGTTCTAATCTTAGTGGTTTCATTCTCTGTTTAGTTGCTGTTCGTTGTATTTGACTGTTTTAGTTTTAATGGTTTCATTCTCTGTTTTGGTGCTGTCCAATGCATCTGATTGTTCTAGTTTTAGTGGTTTCATTCTTTGTTTTGTTGCTCTTCGTTGTATCTGATTGTTCTAGTTTTAGTGGTCTCATTCTCAGTTTTGTTGCTGTTCAATGTATCTGATTGTTCTAGTTTTAGTGGTTTCATTCTCTGTTTTGTTGCTATTAGTTGTATCTGATGGTTCTAGTCTTAGTGGTCTCATTCTCAGTTTTGTTGCTGTTCAATGTATCTGATTGTTCTAGTTTTAGTGGTTTCATTCTCTGTTTTGTTGCTGTTCGTTGTATCTGATTGTTCTAGTCTTAGTGGTCTCATTCTCAGTTTTATTGCTATTCAATGCATCTGATTGTTCTAGTTTTAGTGGTTTCATTTTCTTTTTTTTGCTGTTCAATGTATCTGATTGTTCTAATTTTAGTGGGCTCATTCTCTGTTTTGTTGCATCTGATTGTTCTAGTTTTAGCGGTTCCATTCTCAGTTTTGTTTCTGTTCATTGTATCGGATTGTTCTAGGCTTAGTGGTCTCATTCTCTATTTTGTTGCTGGTCGTTGTATCTAATTGTTCTAGTTTTAGTGGTTTCATTCTGTTTTGTTGCTGTTCGTTGTATCTGATTGTTCTAGTCTTAGTGGTTTCATTCTCGGTTTTGTTGCTGTTCGCTGTATCTGATTGTTCTAGTTTTAGTGGTTTCATTCTCGGTTTTGTTGCTGTTCATTGTATCTGATTGTTCTAGTTTTAGTGGACTCATTCTCGGTTTTGTTGCTGTTCATTGTATCTTATTGTTCTAGTTTTAGTGGTCTCATTCTCTGTTTAGTTGCTGTTCGTTGTATCTGATTGTTCTAATTTTAGTGGTTTCATTCTCTGTTTTGTTGCTGTTAATTGTATCTGAATGTTCTAATCTTAGTGGTTTCATTCTCTGTTTAGTTGCTGTTCTTTGTATTTGACTGTTTTAGTTTTAGTGGTTTCATTCTCTGTTTTGGTGCTGTACAATGCATCTGATTGTTCTAGTTTTAGTGGTTTCATTCTTTGTTTTGTTGCTGTTCGTTGTATCTGATTGTTCTAGTTTTAGTGCTCTCATTCTCAGTTTTGTTGCTGTTCAATGTATCTGATTGTTCTAGTTTTAGTGGTTTCATTCTCTGTTTTGTTGCTATTAGTTGTATCTGATTGTTCTAGTCTTAGTGGTCTCATTCTCAGTTTTGTTGCTGTTCAATGTATCTGATTGTTCTAGTTTTAGTGGTTTCATTCTCTGTTTTGTTGCTGTTCGTTGTATCTGATTGTTCTAGTCTTAGTGGTCTCATTCTCAGTTTTATTGCTGTTCAATGCATCTGATTGTTCTAGTTTTAGTGGTTTCATTTTCTTTTTTTTGCTGTTCAATGTATCTGATTGTTCTAATTTTAGTGGGTTCATTCTCTGTTTTGTTGCATCTGATTGTTCTAGTTTTAGTGGTTCCATTCTCAGTTTTGTTTCTGTTCATTGCATCGGATTGTTCTAGGCTTAGTGGTCTCATTCTCTATTTTGTTGCTGTTCGTTGTATCTAATTGTTCTAGTCTTAGTGGTTTCATTCTGTTTTGTTGCTGTTCGCTGTATCTGATTGTTCTAGTTTTAATGATTTCATTCTCGGTTTTGTTGCTGTTAAATGTATCTGATTGTTCTAGTTTTAGTGGTCTCATTTTCTGTTTTGTTGCATCTGATTGTTCTAGATTTAGTGGTTTCATTGTCAGTTTTGTCTGTTCATTGTATCTGATTGTTCTAGGTTTAGTGGTCTCATTCTGTTTTGTTTCAGCGGATTGTTCTAGTTTTAGTGGTCTCATTCTCAGTTTTGTTTCTGTTCGTTGTATCTGATTGTTCTAGTTTTAGTGGTATCATTCTTGGTTTTGTTGCTGTTCAATGTATCTTATTGTTATAGTGGTCTCATTCTCTGTTTTGTTGCATCTGATTGTTCTCTTTTTAGTGGTTTCATTCTCTGTTTTGTTGTATTTGATTGTTCTAGTTTTAGTGGTCTCATTCTCAGTTTTGTTGTTGTTCATTGCATCTGATTGTTCTAGATTTAGTGGTTTCATTCTCTTTTTTGTTGCTGTTCGTTGTATCTGATTGTTCTAGTTTTAGTGGTTTCATTCTCGGTTTTGTTGCTGTTCATTGTATCTGATTGTTCTAGTTTTAGTGGAATCATTCTCGGTTTTGTTGCTGTTCATTGTATCTGATTGTTCTAGTTTTAGTGGTCTCATTCTCTGTTTAGTTGCTGTTTGTTGTATCTGACTGTTTTAGTTTTAGTGGTTTCATTCTCAGTTTTGTTTCTGTTCATTGTATCGGATTGTTCTAGGCTTAGTGGTCTCATTCTCTATTTTGTTGCTGTTCGTTGTATCTGATTGTTCTAGTTTTAGTGGTTTCATTCTCGGTTTTGTTGCTGTTCATTGTATCTGATTGTTCTAGTTTTAGTGGTCTCATTCTCTGTTTAATTGCTGTTCGTTGTATCTGATTGTTCTAATTTTAGTGGTTTCATTCTCGGTTTTGTTGCTGTTAATTGTATCTGAATGTTCTAATCTTAGTCCTTTCATTCTCTGTTTGGTTGCTGTTCGTTGTATCTGACTGTTCTAGTTTTAGTGGTCTCATTCTCTGTTTTGTTGCTGTTCGTTGTATCTGATTGTTTTAGTTTTAGTGGTTTCATTCTCTGTTTTGTTGTTGTTCGTTGTATTTGATTGTTCTAGTTTTAGTGGTTTCATTCCGTTTTGTTGGTCTTCGTTGTATCTGATTGTTCTAGTTTTAGTGGTTTCATTTTCGGTTTTGTTTCTGTTCGTTGTATGTGATTGTTCCTGTTTTAGTGGTCTCATTCTCTGTTTTATTGCTGTTCGTTGTATCTGATTGTTCTAGTTTTAGTGGTTTCATTCTCGGTTTTGTTGCTGTTCAATGTATCTGATTGATCTAATTTTAGTGGTCTCATTCTCTGTTTTGTTGCATCTGATTGTTCTAATTTTAGTGGTTTCATTCTCAGTTTTATTCCTGTTCATTGTATCGGATTGTTCTAGGTTTAGTGGTTACATTCTCTATTTTGTTCCTGTTCGTTGTATCTAATTGTTCTAGTTTTAGTGGTTTCATTCTGTTTTGTTACTCTTCGTTGTATCTGATTGTTCTAGTTTTAGTGGTCTCATTCTCTGTTTAGTTGCTGTTCGTTGTATCTGATTGTTCTAATTTTATTTGTTTCATTCTCTGTTTTGTTGTATCTGATTTTTCTAGTTTTAGTGGTTTCATTGTCAGTTTTGTTTCTGTTCATTGTATCTGATTGTTCTAGGTTTAGTGGTCTTATTCTGTTTTGTTGCATCTGATTGTTCTAATTTTAGTGGTCTCATTCTTAGTTTTGTTGCTGTTCGTTGTATCTGATTGTTGTAGTTTTAGTGGTTTCATTCTTGGTTTTGTTGCTGTTTGTTGTATCTGATTGTTCTAGTTTTAGTGGTTTCATTCCGTTTTGTTGCTGTTCGTTGTATCTGATTGTTCTAGTTTTAATGGTTTCAATTTAGGTTTTGTTTCTGTTCGTTGTATCTGATTGTTCCTGTTTAGTGGTCTCATTATCGGTTTTGTTGCTGTTCGTTGTATCTGATTGGTCTAGTGTTAGTGGTTTCATTTTCGTTTTTTTTGCTGTTCAATGTATCTGATTGTTCTAATTTTAGTGGGCTCATTCTCTGTTTTGTTGCATCTGATTGTTCTAGTTTTAGTGGTTCCATTCTCAGTTTTGTTTCTGTTCATTGTATCGGATTGTTCTAGGCTTAGTGGTCTCATTTTCTATTTTGTTGCTGTTCGTTGTATCTAATTGTTCTAGTTTTAGTGGTTTCATTCTGTTTTGTTGCTGTTCGTTGTATCTGATTGTTCTAGTCTTAGTGGTCTCATTCTCAGTTTTGTTTCTGTTCGTTGTATCTGATTGTTCTAGTTTTAGTGGTATCATTCTTGGTTTTGTTGCTGTTCAATGTATCTGATTGTTATAGTGGTCTCATTCTCTGTTTTGTTGCATCTGATTGTTCTCTTTTTAGTGGTTTCATTCTCTGTTTTGTTGTATTTGATTGTTCTAGTTTTAGTGGTCTCATTCTCGGTTTTGTTGCTGTTCATTGTATCTGATTGTTCTAGTTTTAGTGGAATCATTCTCGGTTTTGTTGCTGTTCATTGTATCTGATTGTTCTAGTTTTAGTGGTCTCATTCTCTGTTTAGTTGCTGTTTGTTGTATCTGACTGTTTTAGTTTTAGTGGTTTCATTCTCAGTTTTGTTTCTGTTCATTGTATCGGATTGTTCTAGGCTTAGTGGTCTCATTCTCTATTTTGTTGCTGTTCGTTGTATCTGATTGTTCTAGTTTTAGTGGTTTCATTCTCGGTTTTGTTGCTGTTCATTGTATCTGATTGTTCTAGTTTTAGTGGTCTCATTCTCTGTTTAATTGCTGTTCGTTGTATCTGATTGTTCTAATTTTAGTGGTTTCATTCTCGGTTTTGTTGCTGTTAATTGTATCTGAATGTTCTAATCTTAGTCCTTTCATTCTCTGTTTGGTTGCTGTTCGTTGTATCTGACTGTTCTAGTTTTAGTGGTCTCATTCTCTGTTTTGTTGCTGTTCGTTGTATCTGATTGTTTTAGTTTTAGTGGTTTCATTCTCTGTTTTGTTGTTGTTCGTTGTATTTGATTGTTCTAGTTTTAGTGGTTTCATTCCGTTTTGTTGGTCTTCGTTGTATCTGATTGTTCTAGTTTTAGTGGTTTCATTTTCGGTTTTGTTTCTGTTCGTTGTATGTGATTGTTCCTGTTTTAGTGGTCTCATTCTCTGTTTTATTGCTGTTCGTTGTATCTGATTGTTCTAGTTTTAGTGGTTTCATTCTCGGTTTTGTTGCTGTTCAATGTATCTGATTGATCTAATTTTAGTGGTCTCATTCTCTGTTTTGTTGCATCTGATTGTTCTAATTTTAGTGGTTTCATTCTCAGTTTTATTCCTGTTCATTGTATCGGATTGTTCTAGGTTTAGTGGTTACATTCTCTATTTTGTTCCTGTTCGTTGTATCTAATTGTTCTAGTTTTAGTGGTTTCATTCTGTTTTGTTACTCTTCGTTGTATCTGATTGTTCTAGTTTTAGGGGTCTCATTCTCTGTTTAGTTGCTGTTCGTTGTATCTGATTGTTCTAATTTTATTTGTTTCATTCTCTGTTTTGTTGTATCTGATTTTTCTAGTTTTAGTGGTTTCATTGTCAGTTTTGTTTCTGTTCATTGTATCTGATTGTTCTAGGTTTAGTGGTCTTATTCTGTTTTGTTGCATCTGATTGTTCTAATTTTAGTGGTCTCATTCTTAGTTTTGTTGCTGTTCGTTGTATCTGATTGTTGTAGTTTTAGTGGTTTCATTCTTGGTTTTGTTGCTGTTTGTTGTATCTGATTGTTCTAGTTTTAGTGGTTTCATTCCGTTTTGTTGCTGTTCGTTGTATCTGATTGTTCTAGTTTTAATGGTTTCAATTTAGGTTTTGTTTCTGTTCGTTGTATCTGATTGTTCCTGTTTAGTGGTCTCATTATCGGTTTTGTTGCTGTTCGTTGTATCTGATTGGTCTAGTGTTAGTGGTTTCATTTTCGTTTTTTTTGCTGTTCAATGTATCTGATTGTTCTAATTTTAGTGGGCTCATTCTCTGTTTTGTTGCATCTGATTGTTCTAGTTTTAGTGGTTCCATTCTCAGTTTTGTTTCTGTTCATTGTATCGGATTGTTCTAGGCTTAGTGGTCTCATTCTCAGTTTTGTTTCTGTTCGTTGTATCTGATTGTTCTAGTTTTAGTGGTTTCATTCTGTTTTGTTGCTGTTCGTTGTATCTGATTGTTCTAGTCTTAGTGGTCTCATTCTCAGTTTTGTTTCTGTTCGTTGTATCTGATTGTTCTAGTTTTAGTGGTATCATTCTTGGTTTTGTTGCTGTTCAATGTATCTGATTGTTATAGTGGTCTCATTCTCTGTTTTGTTGCATCTGATTGTTCTCTTTTTAGTGGTTTCATTCTCTGTTTTGTTGTATTTGATTGTTCTAGTTTTAGTGGTCTCATTCTCAGTTTTGTTGTTGTTCATTGCATCTGATTGTTCTAGATTTAGTGGTTTCATTCTCTTTTTTGTTGCTGTTCGTTGTATCTGATTGTTCTAGTTTTAGTGGTTTCATTCTCGGTTTTGTTGCTGTTCATTGTATCTGATTGTTCTAGTTTTAGTGGTTTCATTCTCTGTTTTGTTGCTATTAGTTGTATCTGATTGTTCTAGTCTTAGTGGTCTCATTCTCAGTTTTGTTGCTGTTCAATGTATCTGATTGTTCTAGTTTTAGTGGTTTCATTCTCTGTTTTGTTGCTGTTCGTTGTATCTGATTGTTCTAGTCTTAGTGGTCTCATTCTCAGTTTTATTGCTGTTCAATGCATCTGATTGTTCTAGTTTTAGTGGTTTCATTTTCTTTTTTTTGCTGTTCAATGTATCTGATTGTTCTAATTTTAGTGGGTTCATTCTCTGTTTTGTTGCATCTGATTGTTCTAGTTTTAGTGGTTCCATTCTCAGTTTTGTTTCTGTTCATTGCATCGGATTGTTCTAGGCTTAGTGGTCTCATTCTCTATTTTGTTGCTGTTCGTTGTATCTAATTGTTCTAGTCTTAGTGGTTTCATTCTGTTTTGTTGCTGTTCGCTGTATCTGATTGTTCTAGTTTTAATGATTTCATTCTCGGTTTTGTTGCTGTTAAATGTATCTGATTGTTCTAGTTTTAGTGGTCTCATTTTCTGTTTTGTTGCATCTGATTGTTCTAGATTTAGTGGTTTCATTGTCAGTTTTGTCTGTTCATTGTATCTGATTGTTCTAGGTTTAGTGGTCTCATTCTGTTTTGTTGCAGCGGATTGTTCTAGTTTTAGTGGTCTCATTCTCAGTTTTGTTTCTGTTCGTTGTATCTGATTGTTCTAGTTTTAGTGGTATCATTCTTGGTTTTGTTGCTGTTCAATGTATCTGATTGTTATAGTGGTCTCATTCTCTGTTTTGTTGCATCTGATTGTTCTCTTTTTAGTGGTTTCATTCTCTGTTTTGTTGTATTTGATTGTTCTAGTTTTAGTGGTCTCATTCTCAGTTTTGTTGTTGTTCATTGCATCTGATTGTTCTAGATTTAGTGGTTTCATTCTCTTTTTTGTTGCTGTTCGTTGTATCTGATTGTTCTAGTTTTAGTGGTTTCATTCTCGGTTTTGTTGCTGTTCATTGTATCTGATTGTTCTAGTTTTAGTGGAATCATTCTCGGTTTTGTTGCTGTTCATTGTATCTGATTGTTCTAGTTTTAGTGGTCTCATTCTCTGTTTAGTTGCTGTTTGTTGTATCTGACTGTTTTAGTTTTAGTGGTTTCATTCTCAGTTTTGTTTCTGTTCATTGTATCGGATTGTTCTAGGCTTAGTGGTCTCATTCTCTATTTTGTTGCTGTTCGTTGTATCTGATTGTTCTAGTTTTAGTGGTTTCATTCTCGGTTTTGTTGCTGTTCATTGTATCTGATTGTTCTAGTTTTAGTGGTCTCATTCTCGGTTTTGTTGCTGTTCATTGTATCTTGTTGTTCTAGTTTTAGTGGTCTCATTCTCTGTTTAATTGCTGTTCGTTGTATCTGATTGTTCTAATTTTAGTGGTTTCATTCTCGGTTTTGTTGCTGTTAATTGTATCTGAATGTTCTAATCTTAGTCCTTTCATTCTCTGTTTGGTTGCTGTTCGTTGTATCTGACTGTTCTAGTTTTAGTGGTCTCATTCTCTGTTTTGTTGCTGTTCGTTGTATCTGATTGTTTTAGTTTTAGTGGTTTCATTCTCTGTTTTGTTGTTGTTCGTTGTATTTGATTGTTCTAGTTTTAGTGGTTTCATTCCGTTTTGTTGGTCTTCGTTGTATCTGATTGTTCTAGTTTTAGTGGTTTCATTTTCGGTTTTGTTTCTGTTCGTTGTATGTGATTGTTCCTGTTTTAGTGGTCTCATTCTCTGTTTTATTGCTGTTCGTTGTATCTGATTGTTCTAGTTTTAGTGGTTTCATTCTCGGTTTTGTTGCTGTTCAATGTATCTGATTGATCTAATTTTAGTGGTCTCATTCTCTGTTTTGTTGCATCTGATTGTTCTAATTTTAGTGGTTTCATTCTCAGTTTTATTCCTGTTCATTGTATCGGATTGTTCTAGGTTTAGTGGTTACATTCTCTATTTTGTTCCTGTTCGTTGTATCTAATTGTTCTAGTTTTAGTGGTTTCATTCTGTTTTGTTACTCTTCGTTGTATCTGATTGTTCTAGTTTTAGTGGTCTCATTCTCTGTTTAGTTGCTGTTCGTTGTATCTGATTGTTCTAATTTTATTTGTTTCATTCTCTGTTTTGTTGTATCTGATTTTTCTAGTTTTAGTGGTTTCATTGTCAGTTTTGTTTCTGTTCATTGTATCTGATTGTTCTAGGTTTAGTGGTCTTATTCTGTTTTGTTGCATCTGATTGTTCTAATTTTAGTGGTCTCATTCTTAGTTTTGTTGCTGTTCGTTGTATCTGATTGTTGTAGTTTTAGTGGTTTCATTCTTGGTTTTGTTGCTGTTTGTTGTATCTGATTGTTCTAGTTTTAGTGGTTTCATTCCGTTTTGTTGCTGTTCGTTGTATCTGATTGTTCTAGTTTTAATGGTTTCATTTTAGGTTTTGTTTCTGTTCGTTGTATCTGATTGTTCCTGTTTAGTGGTCTCATTATCGGTTTTGTTGCTGTTCGTTGTATCTGATTGGTCTAGTGTTAGTGGTTTCATTTTCGTTTTTTTTGCTGTTCAATGTATCTGATTGTTCTAATTTTAGTGGGCTCATTCTCTGTTTTGTTGCATCTGATTGTTCTAGTTTTAGTGGTTCCATTCTCAGTTTTGTTTCTGTTCATTGTATCGGATTGTTCTAGGCTTAGTGGTCTCATTTTCTATTTTGTTGCTGTTCGTTGTATCTAATTGTTCTAGTTTTAGTGGTTTCATTCTGTTTTGTTGCTGTTCGTTGTATCTGATTGTTCTAGTCTTAGTGGTCTCATTCTCAGTTTTGTTTCTGTTCGTTGTATCTGATTGTTCTAGTTTTAGTGGTATCATTCTTGGTTTTGTTGCTGTTCAATGTATCTGATTGTTATAGTGGTCTCATTCTCTGTTTTGTTGCATCTGATTGTTCTCTTTTTAGTGGTTTCATTCTCTGTTTTGTTGTATTTGATTGTTCTAGTTTTAGTGGTCTCATTCTCAGTTTTGTTGTTGTTCATTGCATCTGATTGTTCTAGATTTAGTGGTTTCATTCTCTTTTTTGTTGCTGTTCGTTGTATCTGATTGTTCTAGTTTTAGTGGTTTCATTCTCGGTTTTGTTGCTGTTCATTGTATCTGATTGTTCTAGTTTTAGTGGAATCATTCTCGGTTTTGTTGCTGTTCATTGTATCTGATTGTTCTAGTTTTAGTGGTCTCATTCTCTGTTTAGTTGCTGTTTGTTGTATCTGACTGTTTTAGTTTTAGTGGTTTCATTCTCAGTTTTGTTTCTGTTCATTGTATCGGATTGTTCTAGGCTTAGTGGTCTCATTCTCTATTT
Organism: Bathymodiolus brooksi; assembly: GCA_963680875.1. NCBI lineage: Eukaryota > Metazoa > Mollusca > Bivalvia > Mytilida > Modiolidae > Bathymodiolus > Bathymodiolus brooksi. The sequence goes on along the minus strand of OY804585.1, from coordinate 82,106,946 downwards.
TGTTGCTGTTCGTTGTATCTGATTGTTCTAGTTTTAGTGGTTTCATTCTCGGTTTTGTTGCTGTTCATTGTATCTGATTGTTCTAGTTTTAGTGGTCTCATTCTCGGTTTTGTTGCTGTTCATTGTATCTTGTTGTTCTAGTTTTAGTGGTCTCATTCTCTGTTTAATTGCTGCTAATTGTATCTGAATGTTCTAATCTTAGTCCTTTCATTCTCTGTTTAGTTGCTGTTCGTTGTATCTGACTGTTCTAGTTTTAGTGGTCTCATTCTCTGTTTTGTTGCTGTTCGTTGTATCTGATTGTTTTAGTTTTAGTGGTTTCATTCTCTGTTTTGTTGTTGTTCGTTGTATTTGATTGTTCTAGTTTTAGTGGTTTCATTCCGTTTTGTTGGTCTTCGTTGTATCTGATTGTTCTAGTTTTAGTGGTTTCATTTTCGGTTTTGTTTCTGTTCGTTGTATGTGATTGTTCCTGTTTTAGTGGTCTCATTCTCTGTTTTATTGCTGTTCGTTGTATCTGATTGTTCTAGTTTTAGTGGTTTCATTCTCGGTATTGTTGCTGTTCAATGTATCTGATTGATCTAATTTTAGTGGTCTCATTCTCTGTTTTGTTGCATCTGATTGTTCTAATTTTAGTGGTTTCATTCTCAGTTTTATTCCTGTTCATTGTATCGGATTGTTCTAGGTTTAGTGGTCTCATTCTCTATTTTGTTCCTGTTCGTTGTATCTAATTGTTCTAGTTTTAGTGGTTTCATTCTGTTTTGTTACTGTTCGTTGTATCTGATTGTTCTAGTCTTAGTGGTTCCATTCTCGGTTTTGTTGCTGTTCGTTTTATCTGATTGTTCTAGTTTTAGTGGTCTCATTCTCAGTTTTGTTGCTGTTCAATGTATCTGATTGTTCTAGTTTTAGTGGTTTCATTCTCTGTTTTGTTGCTGTTCGTTGTATCTGATTGTTCTAGTCTTAGTGGTCTCATTCTCAGTTTTATTGCTGTTCAATGCATCTGATTGTTCTAGTTTTAGTGGTTTCATTTTCTTTTTTTTGCTGTTCAATGTATCTGATTGTTCTAATTTTAGTGGGTTCATTCTCTGTTTTGTTGCATCTGATTGTTCTAGTTTTAGTGGTTCCATTCTCAGTTTTGTTTCTGTTCATTGCATCGGATTGTTCTAGGCTTAGTGGTCTCATTCTCTATTTTGTTGCTGTTCGTTGTATCTAATTGTTCTAGTCTTAGTGGTTTCATTCTGTTTTGTTGCTGTTCGCTGTATCTGATTGTTCTAGTTTTAATGATTTCATTCTCGGTTTTGTTGCTGTTAAATGTATCTGATTGTTCTAGTTTTAGTGGTCTCATTTTCTGTTTTGTTGCATCTGATTGTTCTAGATTTAGTGGTTTCATTGTCAGTTTTGTCTGTTCATTGTATCTGATTGTTCTAGGTTTAGTGGTCTCATTCTGTTTTGTTTCAGCGGATTGTTCTAGTTTTAGTGGTCTCATTCTCAGTTTTGTTTCTGTTCGTTGTATCTGATTGTTCTAGTTTTAGTGGTATCATTCTTGGTTTTGTTGCTGTTCAATGTATCTTATTGTTATAGTGGTCTCATTCTCTGTTTTGTTGCATCTGATTGTTCTCTTTTTAGTGGTTTCATTCTCTGTTTTGTTGTATTTGATTGTTCTAGTTTTAGTGGTCTCATTCTCAGTTTTGTTGTTGTTCATTGCATCTGATTGTTCTAGATTTAGTGGTTTCATTCTCTTTTTTGTTGCTGTTCGTTGTATCTGATTGTTCTAGTTTTAGTGGTTTCATTCTCGGTTTTGTTGCTGTTCATTGTATCTGATTGTTCTAGTTTTAGTGGAATCATTCTCGGTTTTGTTGCTGTTCATTGTATCTGATTGTTCTAGTTTTAGTGGTCTCATTCTCTGTTTAGTTGCTGTTTGTTGTATCTGACTGTTTTAGTTTTAGTGGTTTCATTCTCAGTTTTGTTTCTGTTCATTGTATCGGATTGTTCTAGGCTTAGTGGTCTCATTCTCTATTTTGTTGCTGTTCGTTGTATCTGATTGTTCTAGTTTTAGTGGTTTCATTCTCGGTTTTGTTGCTGTTCATTGTATCTGATTGTTCTAGTTTTAGTGGTCTCATTCTCTGTTTAATTGCTGTTCGTTGTATCTGATTGTTCTAATTTTAGTGGTTTCATTCTCGGTTTTGTTGCTGTTAATTGTATCTGAATGTTCTAATCTTAGTCCTTTCATTCTCTGTTTGGTTGCTGTTCGTTGTATCTGACTGTTCTAGTTTTAGTGGTCTCATTCTCTGTTTTGTTGCTGTTCGTTGTATCTGATTGTTTTAGTTTTAGTGGTTTCATTCTCTGTTTTGTTGTTGTTCGTTGTATTTGATTGTTCTAGTTTTAGTGGTTTCATTCCGTTTTGTTGGTCTTCGTTGTATCTGATTGTTCTAGTTTTAGTGGTTTCATTTTCGGTTTTGTTTCTGTTCGTTGTATGTGATTGTTCCTGTTTTAGTGGTCTCATTCTCTGTTTTATTGCTGTTCGTTGTATCTGATTGTTCTAGTTTTAGTGGTTTCATTCTCGGTTTTGTTGCTGTTCAATGTATCTGATTGATCTAATTTTAGTGGTCTCATTCTCTGTTTTGTTGCATCTGATTGTTCTAATTTTAGTGGTTTCATTCTCAGTTTTATTCCTGTTCATTGTATCGGATTGTTCTAGGTTTAGTGGTTACATTCTCTATTTTGTTCCTGTTCGTTGTATCTAATTGTTCTAGTTTTAGTGGTTTCATTCTGTTTTGTTACTCTTCGTTGTATCTGATTGTTCTAGTTTTAGTGGTCTCATTCTCTGTTTAGTTGCTGTTCGTTGTATCTGATTGTTCTAATTTTATTTGTTTCATTCTCTGTTTTGTTGTATCTGATTTTTCTAGTTTTAGTGGTTTCATTGTCAGTTTTGTTTCTGTTCATTGTATCTGATTGTTCTAGGTTTAGTGGTCTTATTCTGTTTTGTTGCATCTGATTGTTCTAATTTTAGTGGTCTCATTCTTAGTTTTGTTGCTGTTCGTTGTATCTGATTGTTGTAGTTTTAGTGGTTTCATTCTTGGTTTTGTTGCTGTTTGTTGTATCTGATTGTTCTAGTTTTAGTGGTTTCATTCCGTTTTGTTGCTGTTCGTTGTATCTGATTGTTCTAGTTTTAATGGTTTCAATTTAGGTTTTGTTTCTGTTCGTTGTATCTGATTGTTCCTGTTTAGTGGTCTCATTATCGGTTTTGTTGCTGTTCGTTGTATCTGATTGGTCTAGTGTTAGTGGTTTCATTTTCGTTTTTTTTGCTGTTCAATGTATCTGATTGTTCTAATTTTAGTGGGCTCATTCTCTGTTTTGTTGCATCTGATTGTTCTAGTTTTAGTGGTTCCATTCTCAGTTTTGTTTCTGTTCATTGTATCGGATTGTTCTAGGCTTAGTGGTCTCATTTTCTATTTTGTTGCTGTTCGTTGTATCTAATTGTTCTAGTTTTAGTGGTTTCATTCTGTTTTGTTGCTGTTCGTTGTATCTGATTGTTCTAGTCTTAGTGGTCTCATTCTCAGTTTTGTTTCTGTTCGTTGTATCTGATTGTTCTAGTTTTAGTGGTATCATTCTTGGTTTTGTTGCTGTTCAATGTATCTGATTGTTATAGTGGTCTCATTCTCTGTTTTGTTGCATCTGATTGTTCTCTTTTTAGTGGTTTCATTCTCTGTTTTGTTGTATTTGATTGTTCTAGTTTTAGTGGTCTCATTCTCGGTTTTGTTGCTGTTCATTGTATCTGATTGTTCTAGTTTTAGTGGAATCATTCTCGGTTTTGTTGCTGTTCATTGTATCTGATTGTTCTAGTTTTAGTGGTCTCATTCTCTGTTTAGTTGCTGTTTGTTGTATCTGACTGTTTTAGTTTTAGTGGTTTCATTCTCAGTTTTGTTTCTGTTCATTGTATCGGATTGTTCTAGGCTTAGTGGTCTCATTCTCTATTTTGTTGCTGTTCGTTGTATCTGATTGTTCTAGTTTTAGTGGTTTCATTCTCGGTTTTGTTGCTGTTCATTGTATCTGATTGTTCTAGTTTTAGTGGTCTCATTCTCTGTTTAATTGCTGTTCGTTGTATCTGATTGTTCTAATTTTAGTGGTTTCATTCTCGGTTTTGTTGCTGTTAATTGTATCTGAATGTTCTAATCTTAGTCCTTTCATTCTCTGTTTGGTTGCTGTTCGTTGTATCTGACTGTTCTAGTTTTAGTGGTCTCATTCTCTGTTTTGTTGCTGTTCGTTGTATCTGATTGTTTTAGTTTTAGTGGTTTCATTCTCTGTTTTGTTGTTGTTCGTTGTATTTGATTGTTCTAGTTTTAGTGGTTTCATTCCGTTTTGTTGGTCTTCGTTGTATCTGATTGTTCTAGTTTTAGTGGTTTCATTTTCGGTTTTGTTTCTGTTCGTTGTATGTGATTGTTCCTGTTTTAGTGGTCTCATTCTCTGTTTTATTGCTGTTCGTTGTATCTGATTGTTCTAGTTTTAGTGGTTTCATTCTCGGTTTTGTTGCTGTTCAATGTATCTGATTGATCTAATTTTAGTGGTCTCATTCTCTGTTTTGTTGCATCTGATTGTTCTAATTTTAGTGGTTTCATTCTCAGTTTTATTCCTGTTCATTGTATCGGATTGTTCTAGGTTTAGTGGTTACATTCTCTATTTTGTTCCTGTTCGTTGTATCTAATTGTTCTAGTTTTAGTGGTTTCATTCTGTTTTGTTACTCTTCGTTGTATCTGATTGTTCTAGTTTTAGGGGTCTCATTCTCTGTTTAGTTGCTGTTCGTTGTATCTGATTGTTCTAATTTTATTTGTTTCATTCTCTGTTTTGTTGTATCTGATTTTTCTAGTTTTAGTGGTTTCATTGTCAGTTTTGTTTCTGTTCATTGTATCTGATTGTTCTAGGTTTAGTGGTCTTATTCTGTTTTGTTGCATCTGATTGTTCTAATTTTAGTGGTCTCATTCTTAGTTTTGTTGCTGTTCGTTGTATCTGATTGTTGTAGTTTTAGTGGTTTCATTCTTGGTTTTGTTGCTGTTTGTTGTATCTGATTGTTCTAGTTTTAGTGGTTTCATTCCGTTTTGTTGCTGTTCGTTGTATCTGATTGTTCTAGTTTTAATGGTTTCAATTTAGGTTTTGTTTCTGTTCGTTGTATCTGATTGTTCCTGTTTAGTGGTCTCATTATCGGTTTTGTTGCTGTTCGTTGTATCTGATTGGTCTAGTGTTAGTGGTTTCATTTTCGTTTTTTTTGCTGTTCAATGTATCTGATTGTTCTAATTTTAGTGGGCTCATTCTCTGTTTTGTTGCATCTGATTGTTCTAGTTTTAGTGGTTCCATTCTCAGTTTTGTTTCTGTTCATTGTATCGGATTGTTCTAGGCTTAGTGGTCTCATTCTCAGTTTTGTTTCTGTTCGTTGTATCTGATTGTTCTAGTTTTAGTGGTTTCATTCTGTTTTGTTGCTGTTCGTTGTATCTGATTGTTCTAGTCTTAGTGGTCTCATTCTCAGTTTTGTTTCTGTTCGTTGTATCTGATTGTTCTAGTTTTAGTGGTATCATTCTTGGTTTTGTTGCTGTTCAATGTATCTGATTGTTATAGTGGTCTCATTCTCTGTTTTGTTGCATCTGATTGTTCTCTTTTTAGTGGTTTCATTCTCTGTTTTGTTGTATTTGATTGTTCTAGTTTTAGTGGTCTCATTCTCAGTTTTGTTGTTGTTCATTGCATCTGATTGTTCTAGATTTAGTGGTTTCATTCTCTTTTTTGTTGCTGTTCGTTGTATCTGATTGTTCTAGTTTTAGTGGTTTCATTCTCGGTTTTGTTGCTGTTCATTGTATCTGATTGTTCTAGTTTTAGTGGTTTCATTCTCTGTTTTGTTGCTATTAGTTGTATCTGATTGTTCTAGTCTTAGTGGTCTCATTCTCAGTTTTGTTGCTGTTCAATGTATCTGATTGTTCTAGTTTTAGTGGTTTCATTCTCTGTTTTGTTGCTGTTCGTTGTATCTGATTGTTCTAGTCTTAGTGGTCTCATTCTCAGTTTTATTGCTGTTCAATGCATCTGATTGTTCTAGTTTTAGTGGTTTCATTTTCTTTTTTTTGCTGTTCAATGTATCTGATTGTTCTAATTTTAGTGGGTTCATTCTCTGTTTTGTTGCATCTGATTGTTCTAGTTTTAGTGGTTCCATTCTCAGTTTTGTTTCTGTTCATTGCATCGGATTGTTCTAGGCTTAGTGGTCTCATTCTCTATTTTGTTGCTGTTCGTTGTATCTAATTGTTCTAGTCTTAGTGGTTTCATTCTGTTTTGTTGCTGTTCGCTGTATCTGATTGTTCTAGTTTTAATGATTTCATTCTCGGTTTTGTTGCTGTTAAATGTATCTGATTGTTCTAGTTTTAGTGGTCTCATTTTCTGTTTTGTTGCATCTGATTGTTCTAGATTTAGTGGTTTCATTGTCAGTTTTGTCTGTTCATTGTATCTGATTGTTCTAGGTTTAGTGGTCTCATTCTGTTTTGTTGCAGCGGATTGTTCTAGTTTTAGTGGTCTCATTCTCAGTTTTGTTTCTGTTCGTTGTATCTGATTGTTCTAGTTTTAGTGGTATCATTCTTGGTTTTGTTGCTGTTCAATGTATCTGATTGTTATAGTGGTCTCATTCTCTGTTTTGTTGCATCTGATTGTTCTCTTTTTAGTGGTTTCATTCTCTGTTTTGTTGTATTTGATTGTTCTAGTTTTAGTGGTCTCATTCTCAGTTTTGTTGTTGTTCATTGCATCTGATTGTTCTAGATTTAGTGGTTTCATTCTCTTTTTTGTTGCTGTTCGTTGTATCTGATTGTTCTAGTTTTAGTGGTTTCATTCTCGGTTTTGTTGCTGTTCATTGTATCTGATTGTTCTAGTTTTAGTGGAATCATTCTCGGTTTTGTTGCTGTTCATTGTATCTGATTGTTCTAGTTTTAGTGGTCTCATTCTCTGTTTAGTTGCTGTTTGTTGTATCTGACTGTTTTAGTTTTAGTGGTTTCATTCTCAGTTTTGTTTCTGTTCATTGTATCGGATTGTTCTAGGCTTAGTGGTCTCATTCTCTATTTTGTTGCTGTTCGTTGTATCTGATTGTTCTAGTTTTAGTGGTTTCATTCTCGGTTTTGTTGCTGTTCATTGTATCTGATTGTTCTAGTTTTAGTGGTCTCATTCTCGGTTTTGTTGCTGTTCATTGTATCTTGTTGTTCTAGTTTTAGTGGTCTCATTCTCTGTTTAATTGCTGTTCGTTGTATCTGATTGTTCTAATTTTAGTGGTTTCATTCTCGGTTTTGTTGCTGTTAATTGTATCTGAATGTTCTAATCTTAGTCCTTTCATTCTCTGTTTGGTTGCTGTTCGTTGTATCTGACTGTTCTAGTTTTAGTGGTCTCATTCTCTGTTTTGTTGCTGTTCGTTGTATCTGATTGTTTTAGTTTTAGTGGTTTCATTCTCTGTTTTGTTGTTGTTCGTTGTATTTGATTGTTCTAGTTTTAGTGGTTTCATTCCGTTTTGTTGGTCTTCGTTGTATCTGATTGTTCTAGTTTTAGTGGTTTCATTTTCGGTTTTGTTTCTGTTCGTTGTATGTGATTGTTCCTGTTTTAGTGGTCTCATTCTCTGTTTTATTGCTGTTCGTTGTATCTGATTGTTCTAGTTTTAGTGGTTTCATTCTCGGTTTTGTTGCTGTTCAATGTATCTGATTGATCTAATTTTAGTGGTCTCATTCTCTGTTTTGTTGCATCTGATTGTTCTAATTTTAGTGGTTTCATTCTCAGTTTTATTCCTGTTCATTGTATCGGATTGTTCTAGGTTTAGTGGTTACATTCTCTATTTTGTTCCTGTTCGTTGTATCTAATTGTTCTAGTTTTAGTGGTTTCATTCTGTTTTGTTACTCTTCGTTGTATCTGATTGTTCTAGTTTTAGTGGTCTCATTCTCTGTTTAGTTGCTGTTCGTTGTATCTGATTGTTCTAATTTTATTTGTTTCATTCTCTGTTTTGTTGTATCTGATTTTTCTAGTTTTAGTGGTTTCATTGTCAGTTTTGTTTCTGTTCATTGTATCTGATTGTTCTAGGTTTAGTGGTCTTATTCTGTTTTGTTGCATCTGATTGTTCTAATTTTAGTGGTCTCATTCTTAGTTTTGTTGCTGTTCGTTGTATCTGATTGTTGTAGTTTTAGTGGTTTCATTCTTGGTTTTGTTGCTGTTTGTTGTATCTGATTGTTCTAGTTTTAGTGGTTTCATTCCGTTTTGTTGCTGTTCGTTGTATCTGATTGTTCTAGTTTTAATGGTTTCATTTTAGGTTTTGTTTCTGTTCGTTGTATCTGATTGTTCCTGTTTAGTGGTCTCATTATCGGTTTTGTTGCTGTTCGTTGTATCTGATTGGTCTAGTGTTAGTGGTTTCATTTTCGTTTTTTTTGCTGTTCAATGTATCTGATTGTTCTAATTTTAGTGGGCTCATTCTCTGTTTTGTTGCATCTGATTGTTCTAGTTTTAGTGGTTCCATTCTCAGTTTTGTTTCTGTTCATTGTATCGGATTGTTCTAGGCTTAGTGGTCTCATTTTCTATTTTGTTGCTGTTCGTTGTATCTAATTGTTCTAGTTTTAGTGGTTTCATTCTGTTTTGTTGCTGTTCGTTGTATCTGATTGTTCTAGTCTTAGTGGTCTCATTCTCAGTTTTGTTTCTGTTCGTTGTATCTGATTGTTCTAGTTTTAGTGGTATCATTCTTGGTTTTGTTGCTGTTCAATGTATCTGATTGTTATAGTGGTCTCATTCTCTGTTTTGTTGCATCTGATTGTTCTCTTTTTAGTGGTTTCATTCTCTGTTTTGTTGTATTTGATTGTTCTAGTTTTAGTGGTCTCATTCTCAGTTTTGTTGTTGTTCATTGCATCTGATTGTTCTAGATTTAGTGGTTTCATTCTCTTTTTTGTTGCTGTTCGTTGTATCTGATTGTTCTAGTTTTAGTGGTTTCATTCTCGGTTTTGTTGCTGTTCATTGTATCTGATTGTTCTAGTTTTAGTGGAATCATTCTCGGTTTTGTTGCTGTTCATTGTATCTGATTGTTCTAGTTTTAGTGGTCTCATTCTCTGTTTAGTTGCTGTTTGTTGTATCTGACTGTTTTAGTTTTAGTGGTTTCATTCTCGGTTTTGTTTCTGTTCATTGTATCGGATTGTTCTAGGCTTAGTGGTCTCATTCTCTATTTTGTTGCTGTTCGTTGTATCTGATTGTTCTAGTTTTAGTGGTTTCATTCTCGGTTTTGTTGCTGTTCATTGTATCTGATTGTTCTAGTTTTAGTGGTCTCATTCTCGGTTTTGTTGCTGTTCATTGTATCTTGTTGTTCTAGTTTTAGTGGTCTCATTCTCTGTTTAATTGCTGTTAATTGTATCTGAATGTTCTAATCTTAGTCCTTTCATTCTCTGTTTAGTTGCTGTTCGTTGTATCTGACTGTTCTAGTTTTAGTGGTCTCATTCTCTGTTTTGTTGCTGTTCGTTGTATCTGATTGTTTTAGTTTTAGTGGTTTCATTCTCTGTTTTGTTGTTGTTCGTTGTATTTGATTGTTCTAGTTTTAGTGGTTTCATTCCGTTTTGTTGGTCTTCGTTGTATCTGATTGTTCTAGTTTTAGTGGTTTCATTTTCGGTTTTGTTTCTGTTCGTTGTATGTGATTGTTCCTGTTTTAGTGGTCTCATTCTCTGTTTTATTGCTGTTCGTTGTATCTGATTGTTCTAGTTTTAGTGGTTTCATTCTCGGTATTGTTGCTGTTCAATGTATCTGATTGATCTAATTTTAGTGGTCTCATTCTCTGTTTTGTTGCATCTGATTGTTCTAATTTTAGTGGTTTCATTCTCAGTTTTATTCCTGTTCATTGTATCGGATTGTTCTAGGTTTAGTGGTCTCATTCTCTATTTTGTTCCTGTTCGTTGTATCTAATTGTTCTAGTTTTAGTGGTTTCATTCTGTTTTGTTACTGTTCGTTGTATCTGATTGTTCTAGTCTTAGTGGTTCCATTCTCGGTTTTGTTGCTGTTCGTTTTATCTGATTGTTCTAGTTTTAGTGGTCTCATTCTCTGTTTAGTTGCTGTTTGTTGTATCTGATTGTTCTAATTTTATTTGTTTCATTCTCTGTTTTGTTGTATCTGATTTTTCTAGTTTTAGTGGTTTCATTGTCAGTTTTGTTTCTGTTCATTGTATCTGATTGTTCTAGGTTTAGTGGTCTTATTCTGTTTTGTTGCATCTGATTGTTCTAATTTTAGTGGTCTCATTCTCGGTTTTGTTGCTGTTCGTTGTATCTGATTGTTGTAGTTTTAGTGGTTTCATTCTTGGTTTTGTTGCTGTTTGTTGTATCTGATTGTTCTAGTTTTAGTTTATTCATTCCGTTTTGTTGCTGTTCGTTGTATCTGATTGTTCTAGTTTTAATGGTTTCATTTTAGGTTTTGTTTCTGTTCGTTGTATCTGATTGTTCCTGTTTAGTGGTCTCATTATCGGTTTTGTTGCTGTTCGTTGTATCTGATTGGTCTAGTGTTAGTGGTTTCATTTTCGTTTTTTTTGCTGTTCAATGTATCTGATTGTTCTAATTTTAGTGGGCTCATTCTCTGTTTTGTTGCATCTGATTGTTCTAGTTTTAGTGGTTCCATTCTCAGTTTTGTTTCTGTTCATTGTATCGGATTGTTCTAGGCTTAGTGGTCTCATTTTCTATTTTGTTGCTGTTCGTTGTATCTAATTGTTCTAGTTTTAGTGGTTTCATTCTGTTTTGTTGCTGTTCGTTGTATCTGATTGTTCTAGTCTTAGTGGTTTCATTCTCGGTTTTGTTGTTGTTCGCTGTATCTGATTGTTTTAGTTTTAGTGGTTTCATTCTCGGTTTTGTTGCTGTTCATTGTATCTGATTGTTCTAGTTTTAGTGGACTCATTCTCGGTTTTGTTGCTGTTCATTGTATCTGATTGTTCTAATTTTAGTGGTTTCATTCTCTGTTTTGTTGCTGTTAATTGTATCTGAATGTTCTAATCTTAGTGGTTTAATTCTCTGTTTAGTTGCTGTTCGTTGTATTTGACTGTTTTAGTTTTAGTGGTTTCATTCTCTGTTTTGGTGCTGTCCAATGCATCTGATTGTTCTAGTTTTAGTGTTTTCATTCTTTGTTTTGTTGCTGTTCGTTGTATCTGATTGTTCTAGTTTTAGTGGTCTCATTCTCAGTTTTGTTGCTGTTCAATGTATCTTATTGTTCTAGTTTTAGTGGTTTCATTCTCTGTTTTGTTGCTATTAGTTGTATCTGATTGTTCTAGTCTTAGTGGTCTCATTCTCAGTTTTGTTGCTGTTCAATGTATCTGATTGTTCTAGTTTTAGTGGTTTCATACTCTGTTTTGTTGCTGTTCGTTGTATCTGATTGTTCTAGTCTTAGTGGTCTCATTCTCAGTTTTATTGCTGTTCAATGCATCTGATTGTTCTAGTTTTAATGGTTTCATTTTCTTTTTTTTTGCTGTTCAATGTATCTGATTGTTCTAATTTTAGTGGGCTCATTCTCTGTTTTATTGCATCTGATTGTTCTAGTTTTAGTGGTTCCATTCTCAGTTTTGTTTCTGTTCATTGCATCGGATTGTTCTAGACTTAGTGGTCTCATTCTCTATTTTGTTGCTGTTCGTTGTATCTAATTGTTCTAGTCTTAGTGGTTTCATTCTGTTTTGTTGCTGTTCGTTGTATCTGATTGTTCTAGTCTTAGTGGTTTTATTCTCGGTTTTGTTGCTGTTCGCTGTATCTGATTGTTCTAGTTTTAATGATTTCATTCTCGGTTTTGTTGCTGTTAAATGTATCTGATTGTTCTAGTTTTAGTGGTCTCATTTTCTGTTTTGTTGCATCTGATTGTTCTAGATTTAGTGGTTTCATTGTCAGTTTTGTCTGTTCATTGTATCTGATTGTTCTAGGTTTAGTGGTCTCATTCTTGGTTTTGTTGCTTTTCAATGTATCTGATTGTTCTAGTGGTCTCATTCTCTGTTTTGTTGCATCTGATTGTTCTCTTTTTAGTGGTTTCATTCTCTGTTTTGTTGTATTTGATTGTTCTAGTCTTAGTGGTCTCATTCTCAGTTTTGTTGTTGTTCATTGCATCTGATTGTTCTAGATTTAGTGGTTTCATTCTCTTTTTTGTTGCTGTTCGTTGTATCTGATTGTTCTAGTTTTAGTGGTTTCATTCTCGGTTTTGTTGCTGTTCAATGTATCTGATTGTTCTAGTTTTAGTGGAATCATTCTCGGTTTTGTTGCTGTTCATTGTATCTGATTGTTCTAGTTTTAGTGGTCTCATTCTCTGTTTAGTTGCTGTTTGTTGTATCTGACTGTTTTAGTTTTAGTGGTTTCATTCTCAGTTTTGTTTCTGTTCATTGTATCGGATTGTTCTAGGCTTAGTGGTCTCATTCTCTATTTTGTTGCTGTTCGTTGTATCTGATTGTTCTAGTTTTAGTGGTTTCATTCTCGGTTTTGTTGCTGTTCATTGTATCTGATTGTTCTAGTTTTAGTGGTCTCATTCTCGGTTTTGTTGCTGTTCATTGTATCTTGTTGTTCTAGTTTTAGTGGTCTCATTCTCTGTTTAATTGCTGTTCGTTGTATCTGATTGTTCTAATTTTAGTGGTTTCATTCTCGGTTTTGTTGCTGTTAATTGTATCTGAATGTTCTAATCTTAGTCCTTTCATTCTCTGTTTAGTTGCTGTTCGTTGTATCTGACTGTTCTAGTTTTAGTGGTCTCATTCTCTGTTTTGTTGCTGTTCGTTGTATCTGATTGTTTTAGTTTTAGTGGTTTCATTCTCTGTTTTGTTGTTGTTCGTTGTATTTGATTGTTCTCGTTTTAGTGGTCTCATTCTCAGTTTTATTGCTGTTCAATGTATCTGATTGTTCTAGTTTTAGTGGTTTCATTCTCTGTTTTGTTGCTGTTCGTTGTATCTGATTGTTCTAGTTTTAGTGGTTTCATTCTGTTTTGTTGCTGTTCATAGTATGTGATTGTTCTAGTTTTAGTGGTTTCATTCTCTCTTTAGTTGCTGTTCATTGCATCTGATTGTTCTAGTTTTAGTGTTTTCATTCACGGTTTTGTTGCTGTTCATTGTATCGGATTGTTCTAGGCTTAGTGATCTCATTCTCTATTTTGTTGCTGTTCGTTGTATCTGATTGCTCTAGTCTTAGTGGTTTCATTCTCGGTTTTGTTGCTGTTCGTTGTATCTGATTGTTCTAGTTTTAATGATTTCATTCTAGGTTTTGTTGCTGTTAATTGTATCTGATTGTTCTAGTTTTAGTGGTCTAATTTTCTGTTTTGTTGCATCTGATTATTCTAGATTTAGTGGTTTCATTGTCAGTTTTGTCTGTTCATTGTATCTGATTGTTCTAGGTTTAGTGGTCTCATTCTGTTTTGTTGCATCGGATTGTTCTAGTTTTAGTGGTCTCATTCTCAGTTTTGTTTCTGTTCGTTGTATCTGATTGTTCTAGGTTTAGTGGTCTTATTCTGTTTTGTTGCATTTGATTGTTCTAGTTTTAGTGGTCTCATTCTTAGTTTTGTTGCTGTTCGTTGTATCTGATTGTTGTAGTTTTAGTGGTTTCATTCTCGGTTTTGTTGCTGTTTGTTTTATCTGATTGTTCTAGTTTTAGTGGTTTCATTCCGTTTTGTTGCTGTTCGTTGTATCTGATTGTTCTAGTCTTAGTGGTTTCATTCTCGGTTTTGTTGCTGTTCGCTGTATCTGATTGTTCTAGTTTTAATGATTTCATTCTCGGTTTTGTTGCTGTTAAATGTATCTGATTGTTCTAGTTTTAGTGGTCTCATTTTCTGTTTTGTTGCATCTGATTGTTCTAGATTTAGTGGTTTCATTGTCAGTTTTGTCTGTTCATTGTATCTGATTGTTCTAGGTTTAATGGTCTCATTCTTGGTTTTGTTGCTTTTCAATGTATCTGATTGTTCTAGTGGTCTCATTCTCTGTTTTGTTGCATCTGATTGTTCTCTTTTTAGTGGTTTCATTCTCTGTTTTGTAGTATTTGATTGTTCTAGTCTTAGTGGTCTCATTCTCAGTTTTGTTGTTGTTCATTGCATCTGATTGTTCTAGATTTAGTGGTTTCATTCTCTTTTTTGTTGCTGTTCGTTGTATCTGATTGTTCTAGTTTTAGTGGTTTCATTCTCGGTTTTGTTGCTGTTCAATGTATCTGATTGTTCTAGTTTTAGTGGAATCATTCTCGGTTTTGTTGCTGTTCATTGTATCTGATTGTTCTAGTTTTAGTGGTCTCATTCTCTGTTTAGTTGCTGTTTGTTGTATCTGACTGTTTTAGTTTTAGTGGTTTCATTCTCAGTTTTGTTTCTGTTCATTGTATCGGATTGTTCTAGGCTTAGTGGTCTCATTCTCTATTTTGTTGCTGTTCGTTGTATCTGATTGTTCTAGTTTTAGTGGTTTCATTCTCGGTTTTGTTGCTGTTCATTGTATCTGATTGTTCTAGTTTTAGTGGTCTCATTCTCGGTTTTGTTGCTGTTCATTGTATCTTGTTGTTCTAGTTTTAGTGGTCTCATTCTCTGTTTAATTGCTGTTCGTTGTATCTGATTGTTCTAATTTTAGTGGTTTCATTCTCGGTTTTGTTGCTGTTAATTGTATCTGAATGTTCTAATCTTAGTCCTTTCATTCTCTGTTTAGTTGCTGTTCGTTGTATCTGACTGTTCTAGTTTTAGTGGTCTCATTCTCTGTTTTGTTGCTGTTCGTTGTATCTGATTGTTTTAGTTTTAGTGGTTTCATTCTCTGTTTTGTTGTTGTTCGTTGTATTTGATTGTTCTAGTTTTAGTGGTCTCATTCTCAGTTTTATTGCTGTTCAATGTATCTGATTGTTCTAGTTTTAGTGGTTTCATTCTCTGTTTTGTTGCTGTTCGTTGTATCTGATTGTTCTAGTTTTAGTGGTTTCATTCTGTTTTGTTGCTGTTCATAGTATCTGATTGTTCTAGTTTTAGTGGTTTCATTCTCTCTTTAGTTGCTGTTCATTGCATCTGATTGTTCTAGTTTTAGTGTTTTCATTCACGGTTTTGTTGCTGTTCATTGTATCGGATTGTTCTAGGCTTAGTGATCTCATTCTCTATTTTGTTGCTGTTCGTTGTATCTGATTGCTCTAGTCTTAGTGGTTTCATTCTCGGTTTTGTTGCTGTTCGTTGTATCTGATTGTTCTAGTTTTAATGATTTCATTCTAGGTTTTCTTGCTGTTAATTGTATCTGATTGTTCTAGTTTTAGTGGTCTAATTTTCTGTTTTGTTGCATCTGATTATTCTAGATTTAGTGGTTTCATTGTCAGTTTTGTCTGTTCATTGTATCTGATTGTTCTAGGTTTAGTGGTCTCATTCTGTTTTGTTGCATCGGATTGTTCTAGTTTTAGTGGTCTCATTCTCAGTTTTGTTTCTGTTCGTTGTATCTGATTGTTCTAGGTTTAGTGGTCTTATTCTGTTTTGTTGCATTTGATTGTTCTAGTTTTAGTGGTCTCATTCTTAGTTTTGTTGCTGTTCGTTGTATCTGATTGTTGTAGTTTTAGTGGTTTCATTCTCGGTTTTGTTGCTGTTTGTTTTATCTGATTGTTCTAGTTTTAATGGTTTCATTCCGTGTTTGTTGCTGTTCGTTGTATCTGGTTGTTCTAGTTTTAATGGTTTCATTTTCGGTTTTGTTTCTGTTCGTTGTATCTGATTGTTCCTGTTTAGTGGTCTCAATCTAGGTTTTGTTGCTGTTCATTGTATCTGATTGTTCTAGTTTTAGTGGTTTCATTTTCGTTTTTTTTTGCTGTTCAATGTATCTGATTGTTCTAATTTTAGTGGGCTCATTCTCTGTTTTGTTGCATCTGATTGTTCTAGTTTTAGTGGTTTCATTCTCAGTTGTTTCTGTTCATTGTATCGGATTGTTCTAGGCTTAGTGGTCTCATTCTCTATTTGTTGCTGTTCGTTGTATCTAATTGTTCTTGTTTTAGTGGTTTCATTTTGTTTTGTTGCTGTTCGTGTATCTGATTGTTCTAGTCTTAGTGGTTTCATTCTCGGTTTTGTTGCAGTTCGTTGTATCTGATTGTTCTAGTTTTAATGATTTCATTCTCGGTTGTGTTGCTGTTCAATGTATCTGATTGTTCTAGTTTTAGTGGTCTCATTTTCTGTTTTGTTGCATCTGATTGTTCTAGTTTTAGTGGTTTCATTGTCAGTTTTGTCTGTTCATTGTATCTGATTGTTCTAGGTTTAGTGGTCTCATTCTGTTTTGTTGTATCGGATTGTTCTAGTTTTAGTGGTCTCATTCTCAGTTTTGTTTCTGTTCGTTGTATCTGATTGTTCTAGTTTTAGTGGTATCATTCTTGGTTTTGTTGCTGTTCAATGTATCTGATTGTTCTACTGGTCTCATTTTCTGTTTTGTTACATCTGATTGTTCTCTTTTTAGTGGTTTCATTCTCTCTTTTGTTGTATTTGATTGTTCTAGTTTTAGTGGTCTCATTCTCAGTTTGTTGTTGTTCATTGCATCTGATTGTTCTAGATTTAGTGGTTTCATTCTCTTTTTTGTTGCTGTTCGTTGTATCTGATTGTTCTAGTTTTAGTGGTTTCATTCTCGGTTTTGTTGCTGTTCATTGTATCTGATTGTTTTAGTTTTAGTGGACTCATTCACGGTTTTGTTGCTGTTCATTGTATCTTATTGTTCTAGTTTTAGTGGTCTCATTCTCTGTTTAGTTGCTGTTTGTTGTATCTGACTGTTTTAGTTTTAGTGGTTTCATTCTCTGTTTTGTTGCTGTTCAATGCATCTGATTGTTCTAGTTTTATTGGTTTCATTCTTTGTTTTGTTGCTGTTCGTTGTATCTGATTGTTCTAGTTTTAGTGGTCTCATTCTCAGTTTTGTTGCTGTTCAATGTATCTGATTGTTCTAGTGTTAGTGGTTTCATTCTCTGTTTTGTTGCTGTTAGTTGTATCTGATTTGTTTAGTCTTAGTGGTCTCATTCTCAGTTTTATTGCTGTTCAATGTATCTGATTGTTCTAGTTTTAGTTGTTTCATTTTCTGTTTTGTTGCTGTTCGTTGTATCTGATTGTTCTAGTTTTAGTGGTTTCATTGTCAGTATTGTCTGTTCATTGTATCTGATTGTTCTAGGTTTAGTGGTCTCATTCTGTTTTGTTGCATCGGATTGTTCTAGTCTTAGTGTTCTCATTCTCGGTTTTGTTTCTGTTCGTTGTATCTGATTGTTCTAGTTTTAGTGGTATCATTCTTGGTTTTGTTGCTGTTCAATGTATCTGATTGTTCTAGTGGTCTCATTCTCTGTTTTGTTGCATCTGATTGTTCTCTTTTTAGTGGTTTCATTCTCTGTTTTGTTGTATTTGATTGTTCTAGTTTTAGTGGTCTCATTCTCAGTTTTGTTGTTCATTGCATCTGATTGTTCTAGATTTAGTGGTTTCATTCTCTTTTTTGTTGCTGTTCATTGTATCTGATTGTTCTAGTTTTAGTGGTCTCATTCTCGGTTGTGTTGCTGTTCATTGTATCTTGTTCTAGTTTTAGTGGTCTCATTCTCTGTTTAATTGCTGTTCGTTGTATCTGATTGTTCTAATTTTAGTGGTTTTATTCTCGGTTTTGTTGCTGTTAATTTATATCTGAATGTTCTAATCTTAGTCCTTTCATTCTCTGTTTAGTTGCTGTTCGTTGTTTCTGACTGTTCTAGTTTTAGTGGTCTCATTCTCTGTTTTGTTGCTGTTCGTTGTATCTGATTGTTTTAGTTTTAGTGGTTTCATTCTGTTTTGTTGCTGTTCGTTGTATCTGATTGTTCTAGTCTTAGTGGTTTCATTCTCGGTTTTGTTGCTGTTCGCTCTATCTGATTGTTCTAGTTTTAATGATTTCAATCTCGGTTTTGTTGCTGTTAAATGTATCTGATTGTTCTAGTTTTAGTGGTCTCATTTTCTGTTTTGTTGCATCTGATTGTTCTAGATTTAGTGGTTTCATTGTCAGTTTTGTCTGTTCATTGTATCTGATTGTTCTAGGTTTAGTGGTCTCATTCTGTTTTGTTGCATCGGATTGTTCTAGTTTTAGTGGTCTCATTCTCAGTTTTGTTTCTGTTCGTTGTATCTGATTGTTCTAGTTTTAGTGGTATCATTCTTGGTTTTGTTGCTGTTCAATGTATCTGATTGTTCTAGTGGTCTCATTCTCTGTTTTGTTGCATCTGATTGTTCTCTTTTTAGTGGTTTCATTCTCTGTTTTGTTGTATTTGATTGTTCTAGTTTTAGTGGTCTCATTCTCAGTTTTGTTGTTGTTCATTGCATCTGATTGTTCTAGATTTAGTGGTTTCATTCTCTTTTTTGTTGCTGTTCGTTGTATCTGATTGTTCTAGTTTTAGTGGTTTCATTCTCGGTTTTGTTGCTGTTCATTGTATCTGATTGTTCTAGTTTTAGTGGTCTCATTCTCGGTTTTGTTGCTGTTCATTGTATCTTGTTCTAGTTTTAGTGGTCTCATTCTCTGTTTAATTGCAGTTCGTTGTATCTGATTGTTCTAATTTTAGTGGTTTCATTCTCGGTTTTGTTGCTGTTAATTTATATCTGAATGTTCTAATGTTAGTCCTTTCATTCTCTGTTTAGTTGCTGTTCGTTGTATCTGACTGTTTTAGTTTAGTGGTTTCATTCTCTGTTTTGTTGTTGTTCGTTGTATTTGATTATTCTAGTTTTAGTGGTCTCATTCTCAGTTTTATTGCTGTTCAATGTATCTGATTGTTCTAGTTTTAGTGGTTTCATTCTCTGTTTTGTTGCTGTTCGTTGTATCTGATTGTTCTAGTTTTAGTGGTTTCATTCTGTTTTGTTGCTGTTCATAGTATCTGATTGTTCTAGGCTTAGTGATCTCTTTCTCTATTTTGTTGCTGTTGGTTGTATCTGATTGTTCTAGTCTTAGTGGTTTCATTCTCGGTTTTGATGCTGTTCGTTGTATCTGATTGTTCTAGTTTTAATGATTTCATTCTCGGTTTTGTTGCTGTTAATTGTATCTGATTGTTCTAGTTTTAGTGGTTTAATTTTCTGTTTTGTTGCATCTGATTGTTCTAGATTTAGTGGTTTCATTGTCAATTTTGTCTGTTCATTGTATCTGATTGTTCTAGGTTTAGTGGTCTCATTCTGTTTTGTTGCATCGGATTGTTCTAGTTTTAGTGGTCTCATTCTCAGTTTCATTCTCTGTTTTGTTGCATCTGATTGTTCTAGTTTTAGTGGTTTCATTGTCAGTTTTGTTTCTGTTCATTGTATCTGATTGTTCTAGGTTTAGTGGTCTTATTCTGTTTTGTTGCATTTGATTGTTCTAGTTTTAGTGGTCTCATTCTTAGTTTTGTTGCTGTTCGTTGTATCTGATTGTTTTAGTGGTTTCATTCTCGGTTTTGTTGCTGTTTGTTTTATCTGATTGTTCTAGTTTTAGTGGTTTCATTCCGTTTTGTTGCTGTTCGTTGTCTCTGATTGTTCTAGTTTTAATGGTTTCATTTTCGGTTTTGTTTCTGTTCATTGTATCTGATTGTTCTAGTTTTAGTGGTCTCATTCTCGGTTTTGTTGCTGTTCATTGTATCTTGTTCTAGTTTTAGTGGTCTCATTCTCTGTTTAATTGCTGTTCGTTGTATCTGATTGTTCTAATGTTAGTGGTTTCATTCTCGGTTTTGTTGCTGTTAATTTATATCTGAATGTTCTAATGTTAGTCCTTTCATTCTCTGTTTAGTTGCTGTTCGTTGTATCTGACTGTTTTAGTTTAGTGGTTTCATTCTCTGTTTTGTTGTTGTTCGTTGTATTTGATTGTTCTAGTGTTAGTGGTCTCATTCTCAGTTTTATTGCTGTTCAATGTATCTGATTGTTCTAGTTTTAGTGGTTTCATTCTCTGTTTTGTTGCTGTTCGTTGTATCTGATTGTTCTAGTTTTAGTGGTTTCATTCTGTTTTGTTGCTGTTCATAGTATCTGATTGTTCTAGGCATAGTGATCTCATTCTCTATTTTGTTGCTGTTGGTTTTATCTGATTGTTCTAGTCTTAGTGGTTTCATTCTCGGTTTTGATGCTGTTCGTTGTATCTGATTGTTCTAGTTTTAATGATTTCATTCTCGGTTTTGTTGCTGTTAATTGTATCTAATTGTTCTAGTTTTAGTGGTTTAATTTTCTGTTTTGTTGCATCTGATTGTTCTAGATTTAGTGGTTTCATTGTCAATTTTGTCTGTTCATTGTATCTGATTGTTCTAGGTTTAGTGGTCTCATTCTGTTTTGTTGCATCGGATTGTTCTAGTTTTAGTGGTCTCATTCTCAGTTTCATTCTCTGTTTTGTTGCATCTGATTGTTCTAGTTTTAGTGGTTTCATTGTCAGTTTTGTTTCTGTTCATTGTATCTGATTGTTCTAGGTTTAGTGGTCTTATTCTGTTTTGTTGCATTTGATTGTTCTAGTTTTAGTGGTCTCATTCTTAGTTTTGTTGCTGTTCGTTGTATCTGATTGTTTTAGTGGTTTCATTCTCGGTTTTGTTGCTGTTTGTTTTATCTGATTGTTCTAGTTTTAGTGGTTTCATTCCGTTTTGTTGCTGTTCGTTGTCTCTGATTGTTCTAGTTTTAATGGTTTCATTTTCGGTTTTGTTTCTGTTCGTTGTATCTGATTGCTCCTGTTTATTGGTCTCAATCTAGGTTTTGTTGCTGTTCGTTGTATCTGATTGTTCTAGTTTTAGTGGTTTCATTTTCGTTTTTTTTTGCTGTTCAATGTATCTGATTGTTCTAATTTTAGTGGGCTCATTCTCTGTTTTGTTGCATCTGATTGTTCTAGTTTTACTGGTTTCATTCTCAGTTTTGTTTCTGTTCATTGTATCGGATTGTTCTAGGCTTAGTGGTCTCATTCTCTATTTTGTTGCTGTTCGTTGTATCTAATTGTTCTAGTTTTAGTGGTTTCATTTTGTTTTGTTGCTGTTCGTTGTATCTGATTGTTCTAGTTTTAATGATTTCATTCTCGGTTTTGTTGCTGTTAATTGTATCTGATTGTTCTAGTTTTAGTGGTCTAATTTTCTGTTTTGTTGCATCTGATTGTTCTAGATTTAGTGGTTTCATTGTCAGTTTTGTCTGTTCATTGTATCTGATTGTTCTAGGTTTAGTGGTCTCATTCTGTTTTGTTGCATCGGATTGTTCTAGTTTTAGTGGTCTCATTCTCAGTTTTGTTTCTGTTCGTTGTATCTGATTGTTCTAGTTTTAGTGGTTTCATTCTCTGTTTTGTTGCATCTGATTGTTCTAGTTTTAGTGGTTTCATTGTCAGTTTTGTTTCTGTTCATTGTATCTGATTGTTCTAGGTTTAGTGGTCTTATTCTGTTTTGTTGCATTTGATTGTTCTAGTTTTAGTGGTCTCATTCTTAGTTTTGTTGCTGTTCGTTGTATCTGATTGTTGTAGTTTTAGTGGTTTCATTCTCGGTTTTGTTGCTGTTTGTTTTATCTGATTGTTCTAGTTTTAGTGGTTTCATTCCGTTTTGTTGCTGTTCGTTGTCTCTGATTGTTCTAGTTTTAATGGTTTCATTTTCGGTTTTGTTTCTGTTCGTTGTATCTGATTGTTCCTGTTTAGTGGTCTCAATCTAGGTTTTGTTGCTGTTCGTTGTATCTGATTGTTCTAGTTTTAGTGGTTTCATTTTCGTTTTTTTTTTGCTGTTCAATGTATCTGATTGTTCTAATTTTAGTGGGCTCATTCTCTGTTTTGTTGCATCTGATTGTTCTAGTTTTAGTGGTTTCATTCTCAGTTTTGTTTCTGTTCATTGTATCGGATTGTTCTAGGCTTAGTGGTCTCATTCTCTATTTTATTGCTGTTCGTTGTATCTAATTGTTCTAGTTTTAGTGGTTTCATTTTGTTTTGTTGCTGTTCATTGTATCTGATTGTTCTAGTCTTAGTGGTTTCATTCTCGGTTTTGTTGCTGTTCGTTGTATCTGATTGTTCTAGTTTTAATGATTTCATTCTCGGTTTTGTTGCTGTTAATTGTATCTGATTGTTCTAGTTTTAGTGGTCTAATTTTCTGTTTTGTTGCATCTGATTGTTCTAGATTTAGTGGTTTCATTGTCAGTTTTGTCTGTTCATTGTATCCGATTGTTCTAGTTTTAGTGGTTTCATTCTCTGTTTTGTTGCATCTGATTGTTCTAGTTTTAGTGGTTTCATTGTCAGTTTTGTTTCTGTTCATTGTATCTGATTGTTCTAGGTTTAGTGGTCTTATTCTGTTTTGTTGCATTTGATTGTTCTAGTTTTAGTGGTCTCATTCTTAGTTTTGTTGCTGTTCGTTGTATCTGATTGTTGTAGTTTTAGTGGTTTCATTCTCGGTTTTGTTGATGTTTGTTTTATCTGATTGTTCTAGTTTTAGTGGTTTCATTCCGTTTTGTTGCTGTTCGTTGTCTCTGATTGTTCTAGTTTTAATGGTTTCATTTTCGGTTTTGTTTCTGTTCGTTGTATCTGATTGTTCCTGTTTAGTGGTCTCAATCTAGGTTTTGTTGCTGTTCGTTGTATCTGATTGTTCTAGTATTAGTGGTTTCATTTTCGTTTTTTTTTGCTGTTCAATGTATCTGATTGTTCTAATTTTAGTGGGCTCATTCTCTGTTTTGTTGCATCTGATTGTTCTAGTTTTAGTGGTTTCATTCTCAGTTTTGTTTCTGTTCATTGTATCGGATTGTTCTAGGCTTAGTGGTCTCATTCTCTATTTTGTTGCTGTTCGTTGTATCTAATTGTTCTAGTTTTAGTGGTTTCATTTTGTTTTGTTGCTGTTCGTTGTATCTGATTGTTCTAGTCTTAGTGGTTTCATTCTCGGTTTTGTTGCAGTTCGTTGTATCTGATTGTTCTAGTTTTAATGATTTCATTCTCGGTTTTGTTGCTGTTCAATGTATCTGATTGTTCTAGTTTTAGTGGTCTCATTTTCTGTTTTGTTGCATCTGATTGTTCTAGATTTAGTGGTTTCATTGTCAGTTTTGTCTGTTCATTGTATCTGATTGTTCT